>JAOANR010000006.1:50733865-51437887 GCA_030278955.1 Hygrophila difformis | reverse complement strand
AGTTCCACCAAGAGCTAGAGCCTTTCCACACACGGCCGAAGAAAGTACATAGAAGTTGTAATGCCATTTGTTAGAATTGATTGAGGTTTGAATTTGAAGCATGGATCATTTAATTTACTATTTCTGAATCATTAAGTTGTAAATTGAAAATAATAACTTTAATTATTAATATTTTTAAAATTTGTCATAAAAAATATTTTAAGTCAAATTGGATTTTGTGTTAGTAAGGGAAAATCAAGTGATTGTCGTTCAAATATTCAGACCATTTAATCCATTAAGTGGTTACACTTGCTAATTTGAAACCATTTGAATTATCAAGTTTAATTGGTAAGTGGTGTTATCAAACAAACACTACTCATAAGAACTTATATATTACCAAAATGATGTTTGCAATTCTGCAGTGATTTGTCTTTATATACTGTCTACAAGTTCTACTCTGACCCATTATGGCATTGTTCTTTTTCCAACAGAACAAAAGTAAAACCACAGTCACTGGCGTTGAGATGTTCAAGAAGACTCTGGACTATGGCCAGCAGCCAGGTAGGATTTTAGTTTTTTTTTTTGATGGAATAATTATGTCGAGTTGCCCTTGTTACAACCATTTCTTTTGCTAGGCTGGTGACAATGTGGGTCTGCTTCTACGAGGTCTAAAACGTGATGAAATCCAGCGAGGGATGGTGAGTCTCATAAATTAAAAATTGCAGTTTTTGCCACGACTATGCCAATTTTCTTCTTTAAACGATCGTTGACCACTTGACATAATTTTGTGCTTCTCTTTTCTTAACAACTGCTAAATATTCTGGTATCAGTGTCTTTGTAATTTCCTTATTTGATAATGCAACACGTGTTAATGGGTGATTCTCTGTTCATTAGCTCTAAATTTTCATAGCTTAGAGTTAAGTAGTATTTTTTGTGATTGGCTTGATGAAGAAGTTGTGTAGGGTTATTTAGATGATTGAGAAATGTTTTAAGTAATTTTGTTGTTTTGATGTTTATTTCGGTGAAGTGTTGACTCCATTTTCGTATGGATTTTGTTTGAATTTATTGTCATCTGTGTGTTGAATAAGAAAGAATATGAGGTGGTCGTAGGCTGCAGATGGATGAATTGTCAAATTGACGAGAGTTTTTGCAGATATTTTATTCTTTTGTTTAAGAAATTCGACTTGTGCAGCAGAGAAATGTTATTTTGATTTAACATATAGTGTCATGAATTAAGCAGGGACAATATTGACGTTTTGTCAAATACTTGATGCTTTTGAACTTGTTTGTTTTCTGGTTTTTAGACTTGCATTGAACTTCTCAGAGAGTGTTGGTAATGGATTTCAATGAATTGCTGATTTTTTTTTAAAGTTTTTAAGTGCTCACTTGTGTGCCTTTGATCTTACCACCTTGAGTGTTAATAAATTTTTAACCTCTATTTACCATTGTGTGTATACACTTTCTGCATGCAGTTAATTTATTGATCAAGGAATTGTCTAAATCCGTTGCTATTGATGGACTATTGTAGAACTGCACAATAGTTTAGCTAGAATGGAGGTATTAGTAAGTGGTTTTATATATCTCTTGCAATTTGCTTGATAAAATTCCTCTTGTTCCAAAAAAAGACACATAAATCAACTTTGCCAATACAATAGCAATATTGTGTGATCTAAACATATTCCACATATATTTCCTTCAAGTATATTTCTGGTTGTATACATGATGGATGTTCAAATTGATTATATATTTATTATTTACTTGTTCTATCCTTTACACAGGTGTGCAGAGGAAGTTGGACCTCAATCACAAGGTATAAATCATTTGTGCTGTGAGCCTGTGGCCAATATATATACTTTGGTATTATTCTCTTTTATTTTTTTCCACTGATGTTTGAGGTTTGTGGAACTGTGTCCCTGAAGCTTTTGTTGTTCAATTTTTTACTACTTGTTTGCTTTTCTATCTTTCCTGCTAGATTATGATAGAACAATTGTGCCGCAAAATTCCATTATCAAAACACCAAGTTCCCATCTGGTGTCTCTCTTGAACAAACTTTGTGATGATCCAAAATAATTTAGTCTTTATGCTAAGTGGAAAAGGCAGGAAGAGCGTAAGCTGTTGGCCCTAGACCTCACCCTGCAACGTCCTAAATCTTAATTTGTTGCTACGTTGTTAGCTTGACATTACGAACAGTAGAAAATGCAGCTCAGCATCTCTTATAGGTTTATTTCTTGATATATGCTTCCATACCCTGAACTTCTTCCATTGTGAAAAAATACTCTTAACGATCATGAAAACTTGACAGGATTTGGCAAAGAAGTTTGGAGCAGCTGTGGTTTCTCCTGAGCATCGTTACAATTGAAAGAGTTCTCCTTTTAAATCTCTAACCACAGAGAATCTGAGATATCTTTCTCCAAAATAAGCACCCTTTGATTTGGCCGTGTTCCGAAAGCATTATCAGGCAAGTAGCAGCTTGGTCTTGCACTTTTTTACCCTGTGCCCTGCTGCTTTTTCTGGGAATACAAAGCAGTAAAACCTACTTAAGAATGTGTAGGAAGGGAGGGTTATCTTATTCTACTTTCATTTTATATTATTTGCTACTTATATATTTTTTTAAGTTCTAGAATGTTTGACCTAATTGCTTAAGATCTGGATGAGGAGAAATGTCTATGCCGGGGATTTAAACTTGGAATAGGTGTAAAACTTTGTGAAATTTATATGAAAGCAAATGCTAAGGATAGAAGGATGAGGTAGTCAAGGATATACATAAGACCGTCTAGGTTTATGTGCACAGTTATTCACTTACACTCTGTTTAGTAGTCAAGGATATACATTTGATGAGGTAAGAAACCTTTTCTCTTTGGAGGGTTGATTATCAGCCATTAAAGTTGAATTGAATTTAATAACAGGAAAACATGGTTGGAAATGTAATCGTAGGCTTATTGAATAGTCATTTTATTCTTTGTTCAATTTGCAGTTAATATAAGATTGATATGGATGTATTAATCTTTCAGATTGTGTGATTATTGTTCCAGATACAATTTGGAACAGACATAGAAGGGAGTCTGTTTATGTTCATAATTGTTCGAGATACAATTTGGAACAGACATAGAAGGGAGTCTGTTTTAGAGCAAATTGTACCTTTGAAGCATGTGCCTACCAAAATGTCTCTGGCCACTTAATCAGGATGAGTGTAATTCCATATTTCAGCTTAAGATTGACTATCTACACAGCTTCATTCTGCTACCTTTGTCGATTCATCTGTTATATTATCTTTTTAATGCTTCAGGAAAGTTTCAAGGCAAGAGTATTTGAAGAAAAGGGAGCAGAAGAAATTACATGAGCTTAGGTAATGAACTGAAATATTTCCTTTCATGCTGGTACAAGTAGAATTTAGATGTTTTCTCCGAGTGATTATATACATAACTGGGCTTCTTTGTATGGGAACTCAGAGATGATATTCAAGACGAGCAATATTTATTTGATGGCGTCAAGCTGACCAATGCAGAATATCGTGAACTAAGGTATATTCGCCTTTAATTGCGTAGTTATGTGAAAAGTTTTATGGCTACTGCATACGTTCCAATCTGTGTTTTACAATCATGCATTTGCTCTTATTTGTGCTATAAATGAAGGATCATGTGTTTTTGTATATAATGTTCTAGAGATTGGTTGCAATTTATTTATTTTGTTAACAAAAGTGTAACTGTAGTCTGTAAACATGGAAAATAAAATTATCACCCACTTCTGGGTTACACAGGACTAAAAATAGTCATTGTGGTGCAGATTTGCTTGTAGTTTACTCAGACAGGGTATGAAGCAGATCTGCATATCAACAAATGTGGATGCAGTAGGCTACGTTTCTATACAGGTGTTTTTTGAAGCACAAAAAGTATAAATATCGATAGAGTTAATTTAGTTTATACTGGTAATTGTATTATTTATTACCTGAAGTCTGCAAAGGAGGATGTCTTACTGCAAATTACTAATGCAACTCAAATGATTGAGCTAGAAAAGGATCCGCATGCTGCATTTGCATTGATCATCGATGGGAAAACTCTGACTTATGCATTGGAGAATGATATGAAGCATGACTTTTTGAAATTAGCAGTTGGTTGTGCTTCTGTAATATGCTGTCGTATCTCGTCCAAGCAAAAAGCATTGGTAGATGATACTTACATATTGACTCAAAGAATTTAATTACTGTTATTTCTAATATTTGGACTATTTTATTGGTGCTTACGATTTGAGCTATCATTTGCTCAACCGATGTTACGTAACAACATTAGTGAAAGAAGGTACTGGGAAGATAACATTAGCAATTGGTGATGGTGCAAATGATGTTGGTATGATTCAAGCAGCAGACATTGGTGTTGGCATCAGTGGATGTGAGGGAATGCAGGTGAGCAATGCATCTTTCTCACACTTGAACGTGGTTCTAATCTTTCTCCCTTATCTGATTTTTCTTCTTCTTCTTCTTTTGGCAATTGGTGACTAATACATGTCATTATTCTTTTCTCTATATTGAAGAAATATATATGTATATTTACTTCCATTGGAGGAAGTAGTAGTTTCCAAGCAATAATACTTGGTCGCTGCTGAAATTATTGTGCCCAGTAGACGATGCAGTTTAAATTTTTCTCAGTTGATATGCCATCTCTCCTCTCACTAACTTATCGTGCACGATTGATTGGATACCCATGAAAATATTCCCATGTTTGAGCTTGTGGACTTTCAAATAATGAAAACTGGTGATTTGCAGGCTGTGATGGCAGGTGACTTCTCAATTTGCACAATTCCGATTCTGGAGAGGCTTCTTGTTGTACATGGTCATTGGTGGTACAAAAGGATTGCTCACATGGTAACCAACTAACCATTATAACTGAACTAATTTAAAAATACTGCCATCTTAAAGGTTTATCCAATTCTATATGGATATCATCAATCACCTTAAGGTTATCTTTGATTAATTCTGATTCGATACAATTTTCTATCTACAGATCTGTTATTTCTTCTACAAAAACATTGCATTCGGCCTTACAATCTTCTATTTTGAGGCGTCTACTGGTTTTTCTGGGTAGGCAGTGTATGATGACTGGTACCTGTTGCTGTTCAATGTTGTCCTCACATCATTGCCTGTCATTTCACTTGGAGTGTTTGAACAGGACGTGGATTCTGAAGTGTGCTTGCAGGTTAGTTTTCTTTGGGTGCATATCCTTTCTATTGGCCATTCTTGGGCGGCACTGTTACGTTCTTCAATGTATTTATTCAATTTTACAATATTATTACGTTACAAAGCAGGGCAGCTTATTTATACATTTTATGTTGCTTCCATTATCAATGTTGGTATTACTGATGCGCATCTGGATATGCAATTTCCCGCTTTGTATCAGCAAGGGCTAAAGAATTTGTTCTTTGACTGGCGAAGAATATTTGGGTGGATGGACAAGCATATCGCTGTGCATGTGCTGCTGATCGAACTGGGCATGCTTTATTGCACACACTATATGGCCAGCCTATGAGACACAACACAGTTTTTTGTGGAGTATTTTGCCCTTGATTTATGCATGAGGAGTGATGGTATGCTATCTCAAATCCCTGTGTGCAAGTGTTTTTAATTCTTTTGTTCCATTTTACACATGAATTATATTGTGGGAGTAATTTTCATGCATATCAGTTTCTGATTCACTTAATATTCTCCTTATACATCTTGGAATTGAACACTTCTTGATATTTCTTGCATATATTTGTTTTTTGATATCAGGTACCTGCCAAGGTGTAATTGCCTTAAATATGGAAACGGGACACTGCACCGTTTCCGTGCTGTCTCAACAATTCTGGCTACTGGGTAACCACTTATTATTGAAGCATTTCAGTGCATCAAATTATTTGTATCGAATAGTTATGCAATTATTTTTTGATGTCAACTGGAAAATTTGTGTTTCTTCAGGGGTATGGAAGAACATACTTTTCTGCAACCTCCGCTCATACTTGCACTGGAGATGGAAATGCTATGGTTTCTCGTGCTGGGCTGCCACTTCAGGTATTCCAATATTTAAAACCATTTCAGCGATATTGGAGTGAATTGTGTTGCAAGGGGACTGCATTTAAAGAAAGGAGTTTTTTTCTCCTGGCATTGCTCATATGGATTTGTTCTTGTAGGATCTTGAATTTGTTCAATTTCATCCAACAGGCATATATGGTGCTGGGTGTCTCATAATCGAGGGTTGGCTTTTCTCTTATTTTGCACAGTGTTTCTATGTTTATGGTTTGCTTGATGAATTGACTCCAAGAATGATTAAAGCTTGTTTCTTTGAATTGCTGAGTTTGCCTAATTTTAATTAATGAACTACACACTACTTGTTTGATCAATTGCCTGAATGAGCCTTAGCTTCATGATCACTTCTCCTTTTCTCACATTTTGTAAGGTTTTCCTTAAAGAAAATGTACTATTAGTGGTGTTGTAATGCCATTGAATGGATTTCCTTTTTTTAAAAAATAAAATAAATTTGAAAAATTATTTTTATGTACGATTTGAACGGTAAAGAAACTCTGTATATTTTATACAACTTTATTATTTTTGGATCCAAGATTTTTTTTTTTCCTTTTTCCTTTTTAAAAGTAAGTATATATGCTTTGTTTCAAATCAAAGGCTAGAGATTTTTATTGTGTTAACTTTCTTTAGTATGCTGCAAAGTGCTACTACTAAATATATCATTCATCATTTCTGAGGGAAGTATCTAATGACATATCTGCTTCCTTTCTTCCATCAGGCCTTTCTTTGCAAATAGTCTTCGGACTCTTTTGCACACTTTCCTCGATTAATCAAGCCAAGTTGAGATTGTAATTATTGGATGTTATTTTTCTCTTTGATTTGGTTTACAATCAGGTTAGTGCTGGTTTATAAACCCTCCTTTCGTGGAGCATAATGATGGCCCTATGTTTCCTATAAGCTAATGCATCTCCTTTCTCTTCAGGAAGCATTAGCCGATTCACCACTTCTATCCTCTGCAGAGTGGTGCAACTTATATGTTTAATGTAGGATTGATTCCCAAACTTTTCCAATTAGCTCAAGAAGTGGGTCAAGAAGAGGCACAAGATTTTCTACGGCTAGGTGGGCTGTGAGCTTGGCGTTTCGGCCTTTTAATTGGTCATGAGTTGGCGGGAACTATTGGCCACCACTTGGCGATTAATTGAAAACAGGAAGAAGCTAACGGATGCACGTCCAGGGCTTACCATTTCGGTTTGGATTTGAATTCTTTTTGTGCATTTTCTAAAATTTTTGTTGGGCTATTTTTCTTTTTTTATTGCTGTTTGGTTTCATATTCTGTGATTTTCATTGTGGCC
The DNA here is from genome assembly GCA_030278955.1 of Hygrophila difformis. Taxonomy (NCBI): domain Eukaryota; kingdom Viridiplantae; phylum Streptophyta; class Magnoliopsida; order Lamiales; family Acanthaceae; genus Hygrophila; species Hygrophila difformis. The sequence continues at coordinate 51,430,564 of JAOANR010000006.1, read as the reverse complement.
TAATTTTAAGTGCAGAATAGAGTGCAGAGAGTAGTCTAATTCTTGCTCTTGCCAATTTTCACTGCTTACCTTCTGTTTTTTCAACGGATAATACTATGTGAACTCCTTGGTGTTTATATTTATTTGGGATTTAGCTATTTCTTGATCAACAAAATTCGCTTTTCTGATATCTTTTCCTTATTTTTGCAGGTCGGGTTTCAGCGTGATCCAGCTGTGCCTTTGTGATGCCAGTGCACTGCCATGATATTCCTCCCTGATGGTAGGAGGAGTATTTCACTATCCTAATTATGTCTCTTCTATTCTTTTTTTGTTCGTGTTGGCTTGGGATTAAGTGAATTAACAAAGATTTTTCTACTGAATTTGAATTGTGTTGGCTCCTGCTTTCTATTGATTAGTGCATTTCCCTTATGAAATGGCCAATTTATGAACAACAAAAAACATGATGCACTCTCGAAAAGAAGAGGAAATCTTAATCCTTTGCTGGAGGAGCTTGAAGTCAGTGAGCTCGTGAATGATGTCAGCATTTTGTTGGATTTTTTTTTTTAAAAAAATGTTTTATCATCAATATCATGAATGCAATAGGAAAATCTAATAATGTATTGAGCTTAATGGAGTCATAAAGTAGATTGATGAGCTCTATAGCATCAGTTGATATAGATTAGTATATGAAGAATTACTAATAATAGTTGTTTGCTGATGTTATAGATTGCTTTTAATAATATTTGGCTCTAACCTGTATACGAATAATAGGGTTTTGAGATTTCAGGCCATACAGATGAAATAAGTTACATCATCATTTTGAAGCTATCGGAAAGTAAAAGAAGTTTGATATTTTAAGCACATGGAATGAAACATATCTATTGTCGTTCTTGCCAACTTTTAAAGTGTATGTTTTTCCAGTTTATAGTGTTCCTTGGAGAAATTTGATTAGAATTAGAACTGCAAGCTTCCACCAATAGCCATATTGTTTACATCTGAAGAACAGGGGTCTAGAAACATATTTTATTTTTATTACTATTATTTATTGCTTTTAAAAACCAAAAAGGGTGGCCTGGTTTCTCTACTATGCTTTCAGCTTCATCAGTTGCCAAAAGCTTCTCATTGTTTAATGGGTTTACGAAAAAGGCCCTCAGTTTTAAGTCTATATCATTATGGAGGTTGTAGGATGATATGTTATTAGGATCAGCCTGCTTCTGCAAGCTGTTATATCTTGGATGATTCAAGCTGTTATATCTTGTGGCACACATATCTTTAAACCATGTAGTGATGCTGAACTCTGTCTGTTTCTTTTTGTTGTAGTGGGAGAAAAAGTGCAATTCACTGAAGACACAAACTGCTAAAGCAAATTCCATTGGGCCCGTTGGACCATCAAAAGATATCCATAATGAACCGAATGCTGAAAATGATAGTAGTTTTCACAAAAATAGTGTTGATTCTTTTAATTTGAGTGTTGTAAATGATGTTGTACCTTTACATAGCTCTACGCATGAGAGAATTATAAAACATCACTGGTCTACAATTCACTCTGCAATGTTGTAAATGATTCTTAATTATCAACATTGCTTGTGGATTTCAGACATTTATTCAGTCGCTTCATGTTGCAACCTTGTTATTCTTTGTTTCCATAAATGTTTCTGAAGCAGGCCCTCTTAGGAGAAAGAATCACGAGTGTAGAGAGCCAGTCCCCTGGTAATATGTTAACTTGCACGGGGTTTACTTATTTTGTTGTCTACTTTCATCATCATATTAGCTGTTTGTATTTGAGTGTCAATGTTGATATTTCCTTGCAAGTGGTTTTGATTTGGCATCTTGTTTAAATATTGATAGTCTGATGGAGAATGTGGTAGTTTGTTTCGTATCTTGTACAGTGTTTCATCCTTTTTCTTTTGTACAGGGTTGCTAAACTTGACACAAATCGCTTCTCAAAAACCAATTGAAGGAAATGTTCACACTGGAGCGCCTCCACCCTGGTTTGACACAACAAAAGAAAATCTGCATGATCTTTCAGCGAAACTAGAATCTGTCTCTTCTAAAGCAAGGAAGTCTTCAAAATTGAATCCAAATCGTGTTGGAGCTGCATGGGCAGAGAGAAGAAAACTTGAAATGGAGTTAGAAAGGAGAGGAGAGCTTGTCGGTAACAATTTCGATGCTAATTGGCTCCCAAATTTTGGTAGGGTTTGGCAATCTGGCACAAGAAAAGAATCTAAAAAAGAATTCCTCATGGAGAATAAATCCTCCACTGAGGCTGATAATCAATCGGAGACTCCCATGCCGTTACAGCCTCATGTCAGCAAATGAATGGTAATTTTTCTGTTTCTTGCTTTCTTCCCTGATTATTGTGCATCTGATGAGGATATGTAATGTTGTTATTCTCAAGTAAAGATGCTGCTTAATCTGTGGACTGCATGCTTGTGTGCCACATTTCTATTGTTGTGTATATACGATGAGGCTGTGACTGATTTCTTATTTCTCTCCACTATCCGATCAACCTTTGCTCCATGTCCTTGTGCATCAGAAATTTGCATCAGTAGTTGACTGAATTCTGCTACGTTACAAAATTGATTGCCCTTTCTGGCTCTTTTTTACAGCGTAGAGAGACCAACGTATGATTTGTTGACCAAGTCCACTATTGAAGCACTTAATGGGGATTGAGAGATGATACCCGCTTTATCTGTATTAAGTTAGTAGTTCCTGATACAATTTTGGACAGCCTTGATAAAGTTAAGAGCTGCATTACACGGTGCCTTTCTGAAGTCGAAAATGCAGCTTTGTCGTTATTGCTAATCTCAACTGTCATCCCCATGCCTTCCATGCCCTCTACTCAAAGATGGTGAATGGGAATTTGGTAAGGCCTCATCTCATCTCTTTGTTTAGTACTAGAGACAGTGATATAATTCTTCATCTCATCTCATCTCATCTCTTCGTTTATGTCTGGTTGTTAAGAGGAAAAATTGTTTCTTGGTTCCTTTTCATCCACACTTCATTTGTAATATTGTCCTCTACTTTGACTACTGCTTTGATTTTTGTCCTTTTTGACAACCTGACCATGGAGTTTCATAATTCAGTTCTAATTGTCATTCTATAGAACATTCTATGATACAAATAAGTATAATTATATTGCATTCTATGATGTGTAACTTTACTTGATACTCCAGTGGAAATTTGAAAAGCGCCGGGAAGATGGATGAACATTTTACCACCTCCTGGAAAGAAAAATCATCAAGTTTCTGGTCATGGCTTCCTCATTCATCCGATGAACAGAAACCTGAACCACCGACATGTATTCAAAAGTGTCGAGAATGGGCAGATGGGATGGTTCCTTCTGTGGAGACTTCTGGCTGATGGTACATCTGCCTACTGTCTGTATTGATAACATTTTAGCAAATGCAATTATTTAAATGACATTAAGATTCTGTTTCAAAAGCAGCGTAAGTGTCTTGTAATAATATTTGCATTATAGGATTCGGCCTGTAAGGTGATTAGATGAATATTAGTTTAGCCCTCGTGGTTGATTGAGTGGAAGTAATGCAGTTTTTGTTTCTCTTAGTTGCTTCAGTACAATCATTATTGTTGGCCTCTCTATCATTGTTTTCGAGTTCTTTGTTTTATCAAAGTCGTAAATGTTAAATTAACTGTAATTTTTATGTAGATTCTAAATCTTGCCCACACTAAAACAAGGATAGAGCGAAGAGTTCATGCTAATATTCACAAGTTTGCAGAACGAGGTTTAAGATCTCTTGGAGTTGCATATCAGGTATTGTCATTTGCATTATATTGTACACTTTAGCCAATTGTATTAAAGGTGTATTTATAGAATCACGTCTTACTTATCTTCCCAGCATGACTGTATGAATCTAAAACTCTCAAGTTTACTTGCAGGAAGTTCCAGAGGTTACAAAAGAGAGTGCTGGAGGTCCCTGGAAATTTGTTGGTTTAATGCCTCTATTTGATACTTCAGGACATGCCAGTGCTGAGACTATAAGAAGGGCTCTTGATCTTGGAATGAATGGGAAAATGATAACTGGTAAAATTTAGTGTTTATATTTAAGTGGAAATGCTTTTTTGCGATGGACACATAGTGGTCACATCTCACATGATAAGAAATATATAAAAGATGAGCCTTCACATTACAGTTAGTTTATTTATTTCTAAATCCAGTGAAAATGTTATTCCTTGATTTGGATGACACATCTGCTCATGGATTCCAATAAATCTGGTTGTGCTCGTCAAATTCTTATTGAGCTGAAAGGCATCCATAATTCTTAATGGCTGAATATTATGGTTTTTAACTTTTAACATGGGATCAACTTGCAATTGGGAAAGGAAACGGGGCAAAGATTAGGAATGGGAACTAACATGTATCCTTCTTCAGCTCTTTTGGGAGAGAACCAACTTTATGCAAAACGCCAATTTATTTATTTTGTCTTATCATATTTTTTTCTTATTAAAGAAACAAACAGTCCCATGTCAATGAAAATAATATCCATCCCCATAATGTGAACTGTAACAATCCTACTCTTATAACTTTAGCTAACAACTAAACCTCTTTCAAAGGATGTTACAATCTTATTAACATTAGCTATCTTGCTTTTGTTACGAGTCTTTGTTAGTTTACAACTTTTCAATCTTATTTTCCCTGTTAACAAATCAATTTTCTATGTGATGTTGTAATTGTAATATTCATACTCTATGTAATGCCATAAACACTGTTTAGTGCACAGAAGAATATGTAATGCCATAAACCCATTGCCTATGACTGCCTTTACTTTTTTTAGAGGACCTTTTGTAGATCAATGCGATTATACATTTGATTCATGCTTCTATATTTCGTAGCAAATAAAAAAAAATGGAGGAAGTATATATTAAATTATTGTATTATATTAAGGCAAAAAACTCAAAAGAAACTTAGCCAAGACGATTCAGTAACTATATAGCCATAACGATTCCATAACTATTTAAATTGTAGATTCAGTCCAATATTGTTTTTGATGAAACTGATTTTTTATATGACACTAATTAAGCTTGAAGGACACTTCTAATGGCCGAATTACTACTATTCTTACCAATATAGTCCAGTTAGTTACCCATGGAAGTTATTTGTTACTATTTACTCACAGACGTTCTCTTAAAGTTTTATTATAGTTATACAAGGTAAAATATGATCAATTGAGATCTTGTTACATTCGTGTCGTCGTGTACTTCTTAAATGTCGTACTATTTCTCATGCTAAAAAATAGGATTTCAATCCCCAGCCCTTATTACTCTTTCTCCTTACTTACATGAAAAATAATATGGGGAAATGTTGAGATTTCTTGAAAAGATGCATATATATAGTTGAAGGTGGTTATCTCACTGATTCAATTCAAAAACCAAAATAGAGTGACCAAAAACATGTACATACAATAAGCATTTTAATAAATAACCCATGTAACTATTAATTTTTTAAAAAAATCCACCATTTCATTTTAGTAAAGATACCCATATGTATTTTTAATATTCAATGAACCCAATATAAACGCACAAAAAAAAATAATATTAACAGCCTTTAAAATCACCCATTTACATGGACTCTATCAAATCTTATTTAATTATATTATCTATTTCATAAACATGAAAAAAATTCTATATCATTAATAAGTAAATACATTGAACTTTCAAATTCATTACTATTAATGTTCCAAACTCTATATCTACAAAATATAATAAAAATGTTGAGAAAAAGGAAAAACGGGCATAATTTTTTGTGCTATATATATGGGCTATATTCTTTTCATGTCTTGTGTATACAAACGTATTTACTCTTTATTACTTTATTTTGAACCTTTATTAAATTGTAAATTACTTTCTTGGCAGTAAGTTTAAAGACATCCAGCGATAATTTAAATATAATAATATAAGTTATCATCAATTATCGGTACCCCCTTCTGATATCACCATCTGCTGTTCTTTTTTTCCAAACAAAGCAGAAAAATGCAAAGATATGCAAACTACACTTTCATAAGATAATTTATTCACAAATTGTCAGTCTTTAGATAAGTTCCAATCTTTCATCCATACTATAACATTAAACTCATTTGGTAGACAAATATTGATCATATTTGCATGCCATGATCCTGAGAAACTGTCCCGTAGTTGGTCTATACTATAGCCATTCGTATCAAAAAAATACGGAATTAGCTACTTTCACCTATCAAATAAATTGGTTATCTTTAACTCACTTTTATCAACTTACACTTGTTTCTTCTTTTGCTATGGGCAGCTGTACGTGTAAATATGCTGTGCGTAGAACAACGCATTTTTCCTAGTACTATATAAGAGGGAGAGCTCAAACTCTCCAATTAGATTCTCAGCCGTTGGATCTAAAATCCCATTAAAATTATGACCGTTGATCAAGATGATGGTGGATTCGATTATGACCGCGGCTATTCCTACTCCAAGTTTTACTAACATCACCCCATTGCTAAGTATACCCCATCCATAAGTTTAAAAATTATACCATATTCTACATACACCCCATAGCCAAAGACATAATTACCCTTATACATAAAATAGAAAAATATAGTTCAATCCTACACCCTAATTGCTTCATACACCCCACCCTTCACCCCATTCCCTTCCTCCCTTCATACACCCAGGGGAAACGAACGACAGAGAAAATAGAGAAGCAATCATACACACCATCGAGAAGGAAGAGCACGTCGAAGAGGATCCCAAAACCGATCGACACAGCAGCTTCAAACTAGCAAAAAACAAGCACCATGGACAGATTTAAAAGTAAGTAAGTTAGAGAAGTTAGGGTTCATTTGTAATTGCTTGACCCATTTGTTGTAAATGTGAATTTGAAATGTTAAAACCCTTAAAACACTTCCATTTAGGTCTAGTACTAGTACATTGATGTTTTTCGTATTTAAAATTGCATTTGGTTAGAGTTTTGAGTGGCCAAGAGTGAAAAGTTGGAGGTTGAAGAAGGCCCCTGTTCGGCCTCTGTTCGGCACTGGTGTGCCGAACAGCATGTGTAGTGCGCGGCGCAAGTCGCCGCGCACTATGGTAGGCGTGCGGCATAAGCGGCCGCACGCTACCGAGACCGTGCGGCCAAGTTGGCCGCACGGTCTTAAGCCTGTTCGGCCGTGCACGGCCGAACAGGTCTACAGGTTTACTTTTTTAATTTTTTTTTTCTTCTCTTTCTCTTCTCTATTATGCAATGGTATTTATACTTATAAATTTCACTTTAATTTCAGATTTTTATCAGACACTTCGTAAACGGCCAACAGCATCGGCCCGAGCCGAATGGGTACGGCAGCGTAGAGATGCTGGATATCCAGCGATTCACCTGTATGACTACGAGGAGCCTGTTGTAGATCATGATGCACCTCCAGTAGAGGCTGTTCCGGATTTTGCACCTCCAGTTCATGATCCTCTTCCACTTGAGCCCGTTCAGGATTTTGCCACTCAGGAGCCAGTGGCCCACCGATCACCTGTTGTAGATCATGCTCCGCCTCCAGACGAGCCCGCTCAGGATGACGGTGATGACCATATTGCACCGCCTTTACTCAGGCGTTTTAGGTACCACGTCGCATATGATATATGGAATGGCCGTGAGCGAGCGCCGCTCAAGATCGTTAGCCATGCCGTGAAGTTAACGACATGGGAGATTGCGAACGGGCGCGAGAACAGACGGTTCCGACACTACATCAGGCGATCTGGTTTTGACAAGATTAGAATGATCACTTTTAGGGCACCGAACAAGAACCTGATCGAGGCCTTTATCGAGAGATGGCATCCAGAGACTAACACATTCCATCTACCATTCGGCGAGATGACGATCACGTTGGATGATGTGTTTTGTCTCATTGGTCTGCCGGTGATAGGGCGACCCGTTCTCTCCGGTCGCGATGGTATTATTACATTTAGTTTTGTATTAATTTCATGTGGTGTATGGTTCATTAAATAAAATTGAATGCCTACATTTTCTACTTCTAGGTGTATCTATGGGCCACGAGGACGTTGCAAATTTGCTTAGGTACCCCACAGATCAGGTGACAGCAGAGATGGTGAGGGTTAGGGGGGCTCAAGTTTCTTTGGAGTGGTTGAGATTAAAATTTCACACGGGTATGATATCGGAGGAGCGCGACGTAGTGAGGAGGACCGCAAGGGCCTACATTTTATATGTATTGGGGAGTGTCTTGTTCCCTAACAAGAGCGGGTCACGTGCTGATGTGAAGTGGCTCGAGTTTCTGGATAGGATCAACGGCGTTTCAGACTATGCTTGGGGAGCTGCAGTCCTTGCATACCTGTATAAGCAGCTCACTGTGGCTGCCACCGCAGAGATAAAGCAGGCGGTGGGATATTGGACATTGATGGAGGTATGTAGTTTTCTAATCACATATTATGAACTGATACATTCAATTAATGACTTTTATGTAACGTTTGCCACAGGCTTGGATATACGAGCACTTCCCTACGATGGGCAGGCCACCCGAGGATCCCGATTACACAGGCGATGGACCCATGTGCGTTAGGTGGACGCAAGAAGGGCATACTGCACAGACGGTCGACCGTAGACGTGCATGGCGGGACAGATTGGACGAGCTCACAGCGGACGAGGTACTCATTGTAACATAGATATACATATGATAAATATTATGGATTTATTTACCTAATCAACAAAAATGAAATGTAGGTGATATTCGATCCGTACACTGAGGTGCGGGGGGTTTTCCCACGGCCGGAGTCCGCTCTTTACCGTGGCTATTTATCTGCTGGTGACATTGTTGAGCCATACATGCCCGATCGTGTACTTCGACAGTTCGGGTATGTACAGACGATTCCACCCGCCCCATTGGCGGAGCACTTAGACCGCGGCACTAGGGACACTCGGAGCACAAGGCCTTACTGGCGTGAGCTAGGGGAACAGTTCACCACATGGGATATACACGTCCTTACCGATGTACGTTTGGGTCGACTGGCGGGGTACCCACATGAGTGTTCCCCTTCATATATGGATTGGTATACCGCGCATTCACACCCCAGGGTTCAGAGACCGATTCAGCGACCTCAACCCAGGCACCGTGCACCTGTCCGTGTAGACCACGCCATGCGAGAGCACCAAGTTAGAGCATATCTGAGACAGTTTTTGGAGCAATGACGGGCGGTAGAGGGGATTCATGGGCTAGGTATACCTTTGAACAAAGAACAACACATTAATAAGAAATTGTGCTAAAAATGACCAATTAATTTACATAACGTATACTTACAGCAATGAAATGACAGCCATTCAGAAGGGCAATGCACAAGGTCTGCTTTAGTTCACCGGGAGGTGTGAGTAGCGGCAAGTATGTGTTGTTCACATTGGCGGACAGAGCAACAAGGGGTACATTGTACACTGTAGCAACAAGGTGGCCCATCTCAGGCAGACAGAACCAATGCTCAGGATCGGCTTTAGCCCCATAGCAATTCAACACATTGAGAATATACTCCACTCGGCCTTGCTCAAGAAACACCTTATCGTACAATGACTTATTGTTCTCTAAGTGATGCATCAAATCTGACCTGACACGAGACCACGACTCCTCTGTCCATTTTAAAAGCTCAGCAATGGCCCGAAATCCACAATGTCCATCTGCCTTCACATCCTTGATCCCAACTACGTATGTTTTGAAATGGTCTGGTGCATTAATACACGCTGGCAGTGGACAATTACTTACAGCACGCCCCCGACGGACCTGTAAAGGATTAATACGATACTCGTATGTAACATAAATGCTCGATATAGACATGTGAATCCGAAAAAAAAAAAAAAAAAGATTACCAATACCTTGGGTTTCGTCGGTCGTCTGGCGGATGTAAAAAATGGAACAGCTGAGACAGGACCGGCATCGTAAATGATCTTAGAGACATCGGGGGAGCAACTGTCCACCAGCTCAAATGCACTGGGATCCCTCTTTGTGGAACCCTTCTTCTTCGCTGACTTTGGTGGTCTCCCCCGAGGCCGGACCGGTACAGAAGGCTCATTCAACGAAGTGGTGCTGGGATTTACCAATTCATTGAACTTCCTCCACATCATTTTTTTACCTGCATCATCCAACGCATTCCACTTGTCCGTTGCACTCCGGAACAGTTCATTAATATCCGGGATCACATCCTGTTTCACACCGTCCACAAAACGAGGTGTCCAATCCAATTTCTTCCAATGGTCATCAATCTGATTAAGCGGTATAGGCATTTTCTTGGATACGTACTCTGACAGTTCATGAGCACATGGCAGCCCGCAAGTAGTACGTAGAACGCATCCGCAGAAATCGGCATCCATCACACCCTCGGGTAGATATCTGACCACCTCAACCATCATATCAAGTGCATATGCCGACACAAATCCTCGCAGCTCTTGAAAGATAACATTCCGGTACTTTTTGGCTTGCTTATTCCGACTCACTTCAAACGATTCTGTAATTGCTTGATGTGCATTCACCCATAAAGTATTGATGGTCGCCCAACAAGTCTCAAAATTCCCCATAGAAGTTTGCAGCTGCCTTTTCAACACTGAATGGTGACTCTCCACTCTGCAAAGATTTCAAATAAGGGAAATGTATCAGTACACGATTAAGAATATAGACTACTGGGACAGTTATAATCAAATTTATATTTATCACATACCGGGATGTCGAAGTGTTCCCATAGTGCTTAATCTTGTTTGTGGAATATCCCACAAATTTCTCCCTCCAAGTTTCACACCATTGCTTAAGACAGTATTCAACGGCCGGTAATGCGTAGGCAAAATCATTGCACAGACGGTTCACTTGTTCTTTAAACATATCCTCGGAATCTGACGCCATTACATTTTGCCACTGACTGTAAAACAAGTTCCATTTTTCCTTTGTTTGCAGGTGTTTCTTGCAATTTGCCACCACATTCTTGTTTATATGCCATCGACACAATAGTTGCGTGGCATCGGGAAATATTTTCTCAATTGCATTTATAAGCGCCAACTCTCTGTCAGTCAAAATCACACTTGGCAAACTTTTTGAATCCATCAACGTAAGCAACATCTCAAGTGCCCACGTATAGTTATCCTCCTTCTCCGCCTCCAAATAGGCACAAGCAACAAAAAATGTCAAACCCGTAGAGGTAACACCCACTATCTCCAACAAGGGAAATTTAAATCGATTTGTTTTGTAGGTACAGTCCATCAACAACACATGTGGAAACGCATGCAACAATTCAATGCTCTTCTTATGTGCAAAGAAAATATCTCGCACCTCACTAGTTGACTCATACCTGCGATGATTGTGGTGATAGCCGTTCTCATCTAACTTTCCCAACACGTATTGCATTTGGGTACGTCCGGCTCTATCCTTCACACGGTGTTTCTGGCGGCAGTTGTATATTGTCTTCATTGATGACACATTCTTAGGGAAAGTAGCCTTTAGGTCGAAGTACAACTCCTTGGGCCTCACGTTGTGCAACGAACCTTTCACCACCAATTCCTCCTCATCGGGTGTCAACCGCTGCATGTATGCATGTCCCTCGAAATAATTTGCAAGCCCATGATTATGGATTGCATGCACGACCACAACTTCCCATTCCCCACCAATGGTCACCTCTTGAGCCTTTAGTTCAAATGGACACCCACATTTCTTTGATTTCCCTTCCCTCCGCCGGACATCCTTCCCTTGCCCATCTTCACATTCACCGGTATCTTCTTCATTTGGTAAGTTTGGATTCTTCTTCCCTTTCCATTCACGGTACTCACCCCCGCGCTCACATTGAAAATAAACACGGGATTTCCTTGTGCCCCCACCCGCATCTGACCTCTTAATAATAACCACCATGTGTTCCCTTTTCGCAGTGCCCTTTACCCAATCTATGACAGCTTGTTTCGAAGGATAGTGAGCATAAGTCGTGAATATGTGAGTGTAGTCTTGGCCAACGACATCGGTGCTCAACTCATTTCCAATTGGATTTTCAGTGGCTAGTGTACCACTCCATTTCGTCTCAAGAGAAGGTGGTTTCTGCAAGAAAAAGTATTGAAAGAGGAATGAGAACAAAAAAAAAAAAATAAAATAATAGGCTCTGCCTTCAGGTCCGTTCGGCCATCATGGCCGAACAACCAGAAGAACGCGCGGCCGGATAGGCCGTGCGTTAAATGATACGCACGGCCGGATCGGCCGTGCGTCCCAAGCGATGCGCGGCCTTCTCGGCCGAACGTTAGGCTACGCGTGCGGCTCCATTGGCCGTTCGTCGTGCTATGCGTTCGGCAGACCAGTGCCGAACAGCTGTGCGAAAATTTGGAAATTTCATTAACTTTAAAACATTACCTCTCCATCCCAAGGTGGCCATTGATCCTCCATTTGTTAGGCAATTACTCTACACCACTTTTCCTTCGATTTTTGCTATCTTTTGGGGAGAATGTGTGGGTTATGTGGAATGTATAAGCACTTAGGGTTTGGAGGGTTTTGGTGGGTTGGAAAGGGTTTGATTTTGATGGGGTGTTTGAAAAGGTTAGGGTTTTGATTGGGTGGGAAGAGTTTGAATTTGTGATGAAATTTGTGGGGTGTATGTAGCAAATTTGTGTGTATGAGTTTTTGTGTTTTTTTTTTTTTTTTTTTTAAGTTGAGGGGTATTTTGGGTATGAGGAAAAGGGGGTGGGGTGATGTTAGTAAAAGGAGGGGTAAGAATAGCCCGGGTCTTCGATTATTCTTGTCTGGGATCGATTCTGCGCAGTCTCATTTCCCCGATCGATTCTGCGCAACCTCCCTAACCTCCCTTCTCGATGCTTCTCTGCTAACCCTCCTCCATCTTCGTTCTTCCCACTCACCCCCTTCATTATCGCCTTCTGTTTCTTCGTTGATTTTATCGTCTCCTTCGGGTTATCCATTCTTCTGCAAAATCCCTCCTTCGTCGAAGCAGAAATCTTATCTATTGTCTGTTTAGGTTCCTTCAACGTATTTCCTCCCAAGGTCTGAAGCGTCGCAAGGTTCCTGCTTTCTTCTCTGCTTCCCCAGTCGAAGATTTGCCTTAAGCCTCCGCCTCCCTTTCGCCGCCTCCGACGCCGTTGGGAAACCCTAATCCCGTCCGGTGCCCGGTCTTCTTCTGTTCTTGCCCAACCCTAATTCCATTTCCACCACTGCTCGCTCTTTCTGCATCCGTGAAGGTTTGTCCGATTCGCCGCTCCAACCAGCCATAGATGAACCGTCGCAGCGATTCCATTCGCCTGTTTTCCGGAGCCCTCTGCCAGCCTCGGATCCCTCTTCCGACGCCGCCTCCCCTACGTCTCACGCCCTCCCTTACGCCGAGTTCCGTTCCCCGCAATCGAATTCTCTCGGTTTGAAACAAATTTCCATCGCTGCCTGAAAGCCTCCGTGCGCCGCCGTTGAAGAATTCGCTTGCATACCGCTCTTCCCGGCCTTCACTGTTACCGTCGTCGACGACCGCAGCTCGACTGCCGCCTCCGCCTTCTTCTCCTCTTACCCTACCTGTGTCGCCTCAAGCACGCGTCCCCACTGCCTCAATTTGCTAACCTTATTGCTTCCTAATTGTAATGCTTTACTCTCTATATTCTTTGCACCATCCATTTTTTCGGATTGTTACAGATTCATTTTTGCTTTTCAAAACTGATTTCATCTTTTTTAGCAAATTATTGGAATTATAGTGGTTTGAGCTTCTCGACGATTATATAGACAGCATCTGGATTTTCAAGGTATTTGATTGATATAGCATTTGGTCTGTGTCTTATTTGGGGATTATTATAGATTAACTTAGCCTCGGCATTGCATCGTTTCTTAGGGTTTCTTTTATGAACATCAGTTTGATAGGCATTTCCTTTTTCTGGTCCGGTCCTGCTATAACTGAAGTAGTAGTTTTTTGACAGAATTGATTTTGTGCCCTAATTTGATTGAACCTGTATTTGTCCGTTTATTGAGGTTTCTGGGTTTTCTCATGACTATGATCAAGATTCCAGCTGCAGGATTGTCAGATAATGAGGAAAGCCAATGACTCTAACCAGACTCTAAAATTTGCTTGGAAATTGGAATAATGATGATTCCTTTAGGTCTCTGTTTGTTAGGGAAAACTGGAATTTTTAAGATGAGTTTGAGGGATGGCTGTAATCCAATATAAGGTTCCATTTTAATTGGGAGCAATTGAAGATTGAAAGATGAATGCCTTTAAAAGTTGAGCTATGTTCATCCTTCAAATTGATCATAAAAAGTTATACCTTTCCAATCTTAAAGTTCTATTGTTCTGTCATCTGTGACCAAGCTTAGGTAGTAGGATTGATATTCTAGACGGCAAGTGAAGTTTAATTAGGCTAAGGCTGCAACTCTATGCAGGTTTTTAGATCATTTGGTTGGATGCTACCGGCTATTGTACTATCGATGCTGCTAACGACTGGACCAAAAGCGTTTCTATTGGCATTGGCAGTTCCCGTTGGTCAATCAACCTTTGCATTTTCTATACAAAGATATCTGAATAGGGACAAGATCAAGAGCATGACCAAGGCGCGTAGGAGAAGATCAAAGGCATACAGTTCAAGGAACATCAAATTCAAAGATGGAGAAAAACGGAGTGTTAGACAAGAGAAGAGAAAGAGAAAAAGGTTCCCATCTTGGGGTTCTAATAACAATAATGTTTCAGTGAGCACAAGCAGCAATGGCCAAAGTGCATCCAGTTTTGGTGGTTGGGACGAGCTGGATGAAGCTGTGGACTCCCCGTTGGGATCCACAAGAAAGGCGACACAAAGTGAGAGTGGCTTCCAAAGATCAGAGAAAGGTAAAACTGGGAAACAGAAGGCACCTTTGTTCCTCAGGTTGCTTATATCCATGTTACCTTTTCTGAGTTTGCTCACCGATATTGTTCTATAGTAGTACTATACAAGCTTTGAACCTGCTATGCTGCTTTGCTTTGTCCTTATTGTTTACACTTGGAGAAGCTTCATAAATATCCTAATATTACTTCATGTGAAGCCCCAAATCTAAAAATCCCAAGTTAAGCAATCCAACATTTTTAAATCCTACGCGCACCATGAATTTTCTGGGATACATATTGCAAGTCATACTTGAATTTAAACACACCACTGATTAAATATGCACTGAAATTTAATGGATATATGATTGACTATATGTTCTGGGTGATTATGGATTTTGGTGATTCTTATCCTAATAGTTGGTGTTATTTAAACAGACCACTGATTGAAGGCTTTCCCACCATCAAAATCCTACGAAATGGTGGAAAAAACACTCAAGATTACAATGGTGGTCGGGATGCTGATAGTATCGTTAAGTACTTGATGAGAAAACTTGGCCCTGCATCTACTGAAATCAAAACTGCAGAAGATGCATCAAATCTTACTGATGTGAAAAAGATATATACTGTAAGCTACTTTTTCAATTTTTGAAAAGGATCCAACTTTCTCCCCTTTTGAATCTATACAGGTGCTGAAATTATGCTTTTATTTACTAGGCCGGAGCGTATCCTGCTTTGTTATTGAGGTCTTATCTTATGTCGAATCAATGAATGGAACATGTTTGTTATCCTTTGATTCCGCCGCATATGTGATCAGTAGGTATCTTGCTGTTCAAGAGATTGAAAAACTTATGATGTATGCAATTTCAAATTTTTCACTAAAGAGGCTGTTTGTTTTTTAAAGCCAGAATGATTAGGTTGGACACTATCTAAATGTGAAAGAAACTATAAGAAAATACTTGGTAGTTTTTGCATTTAAATAAGAATGACCACTTCGTTATGATCATGTTCACTAACTACATGAATCGACACAGCCAAACCCCACATAGGATGATAACTTAGATGGCAATGATGGAGTCCTTGTCGGTATTCTATTTAGTAGGGGTGAATAACTTGTAAACCTAGCTATTAGAGGCATATAGCAGAGTTGAATTAGGTCAAAATAATAGAATCTACTCGTTGAGATATCAAGTAGAATAGTTTTATACACAAAGCTGCTGTGATTTTATAACCCTGTTAAGTATCATCCCAGGTGGATGCATTTAATTGGATTCGTTGATCTGCTTGACAGTGGTGGAAGAAAAGTGATTGGACTGGATACAAAGAGCTAGGTATGAGAACTCGATTGGAGTTACGTTGAATTTGTAGACAATCAAGATGTCCTGGATCTGATTGAAAAGGTCAGTGAAAACATAATAGATTTTGAGTGTAAAAGGCTATTCTATAGCATAGACAAGTTAACTTACTAATGGTGGATATTGGCATGCAGAAACCAGGAGGAATAATTGCATTTCTCGATGAAGCCTGGTAAGGATTTCTCCTTTCAGTAGCACAATATACTATAGATAGAATAGAAAACATTGCATTACAGAGAAATATGGCACATTAAAGAGATATATGTAGCACCCGAAAATGCATATGTGTAGCTGAGTTTATCTATTTTGCAGTATGTTCCCAAAATCAACTCATGAGACATTTGCACAAAAGATGTACCAGACATACAAAAGCAACAAACGATTTAGCAAGCCAAAACTTTCGCGTACTGATTTCACAATAAATCATTATGCTGATGATGTATGTATGAGCACTCCTACAAATATTTATCTCATTTCTATTCTGTAGCTTTCTAATGTTCCTATTGTTTCCAAAACAGGTAACTTATCAAGCTGATCAGTTCTTGGACAAGAATAAGGACTATGTTGTAGCAGAATATCAAGCTCTTTTGACTGAATCAAAATGTTCGTTTGTTGCAAGTCTGTTCGATCCATTACCAGACCAAACATCAAAACATTCCAAGTTCTCTTCTATTGGAACACGCTTCAAGGTAGGTGTGATTCATCATCTAATTGAACAATTACAATCATTGATGGAAACCCTAAGCACAACAGAGCCTCATTATATCAGATGTGTTAAGCCTAACACTATTCCGAAGCCCGGAATACTTGAGAATTTCAATTTCTTAAACCAGTTAAGATGTGGAGTAAGTCACTGATTAAGTTCTTAATATGATATGTAACTTTACTCTCCTTCTAAATGCTGGTATCTACTTTCATTTTCTTCATTTACAAAGCATCTGTGAAAATTGTGGTACGGTGTGTTAGAGGCCATAAGAATAAGTTGTGTTGGATACCCAACGAAAAGAACATTCGATGAGTTCATTGACTGGTTTGGAATGCTAGCTCCAGATGTGGCAGATGGGTATGTATTGGCACTCCATCTCATTTTAGCCTCATCAGATCACAGATTAAGACGATAATAGCCCTTTATCAGCGAAGGATGTTAGAAAGTTTCTGCCACCAATCCACTTAAACCAATGAGACCACAACAGACATAATTAACTTTAGATTCACTTCACACATGTTCAACAAGCACTTTTGGTACTGTTTTGCAGGTCGGATGAGAAATCTGCATGTATTGCAATATGTGACAAAATGGGCTTAAAAGGTTATCAGGTAGATGACGTATTTAGTTACAGCAGCATATAATACTCACAGGTTGCATATTACTTTTTTGTACCTTGAAAGATTGATATGGGGAAAGCATTTACTCCATATAATCAGTGCAGATGGGAAAAAGCAAGGTATTCCTCAGAGCTGGTCAAATGGCTGAATTAGATGCTCGAAGGGCTGAAGTTCTTGCTCACGCAGCAAGGTGCATTCAGAAGCAAATCAGAACTCACCTTACCAGAAAAGAGTTTATAATCCTAAGGAAGGCTTCCATAAATTTCCAAAAGCAGTTAGGATACCCACCTCAATTTCTGCATCAGTATATTATTTAGGCTTTGTATATCATATTAACCTTTTTAAGTTTCGCTTGGTTTATTTGTTCGAACTTAGCACACATACACATCATAGCTTTGTGCTATTGAGTACTACACTGTAATTGCAATTATTTTAAGATCTTGGAAGGGTTGTACTTATGCTTGTGGTCCGTATAATTGGCCCATCTGTTACTCGGCCAGCCTGTAAAAATAAGAATATCAGTATATATATATGCGTATAAATCTGGAATATGTGCAATATTTTTCTGATTAATTACCCTCTTATGAGTGAATTTTGACTTTTGCCAGAACTGTGAAGCCTGCCCATGGGCGTGGATTTGATCGGCAGATGTCATGGGGCAATACAGTGGGAAGGTCAGATCAGAGGTTGCGTCCTGCATCTGCTGGCTCTTCTAGGAACCCTGATGAGAAGACTCCAGTTTAAGTCATATGGGCAGCTTCTTTCTTGAAAGGTATTTGATTGGTTTTTTATGCTTTGCTACCTGAATTCATATCAGTTTTGCTTCATAGATATTTTTCAGCACGTTTTCCAAAGAAGCTGCATCAAAGATCTTGTGATGAATTGATTTAGGGAAGAGTATAGATTGGACGATTTTGCTTTGTTGATTGAAACTCAGTAAGTTTGGATGCTCTGATTCTGTCTTTAAGTTAATAGTGTGTCGTGGGCACGGCCTTGCGATGTGGCGATTCTTTGTTGTGCAGGATGAAGAAACATGTTAACACTGTTCAATGATCAAACCTACCCTTTTTGTCTATGATATTTGACGTTGGAAGTCTCACTGTTCAATCATGCAACAACTCATTCTGGGCAAATTCTAAGGCTGCCTAAATCATTTTACCAGTATTTTGGGAGGACATGTTGTTTGTCCGAGTAATATGTTATTCAGTACGTATTGGTTAGTGGGCACATGTAATCCCTTTGTTTATGAGTTAATCCCTTTCCATGATCATATTGTCATTCCTTTTCTTTGACTGAAAACGGAAATTTGAGACAGTAAACAGGAGCTTATTGATGCAGGGGGAAACAGATAAATTAATTGGAGGTCTTAAAAAATGATTTAGTTATTAGTCTCTTAAATGAGTTTCGTTCTTTCTGTTAACTAAAATCCAATAGTATTTTCGTTGCATGTATGTTTGAGAAATTTTGTACACTTCCTTCACAAATGAATTGATTAGAAGACCGACATGTCTGAAATGCTTTTGCACAACACTTCTGATCTTCTTGTTCATGAGATCACTCTTTTGTATCCATATCCTACTCCCTGTACGTTACTATCTTTTCCTCAAGCATTTTTCGGCTCTTGCTACGTTGGGTTGAGTTAAGATGGTTTCTTGAAAAGAGAAGGTTGTTTGAAGATAGAGGTTGTCTGTTGAATACTAGATTCATTGGCTTTGTGTTTGCTCTTATATAATTAGCCATCCTGTTACCTGGGTATTTTTTAGTTTTTTGTTTCTATCCCAGTTTTTAGTTTGTCAAATGTATGTTTTTTTTTTAATAATTTGTTCTTCATCCCTGGATAAGATCTAATGTTATTGATCGTGAATTGTTTTTTGGAACAGCACTTAGCAACCTGTCTGGAATTCTGTAAGTATTTCTGGACATTATTTCCATTTGATCCAGAAATTTTCTGTTCAAGAATGCAATACTTCATGGTTTTGTTTTAATCTCATCATCTAGGATACATTCTTGCATAACTAAACCCTCTTGTTTCCAAAACAGAACTGGACATATCTTTTCATATGGAATGTGCATTAATTACTTTAGGACTGAGTGATACCGTCTTGATAATGTTTTGTCATGAAATATATGCCAAACCTTATGCCTTAATTCTCTTTACTTATAGCCTATAGGACTGAGTTGATTTTACTATTTGTGCACTGAAATTGACATTTTAACCTGTGTTCCCATTCTGAAAAAACTGATCAATGTTTGCTGGATCCTCATTAGAGTAACCATTTCCGAATCCATTATATATAACTGCGCCTGAATTTTTTTCCCCTTGAATTTCTGCAGAAGAATAAGCATTTTGTGTACGGTTTTCTTTTACATTTCCTATACTAAAGTATTCCTTGGATATGCCATAGTTTCTATGGTATTTTAGTGTTGCATTTATTTATATCAGAGTATCCAAGTTTTCATTCATCAAGGTGGACTTTGATATGCATAAATTGTTGATTGTTTTCACTTTTCACCTTACTGGTCTTTCTGAAAGTGGAAATTAAAACGAATTCACTCTTCACAGGAGAAAAAGCTTCTTTTGGACAGAAATGGGGCTCATGTTGCAAGAATAAGTGTATTTGAGGTGGGTATCCTAATTGCTTCTGCAAAGCCATTTTACAGCAAACTGGAAGAAGACTGAACTCTCTCTCTCTCTCTCTCTCTGGATGCAGACAAACAGAATGTCGAAAAACAATCTTATAGGTTACTGTGAAATTGATCTTTATGACTTTCTTGCTCAGGTAAGTTGTCTTCTCCTTTCTTATAATTTTTACTGAGTAGTTCTTTTTTTTTTTTAAAAAAAAGCCATTTGGGATAGGATTTTTATCTGTTGTAGTGTTTATTTTGATTATTATTATTATTATTATTATAATAATTATTATTATTTTTTGTTTATTTATTTATTTTTATTTTTTTAAAATATATAGTAGGATTATGGATATGTTTAGTAGTCTTGCAAAGTATGCCTAAATTTTACTTCTATTAGATGACTCACCTTTTGACAGAAATCCAGAATTATGTACACCATCTTTTGCCTGATGGAAGATAACCTGTGGGGTGTGCATGAGACTATGTTTCAGATCTGATGTGTCTAACACGACAATGTTCAGAACTAATATAATTAAGAGTGCAATGATTTCAAAAGGCTTTATGGATATAAGGCTTTATTTGGTTGTTTCACTCATGAACTTAGGAATAAAAAGTTTGTGCTGTATTCTTGTTCAAAGATTCAAGGGTGCAATGATTTCAAAAGGCTTTATGGATATAAGGCTTTATTTAGTTGTTTCACTCATGAACTTAGGAATAAAAAGTTTGTGCTGTATTCTTGTTCAAAGAGAATTAATAATGCTGTTTACCTTGGAGCATCGACATCGGTTGTATTCAGTGGTGCACTGTTGTTTGATCTTGATTGAATTATGGGCTGTTGCTGTTGATTCTACTTTACTGTCTTTTGGTTTTTAACTAATCAATAGTTTTGGTTTCAGTTATGGGATATAAATATTAGTTTTATAACAGCATTGGAAAAAGATCATATTCAATGCTATATCCGTCAATAGAATAGTTGGCATCTGAAGTTGTTCAATATTTCAACTAACAATGTCACTGTTCATTAACAGCACGGCTTGCCCGGAAACTTTTTGGACACTTGAGAAGAGGGGATGCTTCAATCAAAATACAGAAGTATGCACGTGCTCATGTTGCCAGAAAATCTTTCAACAAATTGTAGGCAGCAGCAATAGTAATTCAAACTGGGCTACGAGCAATGGCAGCGCGAAATGAGTTCAGACGAAGACGACAAAACAAGGGCGCCACAATCATTCAGGTAGTACTGGACACAGATTTTGTTACAAGTGTTGGCAGCCTATCTCTCAAAAAAAAAAAAAAAACATGGAAGAATTTAATTTTGACTCTTCCTTTTTTCACTTGTGAGTTAAACAATTCACCACAGATATTAGAGCACATACTCATGAACTAGACAACAATCACAGTGTGTTTGATTTCATTTTGTCAATAACATTGAATTTTCTGAAATGCCGGAATCGAGTCATGATTTGCACAATGGTTTTATCATATTTTTGGTCACTCAACTGATGAAACATACCCAACTGATCATATGATAAGAGTTTCAAAATATAATAAGAAGGTTTCATCAACTGTTACAATATTCCTGTATGCATAAACTTAATTAATTATACAACATAATTTTTATTTTATTTGTAATTGAGGTGGGGACAAGGCCCTACCAAGCCTTAGGGTAACTCCGCCACTGCCTGCAGGCTGATATCAAATCATATTTTAGATTTTTGAATTTTAATATATGAGAGTAGCTTGCACTATTCCATTTCATTTACGAGAATTTTTATATCTAAATATTGATGCAAATTGGCACAATGGTGTTGAAGGGAAAATGGTAACAACTGAATGCTTCGAACTTAATGGTTAATGGTCCACAGTTAATATTAATATCTATTTTTCGAGAAGGGTTACTCCTGAAAGTGTGATATATAGCTTTGGCACTCTTTTGCTCGACATTCTCAGTGGGAAACATATTCTGCCAAGTCATGTAAGTTTTCTATGATAAGTTTCTCTTAAACTTACAACCATCTTAGATTATGTGTGAATAATTGGATAAGTGCTATGTTCTTTTATGCAGCTAACGTGTTCCACCGAGCTTTGAAGCCCAAAAATATCTTGGCAAATGCTGACTGTAAATTGAAGATATGTGATTTTGGACTTGCACGGGTGATTTACAAAATGTTACTTTTATCAGTCACGTGGCAAGTTGAATAGCTGTATTAGGAAGACTCAGGTCATAGTTTGATTGGATTTCACATATTTTAATCAGATAATGCTTTCTAGCTGTTTCATTGCTATATTGTTTTTTAGTTACAGTAATCAGATTTTTGATGCTTTTTAATGAACTTTTAAACTATGCATTAAATAATGTTGCTAAAGAGCAGCTACTTCTGGTTCTCCTGAATGTTTAGCCTAACAACTACTGTATTAACTTTGTAACAGATAAAATCTATTGGCCTGTGTGTGCAGCTTCAGTGTTATGCTGCCATGATTATTGTATTTCCATCTCATAAATCATACTCTTTGGCATGCCAGGAAAATTAAGATTTTGAGTTTTTGCCATTTAACAGTTTGGACCCGGAGGCATGCATATGTTTATGGTTGTTACGGTCTTCATATGATGCTCAATGTGATTGCAGACAAAGAAGGGGTACGTGCTGCTGTCCTTATACCGTTATACGTTCCTGTGCTCCTGTTAGCTTTGAAGTCAAACTATGTGGTCGCTAGGTTTCGTCTTTATGGTGTATATTTTGTGTGATAAATACAATATTAATTATGACAAGCACTTGCCACGAATCCGTGCTGCTTGAATGTTAGTATTCTGAAATGCAAGATTCAGCAAACTGATCCTTGATTCTATCTTCAATAATAAAGTATATAGTCTGTAATAGGAACCGGTGTAAATATATTTACTGACTTAATTTGCATAGTAATCTCTCTCTCTCTCTCTCTCTTGTTTTGTTTCTGCACTCATCTGGAAAAGTGCTGAAATTGATGGTCCTTGATGTTGTCTTATTATTTGATGTAATGGCCCATAAATTGCTTTCTTATTTTGATCAAGCTGTAGATTTTCCGTTCATTTCGTTCATGCTGATTATGGTATCACTGGCTTAAGATTAGCAACCCCTATATCTGTGGTAAGCAAAAATGATTGAAGACGACAAATTTAATATTCTAGAGGTGCCAATGGAGGACTGAGGTTTTTTCTTCTGCATCAGATACTCACATCTGATGGATCTGTCAGCGGTATACCTCTCTGCTGATAGTGAAACCAACCAAATATCTTGGAAAACATGGTCGTTTCTATGAGCAAATTTTGTATTGATGAATAATATTGGATCTATTTTCTTCCTTTGGATTAATTTCTTCCTATAAAATAATCACAGGTCCTCCCTCTTCCAGGAATGTCCTCCGGCTTGCTCCGATGCCCGACTCAATGACTTAGAGGATTGCCGCTTGCTGTGCAAGCTATACAAGTACCGTAATCATTCATTATTGATAGAATCTTTTTTCACTTAATTTTATTGATGGAATGCAGTTCGAACAGGGCAATTTAGTACTCTATGGGGGCCAATATTATCAAGCCCTAAAGCACATTCTTTTTTTTTTTTTTTTTTATTATTTGATTTAACTTCACAATATGTCTCACTGTCATTGCACACGTACCATACAAATGAGTAACTGACTTTTAGGGGGCCTATCTTTTTCCTTAAAAAAAGCACAGGTACCATAATTTTAAAACCGTGAAGTTAATAAACATCTTCATTTTATTACTAATATTCTACCAAAATGATAGAATATCATTTTGTTCCCTAATATGTGTGGATTTTGAATATTATCCTTAAAATTTTTAATGAATATTGTATTATTTATACTTCTATTATCATCACATTCATTTGAAACTTATACTTCCTCTGTTCTCATATAAATGCACCATACCTACATTTCACGCAGTCCAAGACACATTTTTAAAACATAACAATTTTTTCATTTTATCCTGTCACATATACAAATGCAATCCTAAACCAACATAGCAAAAAATTTATAATTTAAAACATATATAAAAGTATCTCTAAATTGTATATATTAGTTTAATTATTTTCTCTTTTTCCATGGGCACACTGACAGTTGTATATCTCTTCAGTGTTGCGTAAGATAAAATAAAGGCACTTTAGGGGCATGATAAATATCACAAAGCCACAAACTTGTAACATAATAGCCAATTTATGAACACCAAGTTGCACACCAATCGCGGAAATTACCCACAATGGAAACCCTCGGCTGGTCGCAGTGGAGGGGAGGCGGCGCGAGACAGGCTGCGGAGGTGGAGAACGCGCTGAGGTGGACCAATAGGAAGCAGCAGGAGGACATGCTGGCATAGGGAGAGCAACGGCAGCAGGGGCGAGCGAGCAGGGGGAGAGGGGCGGCGACCGTATAGAGGTAGCGTTCGCAGCGACGGCGGTTCAAATGGAGGTATGCGTTGTGGCGGTAGCCACGGTGGGCGATTTGTTATCGGTGCCGGCAGAACGGAGTGAGTTGAGAGTTCCCACAGGTGAGGGACGAACGCGGGGGAGACTCTGGTGCAACAGGCTAAAGATGACAAGTTTTAGATCGCGAACTCCTGCAATGGCACATTAAATAACAAAAATGACCTTGTGAGATTCTGTAAGTCAAATACTTTAAAACTTAGCATGTAGTCATAAAGTCCAGTAAGAATTAGAAGCATGTATACTATATTACTAAATGTTTCACATTTTCTCATAGCATGATACCTATAGGGTTCACATCATCATTGATATGCAGTTCATCGAACTATAAATGATACTCTGAGTTCTGTCCTACCATCTGATCTATAGAGGACTATTTTGAATGGAATATTTAGTCTAGGGCGTATGCAGCGTTCCAATTCTGTTTTGAATGAAAGTAATCCTCTTGGATTTTCGAGGCTTTCTAAACTCAGACAGATATTTGAAGAAGGAAAAAGCCTCCAACTCCAGTTCCCTGCTGAGGATCTAGGTTTCAGGTACCAGCAAACCTTCATTTCTATAGCAAATCCTGAAATTTATCCATTTATAAATTACATACACTACAATTTATAGATTTTTTTTGTGTTGGTACCTTTTGAAATGCTAATGGTTCGATAAAAACTACTGTGAAAAAGTAAACCTGAAGTGAACTTGCAGGTATGCTAAAGGAGCACTGGTACCTGATAGTGACAGTGCATTTGGTGCACAAGAAAATCCAAGCGGGCGTAGGAGGGATTATGTTCCCTTCTCAGATCCTGGATCGAGATTGCCACATATGAATTGTTGGTAAACTTATTGTCATTACAAATTCTTCCATAACAAATTATATTACCTTTGTAAAATTCCAGCTTTGTTTCTTAACCAATGCTTTTCCCCTTCTTATCAATAGGAACTCACATACACTTACCTATAATTATTTTTTCTTTCTCCATAGGCAGTTGTACATCCCTTTTACGCTGTGCATCACACAGGTATTTAACTAGTATGTGTATATATGTATATAACATGGGGATATTTGAGTGCCAACGGAAGTATAGTTAGTGGATATGTTCACTCATAAACGACCTCTATAGTATACTACTCCCTCCGTCCCAGTAGAAACGTCTTGTTTGACTTTTTGATATTGTTCATTGTTCAACTCTGACTTAATATTACTATAATTATATATTTGAAAAAAAAGTAGTCGAGTTTGGTCTTGTTAGATTCGTATAATTATATAGTTTTAGAATATATATTATATAGTATAATTTTTCCTTATAATTTTAAGATATGATCGATTAAAAAATTGCATTGGATTGTGTGCAATTAAGAAATACGAAAATTTAGATGGGACGGATGGAGTATTTTATATCACCATCTCGGTAAAAAAAAAAAAAAGTTGAGCCAAATGAGTCACAAACTCCAAATGTGACAAGTTCTACTAGCAAATCCTCTTAGGTCATCTCCATCCAAGCTCCTTAGCTACTCCATTTTTTCCTTCCACATCAGTTTCTCTCTCTGCCACATCATCCAACAACTTCATCCCATTTTTTTTTTATCTCCAACAAAGCAACCCATTCTTTTCCACATCACTAATATTTTTATTTATAAAGAATTTTAAATAAAACTATAATAAGTAATATTTTCATTAATTTTACTATTTATTTATATTTACTTAAAGAATTTATTAATTGTAATTAAATAATTATTTTTATTCAATATGTTATCATAATAATTTATTAATATTTATAATCATTATTAACAATAAATACTTCAAGCATAACTCAAACTTACATATAAAATAAAATTTTCATTGAAAAGTAATAATTAACATCTACTCGTACATAAAATTCATGCATCAATAATAAAATATTCAAAAATAACATTTATAAAATTAAGTTAAGTATGCGCTGAACCGAACTTTTGTCATATGTTCTCAACTAAATCTGCTTTGAGCCGATGATGCGTTTCGCTGGACCGAAGTCGAACTCTATTCCATAAATACTCTGTCATACCGGCATGTCTATCAGTCGAGTACGACCAATTTGATTTATCACCGGCATCTGTTTCGACTTGATCGAATTGAGATACATCACTATAATGCATGTATGTATCTCTTTCATCTTCGATAATCATATTATGTAATATGATGCATGCTTTCATTATCTTTCCAATTAACCTAATATCCCAAATTTGACATGGGTCACGAATAATATGAAACCGAGCTTGTAACACTCCAAAAGCACGTTCTACATCCTTTCGAACATCTTCTTGATGTTGTGCAGACAATTATGCTTTTTGGCCTTGTGGTATACGAATTGATTGGACAAAGGTTGCCCATGGAGGATAAATTCCATCTGTAAGGTAATAACCCGTATCGTACTAATGACCATTCACCACAAAATTTACTTTTGGAGCTCTGCCATTCAAAACATCATTGAATATTGGGGATCGATCAAGTACATTAATGTCATTGCATGTACCTGGTGTCCCTAAAAATGAATGCGAGATCCATAGGTCATATGATGCCACAGCCTCTAATATAATTTTCGGAACACCATGATCCCCATGTTCAAATTGACCTTTCCAAGAAGCTGGACAATTTTTCCACTCCCAATGCATGCAATCAATGCTACCCAATATTCCTGGAAAACCACGTGCATTTGCAATAAACAAAAGTCATTGCAAGTCGGTCGGATTTGGTATTCTTAAGTATTCTTTGCCATAATACGAAATAATCACTTCCACGAAGTTGATTAGGCACAATCTTGTTGTACTTTCTCAATACGGACATAATCATCAACTATATCTGCATCTACTCCATAAGCCATCATACGTATTGCTGCTGTACATTTTTGTAACAATGATAAGCCAAGTCTTCCTGTTGCATCAGCACGCTTATAACACTCCGAAAAATTTTAAATTTTTAATTAATAAATACTCAAAATTTTTATATTAAAAACACCTTATAAAAATTATTAATTTATTGTTAGGTAATTGGGAGAATGAGAAGTGATAATTTTCGGAATAAGAATTTCTTAGGCGATCCAAAGTCAAGCCTAATTGAGCAAAGTACTATCATTGAAAGATTTTAATTAAGCCTAGGTCCATTAATTTATGAACATTCAAATAAATATTGTGGCACTGTAATACCCGTAATTTTAATAGGAAGAAATGGAATTAAATTCGAAGAGTAAGGAAATTTTGATTCCAAGAACCCGTGAAGTCGAAAATGAAATAAATAAATAAATCATCGCATGGGAATCGAAAGACGACGAATTCAAACTCGATGGATTCAAGATTTCAAATACGAAATCAATTCGAGTCGAAATAAATTTAAGATAGGATCCATAATCCGAGAATGACTCGGAAAACCGAGCCCGAGAACGTAGGAGGATAGAAACCCGAAAGAAAGGAGAAAAGGCCCGACGGATTGCACGGCCCGGCCCGGACCGCAGCCAAGCCGGAGTCCGCGCGGTCTGGAGGGATCGCGCACCGCGGCCGTTTGACTCGACAGGATGCGACCAACTTGCGATTTTCGGCGATTTCTTACCTTATTTTCGACCCCGACTTTGGTAACTCAATCCCAGACGATGGAAGGAGTATATGGATAACTTGTGGCTGATCTTTGGTCATTCTACACAGATTTCATTCACCCATTGTCTTCCAAACTCTCTCCCAAATTCTCCCAAAACCGAAAACCCCAAATCCTCTTATGTTCTTGAAATTCCGACGACAAAATCCGAGCAAGGAGGTGTGTGGGAGAAAGGCCTCAAGATTTCAGGACGTTGGTGAGTGTTTCCTTTTTTCCTACACCATTTTGAATCCAAAAGTTCGATCTAACTATGAATATTTACTTCTGATTTCGGTTCGTAGCCAAAGGAAGAGGAAATCGGGTTGAGGAGATCCGTTCGTGACAATCCCTAGACTCTGGACGACCCTGTGACATCCTAGAACTCAAATAGAGTAAGTCAATACCTTTCATAACAATATGGGTGGCTTAGGGACTTCCGAAACTTTGGATTTGAAACGAAACATTAAAATCGAACCTAAAAACTCACCTTTGCGAGTTTTCTGAAATCCCACAAAAACTCCTATTTTGAGAATTCAAAACGAAAAACTCCGAACTAGAGAATTGTTCCTAACATCTTAATCTAGGTTGTGTCAAATTTTCACGCATTTTCATCTAGATTTGATACCGAAAAACCCGTGTGATATTTCTGAGTTGTTATGAACTTTTCAAAATCCTGACAGAATACATATCCGAACTTGATGTGGATTTTTCTATTACCTCCGGTCCGAACTAATCTTTGATGTAAAAATAAAAGTTGTAGATAATTGTCTCAAAATTATGTCTGTAAAATTTTGTGGATTTTCGTTAACGTTTGAGTATTCAAAAATTGATCTTAACAGTCTGCGTTTTGTGAGAAAATTCTGACAGATTTCAAATTCGAACTTGATGAGCAAATCTGATTTAATTCGAAATGATTTTGGATAAAATGTATCTAATAAAATTTATTTATTTTGGGTGTCGTAATTGTGCCTGTAAATTTTCATGAATGTTGGAGTTCATTTACTAGGTCAAAAACCTGTTTAAAATCATTGCGCTATTTCTGAAACTTTGACAGATTTTTCCTTTTGAAAAGATTGTAAAAATTCACTTGTTTCCTCACCTAATTCCGAAAAACTCAAAACATGAAAGTTGTTCGTTAGGGTATTTGTGATACACTGAAAATTTTAGATCAATCTCCTTTGAATTGAATTTTTAAATTAAAAAGGCGTAAACTGTGACAACGAATGTTTTTAAACTTGTGAAATTTGAAATTTCTAAACAAACGATCGAAACCCTCGTTATATGATAACGCTATATTTTCGAAAATCCCGTTACACTAAGTTGAAACGATATCGGTTACATAGGTAGGGGGTGAGTGCTTTGCAGGATGCCCCTCTAGCCTTTCCTCTGCGTGCCTAGAATGGACAAGAGAAGCTTAAGTGAAAAAATTTGTGCCAAAACGGCATTGGAATTTGGGCCTACACTCTCGAGAGTATCCGTATGGGTTTCCCGAGGCTCCGGAGTGGTACTGGGTATGGCGGATAGGCTGCGGCCGCCGGATCACCGGCTAAATGAAAATTACGAAATGGTTGTGGCCGCCGGATCACCGGCTAAATGAGATTGTTGAGATGGTGGCGTAACGGGGAAAATTTTAAAAGACTTAGATTTTTATTTACTTATTTATGTTGTTATTTATGCATTTAAATTATGTTTTAAATTCATGCCTATGCTTAATTTATTATTTATAAATTTAATTGTGTCTTTAAATTATGCGATTTAAATTCTTACTTTTAAATTGGTAAATGAAATATTTTATATGCATGACTAAAATTATGATTTCATTATTAAAAATTAAACCCCTTTATTGCTATGTTAGGATTGATTTACTCAGTATTTTATATACTGATAAAACTGTTGTCTTCCCTTTCTCTTCAGAGTATGGCGATAATGCATAAGCATGTGCATTTGGGGGGATTCTTTTTGGACACTGTTTTTATCGTTCTATATGACAT
This sequence comes from Hygrophila difformis, assembly GCA_030278955.1. Lineage (NCBI taxonomy): Eukaryota > Viridiplantae > Streptophyta > Magnoliopsida > Lamiales > Acanthaceae > Hygrophila > Hygrophila difformis. Next base: position 51,400,458 of record JAOANR010000006.1, on the reverse strand, counting down.
ACATATCGGGCTTGTTTAACCCGAGTTTTGGCCATGTCGGCCCTATCTTAATTTCCGCTGCGAATTTATTATTATTATCATGTGTGGATGATGTTACATTATTGTTATTTTAAATATTTCCGGACTTATTTTTAAACTCTTTTCAAATACCCATAGCCTTGCATCTCTTTAGCAAGCTCGAAGAATTCGTGTCTTGCTAGGGAGGTGTGGCGGTGGCATCCCGGCCTGGGTCACAAAACCGGGGTGTTACAAGTTGGTATCAGAGCCCGGAATAATTTTTTTAAGCTATTACTATTTTACTTATTATTTTAAAACTTGTATTATTTTAAACCATTATTTTTAAAACTATCACTTTTGGAACCTAAACTTATAGCCCAAATTATTATTATTTTTGAAGCCCACAATTTTTGAGCCCAAAATTTTTAACCCCACACTTTTAACCCAAATATTTTTCTTAACCCAATACTTATACTTTTATTTGAACCCAAGAAATTATTACTTTTGGCCCAATATAGTGGTCCAAATATTTTTACCCTTGATTTTAAATAATCCATGGCATAAACCTATTTTTTTTTAAAACTCATGGATAAATAAATGGATGCATAAATTAAATTTTATTGGGGGGATTGCATATGCATATTGGCATGTAGATTTGAATTCTTGCATTTCCTAACTTTATTCTAAACATGTTCTAACTCTAACCTATCTTGTTGACACTAGATGGCCGAATCAAACGCGAATATGGTGAACCTTATGATGAAATTGACCAACGCTTATCTAGAATCTCAACAACATATAAATTATTTCAAAACGCGGGTCAGACAACTGGAAGTTAACATGGCCCATCTGGGACACCTTAGGGAAGCTGACCATCATGACATAACCCAACTCAAGGCCCAAGTCACTGAGCTCCAGGCCCAAGTGACCGAGCTCCAAGACAAGAATGACGAACTAGGGACACAAGTTGAACACTTGGGATGAGAGCTGACTAACTTAGCCGATGACATATTTCCTCATAATCCCGAGCTCACACCCGATGCTACTGAGCCCGTTTGGCCACCTTGCCCAGTTTTCCATGGACCATTGGGCCAAGGCCCAATCGACATATCGAGCGACGAAGACGACCCTATTGAGGATGCGCCTACTTATTCGCTCTAGGCTTAGAGATTTATTGATGCATTATTACTACTAGTTCTGTTCCTTTCAAACTACTATTAGTATTGCTATCCTCATTCGATTGCATGTACCCAAATAAAGTTTTCTATGGAGTAATAAAATTTCAAGTATTTATATTATAAATTACACAAGTATATTATTTCTTGCATTCTATTAAATTATTTTCAAATACATTGCAAGGCTCAATCAAACAAATAAACAATGTATTTGTTGGAATAAATAAATAAATAATGAATATATATGTAATAAATAAAGAACAATCAAACAAAGAAAACCCTAAACCCTAAACCCTGAACCCTAGACCCTAACCTACATCGGAAAAAATCCTAAACATGACCCGCCTGTTCTTAAAAAAAATATCCTCTTCTTTAAACTCGGCATAAACTTACGCCAAGAGGATTGTTTTACAAACTCCAACGAGTGATATTATCAACTCCAAACAACTTCTGTTAACACATTTCATATTCAATAAATCACTTTACAAACACTTTACCACATTCTTATAAAGATCTAATCTCTTGTGCTTGCAACAGAATGACACAGAAGGGGAGACTACGTAACCAGCCCATTCATCCTAACACCAACAAGACACCAAGACAACCCGACGTACCGCTACCAAATGAGGGTGTACACGCTCAGGAAGAGTCGGCAGCCCCGATGCCTAATATGAACGGCCGACTAAGGAACATCGAAGAACTGTTAGTCGCCTTAGGCAATGCGCATGTCAACCAAGGCCAGGCTTCGGCGATACCTCCGCCGGAAGCACGCATAAATTACCTAGCCATGGTAAACCCATATCATCCGCCGCATTACGCCGGCGAGGAAGATCCGGCTAAGCTTGAGGAATGGATCCGGACGTTCGACAAGCTACTGAACGCCGTTAGATGCCCGGGCGGAGAAAAGGTGCACGTGGCATTGTACTATCTCGGAGGGGAGGCGGATGAATGGTGGCGCACCACCCAAGGGAGATTGATTGAAGGAGATGAACCCTACTCGTGGAACGAATTCACGAAACTACTCGGGGATCACTTTTATTCCCTGAGCACTAAGTCTGCAATGTATGAGGAGTTCCTATCCCTAAAGCAAGGGAAAAAGACGGTTCAGGAGTATACCCGCTTCAAGGAGTTGGTGGGATTTGCAACAAGGATTGTGCCTACTGATGGGGAGAGGGCACAAAAGTTCGAGATGGGATTGAACTTGTCCATCAGGAAGGTGATTACTGGCGTCCATTATCTGGACCTGCAGGCTGTATATGATCGTGCCGTAGCAGTCGTACGAGTGCAACAATTGAAAAGGAAGGTTGTCGGAGAATCTAGCCATGGTCCCCAAGGACCCGACAAAAGGAATAGGGACAACAGAACCGGAAACAATCTAGGAGGGAACAACTTTCGGGGAGTCCCGAATAGACCTTTTCAGACCAACAACAGGGGAAATGATGGAGGATTCGTTAATAGGGGAGACCGTATACTACCGTGCCCAAGATGCGGCATACCTCACTTGACGAGGGGATGCTGTAACACCCCGGTTTTTGATAACCCAGGCCGGGATGCCACCGCCACACCTCCCAAGCAAGACACGACTTCATTCGAGCTTCCTTGAGAGATGCAAGGCTAAGGGTATAAAATAATTTTAAACCAAGTCCGGAAATACTTATATTTAAAAATAATAATCATCCATACACGCAGCGGAAATATAACTTGTGCAGTGGAAATAAAATATAAGGGCCGACATGGCCAAAACACGGGTTAATAGGCCCGTATGCAGTCTCATGCAGAAAATAATTTAATGCCCAAAATAAATTCCCCGGATGTATGCTCATGCTTCATACTCTGTCATAGAAAAATAGGAAGCAACGTTTATCAGTATTAAAGAATACTGAGTAAGTCAATTCCTAACATAGCAATAAAGGGGTTTTAAAAAAAATTTAATAATTAAAAACTCATTTTTTTAGCATGCGTATTAAAACGTGTAATTTGACTAATTACTAGACAATAATTTAATTCACATTTTCTCATAACCAAATTCAATTTGAAAATGATAATATAAGGCATAGGCATAATTTTAAAACATGGCATATTAAATAGCATGAATGAATGCATATTTTAAAAATAAGATAGAACATAATTTTTAAATTTTTTTTTGAGAACAATAAGAATTTAATTTGTAACCTCGATCATGCATTTAAATTCATAAATAATAAACTAAGCATTGTATAAAATTTAAGACATAATTTAAATGCATAATTAAAGACTTAAATAAATAAATACATAAAAGAAAAGGATTAAGTCTTTTAATTTTTCCCGTTACGTCACCATCTCAACAATATTTAGTTTAGCCGGCGATCCGGCGGCCACAGCCGTTTCGTAAGTTTCTGTTTAGCCGGCGATCCGGCGGCGGCAGTCAATTTAATAAGTGTCATTTAGCCGGCGATCCGGCGGCCTCAGCCAATTTAGTAAGTTTCATTTAGCCGACGATCCGGCGGCCTCAGCCAATTTAGTAAGTTTCGTTTAGCCGGCGATCGGGCGGCCTCAGCCTATTTAATAAGTTTCTTGTGTAGCCGGCCGTCCGGCGGCCGCAGCCGTATCTGCCATACCCAGTAACACTCCGGAGCCTCGGGAAACCCATACGGATATTCCTGAGAGTGTAGGCCATGTATCTCATGCCGTTTTGGCGTAGTTTTTCAATCAAGTATCTTGCGTCCATTACAGGCACGCCGAAAAAGGCTAGATGGGGCACCCTGTAGAGCACTCACCCTCTACCTAAGTATCCGATATCGTTTCGATTTAGTGTAACGGGATTTTTCAAAAAGTATAGATGTAACACCCCGGATTTGATAACCCAGGCCGGGATGCCACCGCCACACCTCCCTAGCAAGACACGACGTTTCGAGCTTACCAAGGAGATGCAAGGCTTATGGGTACTTAAAAGACTTAAAGACATTTTTAAATATTGAGTCCGGAATAATAATAATAATAAGTTTCAAAATACGAGATACTAGTCATCCATGCACGCAATAGAGTAAATGATGTAGCGGAAAGTAATCACGGCCAACATGGCCAAAACTCGGGTTTAACAGGCCCGAATTAAAACAGTAATGGAACGCAAGAATCGAAAGTGTTCATAAAAGTTTTTCCCCAAAATGGATGAGCATGCGTCACTCGACATACTCTGTAAAAGAAAAATAACAACGGGTTTATCAGTACAAAAATATACCGAGTAAGTCAATTCCTGACTAAACAATTAAGGGGTTACATGTGTTTAATTAAAAATTAGACTTCTCGTGCGTAATGAAATTAATTTAAAGTTTACAGATTACTTGCAGCGGAAAGACATGATCATTATACAAGTCTAGAGTACGTAATTTAGAAGCATAATTTAAAAAGCATAAATTTAAAAACGTGATAAATAAATATAAATTTATTAAATACACACATAAGTCTTTTAATATAATCTCGATAACTAAGAAGAGGACACCACACCGGGGAGATCACTAACGGGGCAATCTCAAAACATAGGACCATTAACGAGGCAGTCCAAATAAATGGGAGACCACTAACGAGGCAGTCTCAATAGTCGTAGGACCACTAACGAGGCAGTCCTAATAATTACACAGCGCGCGAGATCTAACGAGGCAATTTCAGATAGTAGGGAGACCACTAACGAGGCAGTCTCAAAATAATATTAGCATGAAGATCGGCTCAGCCTAGTGAACGGGATTTTCCAAAAGTTTGTGTTTCATCGTTTACAAGGTATTCGATATCACGATTCATAGTTCGAGTTTTCTTAAGTTCGAAAAAAAATCCATCTTGTCACAGGTTATGCCTTTTTAAATTAAAAATTCATCTTTCAACCAAAAATTTTGAAATTTACACAGTAGCTCAATGACACCCATACGAACAACTTTCATGATTCGAGTTTTCGGAAATAAGGTTTCAAAATGAGTCAAAATTCAAGTTCTTTACAAGGAAAGATTTCTGCCCGCAAAATCGAGTTTGTCACAGTTTAGTCCAATGACGATTAAAAATTCATTCTAAGTCCAATTGATCCGAAATTTTTACAGTTTGTAGAAAACATCATAATGAACAACTTTCATGTTTTAAGATTTTGGAAATAATGAGATTTAGGTGTTCAAAAATCGTCATCAACACACTGTTCATGCTCGGGTTCAAAAATCAGTTTTACACAGAGTTTGAATTCGTCCTATTTGACATATCAAATAAACTCCAAAATTCATGAAATTTTATATGTATAATCTAGATAAAATTTTCTACAACTTTTGTTTAGAAATACAAGTTTGATTCGGTCTAAAAATGGGTGAAAAACATGCATCAAGTCGAGTCATTAAAACTGTCAGGATTTCGAATGTTCGATTTTTACACAGAAACTTTGCACCACGATTTGGGGTATCAAATCTTTATGTCAATGGCTGAAATTTTGACACAATGTAGATTAGAGTCTTATGAACAAAATCCATGTTGAAACGTTTTTGGTTTGAATTCCCAAAGATAGGGTTTTAGTCGAATTACTGAAATTGGTCGAAAATAGGGTTTTTGAAAACCGATTTTAATTACGTGTCTAGATCTTTTGTTTTAAACGACAAGGAACCACAAAAATTGTAGAGTAAGGTCTTAACTTACTTAGTTAGAGAATATGGTTGCTGTAAGGGCTTTTCGGACGTCCTAAGGTCGCGACGAACGGCCAACTTCTCCGATCGCTTTTTGTTCGTCCCCCGACGTGAAATCGTAGCAAAGGAAAGAATGTTAGATTTTGAGTTTTTGAGACTTGTGACGAATTAAACACTATATACAACTTACCAAGGTTCTAGAAGGCAGAGGCTTCGTCCCGGTCGTCCCGTCTTCGCCGGAATACTCGCCGGAAAGTGAACTCGAAGGGATTTCGGCTTGGAGTGGAAGGATGGAAGAGTATAGGGTGTGTTTTCTGAAAAATAATGAGTAAGGGGCGTCCTAATCCGACCTTAAGCCTTTCCCTAAGGCTGTGATCGGCTTGCCACCGATAGAGGTCGGATTTTTGGCAAGAAAACCACCATGGAAGGAAAGTTTACACCTCTTGCACCTCTGGCGCAGTGGTGATGCGCACATGGAGCTTTGTCCGCGCGGAGCACGCGCGAGCAGTCTTCGGACGCGTCTCGCTCATCTCGCGCGGTGGCCGCGCGTGGGCGCGCGGAGAGCGCGCGACCTTCGAACCGGCCGGTTCGTGCGGTCCGTCGGTCTTTTCTTCTTTTCTCTATCGGTTTTCTATCCTCTACGTTTTTTTGTTCGACTCCTCGGGTCATTTCAGGTTCGAAATTTCTATCTTGAATTTACTACGAACTCGGGTTAATGCTCGCAACATTTCCGTGCCATAATTTATCTAATTAAATTAGTTCCGATTCTTCTTAACAATTTTCCCGGGTATTACAATACATTTATCGTATTTCAAGGTTTCGACCGTTTGTTTTGGAATTTCAAAATCTCATCAATTTAAACCCGTTTGGCGTTACAGTTTACGCATTTTTAATTTAAAAATTCATTTCAAGTCCGAAAAATCTGAAATTTGTACAATATATCAAAAATACCATAACGAACAACTTTCGTGTTTTAAGGATTTCGAAATAAGGTGGGGAAACATGTCAAAAATCGAGTTTGCTACACAACCAATGCACTGTCAGGATTCAGTTTTGACACAGTTCAGAAAATCGACTTTTTGACATATCAAATAGACTCCAAAAATTCTGAAATTTTATACACACATACTAGACATGATTATCTACAATTTTTGTTTACATTGCAAAGACTAGATCGGACTAGAAATTATAGGAACATGCTCATCAAGTTCGGACATATGCACTGTCGGTTTTTCGAAAAGAGTTTGGAAAACTGTTTATGTTTGGCGCAATTTGAGGTAGTAAATTTTGATGAAAATCTCTGAAATTTTTACACAACATAGATTAATGTGTTAGGATCAAAAGTCTAGTTTTGAGTTTCTCGGTTTGAACTCTTGAAATAAGGGTTTTAAATGGATTTCAGAAAACGCGTGAGTTGGGGTTTTTAGGTTCGATTTTTACGTTTCGTTACAAAGTCTCTAATTCGGACGCCCCTAAGCCACCCGTATTGATATGAAAGGTATCAACTTACAGTAATGGTGTTCTTGGTCATCATAGGGTCGCTCGGATCGTCCAAAATCACCACGAACGGATCTACGCACACGTTCTCCTTCTCCTTCGGCCACGAACGTGTTTGCAAGTCAAAGATCCGTAAGTTAGAATGGGGTTTGAGATTAAAAACGAGAAAGAATCCTAATCTAACCCTTATCAATGATTCAAGATCAGTGTCCCTTGATCTATACGCTTCCACAGTCGGTTTTGGTCGCCGGAAACTCGTCGGAAAGTCGTTGGAAGGTAAGAACTTTGTATATTTGGTTTTGGGAGAGTTTGGGGAGGACAAGGGGTTTGAAAGGCTGACGAATGAGGCTAAGGATCCTCCATTCTCGTCCTAAATGCCTTTCCCCCGACTGGGATCGACTTTCCTTAGTCGGGGGTCGAAATTTAGGCAAGAATATCGCATAACCGCGTCAAGTGTAGCAGGCTGTGTGGTTGGCGCGGGGTAAGGCCAAACACTGTGCGGAGGGCGCGCGGCCTGGTCTGGGCCGTGCGATCCCGTCGGGCCTTTTCTCCTCTCTTTCGGGTTTCTATCCTCCTACATTTTCGGGCTCGATTTTTCCGGGTCATTCCCGGATCATGATTCTTATCTTAAATATATTTCGACTTGAAATTAATTTCGTGTTTGAAATCTTAAGTTCGTCGGTTTCGGATTTGTCGGCTTCTAATTCGTCGTCTTTTGGCTCCCGTGCAATAATTTATTGTGATAAATTATTTTCTTCTTCTCGGAGATATTTCGACCTTGATCGGATTAAAAAACTAATTTTATTCCTTTGGACGCCGATAAAAATCTCGGGTATTACAGTCTACCCCCCTTAAGTATCAACTTCGTCCTCGAAGTTGGGTGTTAGCTTCTCACGAGCTAGGAACTAGGGTCGCATGATTTCTACTCCTAGTATCCATTTCTTTTTCTTATATCAAGAATTATAAGAAAACAATTTGAATTTGTTTTCAATCATGACTGAACTTTAGAATTGAGATTTCCAAGTTGCCTACGTACCCTGTGAAGGGATTAAGTCATTAAGTAGTTCAAAACAACTTGAATTTGTTTATTCGGGATACAAAATATTTGGGTCGGGCTCAAAAATAAATGTCTATGCATTATTACGGGGTATTACAGATGCCCTCAACAAGGCGCATGCTTCCAGTGTGGTCGACTTGGCCATCGAAGGAACGAGTGTCGTACTCAACTGGAAAACATTACTAAGTGGGAAGATCTGGTCGCTGGACCCAACCCGCCGTATAACCAAGGAGGTCGATACGGTAACAATCAGGGATATCGACCCCCTCAGAACCAGAACCAGCGCCCACCAAACCAGACCCAAAATCAGCATCCGTAGAACCAGAATCAAAATCCGAATCCGAATCATAACCAGCAGGCCAATCAAGGGAGGCCCATGGGGAGGTTGAATGTGATCAACCAGGCGGACATACCTGAACAGGGTGATGTGATGGCAGGTACGTTCCATGTTTTGAGTACGCCCGTTAGGGTTTTATTTGATTCTGGAGCTAGTTGTTCGATCATATCTTCAAGAGTTATAACTGAACTAGATCTATCTAAGTGCGAGATAATAAGCTTAGGAATTCAACTACCTTTTGGGGAAGTAGTATCATGTTCTGAGCGCTATAACGGAATTCCTGTAGTAATCAAGAACGTAGAATTCTTCGCGAACTTGGTAGAGTTTAACCTAAGGGACTTCGACATTATATTGGGTATGGATTGGTTGACCCGGTATAAAGCAGTGATCGAATGCCAAAAACAGAAGATCACTCTGTCGAAGAGTAGGGGGAAAAGAGTTATCTTTTACACTCAACCCCCTAAGAAGAGTAACAAAATCGTTAACGCTCTCAAGTTATGTAACTTAATGAGTAGGGGATACGCGTTGTACGCATGCTACGTTCACAACCTTGAGGCGGAAGAGGATAAGGTTGACAATATTCCAGTGGTAAGAGAATATCCGGATGTGTTTCCTAAAGACATCCCTGGTATGCCACCTGAGAGAGATCTTGAATTCACCATAGATCTCATTCCGGGAACGGAACCTGTTTCAAAGGCTCCTTACCGTATGGCGCCACTGGAAATGAAAGAGTTGAAGGAACAACTCGAAGAATTATTGGAGAAAGGATGCATAAGACCAAGTACGTCTCCATGGGGAGCACCGGTCTTGTTTGTCAAAAAGAAAGACGGAGGACTACGTCTTTGCATCGACTATAGAGGACTCAATCAAGTGACCGTCAAGAACAAGTACCCGGTACCGAGGATTGAGGATTTATTTGATCAGTTGAAAGGAGCTTCAGTATTCTCAAAGATCGACCTGCGATATGGGTATCACCAGTTGAGGATTGCCGAGAAGGATATTTCGAAAACGGCATTCCGAACTCTTTATGGGCACTACGAGTTCACGGTGTTGTCGTTTGGACTAACCAACGCCCCAGCGATGTTCATGAACCTCATGAACAATGTATTTCGAGAATTATTAGATCAGTGCGTAGTAGTGTTCATAGATGACATCCTGATCTACTCGAAAAGCAAGGAGGAACGTTCCGAGCACTTGCACCAAGTGTTAGGGATCTTGCGCCAAAATCAATTATATGGTGAGCTATCAAAATGCGACTTTTGGTTGATGGTGGTAGCATTTCTTGGACATATAGTATCCGCGGATGGAGTTTCAATAGACCCGGCGAAAATTTCGGCAGTTACAGAGTGGGTATCGCCGACGAGTCCAACAGAAATAAGAAGTTTTCTGGGACTAGCTGGATACTATAGGCGATTTGTGAAGGATTTCTCAAAAATCGCACGTCCTATGACCCAGCTATTAAAGAAAGGAGTGAAGTACGAATGGACTAGTGAATGCGAGACTGCATTTCAAGAATTAAAGAAACGCCTCACCACCGCACCAGTGTTGGCATTTCCGTCTGAGAATGGTGATTTCGAGGTTTACAGTGACGCTTCGAAGGAAGGTCTAGGATGCGTTTTGATTCAAGACTCGAGAGTCATTGCATATGCATCGCGTCAATTGAAACATCATGAAGCGAATTACTCGACACACGACTTGGAGTTGGCGGCAGTCGTGTTCGCTCTAAAGATATGGAGACACTATCTCTATGGGCGGAAGTGTCAGATGTTCATTGACCACAAGAGCCTCAAATACATATTCACTCGAAAGGAGTTGAATTTGAGACAACGAAGGTGGTTGGAATTGATCAAGGACTATGATCTAGAGATTTCCTACGATGAAGGAAAGGCCAACGTGGTAGCTGACGTCTTGAGTCGGAAGACCCAACACGCGGCGAATTCACTTGTGATACTGCCCGCGTTGTATAGGGACTTAGCGAGGCTGAGATTAGAACTTGTGCATTCCGGCACAGTGAACGAAGTGGTCAACACAATGATAGTAGAGTCTACCATAATTGATGAAATAAGATTCGCCCAACCGGGCGATGTGGAGATGGAAAGGATCAAAAAGAGCATTGCCGATGGCAAGGCAATCGGATTTGCTATCCACGAGGATGGAAATATTCGTTTCAAAGGGCGATGGTGCGTGCCCCAGAGGTGCGGCGAGTTGAAGCAAAGATTGATGGAAGAAGGCCATAGCACCCCATATTCGGTTCATCCCGGGGGTGATAAGCTTTATAAGGACATGAAGAAGAACTATTGGTGGCCAAACATGAAGAGAGAGGTAGCCTAGTTTGTGGCGAGATGCCTCACATGCAAAAAGGTCAAAGCCGTACGTCAAAAACCCCTAGATTTAATGCAGCCATTGGAAATCCCGAGTTGGAAATGGGATAATATATCAATGGATTTTATTTCGGGGTTACCACGATCACCAAAAGGAATGAATAAGATTTGGGTGATCGTTGATAGATTGACAAAAACGGCAATATTTATTCCAACGAAGGACACTTGGACCATGGACCAATTAGCAAAAGCGTACATCGACAATGTGGTACGACGGCATGGAGTACCACATAACATCATTTCGGATAGAGACAGTAGATTTGTCTCTCACTTTTGGACCAAGCTTCAAGAAGCTCTCGGTACGCATATTAAGATGAGTACTGCATTCCACCCAATGACGGATGGACAAACCAAGAGAACGATCCAAACCTTGGAGGACATGCTAAGAGCGTGTGTCCTAGAGTTTAAAGGGAGTTGGGAAAATCATTTACCACTAATTAAGTTTTTCTACAACAATAGCTACCATACTAGCATCGGCATGGCACCATTCGAGGCATTGTATGGTCGACGGTGCCGAAGCCCGTTAAGCTGGGAAGAGAGCGATAAGATTGTGGTAGTGAGACCAAAACTCGTGGAAGATATGACCAAACAAAAATCAAGGTGATTCAAGAAAGGATGAGAGCCGCCCAAGACCGACAAAAGAGTTATGCGGACGTGAGACGGAATGATCTAGAATTTCAAGTTGGGGATAAGGTTATGCTAAAGGTATTGCCAATGAAGGGGGGTGATGCGCTTTAGCAAGCGAGGAAAGTTAAGTCCTCGATACATAGGACCTTATGAGATTCTAGAAAGAGTCGGAAACATAGCGTATCAACTAGCATTACCGCCACAATTGGCTCGTGTCCACAATGTATTCCATGTCTCGCAATTAAAGAAGTATGTGCCCGATCCAACGCATGTGCTTCAACCAGAAGTGATTGAATTGGATGATGACTTAACCTACGAGGAGGTCCCAGTGCAAATTCTCGACTTCAAGGAGAGAGTGACAAGGAATAACACCGTAAAAATGGTCAAGGTTCTTTGGTCTAACTAGAGCTGTAAACGAGCCAAACCGATCCGAGCTTCAAGTGTTTGAGCTCTGTTCGTTAAACTTAACGAACGAGCACGAACCGAGCCAAAAATCTTAACGAGCCAATTTTCATGTTTGAGCTCTGTTCGTTTAACCTTATGAACGAATAACGAACGAACACGTGCCTAGTTGAGCTCAGTTAACGAACCATTTATTTTATTAATAAATTTATTTGTTTTAGAATTAAATGAGGTGAAAATGTAATGTATATTGTAATATAATTTATGAGAGAAATGTGAAATTAATAAAAATAAAAAATGAAAAGAACAATTAGATAAAATTTTTAATTTTTATAATATATATTCCATTAAAAAAGAATTTCGAACTGTTCGTGAATTTAACGAACGAACACACAAACAAATTATGTGTTTGAGCTAGGTTTGTTTAACTTACCGAACGAGCTGTTAACGAACGAACACGTGTCGAAACGAGCTCAGCTCATGAACTGTTTGTTCTATTTACAGCTCTAGGTCTAACCACGAAGCTGAGACCGCAACATGGGAATTGGAGGCAGACATGAGACAACATTACCCAACCCTTTTCCAAGGTGATTCGACCACAGTTATGGGGACATAACTGCAAGCTTAAAGGGGAGAGGATGTAACGACCATCTACTTGTATCATAATCAAAGAAAAACAAATTCAAATTGTTTTGAACTATGTGATGGCTTGATCCCTTCACCGTGTACGTGGGAAACTTGGAACTTTCAATTCTGAGTTCAGTCATACTACAAAAATAAAAATGACATGATATGATATAAGAAATAAAAAAGAAAGGACCTTAGGGGTGTTTGGTACAGGGAATTGGGCCTAGAGAATTGGAATTGAGCCCAATTCCCTTATTTGTTTAGAACTGAGAATTGAATACAGAAAAATAAATTGATTCTCTTTCTCTAGTTTCGTTTCTCTCCAAATTACGGAGAATTGGCAAGATTTGGCATTTTCAATTCTCGAGCGCTTGCATCAATTCTCTGCCGTGTCTCTCTCCGGAAACCGTGGCTCCTTTTTCCTCTCTTCCATTCCATCGCCAACCTTCTTCTGCGCCGCCACCATCCCTCTGCTGTGTCTCTCTGGAACCCGTCGTTGTCCCTCTGCTGCGTCTCTCTGGAACTCCGTCGCCCCTTTAACCTAGCCCCCATTCCTATCGTCATCGCTTCTTCTTTCTTGTCTGCCCACCATCTTTTTGCCATTTGTTTGCTCTTCTACTGGCGTCCGCCTGTTCGTCCGTTCTCTGACTGGGGTTCAATTTCTTCCACAGGTACAATTTTTGTTTCTAATTTTTGTGTATCTGATTAAAGTTGGGTGATAATGGCCAAAATTGTCCATTATTTCCAATCCATTTTCGTGTCTGAGACTGACATTTTGATCGTATTTTCATCTTATTCCAATAAGAAAGCAGTTGAATTTGACAGATTAATGTGAGTTTGTAAGAATAATGAACTGGTAATGAAAAACACAAAAATATGCAATTTTTTTTTATTGTATTTGTGTTAGAAAAATCCAAAAACATGAAAAAAGGAAAAAGAAAAGAAAAAGGAAAGAAAAGATGGGAAAAAGAATAAAAATCCCACAAAACTGAATTTTTGGCTAAGTGTTGAAATCCGATGCGGTCTATCTGATGCGGTTTATACCGCATCGTGTTAATAGACCGCATCACTCTGAAGAGACCAAGTTTTGGTTGTGATACTCAATGCAGTTTACATGATGCTGTATAAACCCATGTAAACCGCATCACTAGAGAAAGAAGGAAGAAAAATTGACATAAATGTTGGAAGAGAAGCACTCCATCGATGTTGTTTACTCTATGCGGTTTATACCGCATTGACCTTCTAAACCGCATCGTTTCAAACAAGAGACCAAGCAGGAGAAAATGCATGCGATCTATGTGAGGCGGTCAACTCAATGCGGTATATACCGCATCATTCAACTAGATCGCATACCAGACAAAGACCAAGGAAGAGAAGATACATGCAATGCGGAATGCCTGATGCGGTTTAGAGCGCATCACTGGAGAAACCGCATCAGATTCAAATTCTGAAGAACACATCTGGTTAAGGTTGTGCAACACGTGATAAATGCATGCCCCTGTTAATGGGCCCTGTTTGACCTAATGGGCCTAGGGTTTCGTGAAAAAGAGTATAAAAGGGTGTCTCCTCCATCACTTCAGCATTTTTTATCCATCCAGACAAAAAGAAGTTCCAAAAAGAAGAGCAAGAACCTTCAGTTCTTACCCATTAAGGGTTAGGTAGGTAGTGTAGTTTAGTTTTGTTTTCTTGCAATATAGCTTAGTTTTATTCTGTTTGTACCCTTAGACTAGTTGTAACTCTTGTTCTTCTTTTTAGGGTAGCTATAGCCATATTTTTACAAGTTTTTTAGTTAGAATAAACCCAACCTTCAAATAATGAGTGGTTTTTGGTTATTTACCATGCTTTCAAGTGTTTTAATACAAGGAAAAATTCCAGAAATGGGTTTTTGACTCATGCGTTTAACACTACTTTAATGCTTTCTTAGATATAGATTTAATGCTTTCCTAGACATAAATGCTTAGAATGTTTGCTAGCAACTAGTAGTTATTTATTATGTTGTTAGTTGTCTTCTAGGTTCAATAAATGCATGTATGGTGGGTTTGTAGCTTGTTTATGCGTTAGAGCTTCAAATAGGGTTCTTAGGGTTTAGATAACTTAGGGTTTGTTAGATCTAGGGTTTTATTGCTTTATTACTGTTTTCCTTGTTCTAAATCTACCATTTATGCTTCCTTAGATAATGTTGGTGTTTTTTTATTTTTATGCATATAGTTCTTAGATTTTTATGTTGTTTTTGGTAGAATAGACCTTTAAATTCCATGTTTGTAGTTTTATGGTTTAATCCTTGTTATAGCCCACTGTACATGTATAAACTGTTAAAAATATATAATTTCCACAAGTACAAGTGCGAGATGACACTGGTGCGAAATGAATGATGCGGTTTACACTGCGTGTATCATAAACCACATCAGATAGTAACCGCATGAGTACCTTGTGAACAAAAATATGGACTTAGAAAATTACAAATGTGATGCGGTCTAAATGATGCAGTTTATACCGCATCAGTATTACCAGACCGCATCGTATAAAAAATAGTTGGTTTTTTGTTGCATTCCCCATCATGATGCGGTGTCCATGAGGCGGTCTACTCGATGCGGTATAAACCGCATCGACTAAGTAGACCACATCGCATGGGAAGATCGCATCACATGCATTCCATCCCTTCATGCCTTGTTATTTTTCTCCAACCTCATGCGGTCTACATTGATGCGGTTTAAATAGCGTCACCATTGTAGACCGCATCACATTCATTCTTTGGAGCAAATGCCTTAGCCAAATTTGAGCAAGGATGCAATCTCATCGATGCAGTCCATCCGATGCGGTTTAAACCGCATCGACTTGATAGACCGCCTCAGATGATTTTAACCGCATCCCTGCAATGACTAATTATGGTATAGACCAATGCTTCATCCTCCATGCATACTCGTTGCGGTGTAATGGATACAGTTTAAACCACATCTAATTCAAGAGACCGCATCGACCTCTCTTCTCTTATTTTAAAAATCCCAAAAATATTTTTATTTTCTCGAGTTGTGTAAGTTGCATGGGTGTATTGGGCTTAGGCCCATCACATCTAATTTTATCCATTACACACCTCAACCCATTAGTGTTAAAATTATTGTGTGATCGATACTCATGCAATACCAAAAATCTTTTGTTCATTTTATTTTTATTTTTTTTATTTTCCTTTTTATCGTGTGTATGAAATGAGTAATAAGGAATATCACAGATCAATGTTGGCAAAAAGGTCCCTTCTTGGGATACGACTAGCTCGTCTTCTGTGTATTAGTTATTGCTCGTTATTTTGCATGGTCTGATTTGAGATTGGTGGAAGCTTCGGCAAAAATGTCTCTGTATAGGGATAACGATTAGCCACTCAGCCAATTCCTAATTAGATACAGTTTTCTTTTCCTTATCTTAATTTCAAACCTGAATTTCGAGTTGTGGTATTATTGAACAGTGTCAATCAACACTGTTGTAATAGTATCACGATAAGAAAACATGTAGGTTTTTCCTCAATTCATGGATGGTAGGACTCTCGATGACAGCGATCACTGTCATTGAAGGTCTCTCACTGTCTAAAAATCATACCACCTGGAATAATTGGGAACTGGATAGCAGATGTTTGCAGTCCATATAACCCCAAATATGTCTGACTGCTTTTTAGCCAATTTCTTCTCATCTCAAGGCTAATTCATCTTTGTGTAACAAATTCTGTCTAATCTCGCCTTATATTTTGGGGTAATTTATTTCATCTTCTCATATACAAGTATGCATGATAATATTATGTAGATGTTGTTGTCATATTATTTTGGGGATCCTTCCCCTTGGACATAAAAGTTTTGCATTAAATCAGATGTTGCATAGTAAATTTCCAACATAAATCACTTTATAAAATCCGGATCTGAGTAAGGGATAAATTCCACAGCTATGATTAACTCATCTTCTACTGGGGGTTGATTTTTAGAACTTAGAAGCAGAGTCAGCGATTAGGTCTCATCTAGACTGAAAGGATCTGTGTTTCAATTGAGAGTCTAGTACCTGTGTAGGGAATGATTTTCAGATATCAATTGTTTTCTCAAAATTGCTGTGTGTTGGAAATCTTATATTAAATACTACATCGAATCAGTGTCCACTTGGATTCAGATGAGATGTGGTAAATAATACTAGAGGAACAACATGTAGGCCTTGGTTAATTTCTAAGGTAGGGTTGAGTATTTTTTCAACTACTAGGTTCTTCTGCCAAAGCCTAGAATTGAGTCTTGAGTGAGTACATCCGGAACAATTCTTCACGGATCTATTTCATTTAGTTTGTATCTCATAACTAACCAGATGTTATAAGCCCTGTGGCTTACTGATATTTGGGAGGTTCTGGATCTGCATCTGGTCACCAAGACCAGAGGCTCTTTTATACTAATGGAATGAGATAGGTTTTGAAACTTCCGAGTGATAGGATTTTAAATGCTTTCTTTACTGCTTTCTTTTAAATGCTTTTGTAGAGGACACTCGGAAGAATTAGAGGTTGGCCGCCGTATATAAGGTTTAAGAGTTATGGGTTGGTTCGGGACTTGATTTGAACTTTGGGGGTGACAGGGGGGAATGATAGGAGTATTTGGCATGTCAACTAATGATTTGTCGGGTGTTGCTTAACCACCATAGATAAATAACATACCTCGGCAGGGGCAGTTATAGATCTATGGTGTCTTAGATTTTTGTGGTCATAAGAGCATGTAAATTCTTACTGTAAGTACCTGTCTGTTAAAGGGAACATTGTATAGAAAGCATGAGAGTTAGCTAACTGATACTCTAAATAAAGATCTTTGTAACAAAATGGAAGTTTAATTATTGTTTCATCTGAATCTTGTCCAGTCTTTATTATTTTCTCCCTGTCCCTTCTGTCACATTTTAAATCTGCTTTCTAGATAGTGTAGCATAATTTTACATGCTTTCTTAGAATAACTTTCACTGCTTTCCTAGAATAAATTTAATTGCTTTCTGGAATAATTTTATTATGCTTTGTAGAATAAGTTTATCGCTTTCATAGTTTAGTTTAGATTATGTCCAGTAGATTTTAAAACCAAACTCAAACTTGAATCGAGTGGAAAATCTTATGAGACGGCGTGGGACCTGCTTCCATCGCACATCCTCCAGTGAACGATCCGGTCTTACTATAAATTACTGCAATTTTTGATACCGTGCGCTTTCGGGCCACAGTTTCCTACATGAGTATATAAAAACGTGACAACCTATAAACATAACCTTAATCCCAACTCCATCTTCATAATTGGTTTCATTAAATAAAATTAAAGCGGGATTATATTCTTTTCAGAAAATACTCATATAGTGGGAAATTGTCAAAAGTTTCATGGCGCCGTTGCCGGGGAGGATGCAGCGCCGTTTTATATAGAGAATTACACTCCTGATTTACTCATAGATAGTTTTTGTATATATTTTTGAATCATTACTAACCTGGGGGTTGTGCAGGTACTGTCAAGTCGTGATACAAACTACTTATGCAACGGAGGAAGGACACATCGCCTGAGCTACCATTCGATCTAGAAATAGAAAGGACTGCTCGACAACTGCGGGCACAGGCAAGGCTAAGAAAGGAACAGGAAGCACAGACCCGTACCTCACCCGAAACCACAAGCAGTGATCAATCGGATATGGCGGAGAACCAAGGAATTCCCCCGATCTTACCCATAAACCAACCACCCATCCATAACCAACCCCTCAATAATCCAGCCAATGGAGCTGACGGAGATGTGATAGAGGACCCAAATCGTGTTAACGAGGAGGAGAATCTACCTAATCTTGGTCAGCAACATTACCAGCAATTTCACCAACAGCCACCACCTCTAAACCAATATAACAACCAAAACCAAAACATGCAAAACCAGCAATACCGGAACCCTCCCTTTAATCAAGACCAATTCCAAAACTACCCTCATGATCCAAACAATTACCAACAAAATCCCAATTACCATCAGCAGTACCAAAATCAGGCAGAGCAGAGAAATCAACAACAGCATGCAGCGGCTGACTTTATGCAGCCAATTGTGGAGCCTTATCTGAATAGGCCAGGGAGAGCACCTATCAATGCACGCAACTTCGAGCTTAAGCCTGCACTCATTAACTTGGTGCAGAACAATCAGTTTTGCGGTGCAAATCATGGGGACCCTCATGATCATCTTCAAACCTTTCTGGAACTGTGTGACATAATTAAAAATCAGGGGGTATCCCCTGATGCTATCAGACTGATGTTATTTCCTTTCTCTTTATTCAGTGGAGCCAGGGATTGGTATAAATCTTTGCCAGTGAACCAACGAAGCACATGGGGGGATCTTGTGAGGAGTTTTCTGTTGAAATATTTCCCCGAAGCAAAGGTGGAAGAAGGACGAGCAAAAATCGGTGAATTCAAAATGAAAGCGGATGAGTCGCTCTACGATGCAAAGGAGAGGTTCTTCAACCTCTTGAGAAAATGCCCACAACATGGATACCAAGAGTGAGAACAGTTGCGAAAATTCTTCATCGGACTCACCCATTCAAGGCGAATGATGCTAGACGCTGCGGGAGGGAAACACTTACTCCATTTGCCCATGGATCAAGCATGGGCAAAGATTGAGACCCTGTCTGTTAATAGATCAGTCTTGAACAATGATGAGAGGAAGGTTGATCCTCCTAGGAAAGTATTTGTTGTAAGTGAAGGAAAACAGATTTTGAAAAATTGCAGGAACAGGTAGCTGCAATTCAACTGAGCCAAGGAAAGGGAGCGGGTACATCCCATGCAGGAACCTCGTCAGGCCAAGTGCAAACACAGCAGATAGAAGCTGTGTATGGGCTGTGTCAAGGACCACATCCAACTGACACATGCCAGCAGATAGCTTCTGAAAGCTGTAACTATGCTGGAAACTTTCAGAACCGTCACCCAAACCTATCCTACTCTAACAACAATGCGCTCAATGCACATTTGTTGTCTCAGCCAAATCAGCCTACCCAGTTTGCCCACCAAAACCCACAGCAAAACTTTAGGCCACAAAACTATGGTTTCGTCAAACAGAGAGTCCAAAATTTCCAGAACCAGAATCAAAACTTTCAGCCCCACATACAACAAAGACCTAACCAACACCAATGCCAAAACTTTCAGAATTTCCAAAACCAGCCTGACCAAAACCAGCAGTTCAATCAAAAACCACCGTCCCATCTAGAGAACATGATGACTGAGTTTATTTCCAATCAAAAGGAGATAAACCAACAACTGCAGTCATCAATCAAGAATGTGGAAACACAAGTCACTCAGTTGGCGAAAGAACTTCAAAACAGGGGGAAAGGAACTCTGCAAGGTAGCACGGAGACCAACCCGCAATGTAAAGCAATCACGTTGCGGGGAGGTAAAGTTCTGAAAGGAACAGTTGGAGCAGGAAAGAAAAAAGTTGTAAAGGATAAGAAAACCGTGGAGGTTGAGAATGATAAGGAAAGGATTGAAGGAGAAGAAGGTATGGAGCTGGGAAAGAACAAAACAGATGCAACAGATTCGCAGACTGAAGCTGCAATGAAAGCTGATAAGGGTATAGGTGAATGTACAACTTCCTTCCCTTTACCACAAAAAATAGATGATAATAAGTACATGCCAGGGGTACCATACCCTGCACGTCTTAAAAATAAGGAACAAGATGAAAAATTTAAAAAATTCTTAGAAAGATTGAAAGCTGTTGAGATCACTATTCCCTTGGTCGAAATGATTTCAGAAATGCCCGTCTATGCTAAATTTCTTAAAGAAATAATTTCAGGGAGAAGGAAATTCGACCAAGATGAAGTGGTGATTTTAAACAGCAGCTGCAGTGCCATAATCCAAAGAGTGCTACCTGAGAAGAAGGAGGACCCGGGCTATATCACACTGCCAGTCCACATTGGAAAGACGAATGTGGGAAAAGGGTTATGCGATTTGTGATCGAGCATCAACGTTATGCCACTCGCCATGGCAAAACGTCTTCACTTAGGAGTGATTGAGCCGGTTACAATGAAACTACAACTGGCAGACCGGTCGATCACTCATCCAGTCGGGATACTGAAGGACGTGATCATCCAGACAGGAGGAACACTCTTTCCTGTCGACTTCATCATTCTTGACATAGAAGAAGACTATGAGATGCCACTGATCCTAGGCCGCCCCTTCCTTTCAATAGGTGGTGCACTGATTGATGCGCGTTCAAATCAAATCAAGCTCCGTGTTGGAGAAGAAGAGCTGAACTTCAACATGGGCAAGCTGCAAAGGTTTCCGCATGAGGAAACTTTTTCCATAATTGATGTAATAGATGGTAGGAGTGAGGATGCGAGCATTGACTCTGTGATGTTGATGAGGGACAAAGTTTCAAAGCAGGTACTGAAGCCTGCTGGTGCTGAGCAAGGACAAAGCTGCAGTGCCGTGCACTTCGAGGACCCTATGACTGGGGACCTTGAAGAGTTCGACGGCATTGAGTTCACTCTGGAGGAGGAGGAGAGCACCAAGGAAGAGGAAGTGGACCCTATACTGACACATGGTCCTGAAGGTAAATCTGATCTTTCACCCCCATCCATCTCTCGCAAATTACTGCTTTCCATTGAATGCCCACCAGAGCTTGAACTTAAAATACTTCCGGATCATCTTAAGTTCGTTTTTCTCGCTGAACCTAAAAAGTTACCGGTAATTGTGTCAGCCAAGCTGACACAAGAACAAGAAAAAGCTCTGGTAGTCATTCTCAAGAAATATGTATATGCAATTGGATGGACCATTTCTGATATAAAAGGAATAAGCCCCTCTGTTTGCATGCACATAATTTTAATGGAGGAGGAGTACAAGCCCTCAAGGCAACCCCAAAGGCGTTTGAACCCCCACATGCAGGAAGTGGTAAGGAAAGAAGTTATCAAGCTCTTAGATGCTGGTATCATCTATCCTATATCTGACAGCAAATGGGTTAGCCCATTGCATGTAGTACCAAAGCGTGGGGGGATGTGCATAATGACAAACGAGCAAGGAAAAGAAGTGGCGACGAGGCCAGTGACCGGTTGGCGAGTTTGTATCGACTACCAGAAACTCAATACTGCGACGCAGAAGGATCACTTTCCCTTGCTTTCTATTGATCAAATGCTTGAGAGGTTGGCCGGGAGGGAGTACTATTGTTTTTTGGATGGTTATTCGGGCTATAATCAAATTGTAATAGTTAGTGAAGATCACGATAAAACCACTTTCACACGCCCGTATAGCACTTTTGCTTACAGGCGTATGCCTTTTGGACTTTGCAATGCGCCTGCCACATTTCAACGATGCATGATGTCTATCTTCTCAGATTTATCGAAAAATGCAAAGAGGTTTTCATGGATGACTTCTCTGTATATGGAGATACTTTTGATGAATGTTTGACCCGTCTTGCAAAAATTTTAAAAAGATGTGAGGACACTAACTTGGTTTTAAACTGGGAAAAGTGCCATTTTATGGTCATTGAGGGCATAGTGTTAGGTCACCGCATCTCGCGCGCAGGCATCGAAGTCGACAGAGCCAGGTCTCAGTCATCTCCAATCTTCCATTACCCAATTCAATAAAATTGGTTAGGAGTTTCTTAGGGCATGCCGGTTTCTACCGGAGATTCATTAAAGATTTCTCGAAAATTGCCAAGCCGCTCACTAACCTACTTTGTAAAGAAAATTCTTTTGTAATAAATGAAGCGTGTGTTCAAGCTTTTGACACGCTCAAGAAGATGTTGGTTTCTGCCCCGATAGTACAACCACCCGATTGGTCAATACCTTTCGAGGTGTGTGATGCAAGCGATCTCACGTGGGTGCAGTTCTCGGGCAACATAAGGAAGGGAGACATTATGTAATTCATTACGCAAGTCATGCCCTGAATGAGACCCAGGTCAACTACACCACCGCGGAAAAGAGATGTATGAGGTGGTCTTCGCGTTTGATAAATTCAGATAGTACCTAATTGGTACGAAGACCATAGTATACACAGATCACTCTGCATTAAGATACTTGTTTAGCAAACAAGACGCCAAACCTCGATTAATCAGGTGGGTACTTCTGTTGCAGGAATTTGATATCATAATAAAGGATAGGAAAGGCAGAGACAATGGTGTTGCTGACCATTTGTCTCGAATAGAAAATGATAAAAATGAACTAGCCGTCAATGAAAATTTTCCGGACGAGCAACTGTTTGTGTTGCACCTTCATGATCAAGCTTGTCCATGGTTCTCCGACATTGCTAACTTTTTAGCATGCAGAATAACCCCACCATTCCAGCGTAAAAGCCATAAAGCAAGGTTCAACCGAGATGTAGTTAACTACTTCTGGGAAGATCCTTATCTCTTCAAGCATTGTGCAGATTCTATTATTAGACGATGTGTAACTGAGCACGAGGCCTATCAAATCGCTAAAAAATGCCATGAATCGGAATATGGAGGTCACCATGGCCCCACTCGAACAACTCATAAGGTGCTTGAGTGTGGTTTCTATTGGCCTACCATTTACGAGGACTGCAAGACGTTTATGAAAGCCTGCGACAGATGCCAAAGATTAGGGAATATCTCCAAGAGGGATGAAATGCCTCAAAAAGGAATTCTCACCCTTGAGATTTTCGATGTATGGGGTATTCACTTCATGGGACCATTCCCGACATCTGATGGGAATCATTACATCCTGGTAGATGTCGACTACGTATCCAAATGGGTTGAGGCGATTACACTGCCAACCAATGACAGTAGCCAAGTCATCAAATTGTTGAAAAGTAACATTGTCAATAGATTTGGCATACCTAGGGTTGTAATACCCGGGAATTTTGCAACATAAATAAATAAATAAATAAATAAATAAATAAATAAACAATAAATAAATATAATAAATAAATAAACATGATAAATAGATAAAGAATCATAAGAGATGAGAAATGGAATTTAAATTAAAAAGGAATCAAAATTCCGAGAACCCGGGAAGCTGAAGACAATTTAATCAAATAAATGGTTCCACGGGAACCCAACACCGATGGACTCAATAACTCGAGTCCAAATGTAATTTAGATCCGAATAAAATTAAGATAGGAAATCGGAGCCCGAAGATAGCCCGGAAATCCGAATCCGAGAACATAGAGGGATAGAAGTCCGAAAGAGAGGAGAAAAGGCCCGATGGATCGCAGGACCCGGCCCAGACCGCAGCCTGGACCAAGGCCTGTTTAACCCGTATTTTGGCCGTGTTGGCCCAATTTTAAATTCCGCTGCATTATACATAAGTAATTAATACTTTCCGCTGTAACTTTGGTACATTATTTTTAAATTATATATAAATGAGCTGTTTGAATGTTTTAAATTCTGAAAAACCATAGCCTTGCATCTCTTTAGCAAGCTCGGAGAAACCGTGTCTTGCTAGGGAGGTGTGGCGGTGACATCCTGACCTGGGTGACCAAAAACCGGGGTATTACAGAGTGGTATCAGAGCCCAGATATTTTTAAATTATTATTTTTAAACCCTTATTATTTTTAAACTATTATTTTTTTAAAACCATTATTACTATTACTTTAAAGCTATTATTTTTAGAAGCCAAATTATTATTTTTAAAATTTCCTAGCCCAAATTATTTTTAGCCCAAATATTTTTTAGCCCAAATGTTAATTATTTTTGACCCAATATAGAGGTCTAAGAATTTTAACTATTATTTTAAATTTTTAAAGCATTAAATCCATGGGATAAATTTTTATTTTTAAAACCCATGGAAATTAGAAAAATATATATATAGTGCATGAATTATTCTGGGAGGGGAATCATCATCTGCATGTGCATACCACATTTTTTTCTATACCTTAGAGAACCTAGAAGCGATATGTTCTAACTTAGACCTTTCGCTTGCACTAGATTACTTAGACGCTTGACATCAAATTAGGAACCCTAACTAGAGACTGATCTTGCCTTAGTTCTAGATCGCGTTCATCTAAGCGCACGCCTAAGCATAACAAATCTCGGCCTTAGCCATTCTTGCTCTTGTACGAATTAAACAATTCCCTTATGCTGAGCAATAAAAAAATCAAATTTTTATTAAAACACTCCATGTTCCAAAAACCTTGTTTGGGTTCCCAAACAACAAATTCAAAAATTTGAAATTCGAATTTCTAATCCGGAATGCTACACCCATATGGCCGAACGCTACACCCGGAAATACATCTAAAACTCAACCACTCATATGGTTTCACGATTCCCCGTCTAAACAATCTAGCAAAACCCTTGGAATCTAATCTATATGCTGTGTCAGAATGGCACCAAGGAGACAACTGAGGAACCAACCTGCCCCACAGACCACTAACGGGATACCACCAAACCCCACGAAGCGAGCACAAACTGTGGGAGCTCAAACCCAAGGTGCGCAGGACGCCCCTGCACCGAACAATGTGGGCGACTGTCTCCACACGATAGGAGAAGCTTTGGTCGTCTTAGGGAACGCACTAGTCGACCAGGGGCCTCTACGAAGCCTGAATAGACCGCCTCGAGGCAGCAAGAGGAGAAACAACGGGATAGTCTTCAATCATAGTGATTACGTGCCGCCATGTCCAAGATGTATCAAACCACATCTGGCTAGAGGATGCCCTCAGCCTGGAGCGTGTTTCCGATGTTGGCAGAAAGGTCATCGGCTGCCTGACTGCCGGACGTGAATAGAAAACATTAGCAGGAGAGAGGACGTGACCATTATACCCAACCAGCCGCAGAACCCGGACCGTCGAAATGACATCCGTAGTCCAGTCATATCACGTTGCCCACAATGCAACCATGCACACCTGGTGCGCCAGTGCCCGAAACCTGGAGCCTGCTATCAATGCGGCAAGTTTGGTCACCCAGCTGGGAAATGTCGAACGCCAGAGGAGGAGATTGAGAAGGGGCTAGACTTGGTAAATCCGCAACAAGGAGATCAAGGAAGAGCTGTGGGTTGGTTGAATGACGACGATCAAGCTGACGTGCCAGCTCAATGAGGTCGAAGGCAACGATACCCGAACCTTTTGAGAATAATAAATAGGCAGTTATGGGGACATAACTGAAGTCCTAAGGGGGAGAGGATGTGATACCCCGTAATAAAGTAGATGCATTTATTTTTGAGTTTGGCTCGACAATATGTATCCCGAATAAATAAATAGAAAAATTCAAGTTGTTTTGAACTACGTCATGGCTTGATCCCTTCACAGGGTACGTAGGCAGCTTAGAAGTTTTAATTCTAAGTTCAGTCACGAAATAATAAAGTAAACAAAAGGATTCGTTCTTAACACGAGAAAAACCGAAACACAACTTCGAGGACGAAGTTGATTCTTAAGGAGGGTAGACTGTAATACCCGGGAATTTTGCAACATAACATAAATAAATAAATAAATAAACAATAAATAAATATAATAAATAAATAAACATAAATAGATAAAGAATCATAAGAGATGAGAAATGGAATTTAAATTAAAAAGGAATCAAAATTCCGAGAACCCGGGAAGCCGAAGACAATTTAATCAAATAAATGGTTACACGGGAACCCAACACCGATGGAATCAATAACTCAAGTCCAAACGTAAATTTAGATCCGAATAAAATTAAGATAGAAAATCGGAGCCCGAAGATAGCCCGGAAATCCGAATCCGAGAACATAGAGGGATAGAAGTCCGAAAGAGAGGAGAAAAGGCCCGACGGATCGCACGACCCGGCCCAGACCACAGCCTGGACCAAGGCCGCGCGGGGTTTACCCTAAAGGGCGCGCCAACCCCACGCCATCTGGCAGTAACAAACAACGCGAGATTTTCTCGCCCGAATCCGGATTTTCCGACTTCGGTTGCTTTCCTTTCGGCTCAAGACACTTAGGGGCAGACTTTGGACGTCCCCTAGGTCTTGCACATCTATAAATAACCATCATAATCAATCCCGAACACTTTTAAAACCCTACAAAAGCTCTCTATATATCAAACCCTAACCCGGAGTCGTCGGAGGCACAAACCCAAGAGAAGGGACTGACGTGGACGAAAATCTAAAGGCTTCTAATGTTGTGGTAAGATCCGATCTATTCTTTTCCCATTCTTGATTCGGAAATGAATCCTAACTCGATCTCTTTCTTTTCTACACCCCGATTCGGATCTAGAACGAAGAACCCGACGAATCAAGGAGATAAACGGTGGACTGGAAGCCATGCCTCCGAATCGACGAGCCGGACGTCCATAAATCTGTAAGTTAATACTTACATGGTTTGGGAGAATTAAAATTCACTTAATCTAAAGATTTGAATCAAGAACGTAAAATCTATCACAACTAAAATCCCTACGGCGCAGTGTTTTTGCACGATTTTTCCGAACCCTTAAAACTGTTCAAACGAGAAAACTTAAAACATGAAAAACGTTCCTAAGACATAGATCTATCTTTTGTAAAAATTTCATAATTTTTAATCATGTTTTGATATCCAAAAATGACCACAAACGAACCTGCCTTTGATTTAGATCTTGAAACGGTGATAGATTCTTGGTCCGAACTTGAGGTTGATTTTTACCTTAGATCTAGACCGATTTAGGATTGGTGTTAAACATAAGAATTATAGATCTATACATTTAGAACACCTCCATAAAGTTTTGGAATTTTTCGTTGAGGTTTGATATCGGAAATCGACTCCAAACCGAACTGTTCTAAATTTAGATCTTGAAATATTGACAGAACTTTAGTCCAAACTTGTAGGCGTTTTTGACAATAGATATAGTATGAATTAGATCTTTTGTTGAACGTGAAACTTGTGGATATATGTCTTTAGCATCTCCCTATAAAATTTCATCAAGTTTGGAGTTGGTTTTCTATGGTAGATCGTGAAATTTTGAAACTGCTGTTGGAAATTTCGGACATATTTGTAACCTGATAGAAATCTACGTTTTTTACTTATTTCCTTAACTTGTATCGAAAAAGTTAAAACACAAAACTTGTTCATCTCTATGTTTTCGAGTCAGTGGTCAAATTTCAGAACGTTCCGACTTAAAACTGATTTTAATTAATTTTAGAGTAAACAGTGGTTTATCGAAGTCAAACCTTGAAAATCTTGTTAAAAAGGATTTTAAATGATATCGGAGCGAATAGCGTCCTGAAATAGTATATTTTGAGAAACTTACTAAATTTGAGAAATTTGCCTTTAAGGTTTTAAACGAGTGAAAATTCCTTTGAAATAAGATACATAAACAAGTGTTTTCGAAATTCCGTTATGACTAGTTTGAGCTTTCTATGTAGAGGGTGAGTGTCCCATCGGGTGCCCCTCTAGCTTTTTGCTTCGTGCCTAAACGGACGAGAGATGTAGGGACTGCAATGCGACCGAGCCTTAACCTGAAATATTATGTAGGGGTTGTAATGCTACCGAGGCTTAACTTGAAATACTATGTAGGGGTTGCAATGAAACCGAGGCATTTGAAATATTATGTAGGGGTTGCACTGCAGTCGAGGCTTAACTTGAAATACTGTATAGGGATTGCACTGCAATCGAGGCTGAACTTGAAATACTGTGTAGGGATTGCGAAGCAACTGTGGCTGAACTTGAAATACCAACGAAATCTTGATACTCGGCTATGGATTAACGGGAAAATTAAAAGACTTGAATACTTTCCTTCACTTGTTTAAATTTTACTTTAAAATTATGTTATGCAATTATTTACCTTGCAAGCTATACTGTGATTTTATTGTATCCCTGTCTTTCAAGTTAAGCAATTAAATTATTATTAGATAAATGAATTAAATTATGGGGTGTTATGCACATGTTTTCTTTAAATCTAATTAATGGATTTGAAACCCCATAATCATGTATGTGTTAACTTACTCAGCAAGTTTTTGCTGACCAAACCACGTTTTCCTAGCCCAAATTATTTTTAGCCCAAATAATTTTTTAGCCCAAATGTTAATTATTTTTTACCCAATATAGAGGTCCAAGAATTTTAACTATTATTTTAAATTTTTAAAGCATTAAATCCATGGGATAGATTTTTATTTTTAAAACCCATGGAAATTAGAAAAATATATATATATGGTGCATGAATTATTTTGGGAGGGGAATCATCATATGCATGTGCATACCACATTTTTTTTCTATACCTTAGAGAACCTAGAAGTGATATGTTATAACTTAGACCTTTCGCTTGCACTAGATGACTTAGATGCTTGACATCAAATTAGGAACGCTAACTAGAGACTGATCTTGCCTTAGTTCTAGATCGCGTTCATCTAAGCGCACGCCTAAGCATAACAAATTTCGGCCTTAGCCATTCTTGCCCTTGTACGAATTAAACAATTCCCTTATGCTGAGCAATAAAAAAATCAAATTTTTATTAAAACACTCCTTGTTCCAAAAACCTTGTTTGGGTTCCCAAACAACAAATTCAAAAATTTGAAATTCGAATTTCTAATTTCTAATCCGGAATGCTACACCCATATGGCCGAACGCTACACCCGGAAATACATCTAACACTCAACCACTCATATGGTTTCACGATTCCCCGTCTAAACAATCTACCAAAACCCTTGGAATCTAATCTATACGCTGTAACAGAATGGCACCAAGGAGACAACCGAGGAACCAACCTGCCCCACAGACCACTAACGGGATACTACCAAACCCCACGAAGCGAGCACGAACTATGGGAGCTCAAACCCAAGGTGCCCAGGATGCCCCCGCACCGAACAATGTGGGCGACCGTCTCCGCACGATAGGAATCGCTTTGGTCGTCTTAGGGAACGCACTAGTCGACCAGGGGCCTCTACGAAGCCTGAATAGACCGCCTCGAGGCAGCAAGAGGAGAAACAACGTGATAGTCTGCAACCAAAGTGATTACGTGCCGCCATGTCCAAGATGTACCAAACCACATCTAGCTAGAGGATGCCCTCAGCCTGGAGCGTGTTTCCGATGTGGGCGGCAAGGTCATCGGCTGCCTGACTGCCGGACGTGAATAGAAAACATTAGCAGGAGAGAGGACGCGACCATTATACCCAACCAGCCGCAGAACCCGGACCGTCGAAATGACTTCCGTAGTCCAGTCATATCACGTTGCCCACGATGCAACCATGCACACCTGGTGCGCCAGTGCCCGAAGCCTGGAGCCTGCTATCAATGCGGCAAGTTTGGTCACACGGCTGGGAAATGTCAAACGCCAGAGGAGGAGATTGAGAAGAGGTTAGACTTGGTAAATCCGCAACAAGGAGATCAAGGAAGAGTTGTGGGATGGTTGAATGACGACGATCAAGCTGACGTGCCAGCTCAATGAGGTCGAAGGCAACGATACCCGAACCTTTTGAGAATAATAAGTAGGCAGCTATGGGGACATAACTGAAGTCCTAAGGGGGAGAGGATGTGATACCCCGTAATAAAGTAGATGCATTTATTTTTTAGTTTGACTCGACAATATGTATCCCGAATAAATAAATAGACAAATTCAAGTTGTTTTGAACTACGTCATGGTTTGATCCCTTCACAGGGTACGTAGACAGCTTAGAAGTTTTAATTCTAAGTTCAGTCACGAAATAATAAAATAAACAAAAGGATTCGTTCTTAACACGAGAAAAGCCGAAACACAACTTCGAGGACGAAGTTGTTTCTTAAGGAGGGTAGACTGTAATACCCGGGAATTTTGCAACATAACATAAATAAATAAATAAAAAAATAAACAATAAATAAATATAATAAATAAATAAACATAATAAATAGATAAATAATCATAAGAGATACGAAGGAAAAGAAGAGGGTGGATAGAGCTCGATTACTGGTGGCTTTGGAGGACGTTGGTAATGTGCCATCGATGAAGGTGATCCAAATTGGTGAATTATCAACATCCATCCGAGTGGTAGCAAACTTCAGTGAGCCTGTCGTTGAATCGGTCGATGTCATGGAAGATGGATCGCTGGAGGAGGAGGGAAGGAGGGCGAAGGTGACGGTACTAGATGAAGGCCAGCCGGAGTTCGAGATGGACAAGAGGTCCCGGAGTGTGTGTTGTGGGGAAGCGGAACAAACTAAAGTAGTGCATGGGGGTATGGAACCGACTCCACGAAAGAACACCTTTAAGGGCAGTATTAATTCAGGGAATGGAGTTTGTCTCCAAGTGAATACAGATAGCTCTGCAGATGGTCGAGAGGATCGAGAACCGAGCATGGCACCAAGGAATGGGTTATCAAATGATGATGGGCCTACAGTAGTAGGGATTGGGGGGTTGGGGTATAGTTCCGGGCCGGACTGCAGCCCAAATTGCATTGGGCCATTTGAAAGGATAGAGGAACAAAATGCTCCGAGCCCAAGGATTCTTGAGCCCAGTAGGGATATGTCTATTCCCACATCTGAGAGCCCAGATATCACAAGAGTGGAGAGAGAACAAATGAGTGCGGGGTTTGGCGAAACATCTTTTGAATCTCTTCCTCTAAGTGTGGATCTGACGGGGGCGGCAGATAAAATAGGGTTCGGTTGGGAAGAGATGGGGGTAAGATTGAGTTCAACGGATAGAGATAACTCTAGCGGGCTAAACAACGAGAAGGGCTTCGGAGAGGAGCTTAATCGGAGGAGGAGTTTTTCAAATGGAGACGGAAGTGAATTTGAAGAACCAGAAGAAGTTAGGCGGGTTAAGGATGTTTTGGCGAGGGTTATGTCGGCAAGGAAAAATCCAGGGTGCGGGGGTAAGAAGAGAGGGCGGAAGGTCGGTCAGAAGGGCTGTAAAAATCAAAATAAGTTGCAGAAAGCCAAAACAAGAGATGATGATGGATTTGCAAAATTACAATTCACTACTGTCCGGATGGGTGTTGGGGTAAAGCTCGTTGATTTTGAAGAGGCGAAGGAGATTCTGGTATTGGCAAATAAATTGGGATTAGGGCATCTTAAGGGGCGGGCGGAGACTTTAGACAGAATTCGGGAGGAGTCGCTTTAGGAAGGGTTGAAGGAAGGTGTTGTTGGGTTTTCTCAGATTAGATGCGGATTATAACTAGTAATTTGAGGGGGTTAAATGGGGGGGGGGGGGGTTCGTCGTAGGGCAGTTGTTCGCCTGTTGAAGAAAAATAAGCCGTTGGTAGTTGGCTTCCAGGAGACAAAAATGGAAAATATTCGAGAATGTCTAATTTATCGACTTTGGGGCTCGCGGAATTGCAGGTATTGTGTCCAGCTAGCCGTGGGCAATGCTGGTGGCCTTATGATGGTGTGGGACGGAGACAGGGGAGTGTTTAATGTGGTTGAAAAAGCTCACAGCTTTTTGTGGATTAAGGGTAGCTTTAGGGGTTTCAGTGGGGAGGTCAATTTGGTTTGTATTCACGCTCCGAACGAAAGGAGGGATAGGGCTGCGTTATGGGATCTCTTTGTAAACAAGTTTAATTGTGATAACGGAGAGCTATGGTGTCTTTTCGGTGATTTCAATGCTGTGAGCGATGTGAGCGAGAGGGTAGGATCCTGTGAGGATATGGGGTCGCTGAGGGATTTCAGGGGGCTTATCGATCATCTGGGGCTGGTGGATCTCCCTATGGAGGAGGGGCTATTTACATGGTATGGTAGGGGTGGGAGGGCATGCAGTCGGCTAGATAGGTTTCTAATTTCACCGGGATGGCTATCGTTGGCAGGGGTCTTAGTCCAAAGAAGGTGTGACACTATATTATCGGATCACTATCCAGTAAGCTTGGAAATTATTGAAAAGTCTTGGGGTCACAAACCGTTCAGATTTTACAATTATTGGATGGCCGAGAGGAGTTTCTCAGATCTTGTCCGAGAGGCATGGGAGTCAGAGGGGACGGGTAGGAGGAGTGGAGTGGTCGGGAAGCTTTGCGACCTAAAAAACATCATCCGAAACTGGGAGGGATACAGTGCAGAGGCTCTAGATTCTCGGATAAAAAAATTGATGGAGGACATTAGGAACATCGAGGATAATTTTCAGAGGAGTAATGCATCAGATGAGGCGAAGACTTCATGGAGGGAAAAGAAGGCGGAACTGAAGGAGGTGTTGTTGTCCGAAGAAAGACGGTGGTGGCAGAAGTCGAGAGTCCGATGGTTGAAAGATGGGGACTGAAACACACGTTTCTTCCATACGATAACAGCCATAAATCGAAGAAGGAATTTCATCGGGGCAGTTCGCAATGAGGGAGTACTAATTGATGATCCAAGGGCTGTTAAAGATTTAGCTTTTGCATATTTCAAGGCCATGTTTACAAAGCAATCGGAGGAAGTATTTTCGGTAGACAACATTGGACTGAATAAGTTGGAAGAAACAGATGTTCACCCCATAATCAGTCATCAAGAGCCCCTCTTCATCCCAAAACTCTCCGAAAGCCAAAACACCTTTCCGACAACTTTCCGACGACCTTCGGACGAGTTTCTGGCAACCAACGACGACCAAGGAAAGGTGTAGATCAAGGATTACAGTCTTTGGATCGTTGGTAAGAGTTAGATTAGGTTCCATTCTCGTTTTAATCTCAATCCTCATTCTAACTTACGGATCTTTGACTTGCAAATACGTTCGTGGCCAAAGGAGAAGGAGAACGTGTGCGTAGATCCGTTCGTGGTGATTTTGGACGATTCGAGCGACCCTAGGACGACCAAGAACTTCATTACAGTAAGTTGACTCCTTTCATATCAATACGGGTGGTTTAGGGGCGTCCGGATTAGTGACTTTGTAACGAAACGTTAAAATCGAACCTAAAAAAACCCCAACTCGCGCGTTTTCTGAAAGTCCGTTTAAAACCCCTATTTCGTGATTCAAAAAAAAAAGCTCAAAACTAGAATTTTGATCCTAACACCTTAAGCTATGTTGTGTAAAAAATTTAGAGATTTTCATCAACGTTTACTACCTCAAATCGCATCGAACATAAACTGTATTTTCAAACGTTTCGAAAAGCTGACAGCGTATGTGTCCGAACTTGATGAGCATGTTTCTATGATTTCTAGTACGAATTAATCTTTGTAATGTAAGCGAAAGTTGTAGATAATCATGTCTAGTATGCGTCCACTCCACAAAATTTCAGAATTTTTGGAGTTCATTTGATTTGTCAAAAAGTCGAATCTTTGAATTGTGTCAAAACTGAATCCGGACAGCAGTTTGTGTATTGAACTCGATTTTTGACATGTTTCATCACCTTATTTCGAAATCGTTAAATCACGAAAGTTGTTCGTTAGGGTATTTTTGATATATTGTAAAAATTTCAGATTTTTCGGACTTGAAATGAATTTTTAAATTAAAAGGGCGTAAACTGGGTATGGCAGATACGGCTGCGGCCGCCGGACGACCGGCTACACGAAAACTTACGAAACGGCTGCGGCCGCCGGACTACCGGCTACACTAAATATTGTTGAGATGGTGACGTAACAAGAGAAATTAAGAGACTTAATCCTTTTCTTTTATCTATTTATTTATTTTTGTCTTTAATTATGCATTTAAATTATGTCTTGAATCTTATACCATGCATAAATTATTATTTATGAATTTAAATGCATGTTCAAGTATAAAAATTAAATTCTTATTTTTTTAAATTGGTAAATGGGTTGTTTGTATGCATGATTAGGAGTAAAATTTTAATTATTAAATTAAACCCTTTTATTGCTATGTTAGGATCGACTTACTCGGTATTTTATAATACTGATAAAATTGTTGTTTTTCTTTTTTTGTCAGAGTATGGAGAAAATGCATAAGCATGTGCATTTGGGGGACACCATTTTAAACATTGAATTGTCGTTCTTATGATAATTGCATATCGGGCCTGTATAACCCGAGTTTTGGCCATGTCAGCCCATTTTAATATTTCCGCTGCGACATATCAATATTACTATTATGTGTGGATGAGACTACATTATTATTTTTAAGTAATTTCTGGACTTATTTTAAAACTCTTTGCAATACCCATAGCCTTGCATCTGTTTAGCAAGCTCGGAGAATCCGTGTCTTGCTAGAGAGGTGTGGCGGTGGCATCCCGGCCTGGGTTATCAAATCCGGGGTGTTACAAGTTGGTATCAGAGCCCGGAATATTTTAAAGCTACTATTATTATTTTTTAAAACCATTATTTAAAACCTAGTATTATTTTTAAATTTATTATTTTTAAAACTATTAGTATTATTTTAGCCTAAAATTTTTATTTACTTAGTGCAATATTTTATGCCCAAAGATTTTTTATTTTTGGCCCAATACCCATGTTTTTGTTACATTAGCCCAAATTGTTATTTTCGGCCCAATATAGAGGCCCAACTTCTTAATTACTATGATTCTTGAACTAAATTAAATTTTTATTGGGGGATTGCACATGCATATTTCATATAGATTTAAATTCCTGCATATTCTAACCTTGTTGAAATATGTCTAACTCTAACCTCCCTTGTTGACATTAGATGGCCGAACCCAACGCGAACATGATCAATCTTATGATGAGATTGATCGACGCACATCCCGACACACCACAAAATGTAAACAATTACAAATTGCGGTTAGAACAAATGGAGGCTAACATGGCCCACCTAGCGAATCTGAGGGAAGCGGATCAACCCGACCTGACCCAACTCAAGGTCCAGGTCGACGAACTCCAAGCCCGCGAGGCTGAATTCCGGGCCAAGAGTAATGACATAGAGACACAAGTAGGGAGCTTGGAAAATGAGCTGATTAACCTGACTGATGACTTGTTCCCACATGCCCCTTTTAGCCCGGGAGCTCCTCTTGCCGCTGACCCCGTTGCTAACCCTTCCGCTGATCCTGCTCCTGCTGCTGCGCCCAATTGGCCAGCAAGCCCAGTGTTCCATGGACCCCTTGACATGGGCACTATTGAGGATTCGAGTGATGAGGACGACCCCATGGAGGATCTGACCACCTACGCTCCCTAGACTTAGGGATCTTTTGTCGCATTATTCCTATTATTTCCATTCCTATTTTCCGAACTATTCCTAGCATTGCAAATCCTACAGCTTGTAACGAATAATGTATTTCTATCAAGCAATAAATTACAAGCATTATATAGATAAAATACCCCATGCATATTTAAAATCGCTTCCAACATTCAATTACTCAGGGTTCAACCAAACAAAGGTACAAGGTATTAATAAATAAACGACATATATTAAAGCAATAACAATCAAACAAGGGTACCTCCAACCCTAAACCCCGAAACCCTAGACCCTGGGGTCTCGAAAAAAAACTGAACAGGTTACTGTTCACGAAAAAAAATGAACACAAACGAAAAAGAAAACAAAATGACAAGTAGTAAACAACCCCCAACAACAACAAATAGTACACTAAACTCCAAACAACCTCTACTAACAGGTTCCAGTGGATTGATACCTGTTAATCCCATCCTTTATTTAGTAATTCACTTTACAAGCAGTACATAATACTTTCACAAGAAAATCTAAGATCTCTTGTTCTTGCAACAGCATGGCACCGAGAGGAAGACCACGCGCCCAGCCCATTACTCCCAATATCAATGAAACACCTAGGCAACCAGATATGCCGATACCAAACGAGGGGGTGCACGCTCAGGAGGAGCCAGCAAACCCTGTACTAAACAACATGGGCGATCGCCTACGCACTTTAGAGGAGGTTCTTATTGCGCTAGGGAACGCGCAGTTAAACCAGGGCCAAGCAGCTGCGGTACCTCCACCCGAGGCCCGCATTAATTACTTAGCCATGGTGAACTCATATCACCTGCCGCACTACGCCGGCGAGGAGGACCTGGCTAAACTCGAGGAATGGATCCGAACATTCGATAAGTTACTAAATGCTGTGAGGTGCCCGATTGGCGAAAAAGTGCATGTGGCATCATACTACCTCGGAGGAGAGGCGGACGACTGGTGGCGTGCCACCCAGGAGAAGTTAACTGAGGACAAAGAACCCTACTCGTGGGAGGAGTTTATGGGACTGCCCAGGGATCGCTTTTATCCCATGAGCACAAAGGCAGCCATGTATGAAGAGTTCCTGTCTTTGAAACAAGGAGGACAAACAGTCCAGGAATACTACGCCCGTTTCAAGGAGTTGGTGCGTTTCGCACCAAGACTCATGCCGACAGATGTGGAAAAGGCACATAAATTTGAAATGGGGCTGAACATGACCATACCGGAAGTAATCACTGGCGTCCATTACCCGGACTTGCAAGCGGTGTATGATCGTGCGGTAGCTGTCGCAGGGGTGCAACAACTGAAGAGGAAAGTGAGTGGAGAACCCAGTCGAGGATCTCAGGGACAAAATAAGAGGAATAGGGATAACCGACCCGGTAACAACTCTGGAGGGAACAATTTTCGGGGAGGCCTGAATAGACCTCCACCGAACAACAATAGGGGAAATGATGGGATAACCTTTTTCCAGGGTAACCCGGTGCCACCATGCCCGAGATGTGGCAAGCCTCACTTGGCTAGGGGATGCCCCCAACAGGGCGCATGCTACCGGTGTGGTCGCAATGGCCATCGGGTGAATGAGTGCCGCACCTGAATGGAAAACATCACCAAGAGAGAAGACCTGGGTACGAGGCTAGCGCAGTCTCGAAATCAAGATGGGCGGAATGGAAATAAAGGGTATAGACCCCCTCCAAATCAGAATTTCAATCAAAATCAACGCCTTCCACAGAACCCAAACCAGCAACAGAATCAGAACCCGAACCGGGATCAACAGGGCAATCAGGGACGACCAATGGGGTGGTTGAATGTTATCAACCAAGCGGATGTGCCTATGCAGGGTGAGTGATGGGAGGTACGTTCCATGTTTTAAGTACACCCCTTAAAGTTCTGTTTGACTCAGGAGCTAGTTGTTCAATAATATCATCGAGAGTCTTACCTGAACTAGATCTACCTAAGTGCGAGCTGATTAACTTAGGAATTCAACTACCGTCAGGAGGAGTAGTGTCATGCTCTAAGCGTTATAACGGAATTCCGATAGTTATAAAGAACGTAGAGTTTTTCGCGAACTTGGTAGAATTTAATTTAAGGGATTTTGACGTCATACTGGGGATGGATTGGTTAACTAGATATAAAGCCGTGATCGAATGCCAAAGCAAAAGATCACGCTGTGAAAGAATAGGGGGAAGAGAGTCATCTTTTACTCCCAGCCCCCTAAGAAGTCTAACAAGATAGTTAACGCCCTCAAGTTATGTAGCTTAATGCGTAAGGGTTACGCGTTATATGCCTGCTACATTCAAGAACAAGTACCCGTTGCCTAGGATCGAAGATTTATTCGACCAATTGAAGGGAGCTTCAGTGTTCTCAAAGATCGACCTGCGATCTGGATATCACCAGTTGAGGATCGCCGAAAAGGACATTCCAAAGACGGCGTTCAGAACTCGTTACGGACACTACGAGTTCACGGTGCTATCATTCGGGCTAACGAACTCTCCAGCGATGTTCATGAATCTCATGAACAAACGTATTTCAAGAACTATTAGATCAATGCGTGGTGGTGTTTATAGATGACATCCTGATCTACTCGAAAAATGAAGAAGAACATTCCGAACACTTACACAAAGTGTTAGGGATCTTACGAGTAAATCAACTGTATGGTAAACTGTCCAAATACGACTTTTGGTTAAAAGAAGTAGCATTTCTTGGGCATATAGTATCCGCCAACGGAGTGGCAGTAGATCCAGCGAAGATCTCGGCAGTGACCGAGTGGGTACCGCCGAAGAATCCAACAGAGATAAGAAGTTTCCTTGGACTGGCAGGATACTACAGGCGATTTGTAAAGGACTTCTCGAAAATCGCACGCCCGTTGACCCAGCTCTTGAAGAAAGGGGTGAAATACGACTGGACCAGTGAATGTGAGTCCGCGTTCCAAGATCTGAAGAAGCGACTTAACACAGCGCCAGTATTAGCGTTACCATCGGAGGATGGTGACTTCGAGGTGTACAGCGACGCCTCGAAAGAGGGATTGGGATGCGTGCTGATGCAAGATCAAAGGGTTATAGCATACGCATCGCGTCAACTAAAACCACACGAGGAGAACTACCCGACACACGACTTAGAACTGGCCGCAGTCGTGTTTGCCTTAAAAATATGGAGACATTATCTCTATGGGCGAAAGTGTCGGATGTTCACCGACCATAAGAGCCTCAAGTACATATTCACGCAAAAAGAGCTGAATTTGAGGCAAAGAAGATAGTTGGAACTGATCAAGGATTATGACCTGGAGATTGCTTATCAGAAGGAAAAGCCAACGTAGTAGCCGATGCCTTAAGTCGAAGGACTCAACACGTGGCGAATTCACTTGTGATACCGGTCGAGTTGTACAGAGACTTGGCGAAATTGAGTCTAGAGTTGGTGCATTCTGGCACAGTAAATGAAGTCGTCAACGCGATGGTAGTGGGACCTACCATATTCGATAAAATACGACTCGCCCAACCGGGTGATGAGAAGTTGGAAGAAATTAGGAAGAGCATCGCCGAAGGAAAGGCAATGGATTTTAAAATTCATGAGGACGGAAGCATCCGCTTCAAGAGAAGGTGGTATATACCACAAAAATGCGTTGACCTGAAGCAAAAAGTGATGGAGGAAGGCCATAATACCCCCTACTCGGTTCATCCCGGGGGCGACAAGCTGTACAAGGACTTAAAGAAGAACTATTGATGGACGAACATGAAAAGAGAGGTAGGCGAGTTGTGGCGAGATGCCTCACCTGCCAGAAGATCAAGGCAGTACGCCAAAAACCCCTAGGGTTAATGCAACCATTCGAAATCCTGAGTTGGAAATGGGATAGCATTTCAATGGATTTCGCCTCGGGGTTACCGCGGTCACTGAAAGGGATGAATAAAATCTGGGTGATCGTGGATAGGTTGACGAAAGCTGCCATATTCATACCAATGAAGGACACTTGGTCAATGGACCAATTGGGAAGGGCGTATGTCGACCATGTGGTACGCCGGCATGGAGTACCACATGACATCATCTCAGATAGAGACAGTAGAATTGTCTCTCATTTTTGGACAAAATTGCAAGAAGCCCTCGGTACGAAAATAAAGATGAGTACCGTGTTCCACCCATGACGGATGGACAGACAGAGAGAACGATCCAAACATTGGAGGACATGCTAAGGGCATGTGTACTAGAGTTTAGAAGAAGTTGGGAAAATCATTTACCCTTAATTGAATTTTCCTACAACAATAACTACCATGCTAGCATTGGCATGGCACCTTTCGAAGCACTGTATGGACGCAAGTGCCGAAGCCCGTTGAGCTGGGAAGAGAGCGATAGGACTGTGGTAGTTGGACCACAACTTGTTGAGGACATGCCTCAACAAATCAAGGTAATCCAAGGAAAGATGAGAGCCGCTCAAGACCGGCAAAAGAGTTATGCAGACGTGAGACGGCAAGACTTGGAATTTCAAATCGGCGATAAGGTTATGCTTAAGGTATCACCAATGAAGGGTGTGATACGCTTTGGCAAGCGAGGGAAATTGAGTCCGCGATACATAGGACCGTACGAGATCCTAGCAAGAGTGGGAAATCTAGCCTATCGGCTAGCACTGCCGCCACAATTGGCTCGTGTCCACGATGTGTTCCATGTCTCACAATTGAAGAAGTATGTGCACGATCCGACCCATGTACTCCAACCGGAAGAGATTGAATTGGATGATGACTTGAGTTACGAGGAAATTCCGGTACGGTTACTCGACGTGAAGGAGAGAGTAACAAGAAATAAGACCGTGAGAATGGTCAAGGTTCTTTGGTCGAACCACGAAGCCGAAACGACAACATGAGAATTAGAAGCAGACATGAAAGAGCGTTACCCGACCCTATTCCAAGATGATGCAACCATAGTTATGGGGACATAACTGTAGTCTTAAGAGGGGGAGGATGTAATGGCCCGGATATTTCCGAATATTTTTGTATCCCAAATAAACAAATTCAAATTGTTTTGAACTACGTGATGACTTGATCCCTTCACGGGGTACATAGGCAACTTGGGAATTTCAATTCTGGGTTCAGTCAAATAATAACAAACAACAACACACAATAATACAATCACTCAATCAAACAATTCACGAACTCGCGAGATGATAAAGAGCAACTTCAAGGACGAAGTTGATTCTTAAGGAGGGTAGACTGTAATACCCACAATTTTTGGGATATAAAATAGAATTTAATCCGACGAGCGAAGAGGTTTTGTTTCCGAGAACCCGTAAAATCGGAAATGCACGGAAGTCAAAAGACGACGATTTAGAAGCCGACGAATCCAAAACCGACGGACTTAAGATTTCAAACATGAAATCAATTTAAGTCGAAACAAATTTAGGATAGGAATCGTAATCCGTGAATGACCCGGAAAATCGAGCCCGAAAATGTGGAAGGATAGAAGTCCGAAAGAGAGGAGAAAAAGACCCGACGAATCGCACGACCCGGTCCGGACCGCAGTCCAGACCGGTGCCACGTGCTACCGCGCCAACCCTGCGTGGAAGCACAGATCGCGGCAGATCACGCGATCATGGTGATTTGTTGCCAAAAATTCAACCTCCGACTAAGGAAAGTCAATCCCAGTCGGAGGTAAGGTATTAGGACGATGGGGGATGAATTTCCACCCCATAATCAGTCATCAAGAGCCCCTCTTCACCCCAAAACTCTCCCAAAGCCAAAACAACTTTCCGACGACCTTCCGACGAGTTTCCGGAAACCAACGACGACCGAGGAAGGGTGTAGATCAAGGATTACAGTATTTGGATCATTGGTAAGAGTTAGATTAGGTTCCTTTCTCGTTTTAATCTCAATCCTCATTCTAACTTACGGATCTTTGACTTGCAAACACGTTCGTGGCCAAAGGAGAAGGAGAACGTGTGCGTAGATCCGTTCGTGGTGATTTTGGACGATTCGAGCGACCCTTGGACGACCAAGAACTTCATTACAGTAAGTTGACTCCTTTCATATCAATACGGGTGGTTTAGGGGCGTCCGAATTAGTGACTTTGTAACGAAACGTAAAAATCGAACCTAAAAAAACCCCAACTCGCGCATTTTCTGAAAAGCCGTTTAAAACCCCTATTTCGTGAATTCAAACCGAAAAACTCAAAACTAGAATTTTGATCCTAACACCTGAAGCTATGTTGTGTAAAAGCGTCAGAGATTTTCATCAACGTTTACTACCTCAAATCGCATCGAACATAAACTGTATTTTCAAACGGTTTCGAAAAGCTGACAGCATATGTGTCCGAACTTGATGAGCATGTTTCTATGATTTCTAGTCCGAATTAATCTTTGTAATGTGAACAAAAGTTGTAGATAATCATGTCTAGTATGTGTCCACAAAATTTTAGAATTTTTGGAGTCCAGTTGATATGTCAAAAATTCGAATCTTTGAACAGTGTCAAAACTGAATCCGGACAGCACACTGTTTGTGTATTGAACTCGATTTTTGACATGTTTCCTCCCTTATTTCGAAATCGTTAAAACACGAAAGTTGTTCATTAGGGTGTTTTTAATATACTGTAAAAATTTCAGATTTTTCGTACTTGAAATGAATTTTTAAATTAAAAGGGCGTAAACTGTGACAACAAGCGGCCTTAAATTTGTGATATTTTGAAATTTCGAAACAAACGATCGAAACCTTGATATACGATAAGGCTATATTTTTCAAAAATCCCGTTACACTAAGTTGAAACGATATCGGATACTTAGGTAGGGGTGAGTGCTCTGCAGGGTGCCCCTCTAGCCTTTTTCGGCGTGCCTATAATGGACGCAAGATACTTGAATGAAAAACTACGCCAAAACGGCGATGAGATATATGGCCTACACTCTCGGGAGTATCCGTATGGGTCTCCCGAGGCTCCGGAGTGTTACTGGGTATGGCAGATACGGCTGCGGCCGCCGGACGACCGGCTACACGAAAACTTACGGAACGGCCGCGGCCGCCGGACTTCCGGCTACACTAAATATTGTTGAGATGGTGACGTAACGGGAGAAATTAAAAGACTTAATCCTTTTCTTTTATGTATTTATTTATTTTTGTCTTTAACTATGCATTTACATTATGTCTTGAATCTTATACCATGCATAAATTATTATTTATGAATTTAAATGCATGTTCAAGTATACAAATTAAATTCTTATTTTTTTTAATTGGTAAATGGATTGTTTGTATGCATGATTAGGAGTAAAATTTTAATTATTAAATTAAATCCGTTTATTGCTATGTTAGGATCGACTTACTCAGTATTTTATAATACTGATAAAATTGTTGTTTTTCTTTTCTTTTCAGAGTATAGAGAAAATGCATAAGCATGTGCATTTGGGGGACACCATTTTAAACATTGAATTGTCGTTTTTATGATACTTGCATATCGGGCCTGTATAACCCGAGTTTTGGCCATGTCGGCCCATTTTAATATTTTCGCTGCGACATATCAATATTACTATTATGTGTGGATGAGACTACATTATTATTTTTAAATAATTTCCGGACTTATTTTAAAACTCTTTGCAATACCCATAGCCTTGCATCTCTTTAGCAAGCTCGGAGAATCCGTGTCTTGCTAAGGAGGTGTGGCGGTAGCATCCCGGCCTGGGTTATCAAATCCGGGGTGTTACACCAGAAAACTGAATTTTTTGCTAAGTGTTGGAATGCGATGCGGTCTATCCGATGCGGTTTACACCGGTTTACACCGCATCGTGTTAATAGACTGCATCACTGAGAAGAAGCCAAGTTTGGTGTTGTGGAAGAATGATGCGGTGTACATGATGCGGTTTACACCGCATCAAATCCATGTATACCTCATCAATGGAGAGGCAAGAAGAAAATTGACCAAGTGTTGGAAAAAAAGCATCCTAAATGATGCGGTTTACTCGATGCGGTTTATACCGCATCGACCTTGTAAACCGCATCGTTTCAAGACAAGGAAGCCAAGCAGGAGACCATGTGCGTTGCGAATTAAATGATGCGATCAACTCGATGCGGTTTATACCGCATCGATGTTGTAGACCGCATCACTCACATAGATCGCATCCCAACCAAAGACCAAGAGAAGACATGCAATGCGGAATGCCAGATGGGATTTAAACCACATCACCTGGAGAAATCGCATCGAATTCAAACTATGGAGAACACATTTGGATAAGGCTGCGCAACACGTGATAAACGCATGCTACTGTTAAAGGGCCCTGTTTGACTTAAATGGGCATAGGGTTTCGAGAAAGAAGTATAAAAGCTGACCTTCTCCATCATTTGAGGACACTTTACAACTTTTCATACAGAAGGGAACAAAAAGAACAACAGGAGGACATTCAGTTCACCCCTTAAGGGTTAGGTAGGTAGTGTAGTTTAGATTTATTTTTATAGTATTTTAGCTTAGTTTTAGATGTTTTAACCATAGATTAATTTGTAAACATCCATTCTCACCCTTCTAGAGTAACCATTACCATATTTTTAAAAGCTTTTTAGTTAGACAAAACCCTACCTTCAACTAATGAGTGGTTTTGGGTTATTTAATATATTTTCAAGTGTTGAATACAAGGAAAAATTCCAGAAATGGTTTTTGCCTCATGGTTTGACACTATTTAATGCTTTCTTAGTAACAAAAGTTTAGAATGTTTGTTTGCAACTAGGTTTCTTTTATTATGTTGCTAGTTGACTTACAACTTCAATAAATGCATGTTTTGTGGGTTTGTAGCATGTTTTATGCCTTAGAGCTTCAAATAGTGTTCTTAGGACTTAGATAATTTTAGGGTTTGTTAGACATAGGGTTTTAATGCTTTATTTTACTTTTTTTTGTTATAGATCTACCATTTATGCTTCATTAGATAATGTTGGTGTTCTTCCTTATTATGCATGTAGTTCTTAGTTTTTATGCTGTTTTTGGTAGAATAGACTTTAAATTCCATGTTTGTAGTTTTTAGGGTTTAATTCTTGCTATTACCCACTGTGTATGCATAAATTGTTAATTTGAAATATTCACAAGTATGAATGTGAGATGACACTGATGTGAAATGAATGATGCGGTTTGTACCGCATGTATCATAAACCGCATGAGAATAAAACCACATGAGTATTGGTGAACAAAAAAATTGGACATAGAAAATTTGCACGTAAAGCAGTCTAATTGATGCGTTCTATACCGCATCAGTGTTAATAG
The DNA here is from genome assembly GCA_030278955.1 of Hygrophila difformis. NCBI lineage: Eukaryota > Viridiplantae > Streptophyta > Magnoliopsida > Lamiales > Acanthaceae > Hygrophila > Hygrophila difformis. Next base: position 51,355,704 of record JAOANR010000006.1, on the reverse strand, counting down.
ACTGCATCATGTCAAAAACAGATGGTTTTTTATCGCTTTTCACTTATCGATGCGGTTTCTATCGATGCTGTCTACGCGATGCGGTTTATAGCGTATCGACCTAATAGACCGCATCGCCTCATGAAATCGCATCACTTGCAATCCTATCTCTACATGCCTTAGTTTTTCTTTTCAAACCTCATGCGGTCTACATCGATGCGGTTCATACCGCATCACCATTGTAAACCACATCACCTTCATTTTTTGAAAAAAATGCCTTAGCCAAATTTGAGCAAGGGTGTAATCTCATCGATGCGGTCTATCCGATGCGGTTTATACCGCATCGACTTGATAGACCGCCTCAGATGATTTTATTTCGCATCTTTGCAATGATTAATCTTGGTGGAAGCAACACTTCATCCTTCATGCATATAGTGCGGTCTATACGATGCGATGTTAACCGCATCAATTTCACTAGACCGCATCATCTTTTAAAACCTCCAAAAATATTTTATTTTCTTGAGTTGTGTAAGTTGCATGGGTATATTGGGCCTAGGCCCAGTGCATCTAATTTTATCTATTACACATCTCAACCCATTAGTGTCAAAATTATTGTGTGATTAACACTCACACAATACCAAAAATCTTTTCTTTATTTTATTTTATTTTCCTTTTTTTGTGTGTATGAATGAGTAATAAGAAATATCACAGATGAATGTTGGCAAAAAGGTCCCTTCACAGGGATAACGATTAGCTCGTCTTCTGTGTATTAATTATTGCTCATTATTTTGCATGGTCTGATTAGAGATTGGTGGAAACTCCGGCAAAAAGGTCTCTTCACAGGGATAACGATTAGCCACTCAGCCAATTCCTAATTAGATACAATTTTATTTTCTTTACCTTAATTTCAAACCTGAATTTCGATCTATGGTAACATTAGACAGTGTCGATCAACACTTTCATAATAGTATTGTAGTAAGAAAACATGTGGGTTTTTCCTCATTCATGGATGGTAGGACCTTCAATGATAGCGATCACTACCTTTAAGGGTTTCTTACTGTCTAAAAATCATACCATCTGGAATAATTGGGAACTGGATAGCAGATGTTTGCAGTCCAGATAACCCCAGTTATTTCTGACTGCTTTTTAGCCCATTTCTTCTCATCTCAAGGCTACTTCATCTTTGTGTAACAAATTATGTCTAACCCCGCCATATATTTTGGGGTAGTTTATTTTATCTTCTCATATACAAGTATGCATGATAATATTATGTAGATGTTGTTGTCATATTATTTTGGGAATCCTTCCCCTTGGACATAGAAGTCTTGCATTTAATCAGATGTTGCATAATAAATTTCCAACAAAAATCACTTTATAAAATCCAGATCTGAGTAAGGGATAATTTCCACAGTTATGATTAATTCATCTTCTACTGGGGGTTGATTTTGGGAATTTAGAAGCAGAGTCAGCGATTAGGTCTCACCTAGACTGAAAGGATCTGTGTTTTAATTGAGAGCTTAGTACCTGTGTAGGGAATGGTTTTCAGATATCAATTGTTTTCTCAAAATTGCTGTGTATTGGAAATCTTATATTAAATACTGCATCAAATCAGTATCCACTTGGATTCAGACAAGATGTGGTAAATAATACTAGAGGAACAACATGTAGGCCTTGGTTAATTTCTAAGGTAGGGTTGAGTATTCTTTCAACTACTAGCTTCTTCTGCCAAAGCCTAGAATCGAGTCTTGAGTGAGTACATCCGGAACAGATTCTTCACGATCTGTTTCATTTAGTTTGTATCTCATAACTAACCAGATGTTATAAGCCCTGTGGCTTACTGATATTTGGGAGGTTCTTGATCTGCATCTGGTCACCAAGACCAGGGGCTCTTTTATACTAACGGAATGAGATAGCTTTTGAAACTTCCGAGTGATAGGATTTTAAATGCTTTCTTTACCGCTTTCTTTTAAATGATTTTGTAGAGGACCCTCGGAAGAATTAGAGGTTGGCTGCCGTATATAAGGTTTAAGAGTTATGGGTTGGTTCGGGACTTGATTTGAACTTTGGGCGTGACATGGGGGAATGATAGGAGTACTAGGCATGTCAATTAATGATTTGTCGGGTGTTGCTTATCCACCATAGATAAATAACATACCTCGGCAGGGACAGTTATGGATCTATGGTATCTTAGATTTTGAGGTCATAAGAGCATGTAAATTCTTACTGTAAGTACCTGTCTGTTAAAGGGAACATAGTATAGAAAGCATGGGAATTAGCTAACTGATGGATTATCCTAAATAAAGATCTGCGTAACAAAATGGAAGTTTAATTATTGTTTCATCTGAATCTTGTCCAATCTTTATTATTTTCTCCCTGTCCCTTCTGTCACATTTTAAATCTATTTTGTAGATAGTGTAGCATAATTTTACATGCTTTCTTAGAATAACTTTCTCTGCTTTCCTAGAATAAATTTAACTTCTTTCAAGAATAACTTTATTATGCTTTGTAGAATAAGTTTATTGCTTTCATAGTTTAGTTTAAATTATGTCAAGTAGATTTTAAAACCAAACTCAAACTTGAATCAAGAAACCGAGTGGAAAATCTTATGAGAGGCATGGGACCTGCTTCCATCGCACATTCTCCGGTGAACGATCCGGTCTTATTATAAATTACTGCAATTTTTGACACCGTGCGCTTTCGGGCCACAGTTCCTACATGAGTATATAAAAACGTGACAACCTATAAACATATCCCTAATCGCAACTCCATCTTCATAATTGGTTTCATTAAATAAAATTAAACCGGGATTATATTCTATTCAGAAAATACTCATATAGTGGGAAATTGTCAAAAGTTTCATGGCGCCGTTGCCGGGGAGGATGCAGCGCCGTTTTATATAGAGAATTACACTCCTGATTTACTCATAGATAGTTTTTGTATATATTTTTGAATCATTACTAACCTGGGGGTTGTGCAGGTACTGTCAAGTCGTGATACAAACTGCATATGCAACGGAGGAAGGATACATCGCCTGAGCTACCGTTTGATCTAGAGATAGAAAGGACTGCTCGACAACTGCGAGCACAAGCAAGGCTGAGAAAAGAACGGGAAGCACAGACTCGTACCTCACCCGAAACCACAAGCAGTGACTTATCTGATATGGCAGAGAACCAGGGCATTCCCCCGATCTTACCCATAAACCAACCACCCATCCATAACCAACCCCTCAATAATCCAGCCAATGGAGCTGACGGAGATGTGATAGAGGATCCGAATCGTGTTAACGAGGAGGAGAACCTACCAAATCTTGGTCAGCAACATTACCAGCAATTTCACCAACCGCCACCACCTTTGAACCAATATAATAACCAAAACCAAAACATGCAAAACCAGCAATACGAGAATCCTCACTTCAATCAAGACCAATTCCAGAACAACCCTCATGATCCAAACAACTAGCTAAATCCCAATTACCATCAGTAGTACAGATATCAGGCTAAGCAAGGAAATCAGCAACAGCATGCAACGGCTGACTATTTGCAACCAATTGTAGAGCCTTATCTGAATAGGCCACGGAGAGCACCGATCAATGCACGAAACTTCGAGCTTAAGCCTGCACTCATTAACTTGGTGTAGAACAATAAGTTTTGCGGTGCAAATCATGAGGACCCTCATGATCATCTTCAAACCTTTTTGGAATTGCGTGACACAATTAAAAATCTGGGGGTATCCCCTGATGGTATCAGACTGATGTTATTTCCTTTCTCTTTATTCAGTGGAGCCAGGGATTGGTATAAATCTTTGCCAGTGAACCACCGAAGCACATGGGGGGATTTTGTGAAGAGTTTTCTGTTGAAATACTTCCCCGAAGCAAAGGTGGAAGAAGGACGAGCTAAAATTGGTGAATTCAAAATGAAAGCGGATGAGTCGCTCTATGACGCAAAGGAGAGGTTCTTCAACTTCTTGAGAAAATGCCCACAACATGGATACCAAGAGTGGGAACAATTGCGAAAATTCTACAGCGGACTCACCCATTCATGGCCAATGATGCTAGATGCAGCGAGAGGGAAGCACCTACTCCACCTGCCCATGGATCAAGCATGAGCAAAGATCGAAAATATGTCTGTTAATAGATCAGTTTTGAACAATGATGAGAGGAAGGTTGACCCTCCCAGAAAAGTTTTTGCTGTGAGTGAAGGAAAAACAGATTTTGAAAAATTGCAGGAACAGGTAGCTGCTATTCAGCTGAATCAAGGAAAAGGTGCGAGTACATCGCAGGCATGAACTTCATCGAGCCATGTGCAAACACAGCAATCGGAAGCGGTGTGTGGGCTATGTCAAGGACCACATCCAACTGACACATGCCAACAGATAGCTTCTGAAAGCTGTAACTATGCTGGGAACTTCCAAAACCGCCACCCAAACCTATCCTATTCCAACAATGCACTCAATGCGCATTTGTTAACTCAGCCAAATTAGCCTACCCAGTTTGCTCACCAAAACCCACAGCAAAACTTCAGGCCACAAAAGCCGGGATTTGTTCAATGGAGAGTCCAAAATTTCCAAAATCAGAATCAAAACTTTCAGCCCCACATCCAACAAAGACCTAAGCAAAACCAAGGCCAAAACTTCCAGAACTTCCAAAACCAGCCTAACCAAAACCAGCAGTTCAATCAAAAGCCACCGTCCCGCCTGGAGAGCATGATGACTTAGTTTATTTCAAATCAAAGGGAGATAAACCAACAACTGCAGTCATCAACAAAAAATGTGGAAACACAAGTCACTCAGCTTGCAAAAGAACTGCAAAACAAGGGGAAAGGAACTTTGCTAAGTAGCACAGAGACCAACCCACAATGTAAGGCAATCACGTTGCGGGGAGGTAAGATTCTGAAAGGAACAATTGGAGCATGAAAGAAAAAGGCTGCAAAGGATAAGGATACAGTGGAGGTTGTAACTGAAAAGGGAAGGATTGAAGGAGAAGAAGGTACTGAGCTGGGAAAGAACAAAACAAATGCAACAGATTCGTAGACTGAAGCTGCATTGGAAGCTGATAAGGGTACGGGTGAAGGTACAACTTCCTTCCCCTTACCACAAAAAATAGATGATAATAAGTACATGCCAAGGGTGCCATACCCTGCACGTCTTAAAAATAAGGAAAAAGATGAAAAATTTAAAAAATTCTTAGAAAGATTGAAAGCCGTTGATATCACTATTCCCTTGGTCGAAATGATTTGAGAAATTCCCGTCTATGCTAAATTTCTTAAAGAAATGATTTCAGGGAGAAGGAAATTCGACCAGGATGAAGTGGTGATTTTAAACAGCAACTGCAGTGCGATAATCCAAAGAGTGCTACCGGAAAAGAAGGAGGACCCGGGCTGTATCACACTGCCAGTCCACATTGGAAAGATGAATGTGGGAAAAGGGTTATGCGATTTGGGATCGAGCATCAACGTTATGCCACTTGCCATGGCAAAACGTCTTCACTTGGGAGTGATTGAGCCGGTTACAATGAAACTACAACTGGCAGATCGGTCGATCACTCACCCAGTTGGAATACTGAAGGACGTGATCGTCAAGACGGGAGGAACACTCTTTCCTGTCGACTTCATAATTCTTGACATGGAGGAGGACTATGAGATGCCCCTTATTTTAGGCCGCCCCTTCCTTTCAACGGGTGGTGCACTGATAGATGGGCATTCAAACCAAATCAAGCTCCGTGTGGGAGAAGAAGAGCTGAACTTCAACATGGGAAAGCTGCAAAGGTTTCCGTATGAGGAAACTTGTTCCATTATTGATGTAATAGATGGTAGGAGTGAGGACGAGCGCATTGAGTCTGTGATTGTGATGACGGACAAAGTTTCAAAGCAGGTACTGAAGCCTGCTGGTGCTGAGCAAGGACAAAGCTGCAACACCGTGCACTTCGAGGACCCTATGACTGGGGACCTTGAAGAGTTCGATGGCATTGAATTCACTCCGGAGGAGGAGGAGAGCATCAAGGACGAGGAAGTGGACCCTGTACTGACACAGGGTCCTGAAGGTAAATCTGATCTTTCACTCGCATCCATTTCTCGCGAATTACTGCCTTCCGTTGAATGTCCGCCAAAGCTTGAACTTAAAATACTTCCGGATCATCTTAAGTACGTTTTTATCGCTGAACATAAAAAGTTACCGGTAATTGTGTCAGCCAAGCTGACACAAGAACAAGAAAAAGCTCTGGTAGTCATTCTCAAGAAATATGTACATGCAATTGGATGGACCATTTATGATATTAAAGGAATAAGCCCCTCTGTTTGCATGCACAGAATTTTAATGGAAGAGGAGTACAAGCCCTCAAGGCAACCCCAAAGACGTTTGAACCCCCACATGCAGGAAGTGGTAAGGAAAGAAGTTATCAAGCTCTTAGATGCTGGTATCATCTATCCTATATTTGACAGCAAATGGGTTAGCCCAGTGCAGGTAGTACCAAAGCATGGGGGGATGTGCATAACGACGAATGAGCAAAGAGAAGAAGTGGCGACGAGGCCAGTGACCGGTTGGAGAGTTTGTATCGACTACCGGAAACTCAATACCACGATGCGGAAGGATAACTTTCCCTTGCCTTTTATTGAACAAATGCTTGAGAGGTTGGCTGGGAGGGAGTACTATTGTTTTTTGGATGGTTATTCGGGCTATAATCAAATTGTAGTAGCTAGTGAAGATCACGATAAAACCACTTTCACATGCCCGTATGGCACTTTTGCTTACCGGCGCATGCCTTTTGGACTTTGCAATGCGCCTGCAACATTTCAACGATGCATGATGTCTATCTTCTCAGAATTTATCGAAAAATGCATAGAGGTTTTCATGGATGACTTCTCTGTATATGGAGATACTTTTGATGAATGCTTGACCAATCTTGCAAAAATTTTAAAAAGATGTGAGGACACTAACTTGGTTTTAAACTGGGAAAAGTGTCATTTTATGGTCACTGAGGGCATAGTTTTAGGTCACTGCATCTCGCGCGCAGGCATCGAAGTCGACAGAGCCAAGGTCTCAGTCATCTCCAATCTTCCATTACCCAATTCAATAAAATCGGTTAGGAGCTTCTTAGGGCATGCCGGTTTCTACCAGAGATTCATTAAAGATTTCTCTAAAATTGCCAAGCCGCTCACTAACCTGCCTTTGACACGCTCAAGAAGATGTTGGTTTCTGCCCCGATAGTACAACCACCCGATTGGTCAATACCTTTCGAGGTAATGTGTGATGCAAGCGATCTCGCCGTGGGTGCAATTCTCGGACAACATATGGAAGGGAGACATTGCGTAATTCATTGCGCAAGTCATGCCCCTGAATGAGGCCCAAGTTAACTACACCACCACGGAAAAAGAGATGAATGATGTGGTCTTCGCGTTTGATAAATTCAAACAGTACCTAATTGGTACGAAGACCATAGTACACACCGATCACTCCGCATTAAGATACTTGTTTAGCAAACAAGATGCCAAACCTCGATTAATCAGGTGGGTACTTCTGTTGCAGGAATTTGATATCATAATAAAGGATAGAAAAGGCAGAGACAATGGTGCTGCTGACCATTTGTCTCGAATAGAAAAGGATAAAAATGAACTAGCCGTCGATGAAAATTTCCCGGACGAGCAACTGTTTGCGTTGCACCTTCATGATCAAGCTTGTCCATGGTTTTCCAACATTGCTAACTTTTTAGCATGTGGAATAACCCCACCATTCCAGCACAAGAGCCATAAAGCAAGGTTCAACCGAGATGTAGTCAACTACTTCTGGGAAGATCCTTATCTCTTCAAGCATTGTGCAGATTCGATTATTAGACAATGTGTAACTGAGCACGAGGCTTATCAAATCGCTAAAAAATGCCATGAATCGGAATATGGAGGTCACCATGGCCCCACTCGAACAGCTCATAAGGTGCTCGAGTGTGGTTTCTATTGGCCTACCATCTACGAGGATTGCAAGGCGTTTGTTAAGGCTTGCGACAGATGCCAAAGACTAGGGAATATCTCCAAGAGGGATGAAATGCCTCAAAAAGGAATTCTCACCCTTGAGATTTTCGATGTATGGGGTATTGACTTCATGGGACCATTCCCGACATCTGATGGGAATCATTACATCCCGGTACTGTCGATTACGTGTCCAAGTGGGATGAGGCGGTCGCACTGCCAACCAATGATGGTAACCAAGTCATCAAGTTTTTGAAAAGTAACATTTTCAATAGATTTGGCATACCTAGGGTAATCATATCTGATGGAGGAACCCACTTTGTTAACAAAGCTTTTGCAAATCTTATGAGCAAAACTGGGATTCTCCACAAGATAGGCACGCCTTATCATCGCCAAAGCAGTGGTCAAGTCGAGGTATCAAACCGCGAAATCAAACATATACTCGAAGCCACGGTAGGGATAACCCGTAAAGATTGGTCGCGTAAGCTCAATGATGCTCTATGGGCATACCGCACTGCATTCAAGACTCCCATTGGGATGTCCCCATACTGGCTTGTCTTCGGAAAAGCCTGTCATTTGCCTGTAGAACTAGAGCACAAGGCTTACTGGGCCGTAAAAACGCTTAATTTTGACCCAAGAGTTGCTCAGGGCAAACGCAAGTTGGACCTCAATGAAATTGAGGAAATACGTGCGCAAGCCTATGAAAGCTCGAGGATTTATAAAGAGCGGACCCAGAAGTTACATGATCGTCGTATTAAGTCTAAACACTTCTATGTTGGCCAAAACGTCCTGTTATTCAATTCTATGTTGAAGCTGTTCCCCGGAAAGCTTAAATCCAGATGGGAAGGGCCATACGAAGTGGTGCACGTGTTTGAAAGTGGAGCTGTCAGGATTCGAACTGGCAAAGGAGAGCTGGTGGTGAACGGATAGAGATTGAAGGAGTATCTCGGGCCGACCCTGAAAAAGAAGTTCAAATGATCTCAAAGCCGGCTTATGCTTAAAATATATATATATATATATATATATATATTTCTATTTATGTAGCATATTCATTTTTCTCGAACAGGAAGTATCCAAAAATCAACTAAACATTTAGAGTATTAAGACTCTAAATGTGAGGATGTTGATATTTGGAGAAAATCTAATAATTTTCTTATGTTTTGCCTTGCAGGAATTCATGGAATCAATAAAAAGAAAAATAAAGCTTAAAAAACCAGGTTCCTGTTGGATTAATACTGTATTAGATGGAAATTAATTAAAATCCGGAAGTAAATTCATAAATAACAGTGTTTATCCAACCTAATTTATTGCAAAGCCAATATTTGTTAGAATAATATTTATGTGTAAATATTCATGCTCAGTATGCTTTAATTGTGGAAAATGCATAATTTTAGAAAATGGCAAAAATTAGAAAATTTCCTAAATTTTTCTAGTATCTGATGCGGTCTATTTTTCCCCTCAAATTCGATGCGGTCTATACCGCATCAAGTTGAGACAGACCGCATCGCCCTTTTGCCCTTATTAATCTCATTGATGCGGTCTAGTCGATGCGGTATATACCGCATCGATATAAAAGACCGCATCGGATCCTCATAAAGTGCATCCATTATCTTAATTTTTCTAAGTAGTCGATGCGGTCTATTCGATGCGGTTTATACTGCATCGATCTACAGAAGGCACATTCCATTATATATTCTCGCAAGTGAATCGATGCGGTCTATGCGATGCGGTATATACCGCATCGACTTAGTAGACCGCATCGAATCACAAAACCACCCCATAATTATTCTAAGTACTCAATGCAATTTCCCATTGCAATGCGGTCTATTCAATGCAGTTTATACCGCATCGATTTTGAATAGACCGCATCACAATGAGTATTTTGTTCATCCATCTCATCGATGCGGTTTATACCGCATCGAATTTTTAGACCGCATTTCCTCATAGCTTCAGATTCCTCATCGATGCGGTTTATACCGCATCATCGATGCGAAATCCCTTAAACCGCATCAACCTTGTCCCACATCCCTATATAACCCTTTTTCCCCTCTTTCCTTCTCACTTCGCACTTTCCACACTTCGTTTTTTTCTCAAATTCTCGCGCAAGAACACCTTGTTCCTCACGAAACCAGAGCTTCATACCCAAGGGAAACCCTTGCAAATCTCTTCCAGAACTCCGTAAATGGCTTCTTCATCTGAAAATCCAAGTGGGAGTAAGGGGTAAGTTTCCTATTTTCGTATTCCGCACTCTGTTTTCGCGATTTCAGTTTGAGTTTTTGTGGGTTTTGCGAAATCGGGGTGGGGAAGGAATGAGAGCTTGCTTTTTGAGTTGGGGAGGGTCGGAATGTAGTCGGAAGTGGATGGGCATGGTCCGAAATGGGCTAGAACAGAAAGGGTAGAAACCTAGGGCTTACTAGTGAGGGGTTCGAATCTCCATTGTTGAGTGTTTGAGCTTCCTGTGGGTTATGGGGTTCCTATTTTTGAAAAATATGGGTTGTACAACCCTAAGAATCCCATTTTCGTTCTGATTTTATGAATATGTGTTTTCTTTCATGTTTTGAGCATAATCTGTGTCATCTGTGAAAATGCTTGAATCCTTTAGAAATGGGTGAATACAGGGGTTATTTTCCTTCTAATCACTGTGTTTTCAGCCTATTTGATCTTGAATGTTGGTTTGAATAAGCATGTTGATGATGTTGCCGAATCTGTGTAAAGCATGATGTTCTTGAAATTTCAGAAAATTTTGGCATGGAATGGACTGTTGTTGTCGTTGTTTGATTTTGTTTGCATGCCACTGTGCTTGGGAAACCATATGTAATAAATGCTTTTTGTTGGCTTGTCTGTACCTTGCAAGTTGAGCTGAAAAATGTATACTTGTATCAATACGGGAACATGTTAGGTACAAACAAAACCATGCCAAAATTTTTATGACATGTGTTGCCCAAATGCTGTGTATATGGGTTTTTAGGGAGAAAAGACAAAAAGTTGGTAAGATAGAGTGTTTTATAATGTTTGACTTGCACACTTTTGGGATATGTGGGGAACCAACAAGTGAAGTAATATTTTTGCTCACTTATCAATACCCATTCCCAAAACAAAAATTCAAATGGGGGACCACTCACACCCCCAATTTTATTAATAAACAAGTCAACACTTTTATAAAAATAAAAATAGTATAGTGTGCTTATTTTATTCTTTCTTTGTAGTCCATTGCATCATGCTTTATTATTATGTGTCAATCATCATGTGCATTCATTCATCATTCATGAGCATAATATTCCATATCCCATTCCACATTTTTCACAATCACTTTGGTATTGACAAAAATCAAAATCCCTTTTGCAGGCTCAATAGCCTATAAAAATTCTATCTCTTGGTCCCTTGACCATTTAAAAAATTAGACTATTTTTAGTCTAAGAAAAACATGTAAGGGTCCAAGACCCTTATTTTTCCTTATCTTGTGTAATTATGCGACTGCAATAAAGTGTTAGATTTAATAATCTAACTTCATATCATATTATGTATATAGTATACCTTAATAAATTCAAGTAAAATCAATTAACTCACATTTAGAACAAAGCTCAAAATGTGAGGATGTTGATTTTTAACTTGAATATCCTCTTATCAAAAAAGTGCTAAACATACTCTCGTTTCATCTTCTCCAGGGATCAGTATATTATAGATGATTCCCTGATGTGCCTTCCTACGAAAACTCCAGACTTCGCCTTTGTGGATATAGAGGAATGGAAAAAGGAGATAGGCAAATTCAGAAGTGCCCTGGGGAACGAATTCAGATTAAAAATGGACCACCTCACTGACTGGAGGTTTGAAATGAAAGAGCACTGGTGGAGGGACATTCCAGAGCAAGAAAGGAATTATAAGGCCCTGGGGCTGGAAAGGGATTTCTGTAAGCACTTGTGGAACTTCTGGGACCAAGAATTCAACAATGCAAGATTGGATCAGAGGTTCCCTTCAGATGTGCAGTACGAAAGGAATGTCTGGAGGATGAATGAGATCAAGGGCCGGTGGATCCGGATGCTCGAGCAGAAACCAAGAGACAAGCAGTTGGCAGCTTTCGAGCCAATCCTTATACCGCCAGGGATCTTAGAGGACACGAGGAGGCAGTAAGTCAGACAGGTTCCTCCAGTACAAAGAATAGCATCAACCGGGGTATTCTCCATGGCAGACACGTTTCCATTCAGGTTTAAAAAGGAGTTATATGACAATGGAACCGTCTGCGGACCTGAAGAACAGTTATGGCTCACGAAGCAAGCCAAAGCATGCCACACGGAGATGGCATTTAATCTGTGGGCCGCTATGAAGCCAGTTTTGGATTTCGGGATGACAACAACACTCCAATGTTGGACTTGCTCATCCAACGAACAAAAGCGACAAGAAAACTGTGGGGTGAGTACATGTAAGCATGGGGGAGCTGGGAGAAGGATATCCGGGACTCTGTGCTGAATGAAGGGGTGGAGATACCCCCAGAAAATGCGGAGTTTGTCCCGGCATTTCTGCCTAAGAGATACCCGGCGGTTGAACCAAAAGAGGCCACTATGGATGGAATGCCCAACTTCGCATTGATCAGAGCCGAGTGTACCACTATGATCCGAGACAGGCGCTGGAAAAAGATGGGCAACAAAAAATGCCAAATAAACCTGATGAGCGATAATAAGTGTTTGGGCTATCTTAATATCGGACCGGTCCGAAATTTATCTTACTTGAAGGAGAAGGAGGCAGATATTATGGACACATTCTATGCTGACATGAAATAGAGATTCTTTAATCTGCTAAGAGAGGCGGACGAGGAAGGGTTGAGATACTGCGAAGAAAACAGAGGAGGGCGATTACGATATGACATGGCATTCCAAGGAGTTTTGGGGAGACATATTAAACAGAGATGGACTGTTCAGCTGATAGCCATGACCGATCCCAAGTTTATTAAAAATTACTTGAAGATCAGAGGACCGGAATTGGGACTGTGGACAGAGGCTGACGACAAAATGATTGATGATTATGTAGACCCATCTCCCGCACCACAGTTGTCAATCGAATCGAAGCCCCTCCAAACTGGAAGTGAGCTAGAGCCGCCGAAGAAGAAAAGAAAGTTGACGACGCTGGCAGCAAAAGAAAAGACTGGAAGGCCAGCTGAACCGCAGATCAAGATTCAAGAGCCTAAGCCTTCCAGTCAGCCAATAATTATTCCCCCAGTGCCGAAATTTGATGATGAGCCTTCAAGGCCAAGAGATAAAGGGAAAAGCCAAGTTGTTGAACTATAGAAGAAGGAACAGAGGCGGATAGCCCGGGAAAAAGTTGATGCTGAGTTTGCTGAGAAAGAGCAAAGAAGAATAAACGCTGAATTGGCTGAAGAACAATGAATTGCTGAGTATGAGGCACGAAAAGTTGAAAGAGAGCGAGAGGAGAAAGAAAAAGCTGATGCTGAAGCAGCTTTAGAGCAAGAAGAATGGAGACAGAAGAAAGCACAGGAAAGGTGTAACAACCCGAATATTATGTATCAAAAATCAATAAATAAATGAATCCAAATTGTTTTGAACTATGTCATGACTTGATCCCTTCACAGGGTACGTAGGCAGCTTGGAAGTCTAAATTCTAAGTTCAGTCACAAAATAAATCACAAAATAAATCACAAAATAACTCACAAATTAAATCACAAATAAATCACAAGATCAATCACAAAAACGTTAGGAGAATTTGGAACTAATTTAATTAGACTAATTAGGGCATGGAAATGTTACGAGCGTTAAGCCCGAACTCGTAACAAGTTTAAGGTAAAGATTTCGAACCGGAAACGACCCGAGGAGTCGAGCTAACACGTAGAGGGTAGAAAACCGATAGAGAAAAGAAGAAAAGACCCGACAAACCACGCGGACTGCCGAACCGGCCGGTCCGGCCGGCACGCGCTCGCCGCGCGCCGCCGCTCCGCGCGGGCAAAGCTCTACGTGCGCGTCACCACCGCGCCAGAGGTGCAGAAGGTGTAAACTTTCCTTCCATGGCAATTTTCTTGCCTAAATTAACATTCCCTTCGATGGTAAACGGATCCCAGCAGTAGGGAAGGGCATAAGTTCGGTTTTGGGCGCCCCCTACCCATTAGTTTCAGAAAACAAACCCTAAACTCTCCCATCCTTCCTCTCCAAGCCAAAATCTCTTCGACTCCACTTTCCGGCGAGTTTTCCGGCAACGACGAGGCAAAGGGGACGAAGCCTCTGCTTCCTAGACCTTTGGCAAGTCATGGTATAGTGTTTAGTTCATCCATAAACCTTAAAAACTCGAAATCTAACATCCTTTTTTTACTACGATTTCACGTCGGGGGACGAACAAAAAGCGATCGGAGAAGTTGGCCGTTCGTCGCGACCTTAGGACATCCGGAAACCCCTTCCGACGACCCCACTCTCTAACTAAGTAAGTTAAGACCTTACTCTTCAATTTTTGTGGTTTATTGTCGTTTAAAACTTTAGATCTAGACACGTAACAAAAATCGATTTTCAAAAACCCTATTTTCGTCCAATTTTAGAAACTCGCCTAAAACCCGACCTTTGGGAATTCAAACCAAAAACTTTTCAACATAGATTTTGTTCATAAGACTCTAATCTACCTTGTGTCCAAATTTCGGCCATTGACATAAAGATTTGCTATCCCAAATCGCACCGTAAAGTTTCTGAGATAAAACCGAACGTTTGAATTCTGGACAGATTTATTAACTCGACTTGATGCTTATTTTTCACCCATTTTTAGATCGATTCAACTTTGCATTTTTAAACAAAAGTTGTAGATAATTGTGTCTAGATTACGCATATAAAATTTCATGAATTTTGGAGTTCATTTGATATGTCAAATCGGACGATTTCAGAACCTGTTCCAAACATACTTTTGAATCCGCGCGTATGCAGCGTTTTGGTGTCGACTTTTGAACATCTAAAATTCATTATTTCTAAAATCTTGGAACATGAAAGATGTTTATTAAGGTGTTATGTACATCCTGTAAAAATTTTGGACCAATTGGATTTGAAATGAATTTTTAATCGGCGTTGCACGAAACTGTGTCGGAATCAGTCATTTGGACAGAAATACCTTTCCGTAAAGATCTCGGAAATTGACTCACTTCGAAACCTTATTTCCAAAAACTTAAAGCATGAAAGTTGTTCGTATGTGTGTTCTTGAGCTACTGTGTAAATTTCAGAATTTTTGGTTTAAAGATGAATTTTTAATTAAGAAAGGCGTAAACTGTGTCTAATCGGATTTTTCGAACATGAGAAAACTCGAACTACGAAACGCGATATCGAATATTTTGTAACATTGAAACATAATCTTTTGAAAAATCCCGTTCACTACGCTGAGCCGGTCTTCATACAAATTATTTGGACTGCCTCGTTAGTGGTCCTACGATTATTGAGACTGCCTCGTTAGTGGTCTCCCTTTATTTGGACTGCCTCGTTAGTGGTCCTACGATTATTGAGATTGCCTCGTTAGTGATCTCCTTACTATGCCAAAACGGCAGTTGTGCACATGGCCTGCCAAATCGGCAATGGGAAATACACGGCCTGCCCGAGTGGCAGTGAAACCGCTTGAAAGGCCTGTCAAATGACAGTTGATATACATGCCTGTCAAATTGACAGTAGATACACACGGATTGCCGGAACGGCAATCGAGATACATGACTAGCCAAAACGGCAGTCAATATTGATATGGCTGCAGCCGCCGGTTCACCGGCTAACTGATTATGATTTTTGAGATTGCCTCGTTAGTGATCTCCCTTGTGTGGTGTCCTCTTCGTAGTTGCGGGATAAAACTTAAAAGACTTGTGTGCGTATTCAATTAAGCTGCAATTATTTACCACGTTTTTAAATTGTGCTTCTAAATTACGTTCTTGAATTATGCTTTTAAATTTCGCTTTTAAATTAAGTCCTTAAATTATGTATTCTCGTCGTGAATAAATTAATCATGTTTTTCCGCTGCAAGTAAACTATGAATTTTAAATTAATTTCGTAACGCATGAAAAGTGTAATTTTAATTAAACACATGTAACCCCTTAAATTGTTTTGTTAGGGATTAACTTACTCAGTATTTTATATACTGATAAAACCCGTTGTTAATTTTTCCATTACAGAGTACGGAGCATGATCATTCATCGGGGGATCACTTTGGGCATTTAATTATTTGTTTTACATGACTTGCATACGGGCTTGTTAACCCGAGTTTTGGCCATGTCGGCCCTGTATTTTAATTTCCGCTGCAACTTATTAGTTTTATTATCATGTATGGATGATATTACATTATTATTTTTAAGTAATTCCGGACTTGCTTTTAAAACTCTTTCCAACACCTATAGCCTTGCATCTCTTTAGCAAGCTCGGAGAACCCGTGTCTTGCTAGGGAGGTGTGGCGGTGGCACCTCGGCCTGAGTTATCAAATCCGGGGTGTTACAAAGTGGTATCAGAGCCCGAAAATATTTTAAATTATTATTATTATGTTGGCCAATATAGAGGCCTAGGATTTTTAAACAAATATAAATATTATTTTTAAATTTTTAAGTACTATTATTATTATTTTTAAATTTTAAGTTTTATTTCCATGGAACAAAATTCATTTTAAACCCATGGAAAATATTTACATATGCATAGGAATTTTTCCAACAAGTTTCTAAAGTCACGAAATATTTTTCGGGGTTGGGGTAGCATTGTATAAAGCATACATGCATTCGCATACATACCCACTTGAACATTGCGCTAACTCTTATATGTGTTAAGTAACAGGCCCATTTTAAAATTTGACATGGCATCAACTTAGAAGCTAACTAGATACTAACCTGGCCTTAGTCTTAGATCTCAATCATCCTTGCTTAGCATGCCCATATCAAATCTCGGCCTTTGGAATTCCTATCCTCGTGCCAAAAAAAAAAGAAAAAAAAAGTTCTTTTGTCAAGAAATAAAATGCCAGTTTTAATTATTAGAAATATTCCTAATGCCCCAAATATCTGGTTGTGGGCTCCAACGATTGAATCAAATATTAAAATACAAGTATTCATATGCTTTTAAAATATCAAAACAACCAAACCAGTTTGTAAAACCTGGTTTCCATTAAACCCAAATTTTATTTTCAAAAAAAAAAAAAAAATCTAAAATCTAAACACCGCATATTTTAGAAATAACTTGAAATGCTACATTATAATACACCCTAAACAACTCCTACTAACACCATTTAATTTAATTATTTCCGCAAAACTATTAAATCATTAGAAATTTAATCCCTGTGCGTTGTGATAGAATGGCACCAGGAGGAAGACCTAGCAATCCACCCATCCCACCCAACACCAACGAAGAGCCACGACAACCCAACGTACCAGTACAAGACGTTAGTGCACCCAATCAAGGGGGACAAGTGGCCTCCATACCCAAGAACTTCAGTGACCGCTTGAGAACTATAGAGGAAGCTTTAGTTGCCGAGGGAAATGCATTAATCAACCAAGGGAAGGGTAAGAGGAAACGGGACCACGGAACCGATAATTACTCAGGGAGGAACCATATTCGGGGAGGCCCGAATAAACCACCTCAAGGCAATAATGGGGGAAACGACGGGATAGTCTTCAACCATGGTGACTATGCGCCACCATGTCCAAAGTGTGGTAAACCACATTATGCGAGAGGATGCCCTCAGCCGGGAGCATGCTTCCGATGTGGTCGACATGGTCACCGGCTGCGTGACTGCCGGACACGGATAGAGAACATCAACAAGAGAGAGGATGTGACCACTCGACCTAACCAGCCACAGAACCTAGACGATCGAAATGGCGAAAACCAAGGGCATCGATCCCCTCAGAAACAAGACCAAAATCCGAACCTTCTGGAGAATAATGAATAGGCAGTTATGGGGACATAACTGTAATCTTAAGGGGGGGGGGGGGGGAGGATGTAACAACCCGAATATTATGTATCCCAAATCAATAAATAAACGAATCCAAATTGTTTTGAACTACGTCATGACTTGATCCCTTCACAGGGTACGTAGGTAGCTTGGAAGTCTAAATTCTAAGTTCAGTCACAAAATAAATCAAAAAATAAATCACAAAAAAACTCACAAATTAAATCACAAATAAATCACAAGATCAATCACAAAAACGTTAGGAGGATTTGAAACTAATTTAACTAGACTAATTAGGGCACGGAAATGTTACGAGCGTTAAGCCCGAACTCGTAACAAGTTTAAGGTAAAGATTTCGAACCGGAAACGACCCGAGGAGTCGAGCTAACACGTAGAGGGTAGAAAACCGAGAGAGAAAAGAATAAAAGACCCGACGAACCACGCGGACCGCCGAACCGGCCGGCACGGGCTCACCGCGCGCCGCCGCGCGGAAGGAGGCAACGCGTCCCAGGACTGGTCGCGCGTGCTCCGCGCGGGCAAAGCTCTACGTGCGCGTCACCACCGCGCCAGAGGTGCAGAAGGTGTAAACTTTCCTTCCATGGCGATTTTCTTGCCTAAATTAACATTCCCTTCGATGGTAAACGGATCCCAGCAGTAGGGAAGGGCATAAGTTCGGTTTTGGGCGCCCCCTACACATTAGTTTCATAAAACAAACCCTAAACTCTCCCATCCTTCCTCTCCAAGCCAAAATCTCTTTGACTCCACTTTCCGGCAAGTATTCCGGCAACGACGAGGCAAACGGGACAAAGCCTCTGCTTCCTAGACCTTTGGTAAGTCATGGTATAGTGTTTAGTTCATCCATAAACCTTAAAAACTCGAAATCTAACATCCTTTCTTTTACTACGATTTCACGTCGGGGGACGAACAAAAAGCGATCGGAGAAGTTGGTCGTTCGTCGCGACCTTAGGACATCCGGAAACCCCTTCCGACGACCCACTCTCTAACTAAGTAAGTTAAGACCTTACTCTTCAATTTTTGTGGTTTATTTTCGTTTAAAACTTAAGATCTAGACACGTAACAAAAATCGGTTTTAAAAAACCCTATTTTCGTCCAATTTTAGAAACTCGCCTAAAACCCGACCTTTGGGAATTCAAACCAAAAACTTTTCAACATAGATTTTGTTCATAAGACTATAATCTACCTTGTGTCCAAATTTCAGCCATTGACATAAAGATTTGCTATCCCAAATCGCACCGTAAAGTTTCTGAGATACCGAACGTTTGAATTCTGGACAGATTTATTAACTCAACTTGATGCATATTTTTCACCCATTTTTAGATCGATTCAACTTTGCATTTTTAAACAAAAGTTGTAGATAATTGTGTCTAGATTATGGATATAAAATTTCATGAATTTTGGAGTTCATTTGATATGTCAAATCGGACGATTTCAGAACCTGTTCCAAACACACTTTTGAATCCACGCGTATGCAGCATTTTGGTGTCGACTTTTGAACATCTAAAATTCATTATTTCTAAAATCTTAAAACATGAAAGTTGTTCATTAAGGTGTTATGTACATCCTGTAAAAATTTCGGACCAATTGGATTTGAAATGAATTTTTAATCGGCGTTGCACGAAACTGTGTCGGAATTAGTCCTTTGGACAGAAATCCCTTTTCGTAAAGATCTCGGAAATTGACTCACTTCGAAACCTTATTTCCGAAAACTTAAGACATGAAAGTTGTTCGTATGTGTGGTCTTGAGCTACTGTGTAAATTTCAGAATTTTTGGTTTAAAGATGAATTTTTAATTAAGAAAGGCGTAAATTGTGTCTAATCGGATTTTTCGAACTTGAGAAAACTCGAACTACGAAACGCGATATTGAATATTTTGTAACATTGAAACATAATCTTTCGAAAAATCCCGTTCACTAGGCTGAGCCGATCTTCATACAAATTATCTGGACTGCCTCGTTAGTGGTCCTACGATTATTGAGACTGCCTCGTTAGTGGTCTCCCTTTATTTGGACTGCCTCGTTAGTGGTCCTACGATTATTGAGATTGCCTCGTTAGTGATCTCATTACTATGCCAAAACGTCAGTTGTGCACATGGCCTGCCAAATCGGCATTGGGAAATACACGGCCTGCCCGAGTGGCAGTGAAACCGCTTGAAAGGCCTTTCAAATGACAGTTGATATACATGCCTGTCAAATTGACAGTAGATACACACGGATTGCCGGAACGGCAATCGAGATACATGGCTAGCCAAAACGGCAGTCAATATTGATATGGCTGCGGCCGCCGGTTCACCGGCTAACTGATTATGATTTTTGAGATTGCCTCGTTAGTGATCTCCCTTGTGTGGTGTCCTCTTCGTAGTTGCGGGATAAAACTTAAAAGACTTGTGTGCGTATTTAATTAAGCTGCAATTATTTATCACGTTTTTAAATTGTGCTTCTAAATTACGTTCTTGAATTATGCTTTTAAATTTTGCTTTTAAATTAAGTCCTTAAATTATGTATTCTCGTCGTGAATAAATTAATCATGTTTTTCCGCTTCATGTAAACTATGAATTTTAAATTAATTTCGTAACGCATGAAAAGTGTTATTTTAATTAAACACATGTAACCCCTTAAATTGTTTTGTTGGGGATTAACTTACTTAGTATTTTATATACTGATAAAACCCGTTGTTCATTTTTCCATTACAGAGTACGGAGCATGATCATGCACCGGGGGATCACTTTGGGCATTTAATTATTTGTTTTACATGACTTGCATACGGGTTTGTTAACCCGAGTTTTGGCCATGTCGGCCATGTATTTTAATTTCCGCTGCAACTTATTAGTTTTATTATCATGAATGGATGATATTACATTATTATTTTTAAGTAATTCCGGACTTGCTTTTAAAACTCTTTCCAACACCTATAGCCTTGCATCTCTTTAGCAAGCTCGGAGAACCCGTGTCTTGCTAGGGAGGTGTGGCAGTGGCACCCCGGCCTGAGTTATCAAATCTGGGGTGTTACAAAAGGGCCGAAAGAAAGAAGGAATGGGACGATTTGATGAAGGAAAGAGATGAGAATAAGGCCCTGGAGGAAGCTCAAATGCAAGAAAATATTAGAAAAGCCATAGAAGAGGAGGAGAACCGAAAGGCAGCTGAAAAATTGCTGGCCGAGTTGGAGAAGAAAAAGAAAGAGACTGACACTGCAGACAAGGCCGATGTTGGGGACGATGACTGCCGAATCATCAGCGAAACCAACGTTGTGCCTATCAAAGTAAAAACCGAGCCGACGGAATGGGCCAAAGATAAAGAGAAGCAGCAGAAGGAGTTGAATGTCCGAAGAAGTGAGGCTGAGGTTAGAATGGACAAGATTGTTGAAGGGTTAAGACCCACTGAAGAAATTGAGGAGATGGTGCAAGAAGGCAATGAAAGAATTAAAGAATCAATAAGGAAGACTGCTAAGCTTACGAGTGATTTGAATTAAATTGCTGCACAAACGATAGCCGCCGCTGTTGCTCAACCTCAACCCACAGTGCAAGAAGAAAATGTGCAGAACTTGGAAGATTTAAGTGACAGTTCAAGACCACGAATCGAGCCAAGCAAGGCAAAAGTGGTGATGAGTGATAGCGACAGTGGCGATGATCAATCAGCGATGGAAGCAATGGATGCCATCTTCCAAGGAAAAACCATCCGGCAAGTCCTTCAAGGCGATGAAAATGCAAGGGGTGAAGCAGATGAAAGATTAGAACAAGAAACAGAGGAACAAAACAAAGGGGTGGAAGTGGAGGTACCACTAAAAGAATATCAACATGTTGTTGACCCCTTCTTTCCCGATATTTTATTCAATTCTGTATTTCATGAAATCCCTTGTAATTTGTATATACAGGGTGCATCTCAAGGAGGCGAACAAGCTAATTTAGAACAAACTGAAGGAGGGCAAGAACAACAAGAGCAGCATGATGAGGCCTCAGATTCAGATTGGGAGCAGGCAGGCCAAGGTCAAGCATTTTCTGAGGGAACCCAGGAATCAACAGGATCGATTTGACCAGCTGAGTACTGGATAACCTCCACATCGAAGGGTCGGATGGGAGTAGCTACAAAGAAATATCGCAAATACCCTATCAAAGACGATGCATATATCACGAGGAGGTTCAATGGCAATGAGCATAATGCGGGACGCTACATGGCACTCTCTGGAGTATTCATTCCCGACAAAGGGTTCAGTCCAGAAATGTTGGATCATCCAATGCTGTTCACCTTGAAAGAGAAGCATGGATGGACTGAATTCCTTACCCATCATGCCGAACCTGGGATAGCAGAGCTAGTGCGAGAATTCTACTGTAATCTGAATGTTGCTCAGAAGAAAAGCTGGGTGCGGGGAGTTGACATTGGCATATCTGGAGAATATCTGAACAACTTCCTCAGAATGCCAAACTGGAAATCATAATTCCCCACAGCTGAAATATTTGAGAAGGGAACAGCCAAGGCAGCAGAGAGGCAATACTACGAAGATATCACAAGATCACTCACTGCCGACAGCTATACTGGAGAATTCTCATTCTATTCCAAGCACCTCAAACTGGAGTTCCAGCCTTCATATGACTTCTACATGTCAAAGATTAGGCCCAATCCTCAGGCTCATGAGACATCTGGTCGAATGTTGAAGGGTTTCGCTAAAATCTGACATGGTTTGAAGATCAATGTGGGAGAGCATATCTTTCATGTAATGTCCACGAGGAGCTCCAGCAGAATAGCTCTCTGCTATCCTAACCTCATCAGAAGGATTTGCCAGGATCAGGGAGTGGATTTATCAGTCTTCAAGGGGAGCGATCTCATCCAAATGAATCCTCCTATTCCAGTCCCACAAACGAGGGTAACTGATCCCATCATTTATACCATGCCAGAAAGAGATGTGGGATCAGATGCCCAGTCTGGATACACTCCGAGGCAACCAGCTAGACGTAAACCACCCAGAAACAAGGCCCGTACCGAAGCGGTGCCTTCAACAGAAGAAGCTGGAATTCCTTCAATGGAGCATACAGAGCATCCTTCTGCACAGCCAAACGAGGAAGAACATCCTCCTACAGATGCCTCCACTCCAAGTCAGCCGAGAAGACATCCAGTCCGACCTCCTCTCAGAAGTCAGAACGTCTCTCAATTTCCAGCTGATTCTCAGACTGTTGAAATAGTGAGCCAAATAGGACAGTCAATGATGCAAAGTGTCAAATCTTTGGCCGATGTCATCATTTCTACTCAAGAGAAGCAACTTGTAATACCCGGGATTTTTACAGCAAAATAAAAATTTATTTCCGAAAAGAAAATAATTTATTACAATAAATTATTGCTCGGAAATGAAACGCCGATAGATTGAAAAACTCAAAATGGAATAAAAGAGGGAAAGGAAGCCGAAGAAATTCCATGAATCGAGTTAAAAGAATTGGAATTAAATTCAAGAAGGAAAAGAATTTTAATTCCAAAAACCCGTGAAGTCGGAAGTAATTTAATCAGATAAATTACTACACGGGAGTCGAAAGACGATGAATTCAAACTCGACGGATTCAAGGTTTCGAATATGAAATTCATTGGAGTCGAAATAAATCTAAGAAAGAAATCGTAACCCCAGAAATGACCCGAAAAGTCGAACCGAAAACGTAGAGGACAGAAACCCGATCGAGAAAAGAAGAAAAGACCCGACGCACCACACAAACCGCCCGAACCGGCCGGTTCGGGCGGCGCGCACCCCGCACGCATGCGCGCGGCCACCGCGTGGCCAAAGGGAGTCGCGTCCCTGGATGGTTCGCGCGCACTCCGCGCGGACAAAGGCCTATGTGCGCGTCACCAGCGCGCCAGAGGTGCAGGAGGTGTAAACTTTCCTTCCATGGTGATTTTCTTGCCAAAAATCCGTCCCCTATCAAGGGGAAGCGGATCAAGGCAGTGGGGGAAGGTTATAGGGACTGTGTGGCCGCCACTTCCCCATATTTTCCAGAAAACAAACCCTAGCCACCCTCTATTCTTCCTCTCCAAGCCAAAAGCTCTCCGAATCCACTTTCCGACGAACATTCCGGCGACGACGAGGCGGAAGGGACCAAGCCCTAGACTCTTGGTAAGCCATGGTTTAATATTTTAATTCATCCATAACACTTAGAAACTCAAAATCTAACCCGTTTCCTTTACTACGATTTCACGTTGGAAAACGAACGAAAAGCGATCAGAAGGATTGGCCGTTCGTCGCGACCCTAGAGCATCCGGATACCCATCCCAGTAATCCTAATCTTCAAATCTGTAAGTTAAAACCTTACTCACAAATTTTCATGGTTGTTTGTTGTTTAAAACTCGAGATATAGGCTTGTAATAAAAATCGGTTTTCAAAAAACCCTATTTTCGTCCAATTTCAAAGACTCGCCTAAAACTCAACCTTCGGGAATTCAAACCGAAAACTTTTCAACATAAAAGTTGTTCCTAACACCTTTATCTATCTTGTGTCCAAATTTCAGCCGTTGACATTAAGTTTTGCTATCCCAAATCACGCCGTAAACGTTCTGTGACAACCCGAACATTTTTAAACTGTGACAGTTTCCCTTACTCGACTTGATGCATGTTTTTCACCCACTTTTCCAATGATTCAACTTTGCATTCCTAAACAAAAGTTGTAGATAATTGTGTCTAGATTATGCATATAAAATTTCACAGATTTTGGTGGTCATTTGATATGTCAATCGGTCGAATTTTCAGAACTGTTTTAAAACCTATTCGGAGCCCGCGAGTATACAGTGGGTTGTGGTCGATTTTTGAGTACCAAAAATTCATTATTTCCAAATTCTTAAAAAATGAAAGTTGTTCCTTAACGTATTTTGTAATTACTGTAAAAATTTCGCATCAATTGGTTTTGAAATGAATTTTTAATCGGCGTTTCACGAACCTGTGAAGAAACCAGTTTTAAGACAGAAATCATTCTTTGCAAAGAACTCGAAATTCGACTCACTTCGGAACCTTATTTCCAAAAACTTACAACATGAAAGTTGTTCGTGTGTTGTTTTCGAACTACTGTAAAATTTCAGAATTTTTGGTGTAAAGACGAATTTTTAATTAAGAAAGGCGTAAACTGCCTCGAATAGGATTTTTCGAACTTGAGAAAACTCGAACTATGAAAATGCGATATCGATCATTTGACAACATTGAAATACGAACTTTCGAAAAATCCCGTCCACTAGGCTGAGCCGATCTTCATGCTATCATTATCTTTGAGACTGCCTCGTTAGTGGTCTCCTTACTATCTGAGATTGCCTCGTTAGTGATCTCGCGCGCTGTATTTTTGGATCGCCTCGTTAGTGGTCCTACTATCTTTTTGAGACTGCCTCGTTAGTGGTCTCCCATTGTTTGGACTGCCTCGTTAGTGGTCCTATGTTGAGATTGCCTCGTTATTGATCTCCTTATTATGCCAAAACGGCTCATCCCTTGCGGGTTCGATTCCCCAAGGTGGATAATTCCTGCGGGTTCGATTCCCCAGGACGTGTATGTGAATTCTTACGGGTTCGATTCCCCAAGATGTAAATTTTCATGCGGGTTCGATTCCCCAGGATGTTTGTTTATGTTTTCCTGCGGGTTCGATTCCCCAGGATGTATGTGATTCCTATGGGTTCAATTCCCTAGGATGTATTTGAGTCCTTGCGGGTTCGATTCCCCAAGGGCGATGGAATATCTTTGACTATAACTGAAACATTGATAGAAGATTGAGATTAAGAAAATGCGTCCTTTCAAGTATGCCTTTAGAATCTTTTGGTAAACTGTTAAATCATATTTTTAATCTGTGCGTGAGTGAAAAGAAAATCTTTAACTAAACCTTCATTCTAATTTATTAAATTCTTATTACTTAGACGGTTAATTGATATTTTGTCAAGAGGTCTAAAAGACTTGAATTTAAGTTTAAATTTTATTTATGCAACTCTAAATTAATCCTCGTATCGCATGAAAGGTGTAATTTTAATTAAACACATGTAACCCCTTAAATTGTTAGTTAGGGATTAACTTACTCAGTATTTTATATACTGATAAAACCCGTTGTTCATTTTTTTTTCCATTACAGAGTACGGAGCATGATCATGCATCGGGGGATCACTTTGGACATTTAGCTATTTATTTACATGACTGCATGCGGGCTTGTTGACCCGAGTTTTTGCCATGTCGGCCCATATTTAAATTTCCGCAGCAACATATTATTCTTATTCATGTATGGATGATGATACACTATTATTTTTAAGTAATTCCGGAATTGCTTTTAAAACTTTTTCTAACACCTATAGCCTTGCATCTCTTTAGCAAGCTCGGAGAAACCGTGTCTTGCTAGGGAGGTGCGGCGGTGACACCTCGGCCTGGGTTATCAAATCCGGGGTGTTACAAAGTGGTATCAAAGCCCGGAAGTATTTTTAAATTATTATTATTATTTTTGGCCAATATAGAGGCCCAAGGATTTTTAAAACAAATATTAATATTATTTTTTTTACCATGATTATTATTTTTAAAATTTTAAGTTTTATTTCCATGGAACAAAAATTTATTTTAAATCCATGGAAAATATTTACATATGCATAGAAAAATTTTCCAACAGATTTTTAAATTCACGAAAATATTTTTTCGGGGTTGGGATAACATTGCACTGCATTGCATACATCCATTAATATTTGCGCTAATTTTTTTATGAACTATCAATGCTAAATAATACTCTTATCTTAGAATCCGACATGACCTTTATTTAGGAGCGCTTGCTTAAGACTAATTGTGCCCTAGTCCTAGAATTTGATCACCTAACTTTAGCATTCTTCCATACATTACCTCTTGCCAATCCTATCTTACAGATTTTCTTGAACGCTAACGTGCCTTAGATTAGAAGCTTACTTTCACGTGCGTTGATAACAGAGAATGGCACCTAAGGGAAAGTCGAGAAAGGAAATACCAAACAACACTAACGCTGACCTCCCCAACGCACCGAACAATAATGAGATCCCTCAGAACGTAGGAGGGCGAGTGCCACATGTTCCCAACAAAATGGATGAGCGCCTAAGGACTCTCGAGGAAGTTCTCGTAATATTAGGAAATGCTGAAGTGCAACGGGCACAAGCGGGTATACCACCACCGGTAACCCGAGTGAACTATTTAGCCTTGGTGAACCCTTATCAGCCACCGCATTACGCCGGCGAGGAGGATCCGGCAAAACTAGAAGAATGGATTAGGACATTCGACAAGCTGTTAAGTGCTATCAAATGCCCTGAGGAGGAAAAGATACATGTAGCAACCTACTATCTAGGAGGTGAAGCCGACGAGTGGTGGCAAAACCTCCAACAGAATTTAGAGGAAGAAGAAGGAGCCCATACTTGGAATGAACTTAAAGAGGGTCTAAGGGAAAGATTCTACCCATTAAGCACAAGAACTGCGAAGTACGAGGAATTCCTCAACCTAAGGCAAGGTGCACAGACAGTGCAAGAGTACTACACTAGATTCAAGGAGCTAGTACGATTTGCTACGAGGCTAGTACCAACCGACTCGGACAAGGCTCAGAAATTTGAGATGGGACTGAACCTCAGTATACGGGAGATCCTCGTAGGAGTACCATACACGACCCTGCAGGCGGTATATGACAGGGCTGTAGCAATTGCTCGCGTCCAGCAGCTGAAGCGTAAGGACAATGGTGAGTCAAGCAAGGGTTCGCAAGGATTTGGAAAGAAGAATCGAACAAAAAACAATGGCGACCTTAGGAAGAATGAGGGTCAATCTAGGTCCAAGGAATCAAAGGAGGATGAAAATAAAGGTTTCGGTAATGGGAGAAATGGCATCCGTGGTACGGCCATACCACGTTGCCCGCAGTGCCACAAAGCCCATCTGGTGCGCGAATGCCCCAGACGTGGAACTTGTTATAGATGTGGTGGGGAAGACCACATGATTAGAGAATGTACTATTCGGGAGGAGATGATTGAAAAAAGACTAGATCTAGAGAACCCCAACAAGGAAGTCAAGGAAGGGCTGTAGAACAACTGAATGACGTCGATCAGGCTGACTTGCCAGCTTAATGAGGAATGATCGTAGGAAATGTGTACCCCATTCAAAATATATATATATATATATATATAATAAAACTAAAACAAACAAATTCAAATTGTTTTGAACTACGTAATGACTTGATCCCTTCACAGGGTACGTAGGCAACTTGGAAATTTCAATTATGGGTTCAGTCAAATAATAACAAACAATAACACGCAATAATACAATCACACAACCAAACAACGACCAAGCTCGCGAGGAGCTAACGCCCAACTTCGAGGACGAAGTTGATTCCTAAGGGGGAGAGGATGTAACACCCGAGAAATTTAATTCACATTCAAAGGAATGTAATTAGTTTCTCGTGGAAGACGTTCATCCTTAAAGGAAGGTAGATGGAAATACCCCAACATTAAATTGAGCCAAAAGGAAGTGAGGGCGCAACTTCGGGGACGAAGTTGATTCTTAAGGGGGGCAGACTGTAATACCCGGGATTTTTACAGCAAAATAAAAATTTATTTCCGAAAAGAAAATAATTTATTACAATAAATTATTGCTCGGAAATGAAACGCCGATAGATTGAAAAACTCAAAATGGAATAAAAGAGGGAAAGGAAGCCAAAGAAATTCCATGAATCGAGTTAAAAGAATTGGAATTAAATTCAAGAAGGAAAAGAATTTTAATTCCAAAAACCCGTGAAGTCGGAAGTAATTTAATCAGATAAATTACTACACGGGAGTCGAAAGACGATGAATTCAAACTCGACGGATTCAAGGTTTCGAATATGAAATTCATTGGAGTCGAAATAAATCAAAGAAAGAAATCGTAACCCCAGAAATGACCCGAAAAGTCGAACCGAAAACGTAGAGGACAGAAACCCGATCGAGAAAAGAAGAAAAGACCCGACGCACCACACAAACCGCCCGAACCGGCCGGTTCGGGCGGCGCGCACCCCGCGCGCATGTGCGCGGCCACCGCGCGGCCAAAGGGAGTCGCGTCCCTGGATGGTTCGCGCGCACTCCGCGCGGACAAAGGCCTATGTGCGCGTCACCAGCGCGCCAGAGGTGCAGGAGGTGTAAACTTTCCTTCCATGGTGATTTTCTTGCCAAAAATCCGTCCCCTATCAAGGGGAAGCGGATCAAGGCAGTGGGGGAAGGTTATAGGGACTGTGTGGCCGCCCCTTCCCCATATTTTCCAGAAAACAAACCCTAGCCACCCTCTATTCTTCCTCTCCAAGCCAAAAGCTCTCCGAATCCACTTTCCGACGAACATTCCGGCGACGATGAGGCGGAAGGGACCAAGCCCTGCCCTCTAGACTCTTGGTAATCCATGGTTTAATATTTTAATTCATCCATAACACTTAGAAACTCAAAATCTAACCCGTTTCCTTTACTACGATTTCACGTTGGAAAACGAACGAAAAGCGATCGGAAGGATTGGCTGTTCGTCGCGACCCTAGAGCATCCGGATACCCATCCCAGTAATCCTAATCTTCAAATCTGTAAGTTAAAACCTTACTCACAAATTTTCGTGGTTGTTTGTTGTTTAAAACTCGAGATATAGGCTTGTAACAAAAATCGGTTTTCAAAAAACCCTATTTTCGTCCAATTTCAAAGACTCGCCTAAAACTCGACCTTCGGGAATTCAAACCGAAAACTTTTCAACATAAATGTTGTTCATAACACCTTTATCTATGTTGTGTCCAAATTTCAGCCGTTGAGATTAAGTTTTGCTATCCCAAATCACGCCGTAAACTTTCTGTGACAACCCGAACATTTTTAAACAGTGACAGTTTCCCTTACTCGACTTGATGCATGTTTTTCACCCACTTTTCCAATGATTCAACTTTGCATTCCTAAACAAAAGTTGTAGATAGTTGTGTCTAGATTATGCATATAAAATTTCATGGATTTTTGTGGTCATTTGATATGTCAATCGGTCGAATTTTCAGAACTGTTTTAAAACCTATTCGGAGCCCGCGAGTATACAGTGGGTTGTGGTCGATTTTTGAGTACCAAGAATTCATTATTTCCAAATTCTTAAAAAATGAAAGTTGTTCCTCAACGTGTTTTGTAATTACTATAAAAATTTCGCATCAATTGGTTTTGAAATGAATTTTTAATCGGCGTTGCACGAACCTGTGACGAAACCAGTTTTTAAGACAGAAATCATTCTTTGCAAAGAACTCGAATTTCACTTCGGAACCTTATTTCCAAAAACTTACAACATGAAAGTTGTTCGTGTGTGTGTTTTCGAACTACTGTAAAATTTCAGAATTTTTGGTGTAAAGACGAATTTTTAATTAAGAAAGGCGTAAACTGCCTCGAATAGGATTTTTCGAACTTGGGAAAACTCGAACTATGAAAATGCGATATCGATCATTTGAAAACATTGAAATACGAACTTTCAAAAAATCCCGTCCACTAGGCTGAGCCGATCTTCATGCTATCATTATCTTTGAGACTGCCTCGTTAGTGGTCTCCTTACTATCTGAGATTGCCTCGTTAGTGATCTCGCGCGCTGTATTTTTGGATCGCCTCGTTAGTGGTCCTACTATCTTTTTGAGACTGCCTCGTTAGTGGTCTCCCATTGTTTGGACTGCCTCGTTAGTGGTCCTATGTTGAGATTGCCTCGTTAGTGATCTCCTTATTATGCCAAAACGGCTCATCCCTTGCGGGTTCGATTCCCCAAGGTGAATAATTCCTGCGGGTTCGATTCCCCAGGACGTGTATGTGAATTCTTGCGGGTTCGATTCCCCAAGATGTAAATTTTCCTGCGGGTTCGATTCCCCAGGATGTTTGTTTATGTTTTCCTGCGGGTTCGATTCCCCAGGATGTGTGTGATTCCTATGGGTTCAATTCCCTAGGATGTATTTGAGTCCTTGCGGGTTCGATTCCCCAAGGGCGATGGAATATCTTTGACTATAACTGAAACATTGATAGGAGATTGAGATTAAGAAAATGCGTCCTTTCAAGTATGCCTTTAGAATCTTTTGGTAAACTGTTAAATCATATTTTTAATCTGTGCGTGAGTGAAAAGAAAATCTTTAACTAAACCTTCATTCTAATTTATTATATTCTTATTACTTATACGGTTAATTGATATTTTGTCAAG
The DNA here is from genome assembly GCA_030278955.1 of Hygrophila difformis. Classification (NCBI taxonomy): domain Eukaryota; kingdom Viridiplantae; phylum Streptophyta; class Magnoliopsida; order Lamiales; family Acanthaceae; genus Hygrophila; species Hygrophila difformis. The sequence goes on along the minus strand of JAOANR010000006.1, from coordinate 51,324,752 downwards.
AGGTCTAAAAGACTTGAATTTAAGTTTAAATTTTATTTATGCAACTCTAAATTAATCCTCGTATCGCATGAAAGGTGTAATTTTAATTAAACACATGTAACCCCTTAAATTGTTAGTTAGGGATTAACTTACTCAGTATTTTATATACTGATAAAACCCGTTGTTCATTTTTTTTCCATTACAGAGTACGGAGCATGATCATGCATCGGGGGATCACTTTGGACATTTAACTATTTATTTACATGACTGCATGCGGGCTTGTTGACCCGAGTTTTTGCCATGTCGGCCCATATTTAAATTTCCGCTGCAACATATTATTCTTATTCATGTATGGATGATGATACACTATTATTTTTAAGTAATTCCGGACTTGCTTTTAAAATTTTTTCCAACACCTATAGCCTTGCATCTCTTTAGCAAGCTCGGAGAAACCGTGTCTTGCTAGGGAGGTGCGGCGGTGACACCTCGGCCTGGGTTATCAAATCCGGGGTGTTACACAACTGCAGAAGGAGGACGAGTTCAGACTGAGAATGCTTGAAAGAGAAGAAGAATTCAGATTAAGAGCGCTTGAACGAGAGGAGAGGCAACATAGGGAAAGGATGGAGAGCGAAGGAAAGAATATAAAAATGGTGGAAATGTTGTTCTCCAATCAAGCTGAAATGATGAAAGCCATAATCAGAAAGCTTCCCTCGCCGCCGAGAGATGACTTCGGACCTTCCAAGCAGCAACCGGAGCCGGAGAAGAAGAAAGATAGAGTCTATCACGATCAAATCTGGACGAGCTTTATTGTAAATATCATGCATTAGAATTTCCATTCATTCGGTGCATTTTCGAGCATACTGTTGGAAATCTATTGTAATTGATGTATTTAATCGCTTTCGAGTAATGGAATTTTTGAGTTCCAGCTTTTAAGAAAAGATGTATGACAGTCCAAGTTGAATAAGTGACTGTCATGCCAAAAACAAAACTGTGACATGCTTGTATGTTCACAGTGTCTTTTACTGCTTTCAATTAAATAACTATCATAAAACAAGTATAAATCTGTCACCTAAATTCACATGTTGAATTTAGGCTAATGATAAAATTTTCAAACTATTAAATTGGGATAAAATAATTGAAAATATGCATGATATAAATTTTTTAGGTTTTGAGCTATAAAAATCTAATGATATGATCACTTGAAAGAAAAACAAACTTTCATGTTAAGAATTTGATTGAATAAATTGCAAGAATTTCTCAAAGGTTAAATTCAAGAATAAATGTATGACATGATGAACCCATACCATGTGATATTTGAGCCATGAGTCACTTTTACTCATTATTTCTTTGTTGTGTGAAAATCATTTTGATTAAAGGAAACTAGAACTTGCAATTGAGATGGATTCAAGACCATGCCATATTCCCGAAATCGAGCATATGATCGAGGCACTTAGAAAAAACCAAAATTTTGGCCTTCGTTTGAAATCCAAACCCAAAAATATTTTTCCTTTAGGAGTAACCAATCTGAGCCTTTAAGCCTAATTTTTCTTTGAAACCACTATATTTTCCTAGCCATATAAAAATGACCAAGAAAATCAAACCCAAGTGCGCACGAACCAATTCTATCAATGCATTAAATTTTTGATCATCAAGAATATATTAATCGGTATTCATGAAACCGATTCAAAAAAAAAAGAGAGAAAAAGAAAAGAGTAAGAAAAAGAAGAAAAATGTTGAGTTCTATTCAACAAGAATAAATTGCAAATGACAAAGCAAATTAGACATAGTCTAATGTCATGCAATAGAAAAGAAAAACAAAAAAAAAAAAGAAAGAAAGAAAGATTGATGATCATAAATTTTAAATAAAAACAATGCCAAGTTATGATAGAATAGATTCTTGTCACTTCTTAGCCCAATAATTCACTTCCATACCGATGTTACAACCGTATGCCCCGTTACAACCCTCAATAAGACCTCGGGATCTCGATTTGAAGAAATGAGTGGGTGGCGAGTTGGTCTAATTGCAAGCTTATGGATAATTTAATTAAAATTCATTATGAGCGATTATGATAAAAACCCAAGTTTGAGAGTGAGTGAAATTTCCGTTTCTACTATATGTGAGGCTCTGTTTTAATTGATCAAGGTTCATGTCATGCTTGAATTCAAGAATCAAATCAACGAGATTATCTGAGCATTTATTCAAGAAAAATTAACAATAATGATTGATTTGTATACCTACTTAAGTGAGAAGTATCATTTCGTTAAACACTGCAATCAAGAGAGTTTAATACTTGAAATTTTTGGTTATCTTATCCCAATATAAAAAGAATGAAATTTTTGAAGCCACACAAATGGATTAAATGTGCAGATTCCATGCTCTTAGGAGCACTGACTCTGACTGCTCGGGGACGATCAGTATTAAATGTGAGGATGTTGATAATGGCCTAAATTGTCCATTATTTCCAATCCATTTCCGCGTCTGAGATGGACATTTTGATCGTATTCCCATCTTTTTTTTAATAAGAAAGTAGTTGAATTTGACAGATTAATGCGAGTTTGTAAGAATAATGAGCTGGTTGTGAAAAACACTAAAATATGCAATTTTTATTGTATTTGCGTTAGAAAAATCCAAAAACATGAAAAAAAGGAAAAAGAAAAGAAAAAGGAAAGAAAAAGATGGGAAAAAGAATAAAAATCCCACAAAACTGAATTTTTGGCTAAGTGTTGGAATGCGATGCGGTCTATCCGATGCGGTTTATACCGCATCGTGTTAATAGACCGTATCACTGAGAAGAAGCCAAGTTTGGTGGTGTTGAAGAATGATGCGGTGTACATGATGCGGTGTACACCGCATCAAATCCATGTATACCGCATCAATGGAGAGGCAAGAAGAAAATTGACCAAGTGTTGGAAAAGAAGCATCCTAAATGATGCGGTTTACTCGATGCGGTATACCGCATCGACCTTGTAAACCGCATCGTTTCAAGACAAGGAAGCCAAGCAGGAGACCATGTGCGATGCGAATTAAATGATGCGATCTACTCGATCCGGTTTATACCGCATCAATATTGTAGACCGCATCACTCACATAGATCGCATCTCAGCCAAAGACCAAGAGAAGACATGCAATGCGGAAGGCCTGATGCGATTTAAACCGCATCACCTGGAGAAATCGCATCGAATTCAAACTATGGAGAACACATCTGGATAAGGCTGCGCAACACGTGATAAATGCATGCTACTGTTAATGGGCCCTGTTTGACTTAAATGGGCTTAGGGTTTCGAGAAAGAAGTATAAAAGCTGACCTTCTCCAGCACTTGAGGACACTTTACAACTTCTCATACAGAAGGGAACAAAAAGAACAACAGGAGGACCTTCAGTTCACCCCTTAAGGGTTAGGTAGGTAGTGTAGTTTAGATTTATTTTTCTTGTATTTTAGCTTAGTTTTAGATGTTTTAACCATAGATTAATTTGTAAACATCCATTCTCACCCTTCTAGAGTAACCATTACCATATTTTTAAAAGATTTTTAGTTAGACAAAACCCAACCTTTAACTAATGAGTGGTTTTGGGTTATTTAATATGTTTTCAAGTGTTGAATACAAGGAAAAATTCCAGAAATGGTTTTTGTCTCATGGTTTGACACTATTTAATACTTTTTTAGTAATAAATGTTTAGAATGTTTGTTTGCAACTAAGTTTCATTTATTATGTTGCTAGTTGACTTACAACTTCAATAAATGCATGTTTTGTGGGTTTGTAGCATGTTTTATGCCTTAGAGCTTCAAATAGTGTTCTTAGGACAGATAATTTTAGGGTTTGTTAGACATAGGGTTTTAATGCTTTATTTTACTTTTCTTGTTATAGATCTACCATTTATGATTCCTTAGATAATGTTGGTGTTATTCCTTATAATGCATATAGTTCTTAGTTTTTATGCTGTTTTTGGTAGAATAGACTTTAAATTCCATGTTTGTAGTTTTTAGGGTTTAATTTTTGCTATTACCCATTGTGTATGCATAAATTGTTAATTTGAAATATTCACAAGTATGAATGTGAGATGACACTGATGTGAAATGAATGATGCGGTTTGTACCGCATGTATCATAAACCGCATCGGAATGAAACCACATGAGTATTGGTGAAAAAAAAAATTGGACTTAGTAAATTTGCATGCAATGCGGTCTAATTGATGCGGTCTATACTGCATCAGTGTTAATAGACCGCATCGTGTCAAAAACAGATGGTTTTTATGGCTTTTCACTTATCGATGCGGTTTTTATCGATGCGGTCTACGCGATGCGGTTTATACCGCATCGACCTAATAGACCGCATCGCCTCATGAAACCGCATCACTTGCATTCCTATCTCTACATGCCTTAGTTTTTCTTTTCAAACCTCATGCGGTCTACATCGATGCGGTTTATACCGCATCACCATTGTAAACCACATCACCTTCATTTTTTTTGAAGAAAATGCCTTAGCCAAATTTGAGCAAGGGTGTAATCTCATCGATGCGGTATATCCGATGCGGTTTATACCGCATCGACTTGATAGACCACCTCAGATGATTTTATTTCGCATCTTTGCAATGATTAATCTTGGTGGAGGCAACACTTCATCCTTTATGCATATAATGCGGTCTATACGATGCGATGTTAACCGCATCAATTTCACTAGACCGCATCATCTTTTAAAACCTCCAAAAATATTTTATTTTCTTGAGTTTTGTATGTTGCATGGGTATATTGGGCCTAGGCCCAGTGCATCTAATTTTATCTATTACACATCTCAACCCATTAGTGTCAAAATTATTGTGTGATTAACACTCACACAATACCAAAAATCTTTTCTTTAGTTTATTTTATTTTCCTTTCTTTTGTGTGTGAATGAGTAATAAGAAATATCACAGATCAATGTTGGCAAAAAGGTCCCTTCACAGGGATAACGATTAGCTCGTCTTCTGTGTATTAATTATTGCTCATTATTTTGCATGGTCTGATTAGAGTTTGGTGGAAGCTCCGGCAAAAAGGTCTCTTCATAGGGATAACGATTAGCCACTCAGCCAATTCCTATTTAGATACAGTTTTATTTTCTTTACCTTAATTTCAAACCTGAATTTCGAGCTATGGTAACATTAGACAGTGTCGATCAACACTATCATAATAGTATTGTAGTAAGAAAACATGTGGGTTTTTCCTCATTCATGGATGGTAGGACCTTCAATGATAGCGATGACTGTCTTTAAGGGTTTCTTACTGTCTAAAAATCATACCATCAGGAATAATTGGGAACTGGATAGCAGATGTTTGCAGTTTAGATAATCCCAGTTATTTATGATTGCTTGTTAGCCTATTTCTTCTCATCTCGAGGCTACTTCATCGTTGTGTAACAAATTCTGTCTAACCCCGCCATATATTTTGGGGTAGTTTATTTTATCTTCTCATATACAAGTATGCATGAAAATATTATGTAGATTTTGTTGTCATATTATTTTGGGGTTCCTTCCCATGGACATAGAAGTCTTGTATTTAATCAGATGTTGCATAATAAATTTCCAACAAAAATCACTTTATAAAATCCGGATCTGAGTAAGGGATAATTTCCACAGTTATGATTAATTCATCTTCTACTGGGGGTTGATTTTGGGAATTTAGAAGCAGAGTTAGCGATTAGGTCTCACCTAGACTGAAAGGATCTGTGTTTTAATTGAGAGCTTAGTACCTGTGTAGGGAATGGTTTTCAGATATCAATTGTTTTCTCAAAATTGTTGTGTGTTGGAAATCTTATATTAATTATTGCATCAAATCAGTATCCACTTGGATTCAGACAAGATGTGGTATACAATACTAGAGGAACAACTTGTAGGCCTTGGTTAATTTCTAAGGTAGGATTGAGTATTCTTTCAACTACCAGCTTCTTCTTCCAAAGCCTAGAATCGAGTCTTGAGTGAGTACATCCGGAACAGATTCTTCACGGATCTGTTTCATTTAGTTTGTATCTTATAACTAACCAGATGTTATAAGCCCTATGGCTTACTGATATTTGGTAGGTTCTTGATCTGCATCTGGTCACCAAGACCAGTGGCTCTTTTATACTAATGGAATGAGATAGCTTTTGAAGCTTCCGAGTGATAGGATTTTAAATGTTTTCTTTACCGCTATCTTTTAAATGCTTTTGTAGAGGACACTCGGAAGAATTAGAGGTTGGCCGCCGTATATAAGGTTTAAGAGTTATGGGTTGGTTCGGGACTTGATTTGAAGTTTGGGCGTGACATGGGGGAACGATAGGAGTACTGGGCATGTCAATTAATGATTTGTCGGGTGTTACTTATCCACCATAGATAGATAACATACCTCGGCAAGGGCAGTTATGGATCTATGGTATCTTAGATTTTGAGGTCATAAGAGCATGTAAATTCTTACTGTAAGCACCTGCCTGTTAAAGGGAACATAGTATAGAAAGCATGAGAATTAGCTAACTGATGGATTATCCTAAATAAAGATTTGCGTAACAAAATGGAAGTTTAATTATTGTTTCATCCGAATCTTGTCCAATCATTATTATTTTCTCCCTGTCCTTTCTGTCACATTTTAAATCTGCTTTCTAGATAGTGTAGCATACTTTCACATGCTTTCCTAGAATAACTTTCACTGCTTTCTTAGAATAGATTTAACTGCTCTCCAGAATAATATTTTAATATGCTTTGTAGAATAATTTTTATCGCTTTCATAGTTTAGTTTAAATTATGCCAAGTAGATTTTAAACCCAAACTCAAACTTGAATCGAGTAACCGAGTGGAAAATCTTATGGAACGGTGTGGACCTGCTTCTATCGCACATCCTCCAGTGAACGATCCGGTCTTACTATAAATTACTGCAATTTTTGACACCGTGCTTTCGGGCCACAGTTTCCTACATGAGTATATAAAAACGTGACAACCTATAAACATATCCCTAATCCCAACTCCATCTTCATAATTGGTTTCATTAAATAAAATTAAACCGGGATTGTATTCTATTCAGAAAATACTCATATAGTGGGAAATTGTCAAAAGTTTCAGGGCGTCCACCGGATACTGTGGACGCAATGCAAAGCTAGGGTAACTTTTATTCCTCTTGTTCTTTTTATGGATTATTTCAATTTTAAAATTGCATCTTGGAATATTGGCGGTATTATTGGTGCGCCGACGAGAAGATGTTTGTTGGATGTTATGTGGCTTCATAAGCCTGACATCATTTTTTTGCTGGAACCCCAATCTTTATTTATCAAGTCGAATCTTCTCTTCTTGCGTGGAGGCTATACTCCTCTTTGTATCCAGGAAGTTTGTGGTCGCTCTGGAGGTGTTTCGATTCTTGGTAAAGTTGGGTTGGATATCCAGGTTTCTGTTTTTTATGAGAGGGACCGTTTGCTTATGATTAAATTGATGAAGGGAGGTTGCTCTTGGTACGCTTCAACCATTTATGTGGCTCCCCAACACTCTATTCGTCGAGGAGACTGGGATAACCTCTCCAATCTTTCCACTATCATTGAGGGGGCTTGGCTGGTACTAGGAGATTGGAATCAAATACTGGCTTCTTATGAGGGTGGGGGGATACCGGATACACAATCCATCAATGGCAGATGAATTCAGTGGCTTTCTCAAAATGGGTGTGGATTGTCTACTATTAATACCCTTGGTGGTATCTTTTCTTGGTCTCGGCCTCGCAATGGTGCTCCTAACATTTATAAAAGACTGGATAGAGGGGTTAGCAATCTTGATTGGATCTCTCTCCTCCCGTTCGGATCCATTCAGCTGCTTCCCCGGATCGGTTCATATCATTGTCCACTCCTTCTCGTGTGGAGAGACTCCTCCCTCGGTCACTCCCCCTTTCCTTTGGGAAGCTAGTTGGACTTTGGCTAATGGATATAAAGAAGTTGTAGAATTTTCTTGGGATCCTGATGTTGAATCTTTTGCTCATAATATTAATAATGCTCGTGTTCCCTCTATTCAGTTTCAGCGCTCCCAGGGAGCTTTCTTAAAGTGGCGGAAAGTGAATATCATTAAACGGCTTGAAGGTATTGTGAAATCCCTTGAGCGTGTAGACTCTATTCGGCTTACACTTCTTGAATTAGAGCTTAGAAAGGAGTATGATGGTATTCTTTCTCAAGAGGAAATTCATTGATTCCAACGCTCTACAAAAAAATGGGTTCGTCTCGAAGATAGAAACACATCTTACTTCTATGCTAAAGTCAAATATAAGCACCACCGTGAGAGAATTCATGGGATTCGGCTTTCCTGCAGAACTTGGTATAAAGATGATTCCATCATCTGGCCATAGGTCACTTCTTATTTTAAAGACCTGTTTACAGCTCCAAACCAGTAACCAATCCCTACTTATAATAATGGAGATTTTTCTACTCTCTGTCCATCCCTCCCAATGCTCCCCTGACGGATACTGGAAAATTGATAGATGAGTTTACTTCTGAGGAAGTTCACAATGTGATCTCGGCTATGGATGGGTTTTCTGCGCTCGGGTCGGATGGATTCCCAGGATTGTTTTATAAACATTATTGGGATGTCCTGGGGCCCTCTATTGTTGAGTTTATTCACAAAGCCTTTATTGATGGGTGCTTTCCTCCAGATCATGCTAGAGCTAACATCTGTCTCATTCTTAAATCGGATATTCCAATCTCATTCAAGGATTTCAGACCTATTACACTATGCAATGTGATATACAAGATTTTGACTAAAACTCTTGTTAACAAATTGAGACCTATTCTTCAAGAGGTTATTTCTCCTCATCAGAGTGCTTTTCTCCCTCGCCGGGATCCCATTGATAATGTTGTGGCGCTTCAGGAAATTCTCAGCAGGTTATCGAACTCCTGAAATCGTACTAAAGGTTTTGTTTTAAAGATTGATATTCCCAAAGCCTACGATAATGTTCATTGGGATTTTTTGAACCATTGTTTGAATGAATATAGCTTTCCTGCCTGGTTTGTTCGATTCATGATTTACTATGTGACTTCCCCTACATACTCTATCATATAGAATGGCCGCGTGATGGAAGAATTTAGTCCCAGGAAGGGGCTTCGACAAGGGGATCCTATCTCCCCGTATTTATTTTTGATTATCATGGGAAAATTCTCCTCTCTGGCCACTGATTTAGTTAATCAAGGCTTGTGGAAGCCGTTAAAGTTTAGTAGAAATGGGGCAGGCGTCTCTCACCTTTTATTCGCTGAAGATTTTATTTTGTGTGCCATGGTTGATAGGGGTAGCGTGGAATGCATCAATCAGGCTCTTCTAAATTTTGAAGATATTTCTGGGATGGTTCTCAATCTTCTTAAATCCTCTCTTTATATTTCGGCTTCGGTCTCGGATGATATTAAATTTTGGATTTCAGCTAAACTTAACATCCCTACTGTTCACAGGCTTAGAAACTATTTGGGCTTCCCTATGCTTGTGGGGAGAAGGCGATGCATGGACTTTGCTTTTGTTTTGGATAAATTGGATGCTCGGCTTGAAGGGTGGGCCTGTAAATTTCTTAACAAGGCCGGGAGGCTCACTTTATGTCGTTCGGTTCTTGCAGCCCTCCCTTCTTATTTCATGCAATTACACTGGGTTCCAGAGGGAGTTTGTTCGGCCATTGTAACACCCCGGATTTGGTAACCCAGGCCAAGGTGTCACCGCCGCATCACCCTAGCAAGACACGGATTCCCGAGTTCGCTAAGGAGGTGCAAGGCTTATGGGTATGCAAAGTTTTAAAACATTCAACAATGAATCCGGAATCCAATAATACTTTAATCAAGTATGGTAGTAAAAATCATCATGCATGGATAAGGTAAATGCAGCGGAAATGTAATCACGGCCAACACGGCCAACACGGCCAAAACCTCGGGTTAGAGAGACCCGGTAAACAGTAATACGATGCAGAAAGCGAAAATGTTCATAAATAATTCCCCCCAAGTGTATGCGTATGCGTCACTCGACATACTCTGTAAAAGAAAAATGACAACGGTTGTCAGTATAAAAATATACTGAGTAAGTTAATCCCTAACTAACAAATAAAAGGGGTTACATGTGTTTAAACTAAAGACTTCGCTTACCACACGTAATGTTAAAATACATAGTTTATTTGCAGCGGAAAACATGATTAAAGGACTAAATTTTAAAAGCGTAATTTAAGCATAATTTAAGAGGCATGAATTTTAAATACATAATTAAAGACATGATAAATACGATTTAAGCATAATGAAACACTCACACAAGTCTTTTACATTTATCCCGTAAACTAAGAAGAGGACACCATACTGGGAGATCACTAACGAGGCAATCTCAACATAGGACCACTAACGAGGCAGTCCAAACAATGGGAGACCACTAACGAGGCAGTCTCAAAAGATAGTAGGACCACTAACGAGGCGATCCAAAAAGATAGTAGGACCACTAACGAGGCGATCCAAAAATACAGCGCGCGAGATCACTAACGAGGCAATCTCAAATAGTAAGGAGACCACTAACGAGGCAGTCTCAAAGATAATGATAGCATGACGATCGGCTCAGCCTAGTGAACGGGATTTTTCAAAAGTTTGTATTTCAAAGTTATCAAATGATCGATATCGCGTTTTCATAGTTCGAGTTTTCTCAAGTTCGAAAAATCCTATTCGAGGCAGTTTACGCCTTTCTTAATTAAAAATTCATCTTTTCACAAAAAATTCTGAATAATTCAAAAACACACACACGAACAACTTTCATGTTTTAAGTTTTTGGAAATAAGGTTCCGAAGTGAGTCGAAATTCGAGTTCATTGCAAGGAATAATTTCTGTCTTAAAAACTGTTTTCGTCACAGGTTCGTGCAACGCCGATTAAAAATCCATTTCAAAACCAATCGATGCGAAATTTTTACAGTAACTACAAAACACGTTAAGGAACAACTTTCATGTTTTAAGAATTTGGAAATAATGAATTCTTGGTACTCAAAAATCGACCACAACTCACTGCATACTCGCGGGTTCCGAATAGGGTTTAAAACAGTTCTGAAAATTCGACCGATTGACATATCAAATGAATACCAAAATCCGTGAAATTTTACATGCATAATCTAGACTCAATTATCTACAACTTTTGTTTAGGAATGCAAAGTTAAATCATTTGATAAAGGGGTGAAAAACACGCATCAAGTTGAATATAGAAATCTGTCACAGTTTTAAAACGTTCGGGTCGACACAGAACGTTTACGGCGTGATTTGGGATAGCAAAACTTAATGTCAACGGCTGAAATTTGGACACAAGATAGATAAAGGTGTTAGGAACAACTTTTATGTTGAAAAGTTTTCGGTTTTGAATTCCCGAAGGTCGAGTTTAGGCGAGTCTTTGAAATTGGACGAAAATAGGGTTTTTGAAAACCGATTTTTGTTACAAGCCTATATCTCGAGATTTAAACAATAAACAACCACGAAAATTTGTGAGTAAGGTTTTAACTTACCTAGAATGAGGATAGGGTCGCTGGATTGGGTTTCCGGGTGTCCTAGGGTCACGACGAACGGCCAACTTCTCCGATCACTTTTTGTTCGTTTTCCGACGGGAAATCGTAGTAAGGAAAAAGGGTTAGAATATGAGTTTTTGAGATATATGGACGAATTAAAACTTTGTACAATAACTTACCAAGAGTCTAGAGGGCAGGGCTTGGTTCCCTTTGCCTTGCCGTCGCCGGAATACTTGCCGGAAAGTGAGTTCGGAGAGGTTTCGACTTGGAGAGAAATATTGGAGGTGGCTAGGGTTTGTTTGCTGGAAATTATGGGGGAGGGGCGGCCACACAGCCCTATAACCTTCCCCCATTGCCTTGATCCGTTTCCCCTTGATAGGGGACGGATTTTTGGCAAGAAAATCATCATGGAAGGAAAGTTTACACCTCCTGCACCTTTGGCGCGCTGGTGACGCGCACATAGGCCTTTGTCCGCGCGGAGCACGCGTGGTCTGCCCTGGAGTTGCGACTCCTCCGTCAGCGCGGTGGCTGCGCGGAGAGCGCGGGCCGGTCGGACCGGCCGGTTCGGCGGTCCGCGTGTTCCGTCGGGTCTTTCCTTGCTTTCCCCTATCGGTTTTCTACGTGTTAGCTCGATTCCTTGGGTCGTCTCTGGTTCGGAATCTTTTCCTTAAACTTGTTACGTGTCCGGCTTATCGCTAGCAACATTTCCGTGTCCTAATAGCCTAGTCTAAATTGGTTCCAACTCCTCCTATCGTCCTTGTGATCTATTTCGTGATTTATTTTGTGATTTATTTCGTGACTGAACTTAGAAATTAGTTCCAAGCTGCGTACGTACCCTGTGAAGTGATCAAGTCATGACGTAGTTCAAAACAATTTGAATTTGTTTTTCCTCGGGTGTTACAGCCATTGACCGCAAAATTAATAGATTTTTGTGGAAAGATCATAATGTCAAACGTATTAATCTTATTAGTTGGGATAAGGTGGCGCTTCCTAAAGCAGTGGGAGGGCTTGGCTTGAGACAATCTAAACCTATGATTGTGGCTTTTTTGGGCAAAGTACTTTGGGGTTTCTTGCACGACCCAAGTAAAACTCGGGTCAGTTGGTCCAAGGGGAATGCCCCTATGCTGACTTCCTCTTCTCTACTAACAACCTAGGTCCCTCTAATATCCTGAGGAAGCTTAAGCTGCTACCTTACTTACGTGATGGGTTTGATCTTCGTTTGGGAGACGGTTCGGTTTCCCTATGGTTCTCTAAATGGTGGCACACTAAACAGTTGGGTCCTCTTATTCCTTGTGTTGCTACCCAAGACCTAGACCTCAAAGTGAAAGATGTTGTGAGTAATGGAAAGTGGGATTAGGAAGGGATTTATTCTCCTATTCCTCATGGCTTGCTTCAAGAGATCAAGTCTGCTCCCCCTCCTCCAATCCACCCTTCTGTCCGCGACCTTTGGATTTTGAAAGGTAGCACCACATGTATCTACTTTGTCAAGTCCGCCTATTTCTTTCTTCTCTCTAACACCAGCCCCTTCTTCGGTTGGAAATGGTTATGGTCAGTGGAACTCCTTGAAAAAATTTGTTTATTCTTGTGGCTCCTTTCTCATGATGCGCTCCCTCTGAATAGTCTTCGATATAAACGAAAGATGGCAACATCTCCTCTTTGTATCATTTGTGAAGATTGTGCTGAGACATGGTATCATTGTTTGTTTGATTGCAACTAGGTTAGAGTGGTGTGCCGCCGCCTGGGCATCCACATCCCTTATGATTGTTGTGACATTCCAAAGGCCGATATTCAGATGTTCTTCCAGGGCATGATCCGGCACTTTGGGAATAGATTTGTGGCTGCTCTGTGGGCCATCTGGAATGATCGGAATGAGAGGATCTTCAGGGAAAATTCTAAATCTTTATGGCAGATTCATAGAGACATTGACAGGCTCGTGGAAGATTTTGATAATGCTCATGTTTCTAAAGTTGTGGTTGCCAGTCATCCAAGGCTTATTAATTGGAATATTGGGGGTGCTCGTGGTACTATTGTTCATGTAGACGGTAGTTCCTTCGGCAAACCCGGTCGTTCTGGCTTTAGGTTTGTGGTTCGTGATGATGTTGGTCACTGGCTTGGCAGGGTTTGTGGGTATCTTGGTTCTTCCACTAATATTGCTACTGAATAATCGGCCATGGCAGAGGGTCTAGATTATGTCTCCCTGCTGGGTATTACCAAGGTCACCTGCTACTCCGATTCCCTCACCGACATTGGCCTCTTGAAGTCCAGTAATCGTTTCCACCCTTTGTCTCCCATTCTCTGCTGCATTGAGGGTCTCAGGCGCTCGTTTCGGAGTTGTGGTTTCTTCCATGTTCTTCGGGAAGGTAATAAAGTTGCTGATAAATTGGTCGAACATGGAGCATCGGATGAGGATTTTTTCATCACGTGGGCATTCCCTCCTGGTTTCATTCATGGGGACTTGGCGGCGGATTCTTCCGGCGTGTGGTTCCCCAGAATTTAATTTAGCTCAACTTACTTCCCCTTTTCTTATTTCATTTTTATTTTACTTTATATTTTTCCCTTTTTTCCTGGCTTCGGCTTTTTCAAAAAAAAAAATAAATAAATACATTGTCTAAGTTTAAAATTAAAAACATTATAACCAAAAATAGTTGACATGAGTGGTATGGGGCTCTGGCAGTATAAGCAAATGTAGATCTTGGGTTCGAGCTTTTGTGCATGTAAAATTCTGTTTTGAGAGAGACAACCCTTCAATGCTCACCCGATCCTTGAGGGATTAGTCTTAAGTTCAATGAGACCTAAGAATACTCTGATATTCACCTAAAAAAATTAAAAATATTAGAAAAATCTAAAATGACCTAGTCTAATTTGGTAAATTACTTATTTTGAAAAATAAGAGCCCATGTCATAAGAGCATTAAAACTGTTTTAATTTTTTAGTTAATGGAGTATCAATTTTATATTCTTTCTTAAAAACAAAGATGTTATTCTGAGTTATGAAGATGTTCGCTGGAACTCGGTTGTTGGGACAACACTCCAACAATGTGTATACTACTCCACTGGGAAAGTACAGAAGGGCAGTTATGTGGCCAGTTCCCTTAGCAGGCTTTTATGTATTTTGGATGGGCCTTGCAAATGTATAAATACTTGTTTTTGTCCTCCATCCTTCTCGAGAGATTCTAATCGCATAAAAAGGAGAAAACAGATCTTTTCGGAGGTCCTTCACTGTAATGGAAAGTTGAGGAAGCTGGAGCTGTTCAAGCCCCATTTATGTTGTCTGTAGAAGGCAAAAACAATCATATTCTGTTGGGTACATCTCTAGTTATTTCTTTGCTTCTATCGTTTTGGGATTGATTGGTTTATATTTAGATTTCTCATGATTTATCACTAATAAACACAAACATGGGGCTTATATTGGGTGTTGTATCACCTTGTACTTGATTAGATTAAGTAGCTAGATATCACAAACACCATTTCTACATCTTCTAGTGAATTATGTTGACAGCAGCCGGATAGATACACCTTGAGGCTTCCGGTTGTTTGCTTAGTCTATTGGAAGGATAAGAAAGTTCATTAGTGAATATGGTGTGTGTGAAATGGGTCGAAGATCCTTACAACATGTTTGGTGATGATCTAGTGAAAACCTAGCTTGGGGCCCCCAGATGTTGTAATACCCATGAATTTAGTCGCATTATAATCGCTTGAAAGGAAATGGAATTAAATTCGAGATCGAAAAAAAATTTAATTCCAAGAACCCGGGAAGCCGGAAATAATTTAATTAAATAAATTATTACACGGAAGCCAATAGTTGACGAATTCAAGATTTCGAACATGAAATAATTTCGAGATCGAAATAAATTTGAAAATAGGAATTTATAATCCGAGAATGACCCGAATAATCGAGCCCGAGAACGTAGGAGGATAGAAGCCCGGAAAGGGAGGAGAAAAGGCCCGACGAATCGCACGACCCAGTGATAATGGCCAAACTTGTCCATTATTTCCAATCCATTTCCGTGTCTGAGACGAACATTTTGATCGTGATTCCATCTTATTTCAATAAGAAAGCAGTTGAATTTGACAGATTAATGTGAGTTTGTAAAAACATCGAGCCGGTAACAAAAAGACACAAAATATGCAATTTTAAATTGTATTTGTGTTAGAAAAATCCAAAAACATGAAAAAAGGAAAAAGAAAAGAAAAAGGAATGAAAAGATGGGCAAAAGAATAAAAGAGCCCACAAAAATCCAAAAAGATGGGAAAAAGATTAAAAATCCCACAACTGAAATTTGGTTAAGTGTTGAAGCATAGTTCGAATTGTGCAATTCGAATTAATTCGAATTGCACAACAATTCGAATTGCTAAAGAGAGCAAAGAAATGGTTAAGTGTTGGAAGGGATGCAGAAGTCTAATTCGAATTGTTCAAGTTCGAATTAATTCGAATTAGGGAATGAAGAGAGAAGAAACCCAAAGGCAAGAAGAAGATGCAATTCGAATTGTCCAATTCGAATTAATTCGAATTGGCACAAACAATTCGAATTGCCAACAAGTGCAAGGAAGCCAAGCAGAAACCCTCAACCAATTCGAGAAAAGATCAATTCGAATTATCCTCAACAATTTGAATTGATAATTGAAGGCCAAAATCCCAGCTCAAGGAAGAGATCTCACAATTCGAATTAATTCGAATTGGTTGAGATAATTCGAACTTCACTCAACAATTCATCCAAAGAAAGCTGTGCACAACATTGGGGGGCCTAGGGTTTTGAAGATTGTCTATAAAAGCAGACCTTCCACAACAGAATCAAGAGATCAAGAATTTTAACCAAAAAGCAGCTTGGGACAAAAAGAACAGCAGGAGGTTCCACACCCCTTAAGGGTTAGGTAGGTAGTTTAGTTTAGTTTAGTTTATTTTTCTTGCAAGTAGTGTAATCTTTACATGCTTTGAACTTAGTGTAGTGTAGAAGCAGTTTGTGTAACCCTTAGAGTAGCCATTTTCCATATCTTTACATGCTTTCTAGTTAGAATAAACCCTGCCTTCAAGCTAATGATGGTTTTGGGTTCTTTATTTTGCTTTCAAAGTGTCAATACAAGGAAAATTTCCAGAAATGGGTTTATTCATTTGTTTTGGCACTCTTTAATGCTTTCCCTAGAAATAAATGCTTAGTATGTTTGTTTGTTTCAACTAGGTTACATTTATTATGTCCTAGTTGACATTCAAACTTAATAAATGCATGTTTGGTGGGTTTTTGACTTGATTTAGTGCCTTAGAGCTTCAAATAAGTGTTCTTAGGTTTTAGATGTTTTTAAGGTTTGTTATAATTTTTATTCAGGTTTTATTCTTCCTGCCCTAATTTTGTTCATGCTACCTTAGAGAACTTGAGTGTTCTTAGTTTATTCATGCAGTTCTTAGATAACTAGATGTTTTAGGCTCTTTGATCTTTGATCTCTTGTTTGTAGAAATAGGGTTTGAATCTGGCCAATATCCACTAGACATGTATTTGTTTATTTCTTGAAAATCTCACTAGGGTGGCTGTGAAATGACATTGATGTGAGATGAGGGATTTAGTAAATCTAAACCCATTATTACAGTACAGTGTTCACCTAACCCATACTCGTGAGAACAAAAATTGTAGTTGTCTGAAAATATGTGATTCGAATTGAGGCAATTCGAATTAATTCGAATTGCCTAAGAAATTCGAATTGCATAGCCAAATTATTCTCTTCATGTGGTCTCCAACCAATTCGAATTATTCAATTCGAATTAATTCGACTTGCTCAACAATTCGAATTGGTTTGACAAATCACATTGTATCCATTGTCATCCCCTCATGCCTTAGTTTATTTTCTGTCCCCAACCAATTCGAATTGCCTAATTCGAATTAATTCGAATTGCTGGACAATTCAAATTCACCTTCCCCTTGAGGTAAATGCCTTAGCCAATTTGAGCAAGAAAAGGACTTCGTCAATTCGAGTTATCCAATTCGAATTAATTCGAATTGGTCAATAATTCGAATTTGTTGATGTTCCAATTTCTGGCAATGATCAATTGGGTAAAGTACTACTTCATCCTTCATACATTCTCGATTCGAATTACCCCAATAATTCGAATTGAACTATCCCTTCTATTTTGAAAACTCTAAAAACATTTTCTTTCATGATTTGTGTAAGTTGCATGGGTGTATTGGGCCTAGGCCCATTTCACCTAACTTTTATCCATTACACATTTCAACTTATTAGTGTCCAATTATTGTGTGTTTAACACCCACACAATACCAAAAACATTTTCCTTA
The DNA here is from genome assembly GCA_030278955.1 of Hygrophila difformis. Taxonomy (NCBI): domain Eukaryota; kingdom Viridiplantae; phylum Streptophyta; class Magnoliopsida; order Lamiales; family Acanthaceae; genus Hygrophila; species Hygrophila difformis. Next base: position 51,307,028 of record JAOANR010000006.1, on the reverse strand, counting down.
TTTTCAAATTTTCCTTTTTATTGTATGTATGAACGGATAATGAGAAACACCACAGATTAATGTTGGTGAAAGGACCCTTCGCAGGGATATCGACTAACCCGTCTTCTGTGTGTCAATTATTATCTGTTATTTTGCATGATCTGGTTAGTGGTTGGTGGAAGCTCCGGCGAGCGTTCTCTTCACTAAGAGTTTCGATTAGTCACTCAGCCAATTCCTAATCAGATACAGTTTTAATTTTCTTTATCTTAATTTCTCAACCTGAATTCAAGTTGCAATAGTATCAACTGATGTCGACCAACCTCAGTTGAGAAATATTACAGCAAGAAATATGTGGGTTTTTCTTCCACTCACAGACAAAAGAAAACTAAATGACGGTGGTCATCGTTGTTTGGAATTCTTTCTGTCTAAAATCAATCATTTGGGAAAATTGGGAACCGGGCAGCAGATGTTTGCAGTCCGGAGAACCCCAACTATCTCTGGCACTCTTTTTAGCCGATTTCTTCTCATCTCAGGCTAATCCACCTTTGTGTATCGCAGTCTGTCTAACCCCACCATATATTTTGGGGTGTTTTATTTTCCTTTTCATATACTTGTATGCATGATACTATTATGTAGATGTTGCGGTCATATCATTATTTTGGGGATCCTTCCCCTTGGACACAGAAGTCTTGATTTAAATCAGATGCTGCATAGTAAATTTCCAATAAAAACTCCTTTATAAAACCCGGATCTGAGTAAGGGATAAATTTGATAGTTATGACTAATTCATCTTCCACTGGGGATTGATTTTGAGAGCTTAGAAGCAGAGTCAGCGATTAGGTCTCACATAGACTGAAAGGATCTGTGTTTTAATTGAGAGTTTAGTACCTGTTTAGGGAATGATTTTCAAATATTCATTTGCTTCTCGAAATTGCTGTGTGTTGAAAATCTGATATTAGATATCGCATTAAGTCAATATCCACTTGGGTGTAGATGAGATGTGATAAATAATACTAGAGGAACAACATATAGGCCTTGGTGAATTTATAAGGTAAGGTCGAGTATTCCTTCGACTACTATCTTTTTCTGCCAAAGTCTAGAATTGAGTCTTGAGTGAGTACATCCGGAATAGGTTCATTTATGGATCTGTTTCATTTAGTTTGTATCTAATAACTACCCAGATGTTGTAAGCCCTGTGGCTTATTGATATCTCGGGGGTTCTTGATCTGCATCTGGTCACCAAGACCAGGGGCTCTTTTATACTAACGGAAAGAGACGATTTTAACGATTCCGAGTGATAGATTTAAATGCTTTATTTACAGCTTTCTTACTGCTTTCCTTTAAATGCTTTCATAGAGGTCACTCGGAAGAATTAGGGGCTGTCCATCTGTTAAAAGGTTTGAGAGTTATGGAATGGTTTGGGGCTTTATTTGAAACTTTGGGTGTGACATGGGGGAATGATAGGAGTACTTGGCATGTCAACTAATGATATGTTAGGTGTTGCTTGTTCACCACAGATATGTAATGTAACTTCACAAGGCCTGTGGAGGGAGTTATAAGTCTGTGGTATCTTAGAAATTGTTGTCTTAAGAGCATGTAAATTCTCACCATAAGTACCTGTCTGTTAAAGGGAACATGGTGTAGAAAGCATGAGAGTTAGCTAACTAGAGGATTATCCCAAGCTAAGATCTGTGTATAAAAATGGAAGTTTAATTGTGTTTCATCTGAATCTTGTCCAATCTTCATTATTCCCTCCCTGTCCCTTCTGTCATATTTAAACTTGCTTTCTAGATAGTGTAGCATAATTTTATATTACTTTCGTAGTATATATTTAATTGCTTTCTTCGATCTAGTTTACCATGCTTTGTAGAATAATTTTTACTGCTTTCATGATCTGGTTTAATTTATGTCAAGTAGTTGTTAGAAAACCTTGCAAAACTTGAAACGAGTAACCGAGTGGAAAATCTTAGTAAACGACGTGGGCCCTGCTTCCATCGCACATCCTCCAGTGAACGATCCGGTACTTACTATAAATTACTGCAATTTTTGACCCGTGCGCTTTCGGGAGCACAGTTTCTTGACACGAGTAAATAAAAACAACAATTTTGGGAAAATACTCATACAGTGGGAAGGTGTTCAATTTTCATGGCAGGTATCTTCTTGACATGAAATTAAGAGAAGCATCATGGTGCAGATATCAGGGACTTTCAGGGTGACAGACTGAAGGTCCATCCCTGTTGCACCGTGATATTTGTCAAAAGTTTCATGGTTGGAAGGACCACAGCGCCGTTTGAACCCCACAGGAGTAATAAAAAGGGAAATCTTAATATATCCTTAAACCCCATCCCTCAATCATAACTCTTTTCATTTAATAAATACGAACTTGGAAATTGTATTTAGACGGTTCTTCAACCCCCCAGTAGCAAAATGAAACTAGAGCAAAAGTTTCATGGCGCCGTTGCCGGGGACTCTCGAGGCACCATTTGAAATCACAGTTTCCTCCTTAAGCAATAAACCAGTAAAGGGATTTTCAGAAAATTACTCATGTTTGCGAAGCTCGTCAAAAGTTTCATGGCGCCGTTGCCGGGGAGGATGCAGCGCCGTTTACTAGGAGAATTACATTCCTGATTTACTCATAGATAGTTCTTGTATATATTCTTGATCCGTTACTAACCTGGGGGTTGTACAGGTACTGTCAAAAGCTTGATACCAACTGCTTATGCAACGGAGAAGGAACACATTACCGGAGCTACCGTTCGATCTAGAAATAGAAAGGACCGCTCGCCAACTGAGGGCAGAAGCCAGAAGACGGAAAGAGCAGGAGCGTCGGACCCGCACTTCACCTGAAACATCGAGCAGCGATCTATCAGATATGGCAGAAAACCAAAACATTCCCCCGATCTTACCCATAGACCAACCACCAAATAACCCTGGTAATGGAGCTGACGGAGGAGTGGTAGAGCATCCTAATCGTGCCAACGAAGAGGAGAATCTACCAAATCCTAATCAGCAGCAATACTAGCAATTCCACCAACAACCACCACCACCCGTAAACCAATTTCACCAAAACCAAAATATACCAAACCAACAATACCAAAACCAAGCTTTCAATCCAGATCAGTTTCAGAACAACCCACAAGATCCACATAACTTCCAGCAATTTCCCAATTACCACCAACAGTACCAGAACCAAGCTGAACAAGGAAATCAACAACAGCAGCAAGCAGCAGACTTCATGCAACCAATTGTAGAGCCCTATCTGGATGGACCAGGGAGAGCACATTTTCCTGCACACAATTTCGAGCTCAAACCGGCACTCATTAATTTGGTGCAAAACAATCAGTTCTGCGGTGCAAATCATGAGGACCCTCATGATCATCTCCAAACCTTCCTGGAGCTCTGCGACACGATCAAAAATCAGGGAGTCTTTCCTGATGCTATAAGGCTAATGTTGTTTCCATTTTCTTTGTATAGTGGTGCCAGGGACTGGTATAAGTCATTGCCTATCAATCTGCGGAGCACTTGGGCAGACTTGGTGAGGAGCTTTTTGCTGAAGTATTTTCCAGAATCAAAGATTGAGGAAGGAAGAGCTAAGATTGGAGATTTTAAAATGAAGCCAGACGAGTCATTATATGATGCGAAGGAAAGATTCTTGGGCCTCATCAGGCGATGCCCCCAACATGGGTACGCACCCTGGGAGCAATTGAGGAAATTCTACGGAGGACTCACCCATCCATGGAGAATAATGTTAGACGCGGCTGGCGGACGACATTTACTCCACTTGCCTATGGACCAAGCTTGGGAGAAGATTGAGACAATGTCTGTCAACAGATCCATCCTAAACACAGACGATAGGAAGGAGGATCCTCCTAGAAAAGTCTTTGCTGTAAGTGAAGGGAAAACAGATTTTGAAAAATTGCAAGAACAGGTAGCTGCGATACAGCTGAATCAGGATAAGGGGAAGGGAACAGACGCTTCCCAGGCAGGAACCTCATCAGACCAAGTTCAAACACAACAATCGGGAATTATGCCGGGAACTACCAAAATCGCCATCCCAACCTCTCTTATTCCAACAACAATGCACTTAACGCGCATTTGTTGCAGCCAAACCAGCCCAACCAGTTCCAAAACCCACAGCAAAACTTCAGACCTCAGAACCAAGGATTCGTCCAGCAAAGAGTGCAGAACTTTCAAAATCAGAATCAGAATTTCCAACCTCAAATTCAACAGAGGCCTAATCAGAACCAAGGCCAGAATTTCCAGAATTTCCAATCCCAACCTGATCAGAATCAGCAATATAACCAAAGGCCACCATCTCGTTTGGAGAACCTGATGACTGAGTTTATAGCCAACCAGAAGGATATAAACCAACAACTGCAGTCATCAATCAAGAATGTGGAGACGCAAGTCACCCAATTGGCCAAGGAACTACAGAACAGGGGAAAAGGAACACTTCCAAGCAGTACTGAAGCTAACCCGCAGTGTAAAGCAATCACATTGCGAGGAGGCAAGACTCTAAAAGGAATTGTTGAATATGGAAAAGAGACGGCCGAGGAGGAAAAGGATCCAGTAGAGGGTGAAACAGAAAGTGAAAGGATTGAAGGAGGAGACGGTATTGGACTGGTCAAGGACAAATCAGAAACAGCTATTTCGCAGGCTGAAGCTGCAATGGGAGCTGAAAAGGGTAGGGTTGAAGGTACAACTTCCTTTTCTTTACCACCAAAAACAAACAATAATAAGTACATGCCAAGGGTGCCATACTCGGCACGTCTTAAAAATAAGGAGCAAGATGAAAAATTTAAAAAGTTTTTAGAAAGACTGAAAGCTGTCGAGATCACTATTCCATTGGTCGAAATGATTTCAGAAATGCCCGTCTATGCTAAATTTCTTAAAGAAATGATTTCAGGGAGGAGAAAAGTTGAGCAGGAGGAAGTAGTGATTTTGAACAGCAGCTGCAGTGCCATTATCCAAAGAGTGCTACCGGAGAAGAAGGAAGATCCAGGATGTATTACATTGCCGATCCACATTGGGAAAACTAATGTTGGAAAAGGATTATGCGATCTGGGATCGAGCATCAACGTCATGCCACTTGCCATGGTGAAACGCCTTGACTTGGGGACAATTGAACCGGTTACAATGAAGTTACAGCTGGCAGACCGATCAATTACCCATCCAATCGGAATCCTGAAGGACGTAATTGTCAAGACGGGAGGGACCCTCTTCCCCGTCGACTTCATTATTTTGGATAAAGAGGAAGACTACGAGATGCCACTGATCTTAGGCTGCCCCTTTCTCTCAACCGGTGGTGCACTTATTGACGCTCGATCAAATCAAATCAAGCTCCGAGTCGGAGAAGAAGAATTGAATTTCAACATGGGAAAGCTGCAGAAGTTCCCGTCTGAGGGATCTTGTTCCATTTTTGATGTAATAGATAGTAGGAGTGAGGATGAGAGCATAGACTCTGTGACTGATGAGCCAAGCAAAGTTTCAAAACAGGTACTAAAGCCTGAAGGTGCGGAGCAACCAAGGAGCTGCAACGCTGTCCACTTCGAGGATCCTATCTCTGGGGACCTTGAAGAATTCGATGGAGTTGAGTTCATCCCGGAGGAAGAGGAAAGCACTGCTGAGGAGGAAGTGGATCCTGTACTGACACAGGATCCTGAAGGTAAATCTGATCTCTCTCTCCCACCCATTTCTCGCAAATTACTGCCTTCCGTTGAATGCCCACCAGAGCTTGAACTTAAAATACTTCCGGATCATCTTAAGTACGTTTTTCTCGCTGAACATAAAAGATTACCGGTGATTGTGTCAGCCAAGCTGACGCAAGAACAAGAAAAAGCTCTGGTAGACATTCTAAAGAAATATGTACATGCAATCGGATGGACCATTTCTGATATAAAAGGAATAAGCCCCTCTGTTTGCATGCACAGAATTTTAATGGAAGAGGAGTATAAGCCCTCAAGGCAACCACAAAGGCGTCTGAACCCCCATATGCAGGAAGTGGTAAGAAAAGAAGTTATCAAGCTCTTAGATGCTGGTATCATCTATCCTATCTCTGATAGCAAATGGGTTAGCCCAGTGCAGGTCGTACCGAAACGTGGGGGGATCTGTGTAACGACTAATGACCAAGGAGAAGAAGTGGCGATGCGTCTAGTGACCGGTTGGAGAGTTTGCATCGACTACCGGAAGCTCAATACCGCTACCAGGAAGGACCATTTCCCCTTGCCATTCATTGATCAGATGCTGGAGAGGTTGGCCGGAAGGGAGTATTACTGCTTTTTGGATGGGTACTCTGGCTATAATCAGATTGTAATAGCTAGCGAGGATCACGACAAGACCACATTCACGTGCCCCTACGGAACTTTTGCGTACAGGCGCATGCCTTTTGGACTTTGTAATGCGCCTGCCACATTTCAACGATGCATGATGTCAATTTTCTCAGAATTTATCGAAAAATGCATTGAAGTTTTCATGGATGACTTCTCTGTGTATGGAGATACTTTTGATGAATGTTTGACTAATCTTGCACAGATTCTGAAAAGATGTGAAGACACCAACCTGGTTCTGAACTGGGAAAAGTGCCATTTCATGGTCACCGAAGGAATAGTGTTGGGTCACCGCATCTCGCGCGCAGGTATTGAAGTCGACAGAGCTAAGGTCTCAGTCATCTCAAACCTCCCATTGCCTAATTCAATAAAAGCAGTTAGGCGTTTCTTAGGGCATGCCGGTTTCTACCGGAGATTCATAAAAGACTTTTCTAAAATTGCCAAGCCGCTCACTAACTTGCTCTGTAAAGAAAACCCTTTTGTAATAAATGAAGCGTGTGTTCAAGCCTTTGACACGCTCAAAGGAATGCTGATTTCTGCTCCAATAGTGCAACCACCCGATTGGTCAATACCTTTCGAGGTAATGTGTGATGCAAGTGATCTCGCCGTGGGTGCAGTTCTTGGGCAACATAAGGAAGGGAAGCATTGCGTAATTCATTACGCAAGTCATGCTCTGAATGAGGCCCAAAGTAACTACACCACCACGGAGAAGGAGATGTATGCTGTGGTTTTTGCGTTTGATAAATTCAGACAATATCTTATTGGTACAAAAACCACAGTGTACACAGATCACTCTGCACTGAGATACTTGTTTAGCAAACAAGACGCCAAACCTCGATTAATCAGGTGGGTACTTTTGTTGCAAGAATTCAACATTATAATAAAAGATAGAAAAGGCAGAGACAATGGTGCTGCTGACCATTTGTCTCGACTAGAAAATGATAAAAATGAGCTAGCCGTAAATGAGAGTTTTCCGGACGAGCAACTGTTTGCCTTGCATCTTCATGATCAAGCTTGTCCGTGGTTTTCCGATATTGCTAACTTTTTAGCATGCGGAATAACCCCACCATTTCAAAGCAGAGGCCTCAAAGCGAGGTTCAACCGAGATGTAGTTAACTACTTCTGGGAAGACCCTTACCTCTTCAAGCATTGTGCAGATTCGATTATTAGACGATGTGTAACTGAGCACGAGGCTTATCAAATTGCTAAGAAATGCCATGAATCGGAATATGGAGGTCACCATGGCCCCACTCGAACAACTCATAAGGTACTCGAGTGCGGTTTTTATTGGCCTACCATTTACGAGGATTGCAAAGCGTTTGTTAAAGCTTGCGACAGATGCCAAAGATTAGGGAATATCTCCAAGAGGGATGAGATGCCTCAACAAGGAATTCTCACTCTCGAGATTTTCGATGTATGGGGTATTGACTTCATGGGACCATTCCCGACATCTGATGGGAACCATGACATCTTGGTAGCTGTCGATTACGTTTCCAAGTGGGTTGAGGCCGTTGCACTGCCAACCAATGATGGCAACCAGGTCGTCAAATTTTTGAAAAATAACATTTTCAATAGATTTGGTGTACCCAGGGTGATCATATCAGATGGAGGAACCCATTTTGTTAATAAAGCATTTGCAAATCTTATGAGCAAAAATGGGATTCTCCACAAGATCGGCACTCCTTACCATCCCCAAACCAGTGGTCAAGTCGAGGTTTCTAACCGCGAAATCAAACACATACTCGAGGCCACTGTGGGGACAACTCGCAAAGATTGGTCACGTAAGCTCAATGATGCTTTATGGGCATACCGCACTGCATTCAAGACTCCCATTGGGATGTCTCCATACAGACTCATCTTCGGAAAGGCCTGTCATTTGCCCGTAGAACTAGAGCATAAGGCTTACTGGGCCGTACGAATGCTCAATTTTGACCCACGAGTTGCTCAGAGTAAGCGCAAGTTGGACTTCAATGAAATTGAGGAAATACGTGCGCAAGCTTATGAAAGCTCGAGGATTTATAAATAGCGGACCCAGAAGTTACACGATCGTCGTATTAAATCTAAACACTTCTATGTTGGCCAGAATGTCTTGTTATTTAATTCTAGGTTGAAGCTATTCCCCGGAAAGCTTAAATCCAGATGGGAAGGGCCCTACGAAGTGATGCACGTGTTTGAAAGTGGGGCTGTCAGGATCCGAACTGACAAAGGAGACCTGGTGGTGAATGGACACAGACTGAAGGAGTATCTCGGGCAGTTCGACCCCGAAAAAGAAGCTCAGATGACAACAGAACCGGCTTATGTTCAATAAATATTATACATATATTTACTTACTTATTTATTACTTTCTTCACTTATTTTTATTGGGACAAAGTATCCAAAAATCAAGTGAACATTTAGAGTACTAAGACTCTAAATGTGAGGATGTTGATATTTGGAGAAAACCTAACACCTTTTCATAATTGTTTTGCAGGAATTCGAGGAACCAACAAAAAGAAAGATAAAGCTTCCAAAAACCAGGTTTCCGGTAGGGGTAACATTATATTTAATGGAGGTTAATTTTGGAATTTAGAGAAATCTAAAATCCAGAATACATTCATAAAATAAAATTGTTAACCCAACCTAATTTATGCAAGCAATATGTTTTACATTCTATGTTCATCTTGATGAACATAAATTTTTGAAAATCCAAATTTTTCCTTAGTCTTGAATGTGGTTTAATTTTCATTTCAAGAAAATTCGAATTAATTCGAATTGCTTGGAACATACCACATAAGACATTTTGCCTTGGAAATTTTTTCACGTTCGGATTAGTTAATTCGAATTATGCAGGCAGTTCGAATTAATTCGAATCGCCATGCAAATTCGAATTGGCACCCAAGGTAGAATTTCTTGTTATTTCAGAGGCCAAGTGTTGCAATTCGAATTATAGGGCAATTCGAATTAATTCAAATTGCCTGACTAATTCGAATTGGCTTACAAAGGCATTCTCTTACGCAAGTGAGCAATTCGAATTGTGGGGAAGTTCGAATTAATTCGAACTACACCAATAATTCGAATTAGCTCACAAAAGCACCCCAGTGCAAAGTTGGTCCTTACCACCAGGTTCGAATTATGAGTCAATTCGAATTGATTCACAATTCGAACTTGTGTGTAAATTTTGCCTTTCAAGCCAATTCGAATTAATTCGAATTGGCCTGAATAACTCGCATCTTTCACAGAATGCATCAATTCGAATTAATTCGAATTGATGCAATAATTCGAACTCCCCTTCCGAATCCTTTTTATACCCTTCTTTCCCTCTCATTTCCCTCACTTTCACTTTCCACACTTCCAAAATCCCCGTTCTCTCTCTCGCGAAACCCTCCTTCCTCGCGAAACCAGTCACTCTTCTCAAGCTTTCCTCCGGCCAAATCACTCAGAAATGGCTTCGTCGTCGTCAAACCCTAGTGGGAGTCGGGGGTAAGTATCTCTGTTTCGTTTTCGCGCTCGGTTTCAAGTTTACAGTTTTGTCTTTTCATCTTCCGTGCGAAATCGAGGGTGGGAAGGGGAATGCTTGTGTTTCTCATGATGGGAAGAGTTGGAAAGTGGTCGGAGTGTGTTGGGTTTGTTCAGAAATGGGGTAGAAATCGACTAGGCAGAACCTAGGGCTCTAGGTTTTGTGTTCTTAACTGCCATTTAAGGGTTCGAATTTTCTGTGATTCAGGGGGTGTTCTTATTTTGAAAATGAGGGTCTCAAAAACCCTTTTAAAAATTTGATTTTTGTTCATATTGCAGTACTATTGTTCCATTTGTGTTTGTGTGTGTATCTGTGCTTTCTGCTTTGTGATTTTGGTAACTTGTGAGTAGGGTTAACACTCTGGTCGTACTCTCTTCAGCCACTGTGTTGTTTTTCAGTAGATAATTGTTGATGATGACTAAAAATGCATGTTGATAATATCTGCAAAATTTATGTTTTTTTTAAAAAAGCATGAGTTTTGTTGGTAACATTAGTACATTGCAGTAGTATAGATGGACCAAATGTTCTCGTTTCTGTTGATGTTTGCATGTATATTGTTATATGAGTATTTAAGTAATGAAGGCTTTTGTCGGGTACATGTTGCCCGCACATGGCAAACTCAACCCCAAAGGTTGACGATTGCACATACGGAAACATGGTATTACAGACAAAACCATGCCAAAATTTTTCCAACACTGTTGGCATAGCATTTATGTATAAAAAGACAAATTTTCGGAGTATTTCTTTGTTTAAGTGGTTGATCTCTGTCAACTTGGAACAAGTGGGGAATACTTGTAAGGAATGTTTTGTTTTATTCCTTAAAAACCCACTTTCCAAAACAAAATCCAAATGGGGGACCACTCATACCCCCAATTTCATTAAATAAACAAGTCAACCCTTTTCATAAAAATCCAAAAATCACCTTTTGTATGTATGCATGTCTACTTTTATGTTTATTTCTTATTTTTGGTCATGGTCCATTGTACATACTGGTAATTGCATAACTTATCGCTTGCATTCGATTTTCATCATTAATCTCTTATTTTCCCTACCTCACATGATTTATATCATTTTTTTTAGTGATAAAAATCAAATTCCTTCGTAGGCTCAATAACCTACGAAATTTTCTCTTTTTGGTCCCTTGACCACCCAAAAACATCTTAGACTATTTATAGTCTAAGAAAAATTTTAAGGATCCAGGATCCTTATCTCTCTTGCTTTCCTTATTTTGTTATAGTAAGAGTTAGATTTAACAATCCAGCTCCATGCTTGTCTTTCTATAAATTCGAGTAGAAACCACTTAACTCACATTTAGAGCATAGCTCCAAATGTGAGGATGTTGACTTTCAACTCGGATCCACTTATAAAAAATATGTTAAAAATAGTTCCAACTCTTTTCTCTCCAGGAGTCAATTCATTATAGATTCCCTGATGGGTCTTCCAAAGACAACTCCAGATAGTGCCTTCTTGGAAATTGAGAGGCTGAAGAAAGAGGCAGAGGAAAATAGGGTAGCCATAAGGAATGAGCACAACCTACCTATGGACCACCAGATTGAATGGAGGTTCGAAATAAAGGACCATTGGTGGAATACGATTCCAGAAGAAGAAAGAAATGATAGAGCAACAGGCCTCGAAAGAGACTTTTGCCAACATGTATGCAACTTCTGGAACCAAGAGTTCGATGAGGCAAGATATGATCAGCGGTTTAATGAGCCGAAAGTTCACTATGAGCGAATGGTCTGGAGGATGAAACGACAGAAGGCTTATTGGAACAGAATGCTTGAAATCTACTTCGGAGATAGGAGAGCTGCAGCCTTTGAGCCAGTCCTCATCCAACCACCCATTTCTAAGGAAGTGAAAATGCATTATGCCCCCAAGACACCTCCACCATACTTAGTTGCGTCAACTGGTGTACTCTCCATGCCGGAGACCTTCCCATTTACATACAAGAAGGAACTTTTCGACAATGGGACCATCTGCGGACCAGAGGAGCAGCTATGGCTGACATTGCATGCAAAAGAGCGTCATACTGAAATGACATTCAACTTCAGGGATTCTCTCCAGGCGGTGCTGAACTACGGACAAGCCCACCACACTCCAATGCTGGATTCTATCATTGAGAATACAAAAGCAGCCAGGAAACTGTGGGGGGAATATATGACTGCATGGGGAAAATGGGAAAAGGACATCAGGGAGTCTGTACTAAAACCGGGACTCGTGATACCACCGGGAAAAGTAGAGATTCTGCCAGTCTTCTTACCACAAAGGATTCCGGCAGTTGAGCCCCGAGAGACCACAATGAAGGGGATGCCCAATTTCGAGCTAATGAGAGCTGAATGCATTGCAATGATTCAAAACAGATCATGGGACAGAATGGGACGTAAGAGGAAACAGATCTTAGTCATGGGCAAAAACAAATGTTTAGAGTATCTCAACATTCCACCAGTCCGAGACTTAGGATATCTAAAGGAGAAAGAGGCAGACATCGTGGACACCTTGTACACGGAAATGAAAAAGAGGTTTCTCGACCTGCTACGTGAAATGGATGCAGAAGGTCTGAGGCACTGCCAAGAACACCGGCCTCGTCTGCAGTATAACACAGGATTCCAAGGTGTCCTAGGCAGATATTTCACGCTAAAATGGACTGCGCAACTCACAGCCATGTCTGAACCTAAATTCATTCAAAAATTTCTGAAGATCAAAGGACCGGAATTGGGTTTGAATGTTGAAGATGAAGAACAGATCATTGATGACTATGTTGATCCGACCTCCGAGCAATCTGAGCCTGCCGAATCTGAACCCTCCCAGACTGAATCCGAACCAGAGCCACCTAAAAAAAAGAGAAAGCTGATAAGGTTGGTAGATAAAGAAAAGTCTGAAGAGTCTGCTGAGCCTCAAATCAGAATCCAAGAACCTCCGAATCAGCCAATGATCATTCCCCCTGTGCCCAAATTCTATGATGAGCCTCCCAAGCGCAAAGACAGAGGCAAGGATCAAGCCATTGAGTTATCCAAGGAAGAACAACAGCGTAAGGCCCAAGAGCACGCCGATGCAGAATTGGCAAAGAAGGCTCAGGAAGAAGCCGATGCAGAAGCAGCAAGGATAGCTCAAGAGGAAGCTGAGATGGATAGGATTGAGGCACAGAGGAAAGCCGAGTACGATGCCCGACAAGCTGAAAGAGCAAGAAAAGAAAAGGAGGAGGCTGAGATCGAAATGGCAAAAGAGACGGAGGAGTGGAAACAGCAAATGGAAGCTGCAAGGGCCGAGAAAAATCGACTCTGGAAAGAACAAATGGCCAAGGCAGCTGAAGAGGAGGCCAAGAAAGCAGAAGAAGACGCCAGGAAGGCAGAGATGGAGGAGAATATCAGAAAAACCCGAGAGGAAGAGGAGAATAGAAAAGCTGCTGAGAAATTGCAGGCTGAGCTGGAGAAGAAGAAGAAAACTGACACTGAAACCCAGGTTGAGGTCGGGGATGATGATTGTCAGATAATCAGCGGAACCGACATTGTTCCTGTTAAGGTGAAAGCTGAGCCAGCAGAATGGGCAAGAGAGAAGGAGGAACAAGTGAAAAGATCAACTGCTCGCAGAAATGACGCAAACGCGGATTTTGAGAAAACAATGGAGGCAATGCGGCCCACAGAGGAGATAGAGGAAATGGTGCACGAGGGCAATGTCAGATTTGAAGAATCAAAGAAGAAGTTCGCCAAGCTTGCGAGTGATTTGAATGACATAACTGCACAAACTCTGGCGGCAGCTGCTACCCAGCCGCAACCCACAATGCAAGAAACAGTAAGAACTGAAGGTAGCAGTGGAGGTGAGCAAGCAGAGATGAATACCATAGAAGATATCTTCAAAGACAAGACATTTCAGCAGATCCTCCATTACGATCTCAATATTCCCATAGAGCAAGGAGATGACACAGAAGAACAATTGGGAGACCTTAACATCGGGAAGGAAGTTGAGGCATCACAACAAGAATACCAGCATGCTGCCGATCCCTATCATTCCGAGGATTTTCTAAATTCTGTATTCCATGAAGATCCTTGTAATGCACACGAGCAGGGAGCAACTCAAGGAGGTGAAGAGACTGAGTTGAGACAAGCTGAGGAGGAGCCACAACCGAATACACAGGCCGAATCAGAACAGCACGACCAAACCGAACAGAGAGAGCAGCCAAGGGAAAATTCTGACTCTGATGGAGAACAAGCAGAAACTGAAGGGACCCAAGAATCAACCGGATCAGTGCGCTCGGCTGGTTATTGGGTCAACTCAACTTCAAGGGGCAGACTGGGTGTGTCTACAAAGAAGTTCAGAAAATTCCGTATCACGGATGATGCTGACATAATGAGGAGGTTCAACGGGAATGAGCAGAATGCGGGACGATACATGGCACTGAGTGGAGTATTTGTCTCTGATAAAGGGTTCAGTCCAGAATTGATTGATCATCCAATGCTACTTACATTGAAAGAAAACCACGGATGGACTGAATTTCTTAAGCATCACGCTGAACCCGGGATAGCAGAATTGGTTCGGGAATTCTACTGCAACATCAATGCCACACAAAAGACAAGTTGGGTGCGAGGAGTTGACGTAGACATCTCTGCAGACTACTTGAACAACTTCCTTGGTACACCCAACTGGAGGTCAGAAATTCCGACATCTGAACATTTCGAGAAGGGAGCAAGCAGGGCAGCTGACAGGCAGTATCACGACAACATCACTAGGTCCCTTACTACTGAGAGCTACACTGGTGAAATCCCCTTCAAAGCAAAGCACCTGAAACTGGAGTTTCAACCCTCCTATGACTTCTACATGTCGAAGATCAGGCCAAACCCGCATGCACATGAAACATCTGGTCGAATGTTGAAGGGTTTTGCCAAGATTTGGCATGGACTGAAGATCAACGTGGGGGAGCAGATTTTCCATGTCATGACAACAAAAGTCACAGGCACCAGAGCTGCTGCTTTATGCTATCCCAACCTCATCAGGAGAATTTGTGAAGCCCAAGGAGTAGATCTAACAGTTTTTGCAGAGAGTGATCTTATTGATATGAGCCGGCCGATCCCAGTCCCAAAGACAAGGATAACTGAACCAGTTACATACATTATGCCGGAAGAATCAGATGCTCAATCCAGATACACTCCGAGGACACCAACAGCCGGACGCAAAGGGCATAAGAAGAAGGACCATCCTGAAGCGGTGCCTTCAATAGAAGAAGCTGCAGTCGCACCAACAGAACCTGCTCCCACTGCCACTCATCCTGGAACTGATGTTTCCACTCCAAGCTTATCACGAAGACATCCAGTCCGACCCTCGCACAGAAGTCCAACTGTGTCTCAACAACCAGCTGAATCTCAAACTCTAGAAGCAGTGAGCAGAATGGGAGAATCAATGATGCAGAGTGTCAAGTCTTTGGCCGATGCCATTGTCTCGACTCACGAAAAGCAAATGCAGAAAGAGGAAGAGTTTAGGCTGAGAATGTTTGAGAGAGAAGAGGAGTTCAGAAAGGAAGCAGCCAGGCAGCATCAAGAAAGGATTGAGAATGAGGAAAAGAATAGAAGAATGTTCGAAGCAGTGTTCGCCAGTCAAGCCAGGATGTTCGACAATCAAGCCGAAATGATGAAGACCATCCTCAGCAAGTTCCCATCACCTCCAGGAGATGCCACCGGATCCTCCACACAGCCCACGGAGAAGAAGGACTAAGCTAAGTCATCACATTCATGCGAGCTCCATTGTAAACATCATGCAGTAGATTTTCCATTCATTCATTACACTTCCAATCCTCATCATGGAGATCTATTGTAACTGATGTACATTTACTGCTTTCCACAAGAGAATTTCGTCTTGAGTTCTCCATTATTCGAAAAAGATGTGTGGCAGTCCAAGATGAATAAGTGACTGTCACGCCAAAAACAAGCTGTGACATGCTTGCATGTTCACAGTGTCTTTTTACTGCTTTCAATTAAACAAACCGGCATAAAACAAGCATAAATCTGTCACCTAAATTCACATGTTGAATTTAGGCTGATGATGAAATTTTCAGACTATTACATTGGGATAAAACAATTAAAAATATGCAAGACATAAATTCTTGAAGTTTTGAGCTATAAAAATCCAATGATATGATCACTTGAAAGACTAACAAACTTTCATGTTGAGAATTTGATTGAATAAGTTGTAAGAATTTTTCAAAGGTTAAATTTGAGAATAAAAGCATGTCATGATCAAACCGTCCCTTGTGAGATCTGAGCCGAGTCATTTTTACTCAATACTTCTTTGATTGTGTGAATCAATTCGATTAAAAGGCACTAGAACTTGCAATTGGGACCGATTCAAGACCATGCCATATTCCCGAAATCGAGCATATGATCGAGGCACTTAGAAAATCCAAAATTTTGGCTTTCGTTTGAATTCCAAACCCAAAAACATTTTCCCTTTAGGATCAACCAATCTGAGCCTTTAAACCTAATTTTTATTTGAAGCCACTATATTACTCCTAGCCTTACAAAAAGACCAAGAAAATCAAACACAAGTGCACATGAACCATCCCATCAAGGCATTGTAATCTTTGATCATCAAATATGTATTAATCGGTGTGCTATAAACCGATCCAAAAAAAAAAAAAGAGAGAGAAGAAGTTGAGATCTATTCAACAAGAATAAATTGCAAATGACAAAGCAAATTAGACAAAGTCTAATGTCATGCAAAGGAAAAGAAAAACAAAAGATAGAAATAATGATGATCATAAATTCTACAAAATGCCAAGCTATGGTGGAATGGTGTCATGTCACTTTTAGCCCAATAATTCCTTTTCCTACCAAATGTTACAACCGTATGCCCCGTTATAACCTTGAATAAGACCTCGGGATCTCGATTTGAGGAAATGAGCCGGTGGCGAGTTGGTCCAGTTGCAAGCTTATGGGAGAATTTAATTGAATTTGATCTTGAGCGTTAATGATAAAAGCCAATTTTGAGAGTGAGTAAACTTTCCGATTCTACTATATGTGAGGCTCTGCTTTGATTGATTAATGATTCATGTCATGCCTAAATTCAAGAATTAAGCCAATGTGATTTTCTAAACACATATTCAAGAAGAATTAACAATAATGATTGGTTTGTATGTTCACTCAAGTGAGAAGTATCATTCCATTAAACACTGCAACCAAGAGAGTTTAATACTCGTAATTTTGATTGTCTTATCCCAATATAAAAAGAATGAAATTTCTGAGGCCACGCAAATGGATTGAATGTGCAGAGTCCAAGCTCCTAGGAGCACTGACTCTGACTGCTCGGGGACGATCAGTATTAAATGTGAGGATGTTCATAATGGCCAAACTTGTCCATTATTTCCAATCCATTTCCGTGTCTGAGACGAACATTTTGATCGTGATTCCATCTTATTTCAATAAGAAAGCAGTTGAATTTGACAGATTAATGCGAGTTTGTAAAAACATCGAGCCGGTAACAAAAAGACACAAAATATGCAATTTTAAATTGTATTTGTGTTAGAAAAATCCAAAAACATGAAAAAAGGAAAAAGAAAAGAAAAAGGAATGAAAAGATGGGCAAAAGAATAAAAGAGCCCACAGAAATCCAAAAAGATGGGAAAAAGATTGAAAATCCCACAACTGAAATTTGGTTAAGTGTTGAAGCATAGTTCGAATTGTGCAATTCGAATTAATTCGAATTGCACAACAATTCGAATTGCTAAAGAGAGCAAAGAAATGGTTAAGTGTTGGAAGGGATGCAGAAGTCTAATTCGAATTGTTCAAGTTCGAATTAATTCGAATTAGGGAATGAAGAGAGAAGAAACCCAAAGGCAAGAAGAAGATGCAATTCGAATTGTCCAATTCGAATTAATTCGAATTGGCACAAACAATTCGAATTGCCAACAAGTGCAAGGAAGCCAAGCAGAAACCCTCAACCAATTCGAGAAAAGATCAATTCGAATTATCCTCAACAATTCGAATTGATAATTGAAGGCCAAAATCCCAGCTCAAGGAAGAGATCTCACAATTCGAATTAATTCGAATTGGTTGAGATAATTCGAACTTCACTCAACAATTCATCCAAAGAAAGCTGTGCACAACATTGGGGGGCCTAGGGTTTTGAAGATTGTCTATAAAAGCAGACCTTCCACAACAGAATCAAGAGATCAAGAATTTTAACCAAAAAGCAGCTTGGGACAAAAAGAACAGCAGGAGGTTCCACACCCCTTAAGGGTTAGGTAGGTAGTTTAGTTTAGTTTAGTTTATTTTTCTTGCAAGTAGTGTAATCTTTACATGCTTTGAACTTAGTGTAGTGTAGAAGCAGTTTGTGTAACCCTTAGAGTAGCCATTTTCCATATCTTTACATGCTTTCTAGTTAGAATAAACCCTGCCTTCAAGCTAATGATGGTTTTGGGTTCTTTATTTTGCTTTCAAAGTGTCAATACAAGGAAAATTTCCAGAAATGGGTTTATTCATTTGTTTTGGCACTCTTTAATGCTTTCCCTAGAAATAAATGCTTAGTATGTTTGTTTGTTTCAACTAGGTTACATTTATTATGTCCTAGTTGACATTCAAACTTAATAAATGCATGTTTGGTGGGTTTTTGGCTTGATTTAGTGCCTTAGAGCTTCAAATAAGTGTTCTTAGGTTTTAGATGTTTTTAAGGTTTGTTATAATTTTTATTCAGGTTTTATTCTTCCTGCCCTAATTTTGTTCATGCTACCTTAGAGAACTTGAGTGTTCTTAGTTTATTCATGCAGTTCTTAGATAACTAGATGTTTTAGGCTCTTTGATCTTTAATCTCTTGTTTGTAGAAATAGGGTTTGAATCTGGCCAATACCCACTAGACATGTATTTGTTTATTTCTTGAAAATCTCACTAGGGTGGCTGTGAAATGACATTGATGTGAGATGAGGGATTTAGTAAATCTAAACCCATCATTACAGTACAGTGTTCACCTAACCCATACTCGTGAGAACAAAAATTGTAGTTGTCTGAAAATATGTGATTCGAATTGAGGCAATTCGAATTAATTCGAATTGCCTAAGAAATTCGAATTGCATAGCCAAATTATTCTCTTCATGTGGTCTCCAACCAATTCGAATTATTCAACTCGAATTAATTCGACTTGCTCAACAATTCGAATTGGTTTGACAAATCACATTGTATCCATTGTCATCCCCTCATGCCTTAGTTTATTTTCTGTCCCCAACCAATTCGAATTGCCTAATTCGAATTAATTCGAATTGCTGGACAATTCGAATTCACCTTCCCCTTGAGGTAAATGCCTTAGCCAATTTGAGCAAGAAAAGGACTTCGTCAATTCGAGTTGTCCAATTCGAATTAATTCGAATTGGTCAATAATTCGAATTTGATGATGGTCCAAGGGGAATGCCCCTATGCTGACTTCCTCTTCTCTACTAACAACCTAGGTCCCTCTAATATCCTGAGGAAGCTTAAGCTGCTACCTTACTTACGTGATGGGTTTGATCTTCGTTTGGGAGACGGTTCGGTTTCCCTATGGTTCTCTAAATGGTGGCACACTAAACAGTTGGGTCCTCTTATTCCTTGTGTTGCTACCCAAGACCTAGACCTCAAAGTGAAAGATGTTGTGAGTAATGGAAAGTGGGATTAGGAAGGGATTTATTCTCCTATTCCTCATGGCTTGCTTCAAGAGATCAAGTCTGCTCCCCCTCCTCCAATCCACCCTTCTGTCCGCGACCTTTGGATTTTGAAAGGTAGCACCACATGTATCTACTTTGTCAAGTCCGCCTATTTCTTTCTTCTCTCTAACATCAGCCCCTTCTTCGGTTGGAAATGGTTATGGTCAGTGGAACTCCTTGAAAAAATTTGTTTATTCTTGTGGCTCCTTTCTCATGATGCGCTCCCTCTGAATAGTCTTCGATATAAACGAAAGATGGCAACATCTCCTCTTTGTATCATTTGTGGAGATTGTGCTGAGACATGGTATCATTGTTTGTTTGATTGCAACTAGGTTAGAGTGGTGTGCCGCCGCCTGGGCATCCACATCCCTTATGATTGTTGTGACATTCCAAAGGCCGATATTCAGATGTTCTTCCAGGGCATGATCCGGCACTTTGGGAATAGATTTGTGGCTGCTCTGTGGGCCATCTGGAATGATCGGAATGAGAGGATCTTCAGGGAAAATTCTAAATCTTTATGGCAGATTCATAGAGACATTGACAGGCTCGTGGAAGATTTTGATAATGCTCATGTTTCTAAAGTTGTGGTTGCCAGTCATCCAAGGCTTATTAATTGGAATATTGGGGGTGCTCGTGGTACTATTGTTCATGTAGACGGTAGTTCCTTCGGCAAACCCGGTCGTTCTGGCTTTAGGTTTGTGGTTCGTGATGATGTTGGTCACTGGCTTGGCAGGGTTTGTGGGTATCTTGGTTCTTCCACTAATATTGCTACTGAATAATCGGCCATGGCAGAGGGTCTAGATTATGTCTCCCTGCTGGGTATTACCAAGGTCACCTGCTACTCCGATTCCCTCACCGCCATTGGCCTCTTGAAGTCCAGTAATCGTTTCCACCCTTTGTCTCCCATTCTCTGCTGCATTGAGGGTCTCAGGCGCTCGTTTCGGAGTTGTGGTTTCTTCCATGTTCTTCGGGAAGGTAATAAAGTTGCTGATAAATTGGTCGAACATGGAGCATCGGATGAGGATTTTTTCACCACGTGGGCATTCCCTCCTGGTTTCATTCATGGGGACTTGGCGGCGGATTCTTCCGGCGTGTGGTTCCCCAGAATTTAATTTAGCTCAACTTACTTCCCCTTTTCTTATTTCATTTTTATTTTACTTTATATTTTTCCCTTTTTTTCCTGGCTTCGGCTTTTTCAAAAAAAAAATAAATAAATACATTGTCTAAGTTTAAAATTAAAAACATTATAACCAAAAATAGTTGACATGAGTGGTATGGGGCTCTGGCAGTATAAGCAAATGTAGATCTTGGGTTCGAGCTTTTGTGCATGTAAAATTCTGTTTTGAGAGAGACAACCCTTCAATGCTCACCCGATCCTTGAGGGATTAGTCTTAAGTCCAATGAGACCTAAGAATACTCTGATATTCACCTAAAAAAATTAAAAATATTAGAAAAATCTAAAATGAGCTAGTCTAATTTGGTAAATTACTTATTTTGAAAAATAAGAGCCCATGTCATAAGAGCATTAAAACTGTTTTAATTTTTTAGTTAATGGAGTATCAATTTTATATTCTTTCTTAAAAACAAAGATGTTATTCTGAGTTATGAAGATGTTCGCTGGAACTCGGTTGTTGGGACAACACTCCAACAATGTGTATACTACTCCACTGGGAAAGTACAGAAGGGCAGTTATGTGGCCAGTTCCCTTAGCAGGCTTTTAGGTATTTTGGATGGGCCTTGCAAATGTATAAATACTTGTTTTTGTCCTCCATCCTTCTCGAGAGATTCTAATCGCATAAAAAGGAGAAAATAGATCTTTTCGGAGGTCCTTCACTGTAATGGAAAGTTGAGGAAGCTGGAGCTGTTCAAGCCCCATTTATGTTGTCTGTAGAAGGCAAAAACAATCATATTCTGTTGGGTACATCTCTAGTTATTTCTTTGCTTCTATCGTTTTGGGATTGATTGGTTTATATTTAGATTTCTCATGATTTATCACTAATAAACACAAACATGGGGCTTATATTGGGTGTTGTATCACCTTGTACTTGATTAGATTAAGTAGCTAGATATCACAAACACCATTTCTACATCTTCTAGTGAATTATGTTGACAGCAGCCGGATAGATACACCTTGAGGCTTCCGGTTGTTTGCTTAGTCTATTGGAAGGATAAGAAAGTTCATTAGTGAATATGGTGTGTGTGAAATGGGTCGAAGATCCTTACAACATGTTTGGTGATGATCTAGTGAAAACCTAGCTTGGGGCCCCCAGATGTTGTAATACCCATGAATTTAGTCGCATTATAATCGCTTGAAAGGAAATGGAATTAAATTCGAGATCGAAAAAAAATTTAATTCCAAGAACCCGGGAAGCCGGAAATAATTTAATTAAATAAATTATTACACGGAAGCCAATAGTTGACGAATTCAAGATTTCGAACATGAAATAATTTCGAGATCGAAATAAATTTGAAAATAGGAATTTATAATCCGAGAATGACCCGAATAATCGAGCCCGAGAACGTAGGAGGATAGAAGCCCGGAAAGGGAGGAGAAAAGGCCCGACGAATCGCACGACCCAGTGATAATGGCCAAACTTGTCCATTATTTCCAATCCATTTCCGTGTCTGAGACGAACATTTTGATCGTGATTCCATCTTATTTCAATAAGAAAGCAGTTGAATTTGACAGATTAATGCGAGTTTGTAAAAACATCGAGCCGGTAACAAAAAGACACAAAATATGCAATTTTAAATTGTATTTGTGTTAGAAAAATCCAAAAACATGAAAAAAGGAAAAAGAAAAGAAAAAGGAATGAAAAGATGGGCAAAAGAATAAAAGAGCCCACAAAAATCCAAAAAGATGGGAAAAAGATTAAAAATCCCACAACTGAAATTTGGTTAAGTGTTGAAGCATAGTTCGAATTGTGCAATTCGAATTAATTCAAATTGCACAACAATTCGAATTGCTAAAGAGAGCAAAGAAATGGTTAAGTGTTGGAAGGGATGCAGAAGTCTAATTCGAATTGTTCAAGTTCGAATTAATTCGAATTAGGGAATGAAGAGAGAAGAAACCCAAAGGCAAGAAGAAGATGCAATTCGAATTGGCACAAACAATTCGAATTGCCAACAAGTGCAAGGAAGCCAAGCAGAAACCCTCAACCAATTCGAGAAAAGATCAATTCGAATTATCCTCAACAATTCGAATTGATAATTGAAGGCCAAAATCCCAGCTCAAGGAAGAGATCTCACAATTCGAATTAATTCGAATTGGTTGAGATAATTCGAACTTCACACAACAATTCATCCAAAGAAAGCTGTACACAACATTGGGGGGCCTAGGGTTTTGAAGATTGTCTATAAAAGCAGACCTTCCACAACAGAATCAAGAGATCAAGAATTTTAACCAAAAAGCAGCTTGGGACAAAAAGAACAGCAGGAGGTTCCACACCCCTTAAGGGTTAGGTAGGTAGTTTAGTTTAGTTTAGTTTATTTTTCTTGCAAGTAGTGTAATCTTTACATGCTTTGAACTTAGTGTAGTGTAGAAGCAGTTTGTGTAACCCTTAGAGTAGCCATTTTCCATATCTTTACATGCTTTCTAGTTAGAATAAACCCTGCCTTCAAGCTAATGATGGTTTTGGGTTCTTTATTTTGCTTTCAAAGTGTCAATACAAGGAAAATTTCCAGAAATGGGTTTATTCATTTGTTTTGGCACTCTTTAATGCTTTCCCTAGAAATAAATGCTTAGTATGTTTGTTTGTTTCAACTAGGTTACATTTATTATGTCCTAGTTGACATTCAAACTTAATAAATGCATGTTTGGTGGGTTTTTGGCTTGATTTAGTGCCTTAGAGCTTCAAATAAGTGTTCTTAGGTTTTAGATGTTTTTAAGGTTTGTTATAATTTTTATTCAGGTTTTATTCTTCCTGCCCTAATTTTGTTCATGCTACCTTAGAGAACTTGAGTGTTCTTAGTTTATTCATGCAGTTCTTAGATAACTAGATGTTTTAGGCTCTTTGATCTTTGATCTCTTGTTTGTAGAAATAGGGTTTGAATCTGGCCAATACCCACTAGACATGTATTTGTTTATTTCTTGAAAATCTCACTAGGGTGGCTGTGAAATGACATTGATGTGAGATGAGGGATTTAGTAAATCTAAACCCATCATTACAGTACAGTGTTCACCTAACCCATACTCGTGAGAACAAAAATTGTAGTTGTCTGAAAATATGTGATTCGAATTGAGGCAATTCGAATTAATTCGAATTGCCTAAGAAATTCGAATTGCATAGCCAAATTATTCTCTTCATGTGGTCTCCAACCAATTCGAATTATTCAATTCGAATTAATTCGACTTGCTCAACAATTCGAATTGGTTTGACAAATCACATTGTATCCATTGTCATCCCCTCATGCCTTAGTTTATTTTCTGTCCCCAACCAATTCGAATTGCCTAATTCGAATTAATTCGAATTGCTGGACAATTCGAATTCACCTTCCCCTTGAGGTAAATGCCTTAGCCAATTTGAGCAAGAAAAGGACTTCGTCAATTCGAGTTGTCCAATTCGAATTAATTCGAATTGGTCAATAATTCGAATTTGATGATGTTCCAATTTCTGGCAATGATCAATTGGGTAAAGTACTACTTCATCCTTCATACATTCTCGATTCGAATTACCCCAATAATTCGAATTGAACTATCCCTTCTATTTTGAAAACTCTAAAAACATTTTCTTTCATGATTTGTGTAAGTTGCATGGGTGTATTGGGCCTAGGCCCATTTCACCTAACTTTTATCCATTACACATTTCAACTTATTAGTGTCCAATTATTGTGTGTTTAACACCCATACAATACCAAAAACATTTTCCTTATTTTCAAATTTTCCTTTTTATTGTATGTATGAACGGATAATGAGAAACACCACAGATTAATGTTGGTGAAAGGACCCTTCGCAGGGATATCGACTAACCCGTCTTCTGTGTGTCAATTATTATCTGTTATTTTGCATGATCTGGTTAGTGGTTGGTGGAAGCTCCGGCGAGCGTTCTCTTCACTAAGAGTTTCGATTAGTCACTCAGCCAATTCCTAATCAGATACAGTTTTAATTTTCTTTATCTTAATTTCTCAACCTGAATTCAAGTTGCAATAGTATCAACTGATGTCGACCAACCTCAGTTGAGAAATATTACAGCAAGAAATATGTGGGTTTTTCTTCCACTCACAGACAAAAGAAAACTAAATGACGGCGGTCATCGTTGTTTGGAATTCTTTCTGTCTAAAATCAATCATCTGGGAAAATTGGGAACCGGACAGCAGATGTTTGCAGTCCGGAGAACCCCAACTATCTCTGGCACTCCTTTTAGCCGATTTCTTCTCATCTCAGGCTAATCCACCTTTGTGTATCGCATTCTGTCTAACCCCATCATATATTTTGGGGTGTTTTATTTTCCTTTTCATATACTTGTATGCATGATACTATTATGTAGATGTTGCGGTCATATCATTATTTTGGGGATCCTTCCCCTTGGACACAGAAGTCTTGATTTAAATCAGATGCTGCATAGTAAATTTCCAATAAAAACTCCTTTATAACCCGGATCTGAGTAAGGGATAAATTTGATAGTTATGACTAATTCATCTTCCACTGGGGATTGATTTTGAGAGCTTAGAAGCAGTCAGCGATTAGGTCTCACATAGACTGAAAGGATCTGTGTTTTAATTGAGAGTTTAGTACCTGTTTAGGGAATGATTTTCAAATATTCATTTGCTTCTCGAAATTGCTGTGTGTTGAAAATCTGATATTAGATATCGCATTAAGTCAATATCCACTTGGGTGTAGATGAGATGTGATAAATAATACTAGAGGAACAACATATAGGCCTTGGTGAATTTATAAGGTAAGGTCGAGTATTCCTTCGACTACTATCTTCTTCTGCCAAAGTCTAGAATTGAGTCTTGAGTGAGTACATCCGGAATAGGTTCATTTATGGATCTGTTTCATTTAGTTTGTATCTCATAACTACCCAGATGTTGTAAGCCCTGTGGCTTATTGATATCTCGGGGGTTCTTGATCTGCATCTGGTCACCAAGACCAGGGGCTCTTTTATACTAACGGAAAGAGACGTTTTTAACGATTCCGAGTGATAGATTTAAATGCTTTCTTTACAGCTTTCTTACTGCTTTCCTTTAAATGCTTTCATAGAGGTCACTCGGAAGAATTAGGGGTTGTCCATCTGTTAAAAGGTTTGAGAGTTATGGAATGGTTTGGGGCTTTATTTGAAACTTTGGGTGTGACATGGGGGAATGATAGGAGTACTTGGCATGTCAACTAATGATATGTTAGGTGTTGCTTGTTCACCACAGATATGTAATGTAACTTCACAAGGCCTGTGGAGGGAGTTATAAGTCTGTGGTATCTTAGAAATTGTTGTCTTAAGAGCATGTAAATTCTCACCATAAGTACCTGTCTGTTAAAGGGAACATGGTGTAGAAAGCATGAGAGTTAGCTAACTAGAGGATTATCCCAAGCTAAGATCTGTGTATAAAAATGGAAGTTTAATTGTGTTTCATCTGAATCTTGTCCAATCTTCATTATTCCCTCCCTGTCCCTTCTGTCATATTTAAACTTGCTTTCTAGATAGTGTAGCATAATTTTATATTGCTTTCGTAGTATATATTTAATTGCTTTCTTCGATCTAGTTTACCATGCTTTGTAGAATAATTTTTACTGCTTTCATGATCTGGTTTAATTTATGTCAAGTAGTTGTTAGAAAACCTTGCAAAACTTGAAACGAGTAACCGAGTGGAAAATCTTAGTAAACGACGTGGGCCCTGCTTCCATCGCACATCCTCCAGTGAACGATCCGGTACTTACTATAAATTACTGCAATTTTTGACCCGTGCGCTTTCGGGAGCACAGTTTCTTGACACGAGTAAATAAAAACAACAATTTTGGGAAAATACTCATACAGTGGGAAGGTGTTCAATTTTCATGGCAGGTATCTTCTTGACATGAAATTAAGAGAAGCATCATGGTGCAGATATCAGGGACTTTCAGGGTGACAGACTGAAGGTCCATCCCTGTTGCACCGTGATATTTGTCAAAAGTTTCATGGTTGGAAGGACCACAGCGCCGTTTGAACCCCACAGGAGTAATAAAAAGGGAAATCTTAATATATCCTTAAACCCCGTCCCTCAATCATAACTCTTTTCATTTAATAAATACGAACTTGGAAATTGTATTTAGACGGTTCTTCAACCCCCCAGTAGCAAAATGAAACTAGAGCAAAAGTTTCATGGCGCCGTTGCCGGGGACTCTCGAGGCACCATTTGAAATCACAGTTTCCTCCTTAAGCAATAAACCAGTAAAGGGATTTTCAGAAAATTACTCGTGTTGGCGAAGCTCGTCAAAAGTTTCACCCAGCCCAGGCCAGATCCGTGCGGTCTCGCGCAGAATAGGGCGATTTCCGCGCCAGGCCAGTAGCAGCGGTGCATGCGCGATCATGGCGTTTTCTTGCCAAAATTCGTGTCTCAACGAAGGAAACTCACCTTATTACGGGAGGAGGGGATATTGGACGGTCCTCACACCCTAAAATCTTATTTTGAGACCTTAATCTACCCCCAAGCAACCCTCCCTACCATCTCATACTTTCTCCCAACGCCATCCAACCCGAAAGCCCCAAAATACTTATGTTGTGGACTGTCCGACGGAAGAATCCGAGCAAGGAGGACGTGAAGAGCAGGGATTCAGACCTAGGTCGGAGGTAAGCTATAGTTTTGAACCTTATTTCATGGTTTTAGTTGAATCTAGATCCTAACTTCTAGTTTTCATTCTTATAATCATAAATCGGGACCGAAGAAAAGGTGAAAGAGTAATTTTGACGTGTCCGAAGCAACCATAGGCGCCCGACCATCCCAGAAAGATCCTAGAACTCATACTCAGTAAGTCGACTCCTTTCGTATCAATTTAGGTGGTCTCAAATCGATTGTATTGCAAGATTTAACCAAGTAACAAAAATCTGTCTCAAAAACTCCACATACGCGCGATCTATGTAATCCGCACAAATTTCCCTTCTCGAGTGTTCGAAATGGAAAAGTCAAAAATAAGATTTTGTTCCTAAGACTTTAATCTATGATGGGTTAAAATTTCACAAATTTTCATCAAATTTTATACCCCGAAATCAAATTTGGTTTACTCTGCGTTATTCGCCAAATCGGAAAAGTTGATAGATTTGCATGTCCGAACTTCAATGTCATTTTTCTAATGGATCCAATCGAAATTAATCTTTGATGTATAAATGAAAGTTGTAGCTAATTGCCTCTTAAATGTGTCTGTAAAATCTCATAAATTTTTGTTAACGTTTGACTCTCCGAAAACAACCTTGTTGATCTGTGATTTCAAAAACAAATTGATAGACTTGCTAACTTGAATTTGATGCGCGAAACAAAGTGATACTCTGGAAAGTTTTCGGATAAGATGCCTCTAATAAAACTTGTTTATTTTCGTGTCAAGTATGTGTCTGTAAATTTTTAGAATTTTTGAAGTTCGTTTGTTAGGTCAAAAACGCGTTTTAAAATCAGTGCGTTGTTACTGAAATTCTGACAGATTATGTTTTCTGGAACTCACTACTCGAAATTTATGATTAAATGATAAAAAAAATTTTGAAAATCCCATTACACTAGGTTCAAAATGATCTCGATATGCTAATTAGGGGGTGAGTACTCTGCAGGGTGCCCCTCTAACTATTCATTTCGTGCCTATATGGACGATTGGTGACCCCTTATGAAAAATTGAGCCAAAACGGCTATAGATTGGGCTGTAAAGAATGAGATCGAGGACGGATGCTAAAAACAGGGAAAAATTTGCACCTAAAGAGGTCTTTATTGAAGAGGCTTTGCACCTGAAATAGGACTAATGCAGATCCTCAAGCCTTTTAAGAACGAGGGAGTTCATACTAATACTAATAAGAAATCAAGCTTTCGCCCTTTTCTTTTAATGTTGCAGGGTTACCCTTGTAGGTTTCATACCCGCGTGCCGTATCAGCATGTTCTAAGAGCAGTACAGAACTATGATCTGCTTTTAGAACGATCCATTCAGACTAACCCATCCAGAAGTCATCAAAGCCTTTCTGACTCGGCCTGGCTTCGGATCTGCGACATCGGGAAGCAATCATTTCTCCAGAAAGTAACCCAACACTCTCGAGAGTATCCATATGGGTTTCCCGAGGCTCTGGAGTGGTACTGGGTATGGCGTATTTGGTTGCGGCCAACGGTTATATGAGATTTCCTTGCAATCGTGAAAAACTTGAGAAATTTGAGAAACTCGATTGTGGCGTAACGGGAAACTAAAATACTTGAGTTCTTTATTTATTTATTTGTTTATTAAAATATATTTGTGCTTCCAAATTAATGTCTATGCCTTATTTAAATTATTTTTAAATTAATTGTGCCTTTAAAATTATGCAAATTAAATCCTTGTTTATTAATTGGTCAAATTACATGTTTATAGATGTGCATGGGTAAAAGTATACTTTTATTTGTTAAATTTTTAAACCTCTTTATTGCTACGTTAGGGATTGATTTACTCAGTATTTCATATACTGATAAACTGTTGTTTTCATGTTTTCTGTTACAGAGTATGAAGATGTGGCATGAGCATTCATGCATCGGGCGGGTAATAATATATTATCATTATGTCGTATTTTGCATTTAGACTTTATTAAACACTACGTTTTGGCCATGTAGGCCCAAGCTTAAATTTCCGCTGCGACTTATTCTATTATGTGTGGATGATACTATGCTATTTTCAAATTAAATCTTTTTGGGCTTGTTTTTAAATTATTTTTGAAATACCTCTAGCCTTAGCATCTCTCAAGTGAGCTCGAATGAGTCGTGTTGCTTGGGAGGTGTGGCGGTGGCATCTCGGCCTGGGTTACCAAAACCGGGGTGTTACAAGTTGGTATCAGAGCCCG
Organism: Hygrophila difformis; assembly: GCA_030278955.1. Classification (NCBI taxonomy): domain Eukaryota; kingdom Viridiplantae; phylum Streptophyta; class Magnoliopsida; order Lamiales; family Acanthaceae; genus Hygrophila; species Hygrophila difformis. The sequence goes on along the minus strand of JAOANR010000006.1, from coordinate 51,277,604 downwards.
GATTATTTTTAAGCTATTATTTTTAAACTATGAAATTTTCTAAGCCCAAATTATTTTACTTCAATTATTATTTTTAAAGGCCTACATTTTTAAGCCCAAACTTTTAGCCCAACATTTTATTTACTTGTTATCTAAGCTCAATACCTATATTTTAATTGGAGCCCATGATTTTATTATTTTTGCCCCAATATAGAAGCCCAGAAATTTTTACTATTATTTTAAAATTTAAAGTATTATTTCCATGGAATAAATTTTTATTTTTATACCCATGGAAAAAATATATAAAATGCATAATATATTGTTGGGGGATTGCATATGCATACTGCATGCATGTTTATATTCTTCTATGTTCTAACCTTACTTTAGACATGCTCTAACTTAAACCCACTTCGTTTACACTAGATGGCTGAACCGAACGTTAACATGATCAACCTCATAAAGAAATTGACTAATGCGTACCTTGAATCTCAACAACACATCAACTTCTTTAAAAGTCGAGTAAGGAAACTTAAGACTAACATGGCCCATCTGGGACACCTTAGCGAAGCGGATCACCACAATTTAACCCAACGGCAAGCCCAAGTGACTGAACTCCAGGAAAAGAACGATGACTTAGAGAAGAAGGTAGAGGATCTGGAGGTGGAGTTGCTTAACCTGATTGATGATGTGTTTCCGGGGGCTGGGCCTGGCGCCCCTGTAATACCCTGAAATTTTGCAACATAAAATAAATAAATAAATAAATAAATAAACATAATAAATAGATAAAGAATCATAAGAAGTGAGAAAAGGAGTTAAATTAAAAAGGAACCAAAGTTCCAAGAACCCGGGAAGCCGAAGACAATTTAATCGAATAAATTGTTACACGGGAACCCGATACTAACGGACTCGATAATTCGAGTCCAAATGTAAATTCAGACCCGAATAAGATTTAGATAGGGAATTGGAACCCAAAACTGACCCGGAAATCGGAGCCCGAGAACATAGAGGGATAGAAGTCCGAAAGAGAAGAGAAAAGGCCCGACGGATCGCACGACCCGGCCCAAACCGCAGCCTGGACCAAGGCCGCGCGGTCTCCGCGCGCTCCCAAGGGGAGAGACCGCGCCAACCCCGCACCAATTGCGGCAGTTGCGATGTTCCGCGATTCACTCGCCCGAATCCGAATTTTTTGACTTCGGTTGCTCACCTTGCGGCTCAAGACACCCTAGGGCAGACCTTGGAATCTTCCACATCTATAAATAATCATTCCTTCCCACCCCGAACACTTTGAAAACCCTACGAAAATCTCTATACGTATCAAACCCTAATCCCGGAGTCGTCGGAGGCACGAAGGCAATAGAAGACTGAGTTTGGACGAAAATCCAGAGACCCTCATCGCCGGGTAAGATCTTGTCCATTCTTTTCCATTCAAGATTCGAAAATGAATCCTAATTAAATCTCTTTTCTATTCTAAACCCCAACCCGGACGCGTTGAGGAAAAACGAAGGATTTCGGAGGGAGAACGAAGGACGTGGAAGCCACGCCTACGAATCAACGAGCCGGATAATCCAAATTTATGTAAGTTAACCTTACTATGGTTTTGGGCGAATTAAAATACATCTAATCTAAAGATTTACTCAAGAACTTAGAATCTGTCAACACGAAAAACTCTACGGCGCAGCGTTTTTGCACGAATTTTTAGAACCCTTAAAACTGATCAAACGGGACAATCTAAAACACAAAAAACGTTCCTAACACATTAATCTAGGTCCTGTAAAAATTTCATAATTTTTCATTGAGGTTGGATATCTGAAATCGACTCCAAACCAAACTGTTCTAAATTTAGATCTTGAAATCTTGACAGAACTTTAGTTCGAACTTGTAGGCATTTTTGACAATATATCTAGGATGAATTAGGACTTTTTCCAAACATGAAACTTGTAGATCTATACCTTAAGTATCCCCTTGTAAAATTACATCAAATTTGAAGTTAGTTTGCTATGGTAGATCTCGAAATTTTGAAACTGCTGTCGTAACGATTCGGACAGTTTAATATCCTGATGAAAATCTACGTTTTTGACCTATTTCCGTAACTCGGATCAAAACATTTAAAACACAAAACTTGTTCGTCTCTGTGTTTTCGAGTCACTGGTCAAATTTCAAAATTTTTGGATTTAAAAAAAATTTTTAATTAATTTTGGAGTAAACAGTGTTTTGACAAAGTCAAATTTTGAAAATCTTGTCGAAACGGTGAAATGGGCCTTTAAGGTTTAAACGATTGGGAATTCCTTTGAAATAAAATACACATGAAATATAATGCTTGCCGAAAGGCAATTGAGATATAATGCTTGCCGAAAGGCAGTTGAGATATAATGCTTGCCGAAAGGCAATTGATAAATAAAGCTTGCCGAAAGGCAATAGATAAATAAAGCTTGGCGAGAGGCAATTGATAAATAAAGCTTGCCGAATGACAATTGAGATATAAACATGAGACATGAGACATGAAACTAGAAGACTCGAAAGTTGTTCCTTTTAGATTATGCTTTTAAATTATGTCCTACATTATATTACTTTGCAAGCTATATTTATGGTCTTATGAAATCCCTGTCTTTTAAATTATGCGGTTAAATTGTTATTAGATGAAGACATTAAATCATGTCTTGTATGCACATGTTTTCTTTAAATATTAAATAATGGATTTGAAACCCCACGATCATGTATTTGTTAACTTACTCAGCAAGTTGTGCTGACCAAAAACCATTTCTTTCTTTTTCCTACAGAGCATGTGGATTATACTTGAGCACGTACATGCATGGAATTTTTGGGAACACTTTATCTTTAAATCTTGCAATAGACTATAGTATGAACGGGCCTGTTTAACCCGTATTTTGGCCGTGTTGGCCCAATTTTAAATTCCGCTGCACTATACATATGCAAATATTACTTTCCGCTGCAACTTTGATATTATGATTTTTAAATTATATTACAATGGGATGTTTGAATGTTTTAAATTCTGAAAAACCATAGCCTTGCATCTCTTTAGCAAGCTCGGAGAAACCGTGTCCTTCTAGGGAGGTGTGGCAGTGACATCCCGACCTGGGTAACCAAAAACTGGGGTGTTACAAAGTGGTATCAGAGCCCGGATATTTTTAAATTATTATTTTTAAACTATTATTATTATCAATATTATTATTTTTAAGTATACACTATTATTTTTTTTAAAAGGTATTCTTTTATAAAGAGCCCAAATTACTATTTCCTAGCCCAAATTATTTTTGAGGCCAAATGTTAATTATTTTTAACCCAATATAGAGGTCCAAGAATTTTAACTATTATTTTAAATTTTTAAAGCATTAAATCCATGGGATAAATTTTTATTTTTAAAACCCATGGAAATTATATATATAGTGCATGAATTATTTTGGGGGGGAATCATCATCTGCATGTGCATACCACATTTTTTTTTCTATACCTTAGAGAACCTAGAAGCGATATGTTCTAACTTAGACATTTTGCTTGCACTAGATGACTTAGACACTTGACATCAACTTAGGAACGCTAACTAGAGACCGATCCTGCCTTAGTTCTAGATCGCGTTCATCTAAGCGCATGCCTAAGCATAATAAATCTCGGCCTTAGCCATTCTTATCCTTGTATGAATTAGAAAATTTCCTTATGTGGAGACAATAAAGATCAAGTTTTTATTAAAACACTCTTTATTCCAAAAATCTTGTTTGGTTTCCCAAAGGACAAATCCGAAAATTCGAAATTCGAAATTAGAAACTCACGTGGCCTTATAGGCGCGCGCTTAACACTTGATCTCATATATGATTTAGCAAATTTCTTGTTCAAGCGATCTATCTAAACACTGATAAACTAATCTATATACGTTATAACAGAAAATGGCACCTAGGAGAAACCCAAGGAAGGTAAGTCCAAACGGCACTGACGCTAACCTCCCCAACATGACCAATACCAATGAGACCCCTCAAAACCTAGGAGAACGAGTACCTCCTGCACCCAACAACATGGAAGAACGTCTAAGGATTGTGGAGGAAGTCTTGTAGCATTAGAAAATACTGAGGTGCATAGGGCACAAGCAACAGTACCTCCGCCAGTAGCCCGATTCAACTACTTGGCGTTAGTAAACCCCTACAACCCACCCCATTATGAAGGCCAAGAGGATCCGGCCAAGTTGGAAGGGTGGATCCGTACATTTGATAAGCTCTTGTATGCTATCAAATGCCCTGAGGAGGAGAAGATACGTGTAGCGACCTACTACTTAGGAGGCGAAGCCGATGAGTTGGTGGCAAAATCTTCAAGCGAATTCAGAGGAAGACGAGGAAGCCTACACCTGGGAGGAACTTAAGGAAGGTTTGAGGGAAAGATTTTACCCACTGAGTACCAAGACTGCGAAGTGCGAGGAGTTCATCAACCTCAGACAAGGTGCGCAAACAGTGCAAGAGTACTACACCAAATTCAAGGAGCTAGTACGATTTGCTACGAGGCTAGTGCCAACCGACTCTGACAAGGCTCAGAAATTCGAGATGGGTCTGAACCTTAGTATCCGGGAGATACTTGCAGTAGGACAATTCACGAACCTGCAGACGGTTTATGATCGTGCGGTAGCAGTTGCACGAGTTCAAGGACTGAAACGGAAACCGGTAGATGAGGCTAACCAAGGACCACAAGGAGAATGCAAGGCGGATAAGGACCATTTCTATGGAAACTCGAACGGACAACATCAAAATGACAAGAGGGAGAAAAAGGGGATAGTCTTCAACCATGGGGACTATGCGCCACCATGTCCAAAGTGTGGAAAGCCGCATATGTGAAAGGATGCCCTCAGCCTAGAGCATGCCTTCGATGTGGTCGACATGTCATCGGCTGCGTAATTGCCGGACATGGAAAGAGAACATCGACAAGAGAGAGGATGTGACTACTCGACCTAAGCAACCACGAAACCCAGACGGTCAAAATGGCAACAACCAAGGGCACCGATAACCTCAGAATAAAGACCAAAACCCGAAACTTCTTGAGAATACTGAATAGACAGTTATGGGGACATAACTGGAGTCCTAAGGGGGAGAGGACGTGATACCCCATAACAATTTATCTTTGGAGTTCGACTCGATCACATGTATCCTAAATCATAAATACATAAATTCAAATTGTTTTGAACTACGTTATGGCTTGATCCCTTCACAGGGTATGTAGACAGCTTAGAAGTTTTAATTCTAAGTTCAGTCACCAAATAATAAAATAAACAAAAGAATTAACTCTTAGCACGAGGAAAGCCGAAACACAACTTAGAGGACGAAGTTGATTCTTAAGGAGGGTAGACTGTAATACCCGGGAATTTTGCAACATAAAATAAATAAATAAATAAACATAATAAATAGATAAAGAATCGTAAGTGAGAAAAGGAGTTAAATTAAAAAGGAACCAAAGTTCCTAGAACCCGGGAAGCCGAAGACAATTTAATCGAATAAATTGTTACACAGGAACCCGATACTAACGGACTTGATAATTCGAGTCCAAATGTAAATTCAAACCCGAGTAAGATTTAGATAGGGAATTGGAACCCAAAACTGACCCGAAAATCGGAGCCCGAGAACATAGAGGGATAGAAGTCCGAAAGAAATGAGAAAAGGCCCGACGGATCGCACGACCCGGCCCAAACCACAGCCTGGACCAAGGCCACGCGGTCTCCGTGCGCTCCCAAGGGTAGAGACCGCGCCAACCCCACGCCAATTGCGGCAGTTGCGACGTTCCGCGATTCACTCGCCCGAATCCGGATTTTTCGACTTCGGTTGCTCACCTTGCAGCTCAAGACACCCTAGGGCAGACCTTGCACGTCCCCTAGGTCTTCCACATCTATAAATAATCATTCGTTCCCACCCCGAACACTTTGAAAACCCTACAAAAATCTCTATACGTATCAAACCCTAATCCCGGAGTCGTCGAGGCACGAAGGCAATAGAAGACTCAGTTTAGACAAAAATCCAAAGACCCTCATCGCCGGGTAAGATCTTGTCCATTCTTTTCCATTCAAGATTCGAAAACAAATCCTAATTAAACCTTTTTTCTATTCTAAACCCCAATCCGGACGCGTTGAGGAAAAACGAAGGATCTCGGAGGGAGAACGAAGGACGTGGAATCAACGCCTACGAATCAACGAGCCGGATAATCCTAATTTATGTAAGTTAACCTTACTATGGTTTTGGGCGAATTAAAATACATCTAATCTAAAGATTTACTCAAGAACTTAGAATCTGTCAACACGAAAAACTCTACGGCGCAACATTTTTGCACGAATTTTTAGAACCCTTAAAACTGATCAAACGGGAAAACCTAAAACATGAAAAACGTTCCTAACACATTAATCTAGGCCCTATAAAAATTTCATAATTTTTCATTGAGTTTGGATATCTGATATCGACTCCAAACCGAACTGTTCTTAATTTAGATCTTGAAATCTTGACAGAACTTTAGTCCGAACTTGTAGGCGTTTTTGACAATAGATCTAGGATGAATTAGGACTTTCGCCGAACATGAAACTTGTAGATCTATGCCTTAAGTATCTCCCTGTAAAATTTCATCAAATTTGGAGTTAGATTGATATGGTAGATCTCGAAAGTTTAAAACTGCTGTCGTAAAGATTCGGACAGTTTAATATCCTAATGAAAATCTACGTTTTTGACCTATTTCCGTAACTTGGATCGAAAAACTTAAAACACAAAACTTGTTCGTCTCTGTGTTTTCGAGTCACTGGTCAAATTTCAGAATTTTTGGACTTAAAACATATTTTTAATTAATTTTGGAGTAAATAGTGTTTTGACAAAGTCAAATTTTGAAAATCTTGTCGAAACGGTGAAATGGGCCTTTAATGTTTAAACGATTGGGAATTCCTTTGAAATAAAATACACATGAAATATAATGCTTGCCGAAAGGCAATTGAGATATAATGCTTGCCGAAAGGCAATTGTTAAATAAAGCTTGCCGAAAGGCAATTGATAAATAAAGCTTGTCGAGAGGCAATTGATAAATAAAGCTTGCCGAATGGCAATTGAGATATAAACATGAGACATGAGACATGAAACTAGAAGACTCGAAAGTTGTTACTTTTAGATTATGCTTTTAAATTATGTCCTACATTATATTACTTTGCAAGCTATATTTATGGTCTTATGAAATCCCTGTCTTTTAAATTATGCAGTTAAATTGTTATTAAATGAAGACATTAAATCATGTCTTGTATGCACATGTTTTCTTTAAATATTAAATAATGGCTTTGAAACCCACGATCATGTATGTGTTAACTTACTCAGCAAGTTGTGCTGACCCAAAACCATTTCTTCTTTTTCCTACAGAGCATGTGGATTATACTTGAGCACGTACATGCATGGAATTTTTGGGAACACTTTATCTTTAAATCTTGCATTAGACTATAGTATGAACGGGCCTGTTTAACCCGTATTTTGGCCGTGTTGGCCCAATTTTAAATTCCGCTGCATTATACATATGTAAATATTACATTCCGCTGCAACTTTGATATTATGATTTTTAAATTATATTACAATGGGCTGTTTGAATGTTTTAAATTCTGAAAAACCATAGCTTTGCATCTCTTTAGCAAGCTCGGAGAAACCGTGTCTTGCTAGGGAGGTGTGGCGGTGACATCCCGACCTGGTTGACCAAAAACCGGGGTGTTACAGCCCCTGGGTCCAATTGGCCACCAAGCCCAGTCTTCCATGGGCCCCTAGGCATGGGCACCATTGATATCTCGAGCGACTAGGAGGACCCTATGGAGGACCCGGCTACGTATTCCCCCTAGACTTAAGGATCCTTTGATGCACTATTCCTATTCGTTCTATTTCCGTTTTGCAAACTTTTTTTCTTTATAAGACTAGCATTGCTATTTCCATTCCTATGGGTTGTACTGCAATAAAGCTTTTATATTGAGAAATAAAATACAAGCGTTTATATTATAAAAATACTCTATATTTAAAATACCATACATATTTAAAATACTCTGTACATTTCATTATACCTTGAGGGGTTCAATCAAACAAAGATACAAGGTATTTGTTGTAAAAAAAAAAAAAAAAAAAAAAAAACCTTGAACAAGACGTGACCTATCCCAAAAAAAAAGCAATAATATACCATACTCCAAACAACCCCTATTAACACCGTTTTGATTTAATAAATCGTTTTACAAACACTCTACCATATTCTAATAAAAATCCAATCTCCTTGCGCTTGTAACAGAATGACACCAAGAGGAAGGCCGCGTAACCAGCCCATCCCTCCCAACACCAACGAAGCGCTACGACAACCCAACGTACCAATACAAAATGCGGGCGCACCTAATCAGGAAGGGCAACCAGCCCCGATGCCTAACAATATGGACGGTCGATTGAGAATCATTGAAGAGTTGTTAGTTGCATTAGGGAATGCACAATCAAGGTCAAGTTGCGGCGGTACCTCCGCCAGAGGCACGCCTTATTTACTTGGCCATGGTGAATCCCTATCACCCGCCACATTATGACGGCGAAGAGGATCCAACCAAACTCGAGGAGTTGATCAGGACGTTCGATAAGCTATTGAACGCTGTAAAATGCTCGGATGGCGAGAAAGTGCACGTGGCTTCATACTACCTTTGAGGGGAGGCGGATGATTGTGGAGAGCCACCCAAGATAAACTGGGAGAGGATGACGAGCCCTACTCCTGGAATGAATTCATGGAGTTTCTCAGGGATCGCTTCTATCCCATGAGCACTAAAGTCGCGATGTACGAGGAATTCCTGTCTCTAAAGTAGGGAGGGCAAACAGTCCAAGAGTACAACAACTGTTTTAAGGACTTGGTGAGATTCGCGCCAAGGCTAGTGCCGACAGATGTAAAAAAGGCACAGAAATTCGAGATGGGGTTGAACCTGTCCATACGAGAAGTGATTACTGGTATCCATTACCCGGACCTGCAAGCTGTGTATGATCGTGCAGTGGTTGTCGCACGAGTGAAGATTGTTGGGGAGTCCAGCCGGGGTCCCCAGGGACAAAATAAAAGGAACAAGGACAACAAATCTAGTAATAATTCGGGAGGAAACATTTTTCGGGGAGGCCCGAATAGACCCCCTCAGACCAATAATAGGGGAAATGATGGGAGGATCTTTAAACAAGGTAACCCTGTGCCACCATGCCCAAGATGTGGCAGACCTCACCTGGCCAGGGGATGCCCTCAGAAGGGCGCGTGTTTCCAATGTGGTCGGCTTGGCGAGTGTCGGACTCGAATGGACAATATCGCCAAGAGGGAGGATTTGGTTACCGGACCTGCTCAGCCTCATTATCAGGGTGGCCGGAATGGCAATAACCAAGTGCATCGACCCCCTGCGAGCCAGAATCAGAACCAGAATCAACGCCCTCCACAGAATCCGAACCAGCAGCAAAATCAGAACCCGAATCGGAATCAGCAAGGTAACCAAGGATGGCCAATGGGACCGTTGAATGTTATCAACCAAGCAGACGTGCCTGTGCAGGGTGATGTGATGGCAGGTACATTTCATTTTTGAGTACACCCCTTAAAGTTCTGTTTGACTCTGGAGCTAGTTGTTCGATCATATCATCAAGAGTCTTACCTGAACTAGATCTACCTAAGTGCGAGATGATTAGCTTAAGAATTCAACTACCTTCAGGAGAAGTAGTATCATGCTCTAAACTCTATAACGGAATTCCAATAGTAATAAAAAACGTAGAATTCTTTGCGAACTTGGTAGAATTTGATTTAACGGACTTTGACGTTATACTGGGAATGGATTAGTTGACCCAGTATAAAGCGTTGATTGAATGTCAGAAGAAGAAAATCACCCTGTCAAAAAGTAGGGGAAAAAGGGTCATCTTTTACTCTCAACCCCCTAAGAAAAGTAACAGGATTGTTAACGCCCTCAAGTTATGTAGCCTAAATGCGTAAGGGATACGCGTTGTACGCATGCTACCTTCATAACCTTGAAGCGGAAGAGAATAAGGTTGACAACATCCCATTGGTAAGATAATACCCGGATGTATTTCTCGAAGACGTTCCTGGCATGCCACCTGAGCGAGATCTTGAATTCACCATAGATCTCATTCCAGGAACGGAACCTGTTTCGAAAGCTCCTTACCGCATGGCGCCACTGGAAATGAAGGAGTTGAAGGAGCAACTCGAAGAGTTGTTGGGGAAAGGATACATAAGACCAAGTACTTCCCCGTGGGGAGCACCGATCTTATTTGTTAAGAAGGATGGAGGGCTACATCTTTGCATCGACTATATATGACTCAATCAGGTGACCATCAAGAAAAAGTATCCGTTACCGAGGATTGAGGATTTATTTGATCAATTGAAAGGAGCTTTGGTGTTCTCAAAGATCGACTTGTGATCTGGTTATCACCAACTAAGAATCGCCGAGAAGGATATCTCGAAGACGGCATTCTGGACTCGTTATGGACACTACGAGTTCACAGTGTTATCCTTTGGGTTAACAAACGCCCCCGCAATGTTCATGAACCTCATGAACAGTGTATTTAGAGAGTTGTTAGATCAATGCGTTGTGGTGTTCATCGACGACATTCTCATCTACTCAAGGAGCGAGGAATAGTATTCCCAACATTTGCATCAAGTGTTAGGGATCTTGCGCAAGAATCGAATCTATGGCAAGCTGTCCAAATGCGAGTTTTGGTTGAGGGAAGTATTATTCCTTGGACACATAGTATCCGCCAATTGAGTTTCAGTGGATCCGGCGAAAATCTCAGCGGTGACAGAGTGGGTACCACCGACAAGTCCAACCGAAATAAGGAGTTTCTTTGGACTAGCTGGATATTATAGACGATTTGTCAAGGACTTCTCGAAAATTGCACGCCCTTTGACCCAGCTGTTGAAGAAGGGAGTTAAGTACGAATGGACTAGCGAGTGTGAGACTGCGTTTCAAGAGTTGAAGAAACGACTCACGACTACACTCGTATTAGCCCTGCCATCGGAGAATGGTGATTTTGAGGTTTACAGTGATGCTTTTAATGAAGGATTGGGATGCATTCTAATGCAAGATCAGAGGGTCATTCCATATGCATCACGGCAATTGAAACCTCACGAGGAGAACTACCCAACACACGACTTGGAGTTGGCGGCAGTCGTGTTCGCTCTAAAGATATGGAGACATTATCTCTATGGGAGAAAGTGTCGAACGTTCACTGATCACAAGAGTCTCAAATACATATTCACTCAGAAAGAGTTGAATTTGAGGCAATAGGGGTGGTTGGAACTAATGAAGGACTATGATCTCGAAATTTCCTATCACGAAGGGAAGACCAATGTGGTAGCTGATGCCTTAAGCCGGAAAGCCCAACACGTGGCAAATTCATTGGTGATTCCGTCAGCGTTGTACATGGACTTGGCGAGGTTGAACCTAGAGCTTGTGCATTCAGGCACCGTAAATGAAGTGGTCAACGCAATGGTAGTACGGTCAACCATATTTGATGAAATCAAACTCGCCCAACCAGGCGACGTGAAGTTGGAGAGGATGGAAGCATTCGTTTCAAGGGAAGGTGGTGCGTGCCACAAAAATGTGTGGAACTGAAACAAAGATTGATGGAGGAAAGGCATAATACACCCTATTCAGTTCACCCTAGGGGCGACAAGCTGTATAAGGACTTAAAAAAGATTTACTGGTGGCCGAGGATGAAGAAGGAAGTGGCAGAGTTTGTGGCGAGATGCCTCACGTGCAAAAGGTCAAAGTAGTGCGTCACAAACTCCTAGGACTGATGCAACCATTGGAGATCCCGAGTTGGAAATGGGATAGTATATCGATGAATTTTGTTTCGGGATTACCGCGATCACCTAGAGGGATGAATAAGATCTGGGTGATTGTTGATAGGCTAATGAAGACGGCAATATTCATCCCAATGAAGGATACTTGGACCATGGACCAATTAGCAAGAGCATACATTGACAATGTGGTACGACGACATGGGGTACCACATGACATTACCTCCGATAGAAACAGTAGATTCGTCTCTCACTTTTGGACTAAGCTGCAAGAAGCCCTTGGTACACAGGGTAAGATGAATACGCATTCCACCCGATGACGGATGGACAGACAGAGAGGACGATCCAGACGTTGGAGGACATGTTGAGAGCATGTGTCCTAGAATTTAAAGGAAGTTGGGAAACCCATTTACCCTTAATTGAATTTTCCTACAACAATAGCTACCATGCTAGCATTGGCATGGCGCCATTCGAAGCACTGTATGGACGGAAGTGTCGAAGTCCGCTAAGTTGGGAAAGAGTGATAAGGCTGTGGTAGTGGGACCACAACTCTTTGCGGATATGGCCCAACAAATCAAGGTAATCCAAGGGAAGATGAAAGCGACACTGGACTGACAGAAGAGTTATGCCGATGTGAGACGACAAGACTTAAAATTTCAAGTTGGAGATAAGCTTATGCTAAAGATATCACCGATGATAGGGGTGATGCACTTTGGCAAACGAGGGAAACTAAATCTTCGGTACATTGGGCCTTATGAAGTTCTAGAAAGAGTCAGGAATCTAGCATACCGACTAGCCTTGCCACCACAACTGTCTCGAGTGCACAATGTGTTCCATGTCTCGCAATTAAAGAAGTATGTGTCTGAACCGACGCATGTAATTCAGGTGCAATTGAGCTGGATGACGACTTGACCTATAAGGAAGTTCCAGTGCAAATACTCGATGTCAAGGAGAGAGTGACAAGGAACAAGACCGTGAGAATGGTCAAAGTTCTTTGGTCTAACCATGAGGCGGAGACAGCAACATGGGAGCTGGAGTCTGACATGGAGCAGCGTTATTGGACCCTATTTCAAAGCGATTCAACCACAGTTATGGGGACATAACTGTAAGCTTAAGGGGGGAGGTTGTAACGACCCAGGAATTTGTACCCTAGTTGAGGTACGTTCGAAAATTCCTAGTTGAGGTATTCTAACTCGACTTCGCGATTATTAAATTCCTATATGTTCCATGCTCGATTAAATATCTTGCTTAGTAGAGATAATACCCAACTTTGAGGACGAAGTTGATTTCTAAGGAGGGTAGACTGTAATACCCATGAATTTAGTCGCATTATAATTGCTAGAAAGGAAATGGAATTAAATTCGAGATCGAAAAGAATTTTAATTCCAACCCGGGAAACCGAAAATAATTTAATTAAATAAAATATTGCACGGAAGCCAATAGTCGACGAATTCAAGATTTCGAACACGAAATAATTTCGAGATCGAAATAAATTTTAAAATAGGAATTCATAATCCGAGAATGACCCGAATAATCAAGCCCGAGAACGTAGGAGGATAGAAGCCCAGAAAGGGAGGAGAAAAGGTCCGACCGAATCGCACGACCCGCCCAGGCCGGAGCCGCGCGTTCTTCGCGTGGAATAGGGATATTTCCACGCCACTACCGCGCCAAGCCCGCAGCAGCGGTGCATGCGTGATCATGGCGATTTTCTTGCCAAAACGTGTCTCAACGAAGGAAACACACCTTATTACGGGAGGAGGAGATATTGGACGATCCTCACACCTTAAAATCTGATTTTGAGACCCTAATCTACCCCAAGAAACCCTCCGTACTATCTCATACTTTCTCGCAACTCCATCCAACCCGAAAGCCCCAAAATACTTGTGTTGTGGACTGTCCGACAGAAGAATCAGACCAAAGAGGACGTGTAGAGCAAGGATTCAGACATGGGTTGGTGGTAAGTTGTAGTTTTGAACCTTATTTCATGTTTTTAGTCGAATCTAGATCCTAACTTTTAGTTTTCATTCTTATAATCATAAATTGGGACCGAAGAAAAGGTGACGAAGTAATTTGGACGTGTCCGAAGCAACCATAGGCGCCCCGACCATCCCAGAAACATCCTAGAACTCATACTTAGTAAGTCGACTCCTTTCATATCAATTTAGGTGGTCTCAAATCGATTGTATTGCAAGATTTAACCAAGTAACAAAAATCTGTCTCAAAAACTCCACATACGCGCAGTCAATGTAATCTGCACAAAACTCCCTTCTCGAGTGTTCGAAACGAAAAAGTCAAAACTAAGATTTTGTTTCTAAGACTTCAATATATGATGTGTTAAAATTTCACAAATTTTCATCAACTTTTGGACCCCGAAAACAAATCTAGTTTACTCTGCGTTTTTCACCAAATTGGAAAAGTTGACAGATTTGCATGTCCGAACTTAAATGATGTTTTTCTAATGGATCCAATCGAAATTAATATTTGATGTATAATGAAAGTTGTAGCTAATCACCTCTAAAGTGTCTGTAAAATCTCATAAATTTTCGTTAACGTTTGACTCTCCGAAAACGACCTGGTTCATCTGTGATTTCAAAAATAAAGTGATAGACTTGCTAACTTGAATTTGATGCGCGAAACTGATTCAATCTGGAAAGTTTTCGAATAAGATGCCTCGAATAAAACTTGTTCATTTTCGTGTCCAGTATGTGTCCGTAAATTTTAGAATTTTTTAAGTTCGTTTGTTAGGTCGAAAATGCATTTTAAAATCAGTGCGTTGTTACTGAAATTCTGGCAGATTATATTTTCAGGAAAGATCTTAAAATTCGACCTATCTCCTCCCCTTATTTTTAAAAGCATAACGAACAAAAGTTGTTCGTTACAGTCTCATTGATTTATTGTGAAAATTTCGTAGCAATCGCCTTAGGATCTGATTTTTAAGGCCAAAAGGCGTAAACTGCATCGTGGATTTTGCTATATGTTGCGATGAAATCTTTGAGAACAAACTTCTTGAAATTTATGATTAAATGATAAAAACAAATTTCGAAAATCCCGTTATACTAGGTTCAGAATGATCTCGGTATCCTAATTAAGGGGTGAGTGCTCTGCAGGGTGCCCCTCTAACTGTTCACTTCGTGCCTATATGGAGGATGGTGATCCCTTATGAAAAATTGAGCCAAAACGGTTATAGATTGAGCCTACACTCTCGGGAGTATCCGTATGGGTGTCCTGAGGCTCAGTGGTACTGGTATGGCAAATTTGGTTGTGGCCAACGGTCATATGAAATATTGTTGAGATTGCCTTGCAATCGTGAAAAACTTGAGAAATTTGAGAAACTCGATTGTGGCGTAACGGGAAACTAAAAGACTTGAGTTCTTTATTTATTTACTTGTTTATTAAATTATATTTATGCTATGCCTTATTTAAATTATTTTTAAATTAATTGTGCCTTTAAAATTATGCGAGTTAAATCCTTATTTATTAATTGGTCAAATTACATGTTTATAGATGTGCATGGGTAAAAGTATATTTTTATTTGTTAATTTTTAAACCCCTTTATTGCTACGTTAAGGATTGACTTACTCAGTACTTTATATACTGATAAACTGTTGTTTTCATGTTTTCTGTTACAGAGTATGAAGATGTGGCATGAGCATTCATGCATCGGGCGGGGGCAATAATATATTATCATTATGTCGTATTTTGCATTTAGACTTTATTAAACGCTGCGTTTTGGCCATGTCGGCCCCAGCTTAAATTTTCGCTGCGACTTATTCTATTATGTGTGGATGATACTATACTATTTTCAAATTAAATCTTTTTGGGCTTGTTTTTAAATTATTTTTGAAATACCTCTAGCCTTAGCATCTTTCAAGTGAGCTCGAATGAGTCGTGTCTTGCTTGGGAGGTGTGGCGGTGGCATCCCGTCCTGGTTTACTAAAACGGGGGTGTTACAGATGTAGATCGATTGATCGAACGGGGTGAAAACATTTTGTGTTCATTCCTTTCTACTTCCTCACTCTATTTTGTGTGTTGCCTCTGGCTGTTGACTGCAGGTTGTTGAGACAACGTCTGAACAATGCTTACATGGTTCTATCTCTAGTTTGGGCCTGTCAGTTAATATTATGAGATTTTAATTATTATAAAATAATAAATATTATCTTCTAGTAAATTTATAAATAAATTTATTTGTTACCAATGAACAAATTTGGATTTAATTAAATGATTTCTAAATTTTTAATTGGATTGTGGGTATTTGCAAATAGATAAATACTTAAAAATCTCACATTGACCTCATGAATATTTTTTCTTAAAAATAGACCAATGGAGCAAAAGTGGGAAAAATAATTATCTAATGTGACCAAAACTGAAAATTTCATAAACATGTGACCAAAAGTGAGTGAGAGAAAATCATATGGGATCAAAAGTGGGTTTTTCCCTACAAGTAAACACAAAAAATCTGCACATATTTGCATAGTATTTTTTTGTATACATTATAAAATATGGTGCTACAAGTTCTTAAGTTTAAAATTAAAGTAAAAAGAGTTACTTTGATCCCAAATCATAAAATTCAATAAAGATCTCATGCGTTATGATCGTAAGATCGTAAAAGCTTGTAAGGGAGTATGATCATAACATCATACTATTCTACGATTAGGATCGGGATCTTATCTAGTTCTTACTAATTTTATAATCCTATAAACATTGTGATCATTTTAAAGACGTATGTATGAACATAAAATCGTAAGGTTTTAAGATCAGGATCGAGATTTTAACAACTATGGTTTTATGACTAAAAAAAGATTTCTTACTGAACTCAAATGCATCATAAATTCTGTTACAATAGCAAATACGCAGCCGTTAGGGTGCGATCACCCATTTTCACTTGATGTACTGCGGTACATCACAACCTTTGATTCAATTTGTAAATTAATGGTTGAGATTAACTTGAAGGTGAAAATAGTAAATTTGCTATATTTAATTTTGTTGACAAACAATTGGTCGTTGAATTATGTATGTTACTCAACACTACTTTTCATGTACGCATTTCAATATAATCAATCCACCTTACCTTACCCTCTACTTCGCTTAATTATGTTGCTATATGCATATATGTGTTGAATTGTTCATGAAAATGTACCAGAAAGTTCCTAGTTGAGTTGTTGAATTATTGATAAAAACGTCGTTGAATTGTTCAAGAAAATATCGCTGAATTGTTCTTCGTAGCATCGTTGAAATTGTTCATGCAAGGATCACTAAATTTTTCATGATAGTATCGCTGAATTGTTCTTGGTAGCATCACTGAATTATTTTTGGTGGCGTCGCTAGGTTTGATATCGAGTCCAGTCGAGCTCGAGTAGCGCAATACTTGAACTTGACTTGATGAGAAAATATGTCTACTCGAGCTCGAGTCGAGTAGTGATTCTCGAGCTCGAGCTCGAGTAGCTTGCAATTTTATTTTATTTTATTTTTATTTCAGCTGGATTATTCTCATTTTGAGTTTCTGGTTTGTCTTTTTATTTTGGGTTTGATTCATTTGTTTTATTTATTATAAATAGAAGCCCATCAAAAGACCCATTTAAACAAAATTTCAATCGTTTATTCCAAATTTGAAAACACACCTTACAGCCAAGCACAATTTTTTATTCTTTTATTTTTAACTGCAAAGATTTCGTGGAGGAAGTGTGTCGGATTCTAAGAAGTGTTTAGAAAATAGTTATGTGTGAGCTTTCTTAAAGAATAGCATATTTGAGCTTTCGAGCTGTGGGTGTATTTCTTGAAGGAGAAATCAGAAGCATTCTATGTTCAAAAACTTTAATGTTCAAGTGGAGAATGAAACGGGCTGAAGAATCAAATTGATGTGAACAACTTGGAATGAATGGATCACTGATCCATACCTAAAAAAATGGATTTCTTTGGATGGATCACATATTGAGAAATTAGGTAATGGACTAATGGAGTATTGAAGTTGGACTTAGACCATTTTCTTTATTAAAAGTATGAGAATTGTGCCCATAATTCTAAAAATATAATAAAATTAATTAATAAACTCGACTGGACTCGACGAGTACTCGATATTCGACGAGTATTATATGCTTATACTCGAACTTGAGTTCGATACTCGATTATTGTAACACTCCGGTTTTGGTAATCCAGGCCGGGATGCCACCGCCACACCTCCCTAGCAAGACACGGTTTCTCCGAGCTCACTAAAGAGATGCAAGGCTATGGTTTTTCAGAATTTAAAATATTCAAACAGCCCATTCATATATAATTTAAAGATAATACATCAAAGTTGCAGCGGAATTTAAATATAGGGCCAACATGGCCAAAACACGGGTTAAACAGGCCCGTTCATGCAAGTCGTAATTAAATGCAGGGATGTAAGATAAAGATTTCCCCTAATGTTCCCATGTATGCATATGACGATGCATATTCTTCATTCTCTGTAAGAAAAAGGGGATAAATGGTTTGGGTCAGCAAAAACGCGCTGAGTAAGTTAACACATAGCATGGGTTAGGGGTTTCAAAGCCTTTAATTAAATTTAATAAAAACATTTCTTGTAGGTAATTCACAATTTGAGTTAATCATCCACTATAAATAAATGGCATGATTTAAGACATGAATAATGCCGTAAGTAAGTAAATAAAAATTTGAGCTTTTAAAAATTCTCCCCGATACGCCACCATCTCAACAATATTTAATTTAGCCGGCAATCCGGCGGCCGCAGCCAATTTCATAAAATCTAAGCTTTTTAATATATTTATTTCCCGTTACGCCATCATCTCAACATTTCTCATTTCTTTTATAGTCACACTCGTCCGTATAGGCACGATGCGAAGAGCTAGAGGGGCACTCTATCGAGCACTCACCCCCTACGTCGATCACTCTCGGCCGTTTTGGCACGAAGTGAAAAGCTAGAGGGGCACTCTATCGAGCACTCACCCTCTACATAGCATAGGTCACACTCGTCCGTATAGGAACGATGCGAAGAGCTAGAGGGGCACTCTATCGAGCACTCACCCCCTACGTCGATCACTCTCGGCCGTTTTGGCACGAAGTGAAAAGCTAGAGGGGCACTCTATCGAGCACTCACCCTCTACATAGGTCACACTCGTCCGTATAGGCACGATGCGAAGAGCTAGAGGGGCACTCTATCGAGCACTCACCCTCTACGTCGATTAAGTATCTCATGTGTTTTGATTTAGTGTAACGGGATTTTCAAAAGTATAGTTATATCGTATTTCAACGTCTCGACCGTTTGTTCGAAATTTCAAAATCTCTTTGATTTAAAAATCACAGTTTGCGCCTTTTTGGTTTAAAAATCCATTACTTAGGCGATTGATCTGAAATTTGTACAGCAACTCAAAAACATCCCAATGAACAACTTTCGTGTTTTACGTTTTTCGGAAAAACGATGGGAAGCATGTCAAAAATCGAGTTTTCGACTCAAATAGTATGCTGTCAGGATTCAGGTTTGACACCCTTCAAAGATTTGACTTTTTGACATATCAAATGGACTTCAAAAATTCTGAAATTTTACAGACACATACTAGACTTGATTTCCAACAACTTTTGTTTAGATCATGAAGATTGGTTCGGACTATAAATGATAGGAATAAGCTCATCAAGATCGGCTATGAAATCTGTCAAGGTTCCTGACATCGGTTCTAGCGCAGATTGGATCGGCTCAGGTTCGGAGGCTCAAATCTCAACGAAAAATTATAAAAACTTACAGTAATGTTCTAAACTCATAGATCTACAATTCTTATGTTCAACACCAATCCTAGATCGGCCTAGATCCATGGTCAAAATAACCAACAAGATTGAGAGTGAAATCTGCCAAAGTTCTAAGATCCAGATTTAATACTCTTCGGTTTTGGGTTGGTTTCAGGTTTCAAAACATCATGAAAAATTATGAAATTTTTACAGTAACTAGATTTATGTCTTAGGAACACTTTTCATGTTTTGAGTTTTCTTGTTTGAGCAGCTTTAGAGGTTCGAAAAATTCATACAAAAACGCTGCGTTAAGGGTTTCTCTTGTTGACAGATTTTAGAGTTTTTAAAACTCTATGTTTTTGTTGCATTTTAAGTCACCCAAAACCATAGTAAGGTTAACTTACAGTGGGGATGATGTTTAGGAAGTCACGGGGTCGTCCGGAATCCACGGGATGTCACGAACGAATCTCTTCCACCCGATTTATTCTTCCCTTGGCTCCGATTTGTGTTCGAATATGAAGATTCGTAAGTTTAGGATGATGTTTATGATCTTAAAATCATAAGGAAACTTGAATAACATCTTACCAACAATCCAAAGCCTGCAATCCTTGATCTACACACTTCCTTGGTTGGATTTGGTTGCCGGAAACTCGTCGGAAAGTCGCCGGAAGTTCGTCGGAAGAGTGTTTGGCTTTGGGAGAGTTTTGGGAGAGTTTTGGGGTGAATGATTGATGAAAATGGCTGACAAATGAGATGGGATTGATTACATAACGTCCAAAAAGATGCCACACCCGTGATAGATCGAGATTCCTCCCTTGGGCCCCGAAAATTGGCGAGAAAGTCGCCAAAACGCGACAAACGCAGCTGCTGCTGCAATGGCGCGCAGTTGGCGCGCTATTCATGGGAAAACCGCGCGGACACCGCGCCATGTACGCCTGGACTTCGGTCCGGGCGGGGTCGTGCGATCCGTCGTGCTTTTCCTCCTCTCTTTCGGACTTCTATTCTCCTACGTTTTCGGTCTCGATTTTTCGGGTCATTCTCGGGTCATAAATTCTTATCTTAAGTTTATCTCGACTCAAATGAGTTTCATGTTTGAGATTTTAAGTCCGTCGTTCTCGGGTTCGTCGGCTTCCAATTTGTTGTCTTTTGATTCCCGTGCAATAACTTGTATCATTAAATTTCTTCCGACTTCACGGGTTCTTGGAATTAAAATTCTTTTCCTTCATGAACTTAACTCCAATTATTTTTACTCAATTCATGGAATGTCTTCGGGCTTCCTTTCCCTCTTTTATTCCATTTTGAATTTGAATCTATCGGCGTTTCATTTCCGAGCAATAATTTATCGTGATAAATTATTTTCTTCTTCTCGGAAATATTTTCAACATTGATCGGAATAAATTTTGATTCCTTTGGGCGTTGATAAAAATCTGGGGTATTACATCCTCCCCCCCTTAAGAATCAACTTCGTCCTCGAAGTTGTGCTTCGGCTTTTCTCGCGCGAAGAGTTATGGTCCTTTTTGTTTACTATTTGCGATATTGTGTTATTGAATTATTGTTCGATTGTTGATTATTGTTTGACTGAACCCAGAATTGAAATTTCCAAGTTGCCTACGTACCCTGTGAAGGGATCAAGTCATTACGTAGTTCAAAAAATTTATTTGGGATACAAAATATTCGAGTTTCGAAATAAATGCTTATACATTCTTACGGGGTATTACATCCTCCCCCCCTTAAGATTACAGTTATGTCCCCATAACTGCCTATGCATTATTCACAACCATGTTCGAGTATCATTGCCTATGATCCTTCCTTAATGAGCTGGCAAGTCAGCTTGATCAATGTCGTTCAATCATCCCATGGCTCTTCCTTGATTCCCTTGTTGAGGGTCTACCAGATCTAGCCTTTTCTCAATCATCTCTTCATGAACATTGCATTCTCTAATCATGTGGTCTTCCCCACCACATCTATAACAAGTTCCGCGCCTTGGGCATTCGCGCACCAGATGGGCTTGGTGGCACCGTGGGCAACGTGGTATGACTGTACGACGTATGCCGTTCCTCCCATTATTGAAACCTTTATTCTTATTCTCCTTTGGCTTATTGAACCCAGCTTGACCATTATTCTTCCTAAAATTGCCATTGCTGATGTTTCGATTCTTCTTCTCAAACCCTTGTGAGTCCTTGCTCGACTCACCATTGTCCTTTCGCTTTAATTGTTGGACACGCGCGACTGCCACTGCCCGGTCATATATCGCCTGCAATGTCGTGCATTGTCCTCCCACCAATATCTCTCGAATATCAAGATTCAAACCCATCTCGAACTTCTGAGCCTTGTCAAAGTCAGTTGGCACCATTGTAGGAGCAAATCTAACCAGCTCCTTAAACTTGGCATAGTACTCTTGTACCGTCTGCCCACCTTGTTTCAAATGGACGAGTTCTTCATACTTTGCGGCCTTAATGCTCATTGGGTAAAACCTTTCCCTCAAAACTTCCTTAAATTCTTCCCATAGGCAGGCTTTAGTCAAATTTTCTTGGAGGTTATGCTACCATTCGTCGGCTTCTCCGCCAAGATAGTAGGTCGCCACTTGGACCCTCTCGTCCTCGGGACATTTGATAACGCTGAGGAGCTTATCAAAGGTGCGAATCCAATCTTCCAGTTTGGCCGGATTCTCTTGGCCATCATAATGGGGTGGATTGTAGGGGTTTACCAATGCCAAGTAGTTGACTCGGGCTACTGGCGGAGGTATTGTCGCTTGTGCCCTATGCACCTCTGCATTTCCTAATGCTACGAGTACTTCTTCTACCGTCTTTAAACGTTTATCCATGTCGTTGGGAATAGGAGGCGCTTGATCTCCGACGTTCGGAGGAATCTCATTGTTGTTAGGTGCATTTGGGAGATTAGTGTCAGTGCCGTTTGGACTTATCTTCCTCAGTTTTCTTCTAGGTGCCATTTTCTGTTATAGAAGCACGCGAAGATGAGTTTCTAAGTGATCAAGATCTAGGACTAAGGCAAAGTTAGTCTTTAGCAAGCGCTCCTAAGTCAAGATCATGTCGAGTTCTAAGGTAGGAGTGTTTCTTATCACCGATAATTCACATAAAAAAAAGTTAGTGTAAATATTTATGTATGCATATGCATATGTGTCCCCCCAATAAAAAATTTTATGCATGCATTTATTTATCCATGGGTTTTAAAATAAATTTATTCCATGGATAGATTAAAATAAGGATAAAAGGTTTGGGCCACTATATTGGGCCGAAAGAAATAAATTATTTGGGCTTTAAATAAAAACAAGGCTATTGGGCCAAGATAATTTCTTGGGCTTCAAAAAAATTTGGGCTAAAAATTTGGGCTTTAACTTCAAAATAATAATTGGGCTCTTTAATATAGTAGTTTCAAAATAATCCGGGCTCTTTAAAATAGTAGTTTTAAAATATTCCGGGCTCTGATACCACTTTGTAACACCCCGGTTTTGGTAACCCAGGCCGGGATGCCACCGCCACACCTCCCTAGCAAGACACGGTTTCTCCGAGCTCACTAAAGAGATGCAAGGCTATGGTTTTTCAGAATTTAAAATATTCAAACAGCCCATTCATATATAATTTAAAGATAATACATCAAAGTTGCAGCGGAATTTAAATATAGGGCCAACATGGCCAAAACACGGGTTAAACAGGCCCGTTCATGCAAGTCGTAATTAAATGCAGGGATGTAAGATAAAGATTTCCCCTAATGTTCCCATGTATGCATATGACGATGCATATTCTTCATTCTCTGTAAGAAAAAGGGGATAAATGGTTTGGGTCAGCAAAAACGCGCTGAGTAAGTTAACACATAGCATGGGTTAGGGGTTTCAAAGCCTTTAATTAAATTTAATAAAAACATTTCTTGTAGGTAATTCACAATTTGAGTTAATCATCCACTATAAATAAATGGCATGATTTAAGACATGAATAATGCCGTAAGTAAGTAAATAAAAATTTGAGCTTTTAAAAATTCTCCCCGATACGCCACCATCTCAACAATATTTAATTTAGCCGGCAATCCGGCGGCCGCAGCCAATTTCATAAAATCTAAGCTTTTTAATATATTTATTTCCCGTTACGCCATCATCTCAACATTTCTCATTTCTTTTATAGTCACACTCGTCCGTATAGGCACGATGCGAAGAGCTAGAGGGGCACTCTATCGAGCACTCACCCCCTACGTCGATCACTCTCGGCCGTTTTGGCACGAAGTGAAAAGCTAGAGGGGCACTCTATCGAGCACTCACCCTCTACATAGCATAGGTCACACTCGTCCGTATAGGAACGATGCGAAGAGCTAGAGGGGCACTCTATCGAGCACTCACCCCCTACGTCGATCACTCTCGGCCGTTTTGGCACGAAGTGAAAAGCTAGAGGGGCACTCTATCGAGCACTCACCCTCTACATAGGTCACACTCGTCCGTATAGGCACGATGCGAAGAGCTAGAGGGGCACTCTATCGAGCACTCACCCTCTACGTCGATTAAGTATCTCATGTGTTTTGATTTAGTGTAACGGGATTTTCAAAAGTATAGTTATATCGTATTTCAACGTCTCGACCGTTTGTTCGAAATTTCAAAATCTCTTTGATTTAAAAATCACAGTTTGCGCCTTTTTGGTTTAAAAATCCATTACTTAGGCGATTGATCTGAAATTTGTACAGCAACTCAAAAACATCCCAATGAACAACTTTCGTGTTTTAAGTTTTTCGGAAAAACGATGGGAAGCATGTCAAAAATCGAGTTTTCGACTCAAATAGTATGCTGTCAGGATTCAGGTTTGACACCCTTCAAAGATTTGACTTTTTGACATATCAAATGGACTTCAAAAATTCTGAAATTTTACAGACACATACTAGACTTGATTTCCAACAACTTTTGTTTAGATCATGAAGATTGATTCGGACTATAAATGATAGGAATAAGCTCATCAAGATCGGCTATGAAATCTGTCAAGGTTCCTGACATCGGTTCTAGCGCAGATTGGATCGGCTCAGGTTCGGAGGCTCAAATCTCAACGAAAAATTATAAAAACTTACAGTAATGTTCTAAACTCATAGATCTACAATTCTTATGTACAACACCAATCCTAGATCGGCCTAGATCCATGGTCAAAATAACCAACAAGATTGAGAGTGAAATCTGCCAAAGTTCTAAGATCCAGATTTAATACTCTTCGGTTTTGGGTTGGTTTCAGGTTTCAAAACATCATGAAAAATTATGAAATTTTTACAGTAACTAGATTTATGTCTTAGGAACACTTTTCATGTTTTGAGTTTTCTTGTTTGAGCAGCTTTAGAGGTTCGAAAAATTCATACAAAAACGCTGCGTTAAGGGTTTCTCTTGTTGACAGATTTTAGAGTTTTTAAAACTCTATGTTTTTGTTGCATTTTAAGTCACCCAAAACCATAGTAAGGTTAACTTACAGTGGGGATGATGTTTAGGAAGTCACGGGGTCGTCCGGAATCCACGGGATGTCACGAACGAATCTCTTCCACCCGATTTATTCTTCCCTTGGCTCCGATTTGTGTTCGAATATGAAGATTCGTAAGTTTAGGATGATGTTTATGATCTTAAAATCATAAGGAAACTTGAATAACATCTTACCAACAATCCAAAGCCTGCAATCCTTGATCTACACACTTCCTTGGTTGGATTTGGTTGCCGGAAACTCGTCGGAAAGTCGCCGGAAGTTCGTCGGAAGAGTGTTTGGCTTTGGGAGAGTTTTGGGAGAGTTTTGGGGTGAATGATTGATGAAAATGGCTGACAAATGAGATGGGATTGATTACATAACGTCCAAAAAGATGCCACACCCGTGATAGATCGAGATTCCTCCCTTGGGCCCCGAAAATTGGCGAGAAAGTCGCCAAAACGCGACAAACGCAGCTGCTGCTGCAATGGCGCGCAGTTGGCGCGCTATTCATGGGAAAACCGCGCGGACACCGCGCCATGTACGCCTGGACTTCGGTCCGGGCGGGGTCGTGCGATCCGTCGTGCTTTTCCTCCTCTCTTTCGGACTTCTATTCTCCTACGTTTTCGGTCTCGATTTTTCGGGTCATTCTCGGGTCATAAATTCTTATCTTAAGTTTATCTCGACTCAAATGAGTTTCATGTTTGAGATTTTAAGTCCGTCGTTCTCGGGTTCGTCGGCTTCCAATTTGTCGTCTTTTGATTCCCGTGCAATAACTTGTATCATTAAATTTCTTCCGACTTCACGGGTTCTTGGAATTAAAATTCTTTTCCTTCATGAACTTAACTCCAATTATTTTTACTCAATTCATGGAATGTCTTCGGGCTTCCTTTCCCTCTTTTATTCCATTTTGAATTTGAATCTATCGGCGTTTCATTTCCGAGCAATAATTTATCGTGATAAATTATTTTCTTCTTCTCGGAAATATTTTCAACATTGATCGGAATAAATTTTATTCCTTTGGGCGTTGATAAAAATCTGGGGTATTACAATTATAATACTCGACTCGACTCTAACTTTTCGACTACGAGTCGAGCTTTTTCCAAGTCAAGTGCCGAGTCGAGTTCGAGTAGCTATGCTCGTTAATCACACCTATGCGTCGGTGAATTGTACATGATAGCATCGTTGAATCCTTCTTGGTCGAGTGGTTGAATTCTTCTTAGTAGTAGTGTCGCTGAATTGTTCTTAGTAGCATCGCTCAATTATTTTTTGGTTCCGTCGCTGATTTGTATATGGTAGCATCGCTGAATTTTTCTTGGTCGAGTCGCTGAATGTTTCTTGGTAGTGTCGCTGAATTCTTCTTGGTGTAGTCGATGAATTCCTCAAGGTAGGGTCGTGAAATATACTGTATTTGATAGCATTATTGAATTATTTTTGGTAGCATCGCTTAATTCTTTTTGCTAGCATCGCAAAATCCTTCTAGGTAAACTCGCTGAATTCTGGTAGTTAGGGTCGCTGAATTCTTCTAGGATAGAAACGCTGAAACATTTTTAATAGTATCACTAAATTATTTTTTTTTGGTGAACAATGCCTTATCGGCGGCTAAAAAGAAAACAAAAACAAAGGAAAAGAAAAAGGGGAAACAAAGAAAGAAACCAAACAAAATAACCAAGAACTAAACTCTCACGACTCCGATGTGATCACTGTCTTCATGCAGCCACTGTAAAACTTGGTCCGGAGGGAACACCCACGTAGTGAAAAAGTGATCGTGTAACACCCCGGATTTAATAACCCAGGCCGGGATGTCACCGCCACATCTCCCTAGCAAGACACGGCTTCCCGAGCTCACTAAGGAAATGCAAGGCTTGTGGGTATGTAAAAGATTTAAAAATATTTCAAGATTTAGTCCGGAATTTTATAATACTTAATTCAAAATACGATAGCAATAATCATCATGCACGAAATTAAATAGAGTAAATGCAGCGGAAAATAAATCACGGCCAACATGACCAAATCCTCGGGTTTAACAGACCAGGTAAAAACAGTACGATGCAGAATTTAAAATGTCCATAATGGTTTCCCCCAAGTGCATATGCAATGCGTCACTCGACATACTCTGTAAAAGAAAAATAACAACGGTTTATCAGTATAAAAATATACCGAGTAAGTTAATCCCTAACTAACAATCTAAGGGGTTCCATGTGTTTAAAAACTAAAGATTCACTTGTCATGCATTACTTTAAAAATCCATATTTTATTCGCAGCGGAAAACATGATTAAATTATCCACGACGAAAATGCATAATTTAAAAGACTAAATTTTAAAAGCGGAATTTAAAGGCATAATTTAATGACGTAATTTAAATGCGTAATTTAAAAACATGGTAAATAAGATTTAAGCGTAATTAACACTCACACAAGTCTTTTATAATTTATCCCGCAAACTAAGAAGAGGACACCATACCGGGAGATCACTAACGAGGCAATCTCAACATAGGACCACTAACGAGGCAGTCCACAACAATGGGAGACCACTAAAGAGGCAGTCTCAAAAGATAGTAGGACCACTAACGAGGCGATCCAAAACACAGCGCGCGAGATCACTAACGAGGCAATCTCAGATAGTAAGGAGACCACTAACAAGGCAGTCTCAAATATAATGATTAGCATGAAAATCGGCTCAGCCTAGTGCACGGGATTTTTCGAAAGTTCGTATTTCAAGTGATCAAAAGATTCGGTCTCGCGTTTCATAGTTCGAGTTTTCTCAAGTTCGAAAAATCCGATTTGACGCAGTTTGCACCTTTCTTAATTAAAAATTCATTTTTACACCAAAAATTCTGAGATTTATACAGTAGCTCAAAAACACACACACGAACAACTTTCATGTTTTAAGTTTTTGGAAATAAGGTTTCGAAGTGAGTCAAAATTTGAGTTCTTTACAAAAGATAATTTCTGTCTCAAAAACTGATTTCGTCACAGGTTCATGCGACGCCGATTAAAAATTCATTTCAAAGTTAATTGGTCCGAAATTTTTACAGGAGATACACAACACATTAAGGAACAACTTTCATGTTTTAAGAAATTAGAAATACCGAATTTTAGGTGTTCAAAAATCGACCCCAACACGCTGTATACGCGTGGACTCAAAAGATCGCTTAAAATAGGTTCTGAAATTCGGCCGTTTGACATATCAAATGAACTCCAAAATCCACGAACTTTTATATGCGTAATCTAGATACTACAACTTCTGTTTAGAAATGCAAAGTTAAATCATTCTTAAAACGGGTGAAAAACATGCATCAAGTCGAGTAATGAAATCTGTCAACGGTTTCAAATGTTCGGTTTGTCACAGAAAGTTTACGGCACGATTTGGGATAGCAAACCTTAATGTCAATGGCTGAAATTTGGACACAAGATAGATTAAAGTCTTAGGAACAAAATCTATGTTGAAACGTTTTTGGTTGGAATTCCCGAAGGTCGAGTTTTAGGCGAGTTTTTTAAATTGGACGAAAATAGGGTTTTTGAAAATCGATTTTTGTTACGGGTATAGATCTCGAGTTTTAATCAACAATAAACCATAAACGTTTGTGAGTAAGGTCTTAACTTACTTAGTTAGAGTTTTGAGTCGCTGGAAAGGGTTTCCGGGCGTCCTAGGGTTGCGACGAACGGCCAACTTCTCCGATCGCTTTTTGTTCGTTTTCCGACGTGAAATCGTAGCAAAGGAAAAGGGTTAGATTTCAAGTTTGTTAAAGCTCATGGATGATTCAAACACTGTAATACTACTTACCAAGGTTCTAGAGGGTAGGGCTTCGTCCCGTTTGCCTCGTCGTCGCCGGAATTCTCGCCGGAAAGTGAGTTCGGAGGGGTTTTGACTTGGAGAGGAAGATTGGAAGTGTTTAGGGTTAGGTGTTCTGAGAATAGGGGGTAGGGGGCGCCCAAGGCTGATATTATAGCTTCCCCCAATGCCTTGATCCGCTTGCCCTTGATGGGGGACGGATTTTTGGCAAGAAAATCGCCATAGAAGGAAAGTTTACACCTTCTGCACCTCTGGCGCGCTGGTGACGCGCACCTATTGTTTTGACCGCGCGGAGCACGCGTGGCCTGGCCTGGTGTCGCGACGCCTCCATCCGCGCGGCGGGCGCGGGCCGGCCGGACCGGCCGGTTCGGCGGTCCGCTTGCTCCGTCGGGTCTTTCCTTGCTTTCCTCTATCGGTTTTCTACCCTCTACGTGTTAGCTCGACTCCTCGGGTCGTCTCCGGTTCGGAATCTTCACCTTAAACTTGTTACGAGTTCGGCTTATCGCTCGTAACATTTCCGTGGCCTAAGTAGTCTAGTTTAAATTAGTTCCAACTCCTCCTATCGTCCTTGCGATCGATCTCGTGATTTATCTCGTGATTTATTTTATGCTTTAATTTGTGATTTATTTTGTGACTGAACTTAGAAATTAGTTCCAAGCTGCCTACGTACCCTGTGAAGGGATCAAGTCATGACGTAGTTCAAAACAATTTGAATTTGTTTTTTTCTCGGGTGTTACATCCTCCCCCCCCTTAAGAATACAGTTATGTCCCCATAACTGTGGCCGGTTCATCTTGGAAGAGGGTAGGGTAATGTTGTTTCATGTCAGCCTTCAATTCCCATGTTGCCGTCTCCGTCTCGTGGTTGGACCAAAGGACCTTGACCATTCTCATGGTCTTATTCCTCGTTACTCTCTCCTTTGTGTCAAGTATTCGCACCGGAACTTCCTCATAACTTAGGTCATCCTCAAATTCAACTTCTTCCGGTTGGAGTACATGGGCCGGATCGTGCACATACTTCTTCAATTGGGAGACGTGGAATACGTCGTGAACACAAGCAGATTGGGGTGGTGACGCTAGTCAATAAGCGGTTTCCCACTCTTCACAGGATTTCTTATGGTTCCTATGTTTTCTTCGTCCCGAGGGTTTTCTGTTACCTTACAAAAAGAAAATGCGAGACATTTCTACTGTCTTTGTCAGGAATGATGTCGGTGATACCCCATGTCGTTGTATCTCACCGCCAATATATGCTCAGGTTAAGTGAGGGGTGTATAGCAAAAGAGATTAAGCAAAACAGGGAAAAAAAAATAAAACTCCCTCCGGGTCCCGCGCGGTATGGGGCTTCAGCGTGCGGCGAGCGCGCGGCTGCCCCTGTTCGAGAAAATAGGGTTTGCGCTCCGCGCGAGCCACTTCCCCCATTTCCCATTCGAGACCACACCCCCAATTCTCTCTAAATCCGGCGAGTTACCTTCCCGTTTGCTTGATTTCGACTTCAATTTCACTCACCAAGGTATGAATCTACTAAACCCACTTACTAATTTCAATTTTTATTCTTTGAATGACTTGATTTGTAAAGAGATTTAGGAATTAGGGTTTATGTACAAAAAATTGGGGGTTTGTTATCTTTAGGCTTGATTTGTGCAAATTAGCAAGTGTACGTGGTAATTGTTGTTACTCTTGTTGCCTTGCTTGTATTTATGCCACAATGTGTTTATGTTTTTGGCAAATTCTTGTTGGATTTGAATCCCTAGAAAGGCTATGAAGTTTTTGATGTTTGGTTGTATTGGGGTGTGATTATTAGTTCCTTTCCTTGTTGTTTGGTGTTGTAAGGAAATGTTGTGTCGTTATTAGAGTGATTGTTTCATTTTGTGGGCAATCTTCCGTGTGTTTGTTAGTAACTTGGGTTTTGGTTTATTGCGCACATAACGTGCTCGACGAAATGCCACAAAGGTTTTGGGAATTAGTTTGAGCACATCCTTTGCCCAGATTACCGTCCGGTTTGTCTTAGTGAACAGTAGGATTTGATGTTCTTATGGCGTAGTCATCTTGGAAGATTATATTGGTGTCCCTTACGTATTCCTGCTTGAGTTTTGTGTGGAATTTAGTCTTATGATTGGTATTGGATGGATTGCAGGATGTTGCTCTTTTTGTGGGTCGTTTTGGCGTCTCTCATGTGTCCTCCGAGGACTAGGAGACGAGTTGCTGATGAGGCTGGCCCCAGCCATGCCGCTCCGGCGATGCCTGACTTCGATGAGAGCGAGTCAGAGGAGGACGAGGAGTAGCGGGGCCCGAGACTCAGGGGTCTCCCTGACGAGGTGCGTCCTCACCGGCACGACAGGTTCCGGTTTAGGACGAGGGCTGCCCAGGACTTCTATTTCGACGAGCTTCGTCGAAACAGGGCTTATGTCCCTGAGAGAGGCATATATCCTCATCATCTGGGCGATGACAGGGTCAGTGCAGTCTTGGAGTATTTACAGTGGACCGGTCTTGCACGTCATCCCGAGGGCGTTGCCTCCGGTTATCTGCCTATGGAGGTTATCGCCAACATTGGCGGTCTCGGGGACGGTGACGACCTATCTCGGGTATGGGTTCGTGGTCGCTATCTCGACTTCAGTGCTCGGGCGATCAATGTATATTTTGGCTTGCCTGACGATGGTGCATTCCGCCCACAGCCCGAGGGACGTGTTCTTGCTCCTGCGTGGGATACCTTATGCACCATAGTGCCTCCTCAGCTCGAGCATGGTCACGAGCTGCGTTTGACGACGATGGACTCCCCTTGGCGAGAGCTTGCTCATCTATGGTTAGGGCGCGTCCGGCCGATCACCCGGAGCCACATTGTCCTGGATCACGTCTACGAGACCATTTGCTTTATCGCGCGAGACGGTAGGGTGAATGTAGGAGCTTGTATAGGGGACAACTTGCGGGGTATGCGGAGAGGACGAGGGAGTAGGGTGATTACCCATGTTCACCTCATCTGTGGATTGTGCGCGGCGCAGGGGATCCGCACGACACCGGAGACAGATCCGTACGATCTAGTGGCGGGCAGTTGCTACCGTATCCCGACTTACTGTAACACCCCGGTTTTTGGTCACCCAGGTCGGGATGTCACCGCCACATCTCCCTAGTAAGACACGGTTTCTCCGAGCTTACTAAAGAGATGCAAGGCTAGGTATTGCAGTATTTAAAAAAACATTTTAAGCATTCAAATAGCCCATACAATATAATTCGAAAATAACAATAATAGCATAGCGCAGCGGAAATATTTGGTTTATTACAGTATCGCAGCGGAAAATATAAAAAGGGCCGACATGGCCAAAACACGGGTTAAACAGGCCCGTTCATAATATAGTCTAAGTACGAAATTTAAAAGCAAAATAAGTGTCCCCCAAAAACCCATGCATGAATCGTGCTCACACATGCTCATTCCACATATTCTGTAAGGAAAGGAATAAAAATGGTTTTGGTCAGCAAAATTGCTGAGTAAGTTAACACATGCATGATCATAGGGTTTTAAAGCCATAAATTTAATAATTTAACAAAGCATGATATTAACATAATATTTAATTTCATCTAATCCATATCCAATAGCATAATTTACCTCAGGGCTCTATTTAATGACACATATCACATGGTTTAATCATAAAAGCCATAATTTAAATAAAGCATTTAAATAATTTAATTAGACAACAACATAATTTAATCTAATTTAATTTAATTTAGAATCCCCATTACATTCCCGATTTTGTATTTCAAAGTTTCACTATAAAATCGCGATGTCAACAAGTTTAGCCGGTAGCCCGGCGGCCGCAACCGTATCAGCCATACCCAGTACCACTCCGGAGCCTCGGGAAACCCATACGGATATTCACGAGAGTGTAGGCTCTATATTTCGCCGTTTAGGCAATCCATATCTCAAGTTTAGCGCGCGGGGTCACCATCGTCCATTACGGCACGAAGTGAATCGTTAGGGGGCACCCTGCAGAGCACTCACCCCTAATTTTAATTTATCAAGTTTGTAAGGGGATTTAATTTTTAAAATCTGACCTCAATTATATTTATTTAAAAATAATATCTCTTCTCGTTTCAACCCTAAAGGTTAATTCCATGTTTCAACAAGATTTCAAGATTTTGTTTCCGGTAAACCACAGTTTACTCCAAAATTCGTCTAAAATAAGATTTAATTCCAAAAATTCCAAATTTCATATCTGACTCGGAAACATCAAGATCTACAACTTTCGTGTTTTAACTTTTTCGATCCGAGATACCTAAGTAGGTCAAAATCACCAATTTTCGCATAAGAATAATTCTGTCCGAGTTTAATGTGTCACAGTTTAAAGATTTCGAATTCTACCATAGTAATTCAACTCCAAATTTAACGAAATTTGACAGGGATCATCTTAAGACAATTATCTACAACTTTCATGTTCGGCCAAAGATCTAAAACAGCCTAGATCCTATGTCAAAAACGTGATCAAGATCATTCCTAAGTTCTGTCCAAGATTTCAAGATCTAGATTCCAACAGTTCGGTTTCGGTGGATTTTCACATATCAAATCAACTCCAAAAATTCTCAACAATTTACAGTAGCTAGATCTAAGTCTTAGGAACGTTTTTCATGTTTTACGTTTTTCCGTTTGAGTTCGTTTTAAGGTTCGGAAAAATTCATCAAATCTGTTGCGCCCGTAGAAAGTTTAGATTGACATATTTACGGTTTCTTGTTAATCTTTTAGTTTTGAATGTTTTAATTCATCCCAAAACCATGTAAGAGTTAACTTACTGAGTTTATGAACGTCGGAGATGTCTAATTCGGAGGCGTGGCTTCCAGATCACCGTTTCTCCTCTCCGTTCGTCGGGTTCTACGATCTAGATTCAATACGGGGTGTAGAAAGAAAAGAACCGAAGTTAGAATCCGTTTTCGGATTGAAACGTGAAAAGATTTATCGGACTAGAGCTTACCACAACGTTTGGAGATCCTTGGATTTTCGTCCAAAGCTGCTGCCTCCGTTTGGTGCTTTCCGTTGACTCCGAATTTAGGGTTTCGAACGTATAGAAGGTTGTAGTGTTTTGTAAACTTGTTTGGGGCTCCCAAGGGGCTTATTTATAGATTTCTCAATCCCTAGGGCGTCCAACATCTGACCTAAAGGTCTTGGGTCGAGAGATGTTCAACCGAAAGTCGAAAAATCCGCGTTCGGGCGAGAGATTCACGCAACAAACGAATCTGTGGGGTGGCGCGGTCGTGGCGCGCTGTTTCCCCTTCCACCGCGCGGCCACCGCGCGGCACTCGCCTGGACTTCGGTCCGGGCGGGTCGTGCGATCCGTCGTGCTTTTCCGCCTCTCTTTCGGGTTTCTATCCCTCTATGCTCCCGAATTCCGGTTTCCGGGGTATCTTCGGGTCTCTACTTCCTCTCTAAATTTTCACTCGGGTCTAATTGGATGTTTTGGAGTCGAATACTCGAGTTCATTAGTGTCGGGTTTTGATGTACAATTTATTTACCTTTAATAATTCTTCTTATCTAATTAAATTCCTTTTTGAGTTAAAATCCCATTTCTCATTTCCTTATCTTTATTATTTATTTATTTGCTGGATTCATTTATTTATTTATGGTATTTATTTTATTTATTATTTATTTATTTAATTATTGTTTTATTTTATGATGGAAAATTCACGGGTATTACAGTCTACCCTCCTTAAGAATCAACTTCGTCCTCGAAGTTGTGTTTCGGCTTTTCTCGTGCTAAAGGTCTTGTGTTTGTTTTATTATGTTGTGACTGATCTTAGAATTAAAACTTCTAAGCTGCCTACGTACCCGGTAAAGGGATGAAGCCATAACGTAGTTCAAAAGTTTACAAAAGTGCACGGAAAATTAGGTGGTATCACATCCTCTCCCCCCTTAAGATTGCAGTTATGTCCCCATAACTGTGTCGGTATCGGTTTGGAACAATATTGGGTATCGTTCTCTCATATCGGATTCTACTTCCCAAGTTGCCGTTTCACTTTCGTGGTTTGACCAAAGAACCTTGATCATTTTGACGGTTTTGTTCCTCGTTACTCGTTCCTTAGTGTCAAGAATACGCACTGGGACTTCTTCGTAAGTCAAGTCTTCATCGAGCTCAATTATCTCCGGTTGAAGTACATGTGTCGGGTCCGGCACATACTTCTTTAGTTGCGAGACATGGAAGACATTATGAACTCGATCTAAGTGTGGCGGTAAAGCCAATCGGTAGGCTAGAGTTCCGACTCGTTCTAGGATTTCGTAAGGTCCTATGTATCGAAGACTTAAATTCCCTCGTTAGCCAAAGCACATCACCCCCTTCATGGGTGATATCTTTAGCATGACTCTATCTCCCACTTGGAATTCTAGGTCTCGTCGTCTCACGTCGGCATAACTCTTTTGACGGTCTTGAGCGGCTTTCATCTTCCCTTGAATCACTTTGATTTGTTGAGCCATGTCTTCGATAAGTTGTGGTCCCACTACCACGGACTTATCGTTTTCTTCCCAGCTCAATGGGCTTCGGCACTTTCGTCCATACAACGCCTCGATAGGTGCCATGACGATACTAGCATGGTAGCTATTATTATAGGAAAACTCAATCAAGGGTAAATGAGATTCTCAGTTCCCTTTGAATTCCAACACACATGCTCTCAGCATGTCTTCTAGTGTTTGGATTGTTCTCTCGGTTTGTCCATCCGTCATCGGGTGGAATGCGGTGCTCATTTTGATTTGAGTACCGAGAGCTTTTTGTAACTCCGTCCAGAAATGAGAGACAAATCTACTGTCTCTATCGGAAATGATATCATGTGGTACTCCATGTCGTCGTACCACAATATCAATGTAGGCTCGGGCCAATTGGTCCATAGTCCACGTGTTTTTCATTGGGATAATATGGCTGTCTTCGTTAGCCTAGCCACGATCACCCAAATCTTGTTCATGCCTTTAGGTGATCGGGGTAATCCCGAGACAAAGTCCATTGAGATGCTATCCCACTTCCAACTTGGAATCTCTAGTGGTTGCATCAATCCTAAGGGTTTATGTCGCACTGCCTTAAACTTTTGGCAGGTGAGACATCTCGCCACGAAGTTCGCCACTTCCTTCTTCATTCCCGGCCACCAATAGATCTTCTTCAGATCTTTGTATAGCTTGTCACCTCCGGGATGTACGGAATATGGCGTGTTGTGCCCTTCCTCCATCAACCTTAGTTTCAACTCGGCACATTTAAGAGACACACACCATCTCCCTTTAAAACGGATGCTTCCATCCTCGTGGACAGCAAATCCTATTGCCTTTCCTTCGGCAATATACCCTTTTATCTTCTCGAGTTTCGGGTCGCCCGGTTGAGCGAGTCGAATCTCGTCTAATATTGGAGTTTCTACGACCATGGCATTGACCGTTTCTCTCACTGTGCCAGGATGCACAAGTTCTAACTCCAATCTCGCCAACTCCATGTACAATGCCGGCGGAATTACCAACGAGTTTGTCACGTGTTGGGTTTTCCGACTTAGGGCATCGGCTACCACATTCGCCTTCCCCTCGTGGTATGCTATCTCTAAATCGTAGTCTTTAATAAGTTCCAACCACCTTCGCTGTCTCAAATTCAACTCCTTCTGAGTGAATATATATTTCAAGCTCTTGTGGTCGGTGAACATTCGACACTTCCGCCCATAAAGATAATGTCTCCATATCTTTAGAGCCAAGACGACCGCTGCCAACTCCAGGTCGTGTGTCGGATAATTTTCCTCGTGAGGTTTTAGTTGGCGTGATGCATAGGCTACGACTCTCGAGTCTTGCATCAAAACACAACCTAAACCTTCCTTCGAAGCATCGCTATATACTTCGAAGTCACCATGCTCTGATGGTAGTGTTAATACGGGTGTGGTTGTGAGTCGTTTCTTCAGCTCTTGAAACGCAATCTCACAAATTTCGGTCCACTCGTATTTTGCTCCTTTCTTTAGTAGCTGGGTCAAAGGACGTGCAATCCTTGAAAAGTCCTTCACAAATCGTCTATAATACCCGGCTAATCCAAGGAAACTTGTTATTTCCGTTGGACTCTTGGGAGTTGCCCATTCAGTTACGGCAGAAACTTTTGCCGGATCCACTGATACTCCATCAGCGGATACTATGTGTCCGAGAAATGCCACGTCTTTCAGCCAGAAGTCACATTTCGACAGCTTGCCGTATAGCTGATTTCTTCGCAAGGTCTCCAACACTTGATGTAAGTGTTTTGCATGCTCTTCCTCGCTCTTCGAGTAGATCAGGATGTCGTCGATGAACACTACGACGCACTGATCTAACAATTCTCGGAACATGTTGTTCATGAGATTCATGAACATGGCCGGAGCATTTGTTAACCCGAAGGATAACACTGTGAACTCGTAATGGCCATATCGCGTTCGAAATGCCGTCTTCGGAATGTCCTTCTCGGCGATCCTCAATTGATGATACCCAGATCGCAAATCGATCTTCGAGAATACTGAGGCTCCCTTCAGTTGATCAAACAGATCCTCTATTCTCGGTAGGGGGTATTTATTCTTAATGGTCACTTGGTTTAGTCCTCGGTAATCTATGCAAAGACGTAGTCCTCCGTCTTTCTTCTTGACAAATAAAACCGGTGCTCCCCAAGGGGACGTACTCGGTCTTATGTAACCTTTTCCCAATAGCTCCTCGAGTTGTTCCTTTAACTCCTTCATTTCCAGTGGTGCCATCCGGTACGGAGCTTTCGAGACAGGCTCTGTCCCCGGAATGAGATCTATCGTGAATTCAAGATCTCTCTCAGGTGGCATGCCCGGAACGTCTTCAGGGAACACGTCCGGGTATTCTCTTACCACTGGTATGCTATCAACCTTGTTTCCTTCCGCCTCAAGGTTGTGCACATAGCACGCATATAGTTCATACCCCTTACGCATCAAGTTACTTAGTTTAAGTGCACTAACGATTTTGTTACTTTTCTTAGGGGGCTGAGAGTAGAAGATAACTCTCTTTCCCCTACTTTTTGACAATGTGATCTTTTGCTTTTGGCATTCGATCACCGCTTTATACTGGGATAGCCAATCCATCCCCAGTATGATGTCAAAGTCTCTTAAATTAAATTCTACTAAGTTCGCGAAGAATTCTACGTTCTTTATCACTATAGGAATTCCGTTATATCGTTTAGAGCAAGACACTACTTCTCCAGAAGGCAATTGAATTCCTAAGCTAATTCTCTCGCACTTAGGTAGACCTAACTCAGGCACTATCCTTGATGCAATAATTGAACAACTAGCTCCAGAATCAAATAGAACTCTAAGGGGCGTATTCAACACATAAAATGTACCTGCCATCACTTCTCCTTGCGCAGGCACGTCCGCTTGGATTACCACATTGAGCCTCCCCACAGGGCGTCCTTGGTTGCCCTGCTGGTTCGCGTTCTGCTGCTGGTTTTGCTGTTGGTTTTGATTCTGCGGGGGCGGAGGTCGTTGGTTCTGGTTCTGGTTTTGCGGCCTAATTTGAGGGGGTCTGTACCCTTGGTTATTGCCGTTTCGCCCGTTTTGGTTTTGAGGCTGTTCTTGCCCCGCGACTAAGTCGTCCCTCTTTGTTATGTTCTCGAGCCTAGTCCGACAATCCCGTCGAACGTGACCCATTCGACCGCATCGGTAACAGGCGCCTTGTTGTGGGCATCCCCTTGCCAGATGTGGTCGTCCACATCGCGGGCAAGGCGGTACCGGATCTTCTTGGTTGAACCTCCTCCCAGTGTTGTTTTGCTGGGGCCTATTCGACCCTCTGCGCTGCTCGTTCCTTCCAGTGTTGTTCTCGTTTCTTGAGTCTCGGCTTCTCTTGTCTTGAGGACCCCTGCTGGACTCCCCACTCACCCTTCTTTTCAGCTGCTGCACGCGTGCTACCGCTACAGCGCGATCGTATACGGCTTGCAAATCGGGGTAGTGTACCCCCGCGATCACCTCGCGCACAGACAAGTTTAGTCCCATCTCGAACTTCTGTGCCTTTTTCCGCATCAGTGGGCACTAGCCTTGGTGCGAACCTCACCAGCTCCTTGAAGCGTGTGTAGTATTCTTGCACCGTTTGGCTTCCTTGCTTCAGCGACAGGAACTCTTCGTACGTGGCAGCTTTAGTACTCAAGGGATAGAATCAATCCCTGAGTAGTTCCATCATCTCCATCCACGAGTAGGGCTCGTCATCTTCGGTCAGTTTGGCTTGCGTTGCTTGCCACCAATCGTCAGCTTCGCCTCCCAAGTAGTATGAAGCGACATGTACCCTCTCTCCTTCCGGACATTTGACTGCTCCCAGCAGCTTGTCAAAAGTCCGAATCCATTCCTCCAGTTTAGCTGGATCCTCCTCACCAGCGTAGTGGGGTGGCTGGTAAGGATTCACCATCGCCAGGTAGTTAGGGCGAGCTTGGGGCGGAGGTACCGCCGCAGCTTGACCTTGGTTGACTTGCGTGTTTCCGAGCGCAATCAACACTTCCTCTATCGTCCTAAGACGGTCGCCCACATTGTTCGGTGCTGGGGCGTCCTGCGCACCTTGGGGCTGTTCCTCATCAGGTTGAATCGGTTCATTGACGTTTGGTGGTGTGTCAGTAGGGGTTTCAGTAGTGGTTTGGGGAGCGGGTTGGGCTCGGCCTCTTCCTCTTCCTCTGGGTGCCATTCTGGTACAAACGGAAGAGATTAGGTCTGGTGAATTTAACTTATAGTCTAAGCAATTTCTATAAATGTATGTGTGTCTTGCAATTTAGCACGTGGTGCTTTGTTCGAACTAAGAAGCGTCGTATGCTTCGGGGTTTTATTTTATTTTGTTTTTATTTCGAAATTTTTTTCTTCTTTTTTTTTCCGATTATTAAAAAAATAAATCGGGCATTTTATTTCCTCAAAAGAAATTTTAGTACATAGTAGCGATATTTTCCTAGCAAAATAGTATCTAACAATAGAAGCTCTAGTGTCTCATGACATCCTCCGGTGGGGTAGCAGGATCTTCCTCCGGATCTTCCTCCTCCGAACTCGGCGGCATCAGCTCGTCAAAGATAGTGTTTAAGTCCTGCCCGTGGGCATCGATTTATTCTTTTAGTATTAAGTTTTGCGTAGTGAGGGTTTGGACTTGGCGCTCGAGTTGGTTTATGCGGTGATGATCCGCCTCTCTCAAGTTGCCCATGTGGCGTAAATCGGCCTCCAATTGAGCCATACGGTACTTCATTTGCTCTAGGGTTTGGTGGGAATCGAGATGAACACTCATCATCCTGACCATCAACTGCATCATGTCTTGACTAGCCATCTAGCGCAAGCAAGATATCTAAGTTAATATTCGCCAAGATTCTAAGTTCAATTCGCCAAGATTCTAGGTTCAATTCGCCAAGATTCTAGGTTCAAGTTTCGCCAAGATTCTAAGTTCAAATTTTGCCAAGATTCTAAGTTCAATTCGCCAAGATTCTAGGTTCAATTCGCCAAGATTCTAAGTTCAAGTTTCGCCAAGATTCTAAGTTCATAGCAGAGATGCAACATGCAAATGCAAATGATGATTCCCCCCAATAATAATTTAATGCAATATATATATATATATATTTTTTCCATGGGTTTTAAAATAAAAATTTTCCATGGAAATAATACTTTAAAATTTAAAATAATAATCAAAATACTAATAGTAGTTTAAAAATAGTAACGGTTTAAAAATACTAATAGTTTAAAAATAGCCGGGCGCTCTGATACCAACTTGTAACACCCCGGTTTTTGGTCACCCAGGTCGGGATGTCACCGCCACATCTCCCTAGCAAGACACGGTTTCTCCGAGCTTACTAAAGAGATGCAAGGCTATGTATTGCAGTATTTAAAAAAACATTTTAAGCATTCAAATAGCCCATACAATATAATTCGAAAATAACAATAATAGCATAGCGCATCGGAAATATTTGGTTTATTACAGTATCGCAGTGGAAAATATAAAAAGGGCCGACATGGCCAAAACACGGGTTAAACAGGCCCGTTCATAATATAGTCTAAGTCCGAAATTTAAAAGCAAAATAAGTGTCCCCCAAAAACCCATGCATGAATCGTGCTCACACATGCTCATTCCACATATTCTGTAAGGAAAGGAATAAAAATGGTTTTGGTCAGCAAAATTGCTGACTAAGTTAACACATGCATGATCATAGGGTTTTAAAGCCATAAATTTAATAATTTAACAAAGCATGATATTAACATAATATTTAATTTCATCTAATCCATATCCAATAGCATAATTTACCTCAGGGCTCTATTTAATGACACATATCACATGGTTTAATCATAAAAGCCATAATTTAAATAAAGCATTTAAATAATTTAATTAGACAACAACATAATTTAATCTAATTTAATTTAATTTAGAATCCCCATTACATTCCCGATTTTGTATTTCAAAGTTTCACGATAAAATCGCGATGTCAACAAGTTTAGCGGGTAGCCCGGCGGCCGCAACCGTATCAGCCATACCCAGTACCACTCCGGAGCCTCGGGAAACCCATACGGATATTCACGAGAGTGTAGGCTCTATATTTCGCCGTTTAGGCAATCCATATCTCAATTTTAGCGCGCGGGGTCACCATCGTCCATTACGGCACGAAGTGAATCGTTAGGGGGCACCCTGCAGAGCACTCACCCCTAATTTTAATTTATCAAGTTTGTAAGGGGATTTAATTTTTAAAATCTGACCTCAATTGTATTTATTTAAAAATAATATCTCTTCTCGTTTCAACCCTAAAGGTTAATTCCATGTTTCAACAAGATTTCAAGATTTTATTTCCGGTAAACCACAGTTTACTCCAAAATTCGTCTAAAATCAGATTTAATTCCAAAAATTACAAAATTTCATATCTGACTCGGAAACATCAAGATCTACAACTTTCGTGTTTTAACGTTTTCGATCCGAGATACCTAAGTAGGTCAAAATCACCAATTTTTTCATAAGAATAATTCTGTCCGAGTTTAATGTGTCACAGTTTAAAGATTTCAAATTCTACCATAGTAATTCAACTCCAAATTTAACGAAATTTGACGGGGATCATCTTAAGACAATTATCTACAACTTTCATGTTCGGCCAAAGATCTAAAACAGCCTAGATCCTATGTCAAAAACGTGATCAAGATCATTCCTAAGTTCTGTCCAAGATTTCAAGATCTAGATTCCAACAGTTCGGTTTCGGTGGATTTTCACATATCAAATCAACTCCAAAAATTCTCAAAAATTTACAGTAGCTAGATCTAAGTCTTAGAAACGTTTTTCATGTTTTAAGTTTTTCCGTTTGAGTTCGTTTTAAGGTTCGGAAAAATTCATCAAAGCTGTTGCGCCGGTAGAAAGTTTAGATTGACAGATTTACGGTTTCTTGTTAATCTTTTAGTTTTGATTGTTTTAATTCATCCCAAAACCATGTAAGAGTTAACTTACTGAGTTTATGAACGTCGGGGATGTCTAATTCGGAGGCGTGGCTTCCAGATCACCGTTTCTCCTCTCCGTTCGTCGGGTTCTACGATCTAGATCCAATACGGGGTGTAGAAAGAAAAGAACCGAAGTTAGAATCCGTTTTCGGATTGAAACGTGAAAAGATTTATCGGACTAGAGCTTACCACAACGTTTGGAGATCCTTGGATTTTCGTCCAAAGCTGCTGCCTCCGTTTGGTGCTTTCCGTTGACTCCGAATTTAGGGTTTCGAACGTATAGAAGGTTGTAGGGTTTTGTAAACTTGTTTGGGGCTCCCAAGGGGCTTATTTATAGATTTCTCAATCCCTAGGGCATCCAACATCTGACCTAAAGGTCTTGGGTCGAGAGATGTTCAACCGAAAGTCGAAAAATCCGCGTTCGGGCGAGAGATTCACGCAACAAACGAATCTGTGGGGTGGCGCAGTCGTGGCGCGCTGTTTCCCCTTCCACCGCGCGGCCACCGCGCGGCACTCGCCTGGACTTCGGTCCGGGCGGGTCGTGCGATCCATCGTGCTTTTCCGCCTCTCTTTCGGGTTTCTATCCCTCTATGCTCCTGAATTCCGGTTTCCGGGGTATCTTCGGGTCTCTACTTCCTCTCTAAATTTTCACTCGGGTCTAATTGGATGTTTTGGACTCGAATACTCGAGTTCATTAGTGTCGGGTTTTGGTGTACAATTTATTTACCTTTAATAATTCTTCTTATCTAATTAAATTCCTTTTTGAGTTAAAATCCCATTTCTCATTTCCTTATCTTTATTTATTTATTTATTTGCTGGATTCATTTATTTATTTATGGTATTTATTTTATTTATTATTTATTTATTTAATTATTGTTTTATTTTATGATGGAAAATTCACGGGTATTACACTTACGCTGCCCGGCGTAGCGCCTTACGTCGTGGGGCTCCCCGTGCTGTACTTCGCCCGCAGCCTGATGATGGCGGCTCGATCCTTGTTGTACCACCGGAGCAGCCACCCCCTCCTCCAGTAGTTCCACCTCCTGCAGTGGCACCTCTAGGACAGGAGATGGCTCAGATGCTGCAGATGATGCAGGAGATGCGGGTCGGTATGGATGCCAGGTTTGCAGCTGGGCAGGCTCGTTACGATGCCATAGACGCTAGATTGGACTTCTACCAGACCCGTATGGACTCGTTTGCTACGAGGCAGGCTCAGCAGCAGGCCACCATGTCCTACATGTATGCCTATGTGCGGCAGATGGATGACTACATGCGTCGGCAGTTCCCGCCTCCCGATCAGTGACGTTTTCCCTTCCCTGTTTGCGTTTCCGTTTAGGTTCCGCATTAGACGTGCTTTGTTTAGTTTCCTCCTTATAAGAACGTTTCTGTTGTCTGGGATTTGTGGTTTATATTTTCGTTGTGTTATTGCTTAGTTATGTGTTTGACATGTGTTAGCAGTTTATTGTTGTTTAGAAACACGGTTCAATTGTTCTGCCTATTTTATAGTTTGAGATGTTCTGGATTTACTGTTACCTTCCTATCGTATCTACATGTGTGTGGGTTGCCCAACAATACTTACGCCGTTGCTTGACTAAACCGCTACAAGGAACTTAGATAAACTAGTGTGATAAGATATACGGGGTAGAGTTTACATGTTAAATAAATAGCTGCTTGCAAGGGGAAAATTTTATTGAATGAAGATTAGTCGTTTAATAGGTATTAATTTATTGGGGTCTCTTTGTAGAGGTTGTTGGAACTTAGGTAAAAATTTATTTATTTATTTATTTATTTTTATTTTTATTTTTATTTTTATTTTTATTTATTTATTTTTTATTTTTTATTTTTTTTTGGTTCAGTAATCTGTTCGGGTTTTTTTTTTTTGGGTCTAGGGTTGTATGTTCCCCTCTTTGATCATGGTAGTTAAAGAATTATATAAAATGTATGGAATAAATTTAAATAGGCTTGTATTTTTATTACTCAAGAAATAAATTTCGTTTGGGCTACAAGCGTTTGAAATAGAAATAGGAGTGCTGCTAATAGTACGGAAAGGAAAATATACTAATAATGCGT
Organism: Hygrophila difformis; assembly: GCA_030278955.1. NCBI lineage: Eukaryota > Viridiplantae > Streptophyta > Magnoliopsida > Lamiales > Acanthaceae > Hygrophila > Hygrophila difformis. The sequence goes on along the minus strand of JAOANR010000006.1, from coordinate 51,233,436 downwards.
AGCTGGATCACTTGATCTAAAACGAGTGGGTAGGCTCGGCCTTGATGGGATCATCCTCATCGCTCGACACGTCGATGGGCATGGCGACATTGGGGGCAGGCCCCGGGTTCTGAAGAACCGCCCCATCCACGTCCTGGGCTAGGTTAGTCAGTTCCCAGCCCAGGGTCTCTATCTGCTCCTCCAAGTCATCTCCCTTGTCTTGGAGCTGGGCCACTTAGGCTTGGAGGTGTGTGACTTGCTCCTGCAGCTGGGTTATGTGGTGATGGTCTGTTTCTTTAAGGTGACCCATATGGGCCAGGTTACCCTCCAACTGTCCTACCCGCGTCTTGAAATAATTGATATGCTGTTGGGACTCGAGGTACGCATTCATCAGTTTTACCATCAGGTTGATCATGTTTGCATTTGGTTCGGCCATCTAATGTCAACAAGTTAAGTTAGAGTTAGAACATGTGTTAGGCAAGATTAGTTAGGTACGAATTTAAATCTATGTGCAACATGCAAGTGCAAGTCCCCCTTTTCCCCATTTAAAAATGCAATCTATCCATGTATTTTAAAATAAATCTACTACATGGGTAAGAATAAAAGTTGGGCCTCTATAGTGGGCCAAAAATTTAATATTTCTTTTGGCTAAGATTTTGGGCTATGTAAAAAAAAAATAAGCTTTTGGGCTAAAATAATACTAGTAGTCAAGATAAATAATTTAAAAATAATACTTGGGTTTTAAAAATAATGGTTTAAAATAATAGTAGTAGCTAAAAAAAATTTCCGGGCTCTGATACCAACTTGTAACACCCCGGATTTGATAACCCAGGCCGGGATGTCACCGCCACATCTCCCTAGCAAGACACGGCTTCCCGAGCTCAATAAGGAAATGCAAGGCTTGTGGGTATGTAAAAGATTTAAAAACATTTCAAGATTTAGTCCGGAAATTTATAATACATAATTTAAAAGACTAAATTTTAAAAGCGGAATTTAAAGGCATAATTTAATGATGTAATTTAAATGCGTAATTTAAAAACATGGTAAATAAGATTTAAGCGTAATTAACACCAACACAAGTCTTTTATAATTTATCCCGCAAACTAAGAAGAGGACACCATACCGGGAGATCACTAACGAGGCAATCTCAACATAGGACCACTAACGAGGCAGTCCACAACAATGGGAGACCACTAACGAGGCAGTCTCAAAAGATAGTAGGACCACTAACGAGGCGATCCAAAACACAGCGCGCGAGATCACTAACGAGGCAATCTCAGATAGTAAGGAGACCACTAACGAGGCAGTCTCAAAGATAATGATTAGCATGAAGATCGGCTCAGCCTAGTGCACGGGATTTTTCGAAAGTTCGTATTTCAAGTGATCAAAAGATTCGGTATCGCGTTTCATAGTTCGAGTTTTCTCAAGTTTGAAAAATCCGATTTGATGCAGTTTGCGCCTTTCTTAATTAAAAAATTATTTTTACACCAAAAATTCTGAGATTTACACAGTAGCTCAAAAACAAACACACGAACAACTTTCATATTTTAAGTTTTTGGAAATAAGGTTTTGAAGTGAGTCAAAATTTGAGTTCTTTACAAAAGATAATTTCTGTCTCAAAAACGGATTTCGTCACAGGTTCGTGCGACGCCGATTAAAAATTCATTTCAAAGCCAATCGGTCCGAAATTTTTACAGGAGATACACAACACATTAAGGAACATCTTTCATGTTTTAAGAAATTAGAAATAACGAATTTTAGGTGTTCAAAAATCGACCCCAACACGCTGTACACGCGCGGACTCAAAAGATCGCTTAAAACAGGTTCTGAAATTCGGCCGTTTGACATAACAAAAGAACTCCAAAATCCACGAAATTTTATATGCATAATCTAGATACATTTATCACAACTTTTGTTTAGAAATGCAAAGTTAAATCATTCTAAAAACGGTGAAAAACATGCATCAAGTCGAGTAATGAAATCTGTCAACGGTTTCAAATGTTCGGTTTGTCACAGAAAGTTTACGGCGCGATTTGGGATAGCAAACCTTAATGTCAATGGCTGAAATTTGGACACAAGATAGATTAAAGTCTTAGGAACAAAATCTATGTTGAAAAGTTTTTGGTTTGAATTCCCGAAGGTCGAGTTTTAGGCGAGTTTTTGAAATTGGACGAAAATAGGGTTTTTGAAAATCGATTTTTGTTACGGGTATAGATCGCGAGTTTTAAACAACAATAAACCACAAAAATTTGTGAGTAAGGTCTTAACTTACTAAGTTAGAGTTTTGAGTCGCTAGAAAGGGTTTCCGGGCGTCCTAGGGTTGCGACGAACGGCCAACCTCTCCGATCGCTTTTTGTTCGTTTTCCGACGTGAAATCGTAGCAAAGGAAAAGGGTTAGATTTCGAGTTTTTTAATGCTCATGGACAATTCAAACACTGTAATACTACTTACCAAGGTTCTAGAGGGTAGGGCTTCGTCCCGTTTGCCTCGTCGTCGCCGGAATTCTCGCCGGAAAGTGAGTTCGGAGGGGTTTTGACTTGGAGAGAAAGATTGGAAGTGTTTAGGGTTAGGTGTTCTGAGAATAGGGGGTAGGGGGCGCCCAAGGCTGATATTATGGCTTCCCCCAATGCCTTGATCCGCTTGCCCTTGATGGGGGACGGATTTTTGGCAAGAAAATCGCCATAGAAGGAAAGTATACACCTTCTGCACCTCTGGCGCGCTGGTGACGCGCACCTATTGTTTTGATCGCGCGGAGCACGCGTGGCCTGGCCTGGTGTCGCGACGCCTCCATCCGCGCGGTGGCCGCGCGGCGGGCGCGGGCCGGCCGGACCGGCCGGTTCGGCGGTCCGCTTGCTCCGTCGGGTCTTTCCTTGCTTTCCTCTATCGGTTTTCTACCCTCTACGTGTTAGCTCGACTCCACGGGTCGTCTCCGGTTCGGAATCTTCACCTTAAACTTGTTACGAGTTCGGCTTATCGTTCATAACATTTCCGTGGCCTAAGTAGTCTAGTTTAAATTAGTTCCAACTCCTCCTATCGTCCTTGCGATCGATCTCGTGATTTATCTTGTGATTTATTTTATGATTTAATTTGTGATTTATTTTGTGACTGAACTTAGAAATTAGTTCCAAGCTGCCTACGTACCCTGTGAAGGGATCAAGTCATGACGTAGTTCAAAACAATTTGAATTTGTTTTTTCTCGGGTGTTACATCCTCCCCCCCTTAAGAATACAGTTATGTCCCCATAACTGTGGCCGGTTCATCTTGGAAGGGGGTAGGGTAACGTTGTTTCATGTCGGCCTCCAATTCCCACGTTGCCGTCTCCGTCTCGTGGTTGGACCAAAGGACCTTGACCATTCTCACGGTCTTATTCCTCGTTACTCTCTCCTTTGTGTCAAGTATTCGCACCGGAACTTTCTCATAACTTAGGTCATCCTCAAATTCAACTTCTTCCGGTTGGAGTACATGGGCCGGATCGTGCATATACTTCTTCAATTGGGAGACGTGGAATACGTCGTGAACACAAGCAGATTGGGGTGGTGACGCTAGTCAATAAGCGGTTTCCCACTCTTCACAGGATTTCTTATTGTTCCTATGTTTTCTTCGTCCCGAGGGTTTTCTGTTGCCTTACAAAAAGAAAATGCGAGGCAATTCTACTGTCTTTGTCAGGAATGATGTCGGTGATACCCCATGTCGTTGTATCTCACCGCCAATATATGCTCGGGTTAAGTGAGGGGTGTATAGCAAAAGAGATTAAGCAAAACAGGGAAAAAAATAAAACTCCCTCCGGGTCCCGCGCGGTGGCCGCGCGGTATGGGGCTTCAGCGCGCAGCGAGCGCGCGGCTGCCCCTGTTCGAGAAAATAGGGCTCGCGCTCCGCGCGAGCCACTACCCCCATTTCCCATTCGAGACCACACCCCCAATTCTCTCTAAATCCGGCGAGTTACCTTCCCGTTTGCTTGATTTCAACTTCAATTTCACTCACCAAGGTATGAATCTACTAAACCCACTTACTAATTTCAATTTTTATGCTTTGAATGACTTGATTTGTGAAGAGATTTAGGAATTAGGGTTTATGTACAAAAATTGGGGGTTTGTTTTCTTTAGGCTTGATTTCTGCAAATTAGCAAGTGTACGTGGTAATTGTTGTTACTCTTGTTGCCTTGCTTGTATTTATGCCACAATGTGTTTATGTTTTTGGCAAATTCTTGTTGGATTTGAATCCCTAGAAAGGCTATGAAGTTTTTGATGTTTGGTTGTTATTGGGGTGTGATTATTAGTTCGTTTCCTTGTTGTTTGGTGCTGTAAGGAAATGCTGTGTCGTTATTAGAGTGATTGTTTCATTTTGTGGGCAATCTTCCGTGTGTTTGTTAGTAACTTGGGTTTTGGTTTATTGCGCACATAACGTGCTCGACGAAATGCCACAAAGGTTTTGGGAATTAGTTTGAGCACATCCTTTGCCCAGATTACCGTCCGGTTTGTCTTAGTGAACAGTAGGATTTGATGTTCTTATGGCGTAGTCATCTTGGAAGATTATATTGATGTCCCTTACGTATTCCTGCTTGAGTTTTGTGTGGAATTTAGTCTTATGATTGGTATTGGATGGATTGCAGGATGTTGCTCTTTTTGTGGGTCGTTTTGACATCTCTCATGTGTCCTCCAAGGACTAGGAGACGAGTTGCTGATGAGGCTGGCCCCAGCCATGCCGCTCCGGTGATGCCTGACTTCGATGAGAGCGAGCCAGAGGAGGACGAGGAGTAGCGGGGCCCGAGACTCAGGGGTCTCCTTGACGAGGTGCGTCCTCACCGGCACGACAGGTTCCGGTTTAGGACGAGGGCTGCCCAGGACTTCTATTTCGACGAGCTTCGTCGAAAAAGGGCTTATGTCCCTGAGAGAGGCATATATCCTCATCATCTGGGCGATGACAGGGTCAGTGCAGTCTTGGAGTATTTGCAGTGGACCGGTCTTGCACGTCATCCCGAGGGCGTTGCCTCCGGTTATCTGGCTATGGAGGTTATCGCCAACATTGGCGGTCTCGGGGAGGGTGACGACCTATCTCGGGTATGGGTTCGTGGTCGCTATCTCGACTTCAGTGCTCGGGCGATCAATGTTTATTTTGGCTTGCCTGACGATGGCGCATTCCGCCCACAGCCCGAGGGACATGTTCTTGCTCATGCGTGGGATACCTTATGCACCATAGTGCCTCCTCAGCTCGAGCACGATCACGATCTGCGTTTGACGACGATGGACACCCCTTGGCGAGAGCTTGCTCAGCTATGGTTAGGGCGCGTCCGGCCGATCACCCGGAGCCACATTGTCCTGGATTACGTCTACGAGACCATTTGCTTTATCGCGCGAGACGGTAGGGTGAATGTAGGAGCTTGTATCGAGGACAACTTGCGGGGTATGCGGAGAGGACGAGGGAGTAGGGTGATTACCCATGTTCACCTCATCTGTGGATTGTGCGCGGCGCAGGGGATCCGCACGACATCGGAGACAGATCCGTACGATCTAGTGGCGGGCAGTTGCTACCGTATCCCGACTTACGCTGCCCGGCGTAGAGCCTTACGTCGTGGGGCTCCCCGTGCTGTACTTCGCCTACAGCCTGATGATGGCGGCTTGATCCTTGTTGTACCACCGGAGCAGCCACCCCCTCCTCCAGTAGTTCCACCTCCTGCAGTGGCACCTCAGGGACAGGAGATGACTCAGATGCTGCAGATGATGCAAGAGATGCGGGTCGGTATGGATGCCGGGTTTGCAGCTGGGCAGGCTCGTTACGATGCCATAGACGCTATATTGGACTTCTACCAGACCCGTATGGACTCGTTTGCTACGAGGCAGGCTCAGCAGCAAGCCACCATGTCCGACATGTATGCCTATGTGCGGCAGATGGATGACTACATGCGTCGGCAGTTCCCGCCTCCTGATCAGTGATGTTTTCCTTTCCCTGTTTGCGTTTCCGTTTAGCTTCTGCATTAGACGTGCTTTGTTTAGTTTCCTCCTTATGAGAACGTTTCTGTTGTCTGGGATTTGTGGTTTATATTTTCGTTGTGTTATTGCTTAGTTATGTGTTTGACATGTGTTAGCAGTTTATTGTTGTTTAGAAACACGGTTCAATTGTTCTGCCTATTTTATGGTTTGAGATATTCTTGATTTACTGTTACCTTCCTATCGTATCTACATGTGTGTGGGTTGCCCAACAATACTTACGTCGTTGCTTGACTAAACCGCTACAAGGAACTTAGATAAACTAGTGTGATAAGATATACGGGGTAGAGTTTACATGTGAAATAAATAGCTGCTTGCAAGGGGAAAATTTTATTGAATGAAGATTAGTCTTTTAATAGGTTTTTGTTTATTGGGGTCTGTTTGTAGAGGTTGTTGGAACTTAGGTAAAAATTTATTTATTTATTTATTTATTTTTATTTTTATTTTTATTTTTATTTTTATTTATTTCTTTATTTATTTTTATTTTTATTTATTTATTTTTTATTTTTTATTTTTTTTGGTTCAGTAATCTGTTCGGTTTTTTTTTTGGGTCTAGGGTTGTATGTTCCCCTCTTTGATCATGGTAGTTAAAGAATTAAATAAAATGTATGAAATAAATTTAAATAGGCTTGTATTTTTATTACTCAAGAAATAAATTTCGTTTGGGCTACAAGCGTTTGAAATAGAAATAGGAGTGCTGCTAATAGTACGGAAAGGAAAATATACTAATAATGCATAGCTGGATCACTAGATCTAAAACGAGTGGGTAGGCTCGGCCTTGATGGGATCATCCTCATCGCTCGACACGTCGATGGGCATGGCGACATTGGGGGCAGGCCCCGGGTTCTGAAGAACCGCCCCATCCACGTCCTGGGCTAGGTTAGTCAGTTCCCAGCCCAGGGTCTCTATCTGCTCCTCCAAGTCATCTCCCTTGTCTTGGAGCTGGGCCACTTAGGTTTGGAGGTGTGTGACTTGCTCCTGCAGCTGGGTTATGTGGTGATGGTCGGTTTCTCTAAGGTGACCCACATGGGCCAGGTTACCCTCCAATTGTCCTACCCGCGTCTTGAAATAATTGATATGCTGTTGGGACTCGAGGTACGCATTCATCAGTTTTACCATCAGGTTGATCATGTTTGCATTTGGTTCGGCCATCTAATGTCAACAAGGTAAGTTAGAGTTAGAACATGTGTTTGGCAAGATTAGTTAGGTACGAATTTAAATCTATGTGCAACATGCAAGTGCAAGTCCCCCTTTTCCCCATTTAAAAATGCAATCTATCCATGTATTTTAAAATAAATCTACTACATGGGTAAGAATAAAAGTTGGGCCTCTATAGTGGGCCAAAAATTTAATATTTCTTTTGGCTAAGATTTTGGGCTATGTAAAAAAAAATAAGCTTTTGGGCTAAAATAATACTAGTAGTCAAGATAAATAATTTAAAAATAATACTTGGGTTTTAAAAATAATGGTTTAAAATAATAGTAGTAGCTAAAAAAAATTTCCGGGCTCTGATACCAACTTGTAACACCCCGGATTTTGATAACCCAGGCCGGGATGTCAACGCCACATCTCCCTAGCAAGACACGGCTTCCCGAGCTCACTAAGGAAATGCAAGGCTTGTGGGTATGTAAAAGATTTAAAAACATTTCAAGATTTAGTCCGGAAATTTATAATACTTAATTCAAAATACGATAGCAATAATCATCATGCGCGAAATTAAATAGAGTAAATGCAGCGGAAAATAAATCACGGCCAACATGGCCAAATCCTCGGGTTTAACAGACCCGGTAAAAACAGTACGATGCAGAATTTAAAATGTCCATAATGGTTTCCCCCAAGTGCATATGCAATGCGTCACTCGACATACTCTGTAAAAGAAAAATAACAACGGTTTATCAGTATAAAAATATACCGAGTAAGTTAATCCCTAACTAACAATTTAAGGGGTTCCATGTGTTTAAAAACTAAAGATTCACTTGTCATGCATTACTTTAAAAATCCATATTTTATTCGCAGCGAAAAACATGATTAAATTATCCACGACGAAAATGCATAATTTAAAAGACTAAATTTTAAAAGCGGAATTTAAAGGCATAATTTAATGACGTAATTTAAATGCGTAATTTAAAAATATGGTAAATAAGATTTAAGCGTAATTAACACTCACACAAGTCTTTTATAATTTATCCCGCAAACTAAGAAGAGGACACCATACCGGGAGATCACTAACGAGGCAATCTCAACATAGGACCACTAACGAGGCAGTCCACAACAATGGGAGACCACTAACGAGGCAGTCTCAAAAGATAGTAGGACCACTAACGAGGCGATCCAAAACACAGCGCGCGAGATCACTAACGAGGCAATCTCAGATAGTAAGGAGACCACTAACGAGTTTTCTCAAGTTTGAAAAATCCGTTTTGACGCAGTTTGCGCCTTTCTTAATTAAAAAATCATTTTTACACCAAAAATTCTGAGATTTACACAGTAGCTCAAAAACATACACACGAACAACTTTCATATTTTAAGTTTTTGGAAATAAGGTTTCGAAGTGAGTAAAAAATTGAGTTCTTTACAAAAGATAATTTCTGCCTCAAAAACTGATTTCGTCACAGGTTCGTGCGACGCCGATTAAAAATTCATTTCAAAGCCAATCGGTCCGAAATGTTTACAGGAGATACACAACACATTAAGGAACATCTTTCATGTTTTAAGAAATTAGAAATAAAGAATTTTAGGTGTTCAAAAATCGACCCCAACACGCTATACACGCGCGGACTCAAAAGATCGCTTAAAACAGGTTCTGAAATTCGGCCGTTTGACATAACAAAAGAACTCCAAAATCCACGAACTTTTATATGCATAATCTAGATACATTTATCTACAACTTTTGTTTAGAAATGCAAAGTTAAATCATTCTAAAAATGGGTGAAAAACATGCATCAAGTCGAGTAATGAAATCTGTCAACGGTTTCAAATGTTCGGTTTGTCACAGAAAGTTTACGGCGAGATTTGGGATAGCAAACCTTAATGTCAATGGCTGAAATTTGGACACAAGATAGATTAAAGTCTTAGGAACAAAATCTATGTTGAAAAGTTTTGGGTTTGAATTCCCGAAGGTCGAGTTTTAGGTGAGTTTTTGAAATTGGACGAAAATAGGGTTTTTGAAAATCGATTTTTGTTACGGGTATAGATCTCGAGTTTTAAACAACAATAAACCACAAAAATTTGTGAGTAAGGTCTTAACTTACTAAGTTAGAGTTTTGAGTCGCTGGAAAGGGTTTCCGGGCGTCCTAGGGTTGCGACGAACGGCCAACTTCTCCGATCGCTTTTTGTTCGTTTTCCGACGTGAAATCGTAGCAAAGGAAAAGGGTTAGATTTCGAGTTTTTTAAAGCTCATGGATGATTCAAACACTGTAATACTACTTACCAAGGTTCTAGAGGGTAGGGCTTCGTCCCGTTTGCCTCGTCGTCGCCGAAATTCTCGCCGGAAAGTGAGTTCGGAGGGGTTTTGACTTGGAGAGGAAGATTGGAAGTGTTTAGGGTTAGGTGTTCTGAGAATAGGGGGTAGGGGGCGCCCAAGGCTAATATTATGGCTTCCCCCAATGCCTTGATCCGCTTGCCCTTGATGGGGGACGGATTTTTGGCAAGAAAATCGCCATAGAAGGAAAGTTTACACCTTCTGCACCTCTGGCGCGCTGGTGACGCGCACCTATTGTTTTGACCGCGCGGAGCACGCGTGGCCTGGCCTGGTGTCGCGACGCCTCCATCCGCGCGGCGGGCGCGGGCCGGCCGGACCGGCCGGTTCGGCGGTCCGCTTGCTCCGTCGGGTCTTTCCTTGCTTTCCTCTATCGGTTTTCTACCCTCTACGTGTTAGCTCGACTCCTCGGGTCGTCTCCGGTTCGGAATCTTCACCTTAAACTTGTTACGAGTTCGGCTTATCGCTCGTAACATTTCCGTGGCCTAAGTAGTCTAGTTTAAATTAGTTCCAACTCCTCCTATCGTCCTTGCGATCGATCTCGTGATTTATCTTGTGATTTATTTTATGATTTAATTTGTGATTTATTTTGTGACTGAACTTAGAAATTAGTTCCAAGCTGCCTACGTACCCTGTGAAGGGATCAAGTCATGACGTAGTTCAAAACAATTTGAATTTGTTTTTTCTCGGGTGTTACATCCTCCCCCCCCCCCCCCTTAAGAATACAGTTATGTCCCCATAACTGTGGCCGGTTCATCTTGGAAGAGGGTAGGGTAACGTTGTTTCATGTCGGCCTCCAATTCCCACGTTGCCGTCTCCGTCTCGTTGTTGGACCAAAGGACCTTGACCATTCTCACGGTCTTATTCCTTGTTACTCTCTCCTTTGTGTCAAGTATTCGCACCAGAACTTCCTCATAACTTAGGTCATCCTCAAATTCAACTTCTTCCGGTTGGAGTACATGGGCCGGATCGTGCACATACTTCTTCAATTGGGAGACGTGGAATACGTCGTGAACACAAGCAGATTGGGGTGGTGACGCTAGTCAATAAGCGGTTTCCCACTCTTCACAGGATTTCTTATGGTTCCTATGTTTTCTTCGTCCCGAGGGTTTTCTGTTGCCTTACAAAAAGAAAATGCAAGGCAATTCTACTGTCTTTGTCAGGAATGATGTCGGTGATACCCCATGTCGTTGTATCTGTAACACCCCGGTTTTGGTAACCCAGGCCGGGATGCCACCGCCACACCTCCCTAGCAAGACACGGTTTCTCCGAGCTCACTAAAGAGATGCAAGGCTATGGTTTTTCAGAATTTAAAATATTCAAGTAGCCCATTCATAAATAATTTAAACTAATACACCAGAGTTGCAGCGGAAAATAATATTTACATATATAGTGCAGCGGAATTTAAATATAGGGCCAACATGGCCAAAACACGGGTTAAACAGGCCCGTTCATGCAAATTCTAGTCTAACGCAAAATTTAAAATATAATGTAATCCCCAAAAATTCCCAGTATGCATATGATGATGCATATTCTTCAACTCTGAAAGAAAAAGAGGATAAATGGTTTGGGTCAGCAAAAACGCGCTGAGTAAGTTAACACATAGCATAGGTTAGGGGTTTCAAAGCCTTTAATTAAATTAAATAAAAAGATGTTTTGAGCTTTTAAAAATTCTTCCCGATATGCCACCATCTCAACAATATTTAATTTAGCCGGCAATCCGGCGGCCGCAGCCAATTTCATAAAATCTGAGCTTTTTAATATATTTCCCGTTACGCCATCATCTCAACAATATATCATTTAGCCGGTGATCCGGCGGCCGCAGCCAATATCAAAAGTATCATTTAGCCGGTGATCCGGCGGCCGCAGCCGTATCGCATTTCAAGTACTTCATTGGCCGTCTTGGCACAGTTTCTCATGTCTCATGTTTCAAGTTTATATTTCAATCTCCATTCGGCAAGCATTATATTTCAATTGCCTTTCGGCAAGCAAGATATTTCAATTGCCTTTCGGCAAGCAAGATATTTCAATTGCCTTTCGGCAAGCAAGATATTTCAATTGCCTTTCGGCAAGCAAGATATTTCAATTGCCTTTCGGCAAGCAAGATATTTCAATTGCCTTTCGGCAAGCAAGATATTTCAATTGCCTTTCGGCAAGCAAGATATTTCAATTGTATTTTATCTCAAAGGGATTCCCAATCATTTAAACCTTAAAGGCTAATTTCATGTTTCGACAAGATTTCAAGATTTCTCAAGTTTAAAACCGATCGATGTCACAGTTTGCGCCTTTTCAGTTTAAAAATCCATTTCTTAGGCGATTGATCTGAAATTTTCACAGTAACTCAAAAACATCCCAATGAACAACTTTCATGTTTTAAGTTTTACGGAAAAACGATGGGAAGCATGTCAAAAATCGAGTTTTCTACACAAATAGTATGCTGCCAGGATTCAGGTTTGACACCTCTCAAAGATTTGACTTTTTGACATATCAAATGGACTTCAAAAATTCTGAAATTTTACAGACACATACTAGACTTGATTATATGCAACTTTTGTTTAGAACTCAAAGATTAGTTCGGGCTAGAAATGATAGGAATAAGCTCCTCAAGATCGGTTATGAAATCTGTCATCCTTTGAAAATTCTTAAAAACGCAGAATATGTCCGACACGATTTGGGGTATCAAAACTTGATGAAAATTTCTGAAATTTTTACACAATATAGCTTAAGATCTTTGGATTAAAATCTTAGTTTTGAGTTTTCAGGTTTGAACACTCGAAGTAAGAGTTTTGCTCGTCGAGTTTGATTATGAAATCTGTCAAGGTTCTTGATTTCGGTACTAATGCAGATCGGATCGACTGGAGTTCGGAGGTTCCAATCTTAATGAAAAATTCTAAAAACTTACAGTAATATTCCAAACTCATAGATCTACAATTCTTATGTTCAACTCCAATCCTAGATCGGTCTAGATCTAAGGTAAAAATAACCAACAAGATTGAGAGTGAAATCTGCCAAAGTTCTAAGATCCAGATTTAATACTCTTCGGGTTTGGGTTGGTTTCAGGTTTCAAAACATCATGAAAAATTCTAAAATTTTTATAGAAGCTAGACCAAAGTCTTAGAAACACTTTTCATGTTTTGAGTTTTTTTGTTTGAGCAGCTTTAGAGGTTCGAAAAATTCATACAAAAACGCTGCGTTGAAGGTTTCTCTTGTTGACAGATTTTAGAGTTTCTAAGACTCTATGTTTGGTTGCATTTTAAGTCACCCAAAACCATAGTAAGGTTAACTTACAGTGGGGATGATGTCTAGGAAGTCACGGGGTCGTCCGGAATCCACGGGATGTCACGAACGAATCTCTTCCACCCGATTTATTCTTCCCTTGGCTCCGATTTGTGTTCGAATATGAAGATTCGTAAGTTAGGATGATGTTTATGATCTTAAAATCATGAGGAAACTTGAATAACATCTTACCAACAATCCAAAGCCTGCAATCCTTGATCTACACACTTCCTTGGTTGGATTTGGTTGCCGGAAACTCGTCGGAAAGTCGCCGGAAGTTCGTCGGAAGAGTGTTTGGCTTTGGGAGAGTTTTGGGAGAGTTTTGGGGTGAATGATTGATGAAAATAGCTGAAAATGGAGATGGGACTCAATACATAACGTCCAAAAGATGCCACACCCGTGATAGATCGAGATCCCCCCCTTGGGCCCCGAAAATTGGCGAGAAAGTCGCCAAAACGCGACAAAGGGCTGCTGTCAGGCCTCCCACGCGGGGTTGGCGCGCTAACCCTTAGGAAACCGCGCGGACACCGCGCCATGTACGCCTAGACTTCGGTCCGGGCGGGGTCGTGCGATCCGTCGTGCTTTTCCTCCTCTCTTTCGGACTTCTGTCCTCCTACGTTTTCGGTCTCGATTTTTCGGGTCATCCTCGGGTCATAAATTCTTATCTTAAGTTTATCTTGACTCAAATGGATTTCATGTTTGAGATCTTAAGTCCGTCGGTCTCGGGTTCGTCGGCTTCCAATTTGTCGTCTTTTGATTCCCGTGCAATGACTTGTATCATTAAATTTCTTCCGACTTCACGGGTTCTTGGAATTAAAATTCTTTTCCTTATTAAATTTAATTCCAATTATCTTGACTCAATTCATGGAATGTCTTCGGGCTTCCTTTCCCTCTTTTATTCCATTTTGAATTTAAATATATCGGCGTTTCATATCCGAGCAATAATTTATTGTGATAAATTATTTTCTTCTTCTCGGATATATTTCGACATTGATCGGAATAAATTCTATTCCTACGGGCGTTGATAAAAATCTGGGGTATTACAGTCTACCCCCCTTAAGAATCAACTTCGTCCTCGAAGTTGTGTTTCGGCTTTTCTCGCGCTAAGAGTTAGGGTTCTTTTGTTTACTATTTGCGATATTGTGTTATTGAATTATTGTTCGATTGTTGATTATTGTTTGACTGAACCCAGAATTGAAATTTCCAAGTTGCCTACGTACCCTGTGAAGGGATCAAGTCATTACGTAGTTCAAAAATTTATTTGGGATACAAACTATTCGGGTTTCAAAAATAAATGCTTATGCATTCTTACGGGGTATTACATCCTCTCCCCCTTAGGACTCCAGTTATGTCCCCATAACTGCCTATTCAGTACTCTCAAGAGGTTTCGGGTTTTGGTCTTTATTCTGAGGGTGTTGGTGCCTTTGGTTGTTGCCACCTTGACCGTCTGGGTTTCGTGGTTGCTTAGGTCGAGTAGTCACATCCTCTCTCTTGTCGATGTTCTCTCTCCGTGTCCGGCAATCACGCAGCTGATGACCATGTCGACCACATCGAAGGCATGCTCCAGGTTGAGGGCATCCTCTCGCATAATGCAGTTTACCACACTTTGGACATGGTGGCGCATAATCACCATGGTTGAAGACTATCCCCTTTTTCTCCCCATTGTCATTTTGATGTTGTCCTTTCGTGTTTCCATCGAAATGGTCCTTATCCACCTTGTATTCTCCTTGTGGTCCTTGGTTAGCCTCATCTACCAGTTTCCGTTTCAGTCCTTGGACTCGTGCAACCGCTACCGCACGATCATAAACCGTCTGCAGGTTCGTGAATTGTCCTACTGCAAGTATCTCCCGGATACTAAGGTTCAGACCCATCTCAAATTTCTGAGCCTTGTCAGAGTCGGTTGGTACTATCCTCGTAGCAAATCGTACCAATTCCTTAAACCGGGTGTAATACTCTTGCACCGTTCGTCCCTCTTGCTTCAGTGATAAGAACTCTTCGTACATTGCCGCCTTGGTGCTCATGGGGTAGAATCGGTCCCTTAGGCCCTCCTTAAGTTCATTCCACGAATAAGTTTCTTCAGCTTCCTCTAAATTCCTCTGGAGGTTTTGCCACCACTCATCGGCTTCGCCTCCTAAGTAGTAGGTTGCTACTCGTATCCTTGCCTCATCAGGACATTTGATAGCATCCAAGAGCTTATCAAATGTACGGATCCACCCCTCTAGTTTGGCGGGATCCTCCTGCCCATCGTAGCGTGGTGGTTGATAGGGATTCACCAACGCTAGATAGTTGGGTTGAGCTACGGGTGGAGGTACTGTTTGTGTCCTATGCACCTCGGCATTTCCTAATGCTACTAGGACTTCCTCCATAGTCCTTAGACGTTCTTCCATGTTGTTGGGTGTAGGAGGCACTTGTTCTTCTAGGTTCTGAGGACTTCCACTGTTGTTGGACGTGTTGGGGAGGGTAGCGTCAGTGCCATTTGGACTAACTTTCCTCGGCTTTCTCCTAGGTGCCATTCTGTTATTAAGCACGCGAAGATGAGTTCCTAAGTGATCAAGATCTTAGTCTTTAGCAAGCGCTCCTAAGTCAAGGTCATGTCGAGTTCTAAGGTAGGAGTGTTTCTTATCACCGATAATTCACATAAAAAAAAGGTTAGTGCAAATATTTATGTATGCATATGCATATGTGATCTCCCCCAAAAAAAATTTTATGCATGCATTTATTTATCCATGGGTTTTAAAAATAAATTTATTCCATGGATAGGTTCAAATAAGGATAAAAGGTTTGGGCCACTATATTGGGCCGAAAGAAATAAATTATTTGGGCTTTAAATAAAAACAAGGCTATTGGGCCAAAATAATTTCTTGGGCTTCTAAAAAAAAAATTTTTGGGCTCTTTAAAATAGTAGTTTAAAAATATTCCGGGCTATGTAAAATAATAGCTTTAAAATATTCCGGGCTCTGATACCACTTTGTAACACCCCGGTTTTGGTAACCCAGGCCGGGATGCCACCGCCACACCTCCCTAGCAAGACACGGTTTCTCCGAGCTCACTAAAGAGATGCAAGGCTATGGTTTTTCAGAATTTAAAATATTCAAGTAGCCCATTCATAAATAATTTAAAATAATACACCAGAGTTGCAGCGGAAAATAATATTTACATATATAGTGCAGCGGAATTTAAATATAGGGCCAACATGGCCAAAACACGGGTTAAACAGGCCCGTTCATGCAAATTCTAGTCTAACGCAAAATTTAAAATATAATGTAATCCCCAAAAATTCCCAGTATGCATATGATGATGCATATTCTTCAACTCTGAAAGAAAAAGAGGATAAATGGTTTGGGTCAGCAAAAACGCGCTGAGTAAGTTAACACATAGCATGGGTTAGGGGTTTCAAAGCCTTTAATTAAATTAAATAAAAAGATGTTTTGAGCTTTTAAAAATTCTTCCCGATATGCCACCATCTCAACAATATTTAATTTAGCCGGCAATCCGGCGGCCGCAGCCAATTTCATAAAATCTGAGCTTTTTAATATATTTCCCGTTACGCCATCATCTCAACAATATATCATTTAGCCGGTGATCCGGCGGCCGCAGCCAATATCAAAAGTATCATTTAGCCGGTGATCCGGCGGCCGCAGCCGTATCGCATTTCAAGTACTTCATTGGCCGTCTTGGCACAGTTTCTCATGTCTCATGTTTCAAGTTTATATTTCAATCTCCATTCGGCAAGCATTATATTTCAATTGCCTTTCGGCAAGCAAGATATTTCAATTGCCTTTCGGCAAGCAAGATATTTCAATTGCCTTTCGGCAAGCAAGATATTCCAATTGCCTTTCGGCAAGCAAGATATTTCAATTGCCTTTCGGCAAGCAAGATATTTCAATTGCCTTTCGGCAAGCAATATATTTCAATTGTTTTTTATCTCAAAGGGATTCCCAATCATTTAACCCTTAAAGGCTAATTTCATGTTTCGACAAGATTTCAAGATTTCTCAAGTTTAAAACCGATCGATGTCACAGTTTGCGCCTTTTCAGTTTAAAAATCCATTTCTTAGGCGATTGATCTGAAATTTTCACAGTAACTCAAAAACATCCCAATGAACAACTTTCATGTTTTACGTTTTTCGGAAAAACGATGGGAAGCATGTCAAAAATCGAGTTTTCTACACAAATAGTATGCTGCCAGGATTCAGGTTTGACACCTCTCAAAGATTTGACTTTTTGACATATCAAATGGACTTCAAAAATTCTGAAATTTTACAGACACATACTAGACTTGATTATATGCAACTTTTGTTTAGAACTCAAAGATTAGTTCGGGCTAGAAATGATAGGAATAAGCTCCTCAAGATCGGTTATGAAATCTGTCATCCTTTGAAAATTCTTAAAAACGCAGAATATGTCCGACACGATTTGGGGTATCAAAACTTGATGAAAATTTCTGAAATTTTTACACAATATAGCTTAAGATCTTTGGATCAAAATCTTAGTTTTGAGTTTTCAGGTTTGAACACTCGAAGTAAGAGTTTTGCTCGTCGAGTTTGATTATGAAATCTGTCAAGGTTCTTGATTTCGGTACTAACGCAGATCGGATCGACTGGAGTTCGGAGGTTCAAATCTCAATGAAAAATTCTAAAAACTTACAGTAATATTCCAAACTCATAGATCTACAATTCTTATGTTCAACTCCAATCCTAGATCGGTCTAGATCTAAGGTAAAAATAACCAACAAGATTGAGAGTGAAATCTGCCAAAGTTCTAAGATCCAGATTTAATACTCTTCGGTTTTGGGTTGGTTTCAGGTTTCAAAACATCATGAAAAATTCTAAAATTTTTACAGAAGCTAGACCAAAGTCTTAGTAACACTTTTCATGTTTTGAGTTTTTTTGTTTGAGCAGCTTTAGAGGTTCGAAAAATTCATACGAAAACGCTGCGTTGAGGGTTTCTCTTGTTGACAGATTTTAGAGTTTCTAAGACTCTATGTTTGGTTGCATTTTAAGTCACCCAAAACCATAGTAAGGTTAACTTACAGTGGGGATGATGTCTAGGAAGTCACGGGGTCGTCCGGAATCCACGGGATGTCACGAACGAATCTCTTCCACCCGATTTATTCTTCCCTTGGCTCCGATTTGTGTTCGAATATGAAGATTCGTAAGTTAGGATGATGTTTATGATCTTAAAATCATAAGGAAACTTGAATAACATCTTACCAACAATCCAAAGCCTGCAATCCTTGATCTACACACTTCCTTGGTTGGATTTGGTTGCCGGAAACTCGTCGGAAAGCCGCCGGAAGTTCGTCGGAAGAGTGTTTGGCTTTGGGAGAGTTTTGGGAGAGTTTTGGGAGAGTTTTGGGGTGAATGATTGATGAAAATAGCTGACAATGGAGATGGGACTCAATACATAACGTCCAAAAGATGCCACACCCGTGATAGATCGAGATCCCCCCCTTGGGCCCCGAAAATTGGCGAGAAAGTCGCCAAAACGCGACAAAGGGCTGCTGTCAGGCCTCCCACGCGGGGTTGGCGCGCTAACCCTTAGGAAACCGCGCGGACACCGCGCCATGTACGCCTGGACTTCGGTCCGGGCGGGGTCGTGCGATCCGTCGTGCTTTTCCTCCTCTCTTTCGGACTTCTGTCCTCCTACGTTTTCGGTCTCGATTTTTCGGGTCATCCTCGGGTCATAAATTCTTATCTTAAGTTTATCTTGACTCAAATGGATTTCATGTTTGAGATCTTAAGTCCGTCGGTCTCGGGTTCGTCGGCTTCCAATTTGTCGTCTTTTGATTCCCGTGCAATGACTTGTATCATTAAATTTCTTCCGACTTCACGGGTTCTTGGAATTAAAATTCTTTTCCTTATTAAATTTAATTCCAATTATCTTGACTCAATTCATGGAATGTCTTCGGGCTTCCTTTCCCTCTTTTATTCCATTTTGAATTTAAATCTATCGGCGTTTCATATCCGAGCAATAATTTATTGTGATAAATTATTTTCTTCTTCTCGGATATATTTCGACATTGATCGGAATAAATTCTATTCCTACGGGCGTTGATAAAAATCTGGGGTATGCGGAGAGGACGAGGGAGTAGGGTGATTACTCATGTTCACCTCATCTGTGGATTGTGCGCGGCGCAGGGGATCCGCACGACACCGGAGACAGATCCGTACGATCTAGTGGCGGGCAGTTGCTACTGTATCCCGACTTACGCTGCCCGGCGTAGAGCCTTACGTCGTGGGGCTCCCCGTGTTGTACTTCGCCTGCAGCCTGATGATGGCGGCTTGATCCTTGTTGTACCACCGGAGCAGCCACCCCCTCCTCCAGTAGTTCCACCTCCTGTAGTGGCACCTCAGGGACAGGAGATGGCTCAGATGCTGCAGATGATGCAGGAGATGCGGGTTGGTATGGATGCCGGGTTTGCAGCTGGGCAGGCTCGTTACGATGCCATAGACGCTAGATTGGACTTCTACCAGACCCGTATGGACTCGTTTGCTACGAGGCAGGCTCAGCAGCAGGCCACCATGTCCGACATGTATGCCTATGTGCGGCAGATGGATGACTACATGCGTCGGCAGTTCCCGCCTCCTGATCAGTGATGTTTTCCTTTCCCTATTTGCGTTTCCGTTTAGGTTCTGCATTAGACGTGCTTTGTTTAGTTTCCTCCTTATGAGAACGTTTCTGTTGTCTGGGATTTGTGGTTTATATTTTCGTTGTGTTATTGCTTAGTTATGTGTTTGACATGTGTTAGCAGTTTATTGTTGTTTAGAAACACGGTTCAATTGTTCTGCCTATTTTATGGTTTGAGATATTCTGGATTTACTGTTACCTTCCTATCGTATCTACATGTGTGCGGGTTGCCCAACAATACTTACGTCGTTGCTTGACTAAACCGCTACAAGGAACTTAGATAAACTAGTGTGATAAGATATACGGGGTAGAGTTTACATGTTAAATAAATAGCTGCTTGCAAGGGGAAAATTTTATTGAATGAAGATTAGTCTTTTAATAGGTATTAATTTATTGGGGTCTGTTTGTAGAAGTTGTTGGAACTTAGGTAAAAATTTATTTATTTATTTATTTATTTTTATTTTTAATTTTTTATTTTATTTTTATTTATTTATTTCTTTATTTTTATTTTTATTTATTTATTTTTTGATTTTTATTTTTTTTTTGTTCAGTAATCTGTTCGGTTTTTTTTTTTTGGGTCTAGGGTTGTATGTTCCCCTCTTTGATCATGGTAGTTAAAGAATTAAATAAAATGTATGGAATAAATTTAAATAGGCTTGTATTTTTATTACTCAAGAAATAAATTTCGTTTGGGCTACAAGCGTTTGAAATAGAAATAGGAGTGCTGCTAATAGTACGGAAAGGAAAATATACTAATAATGCGTAGCTGGATCACTAGATCTAAAACGAGTGGGTAGGCTCGGCCTTGATGGGATCATCCTCATCGCTCGACACATCGATGGGCATGGCGACATGGGGGCAGGCCCCGGGTTCTGAAGAACCGCCCCATCCACGTCCTGGGCTAGGTTAGTCAGTTCCCAGCCCAGGGTCTCTATCTGCTCCTCCAAGTCATCTCCCTTGTCTTGGAGCTGGGCCACTTAGGCTTGGAGGTGTGTGACTTGCTCCTGCAGCTGGGTTATGTGGTGATGGTCTGTTTCTCTAACGTGACCCACGTGGGCCAGGTTACCCTCCAACTGTCCTACCCGCGTCTTGAAATAATTGATATGCTGTTGGGACTCGAGGTACGCATTCATCAGTTTTACCATCAGGTTGATCATGTTTGCATTTGGTTCGGCCATCTAATGTCAACAAGGTAAGTTAGAGTTAGAACATGTGTTAGGCAAGATTAGTTAGGTACGAATTTAAATCTATGTGCAACATGCAAGTGCAAGTCCCCCTTTTCCCCATTTAAAAATGCAATCTATCCATGTATTTTAAAATAAATCTACTACATGGGTAAGAATAAAAGTTGGGCCTCTATAGTGGGCCAAAAATTTAATATTTCTTTTGGCTAAGATTTTGGGCTATGTAAAAAAAAATAAGCTTTTGGGCTAAAATAATACTAGTAGTCAAGATAAATAATTTAAAAATAATACTTGGGTTTTAAAAATAATGGTTTAAAATAATAGTAGTAGCTAAAAAAAATTTCCGGGCTCTGATACCAACTTGTAACACCCCGGATTTGATAACCCAGGCCGGGATGTCAACGCCACATCTCCCTAGCAAGACACGGCTTCCCGAGCTCACTAAGGAAATGCAAGGCTTGTGGGTATGTAAAAGATTTAAAAACATTTCAAGATTTAGTCCGGAAATTTATAATACTTAATTCAAAATACGATAGCAATAATCATCATGCGCGAAATTAAATAGAGTAAATGCAGCGGAAAATAAATCACGGCCAACATGGCCAAATCCTCGGGTTTAACAGACCCGGTAAAAACAGTACGATGCAGAATTTAAAATGTCCATAATGGTTTCCCCCAAGTGCATATGTAATGCGTCACTCGACATACTCTGTAAAAGAAAAATAACAACGGTTTATCAGTATAAAAATATACTGAGTAAGTTAATCCCTAACTAACAATTTAAGGGGTTCCATGTGTTTAAAAACTAAAGATTCACTTGTCATGCATTACTTTAAAAACCCATATTTTATTCGCAGCGGAAAACATGATTAAATTATCCACGACGAAAATGCATAATTTAAAAGACTAAATTTTAAAAGCGGAATTTAAAGGCATAATTTAATGACGTAATTTAAATGCGTAATTTAAAAACATGGTAAATAAGATTTAAGCGTAATTAACACTCACACAAGTCTTTTATAATTTATCCCGCAAACTAAGAAGAGGACACCATACCGGGAGATCACTAACGAGGCAATCTCAACATAGGACCACTAACGAGGCAGTCCACAACAATGGGAGACCACTAACGAGGCAGTCTCAAAAGATAGTAGGACCACTAACGAGGCGATCCAAAACACAGCGCGCGAGATCACTAACGAGGCAATCTCAGATAGTAATGAGACCACTAACGAGGCAGTCTCAAAGATAATGATTAGCATGAAGATCGGCTCAGCCTAGTGCACGGGATTTTTCGAAAGTTCGTATTTCAAGTGATCAAAAGATTCGGTATCGCGTTTCATAGTTCGAGTTTTCTCAAGTTTGAAAAATCCGTTTTGACGCAGTTTGCGCCTTTCTTAATTAAAAAATCATTTTTACACCAAAAATTCTGAGATTTACACAGTAGCTCAAAAACACACACACGAACAACTTTCATATTTTAAGTTTTTGGAAATAAGGTTTCGAAGTGAGTCAAAATTTGAGTTCTTTACAAAAGATAATTTCTGTCTCAAAAACTGATTTCGTCACAGGTTCGTGCGACGCCGATTAAAAATTCATTTCAAAGCCAATCGGTCCGAAATTTTTACAGGAGATACACAACACATTAAGGAACATCTTTCATGTTTTAAGAAATTAGAAATAACGAATTTTAGGTGTTCAAAAATCGACCCCAACACGCTGTACACGCGCGGACTCAAAAGATCGCTTAAAACAGGTTCTGAAATTCAGCCGTTTGACATAACAAAAGAACTTCAAAATCCACGAAATTTTATATGCATAATCTAGATACATTTATCTACAACTTTTGTTTAGAAATGCAAAGTTAAATCATTCTAAAAACGGGTGAAAAACATGCATCAAGTCGAGTAATGAAATCTGTCAATGGTTTCAAATGTTCGGTTTGTCACTGAAAGTTTACAGCGAGATTTGGGATAGCAAACCTTAATTTCAATGGCTGAAATTTGGACACAAGATAGATTAAAGTCTTACGAACAAAATCTATGTTGAAAAGTTTTTGGTTTGAATTCCCGAAGGTCGAGTTTTAGGCGAGTTTTTGAAATTGGACGAAAATAGGGTTTTTGAAAATCGATTTTTGTTACGGGTATAGATCTCGAGTTTTAAAAAACAATAAACCACAAAAATTTGTGAGTAAGGTCTTAACTTACTAAGTTAGAGTTTTGAGTCGCTGGAAAGGGTTTCCGGGCGTCCTAGGGTTGCGACGAACGGCCAACTTCTCCGATCGCTTTTTGTTCGTTTTCCAACGTGAAATCGTAGCAAAGGAAAAGGGTTAGATTTCGAGTTTTTTAAAGCTCATGGACGATTCAAACACTGTAATACTACTTACCAAGGTTCTAGAGGGTAGGGCTTCATCCCGTTTGCCTCGTCGTCGCCGGAATTCTCGCTGGAAAGTGAGTTCGGAGGGGTTTTGACTTGGAGAGGAAGATTGGAAGTGTTTAGGGTTAGGTGTTCTGAGAATAGGGGGTAGGGGGCGCCCAAAGCTGATATTATGGCTTCCCCCAATGCCTTGATCCGCTTGCCCTTGATGGGGGACGGATTTTTGGCAAGAAAATCGCCATAGAAGGAAAGTTTACACCTTCTGCACCTCTGGCGCGCTGGTGACGCGCACCTATTGTTTTGACCGCGCGGAGCACCCGTGGCCTGGCCTGGTGTCGCGACGCCTCCATCCGCGCGGTGGCCGCGCGGCGGGCGCGGGCCGGCCGGACCGGCCGTTTCGGCGGTCCGCTTGCTCCGTCGGGTCTTTCCTTGCTTTCCTCTATCGGTTTTCTACCTTCTACGTGTTAGCTCGACTCCTAGGGTCGTCTCCGGTTCGGAATCTTCACCTTAAACTTGTTACGAGTTCGGCTTATCGCTCGTAACATTTCCGTGGCCTAAGTAGTCTAGTTTAAATTAGTTCCAACTCCTCCTATCGTCCTTGCGATCGATCTCGTGATTTATTTTATGATTTAATTTGTGATTTCTTTTGTGACTGAACTTAGAAATTAGTTCCAAGCTGCCTACGTACCCTGTGAAGGGATCAAGTCATGACGTAGTTCAAAACAATTTGAATTTGTTTTTTTTCTCGGGTGTTACAGATCGTCCCTTCAAGCCATCTTCGCTAAACTATCCGCCACTCTATTCTCTTCCCTATAAATGTTACGCATCTCCCACTGCCTGAACCCCTCTCTACACCTCCGAATCGCCCTTACTAGTGGCCACAGCTTGTGACACGTTCTATGTAACTTATGAATCAAACAGACTGCTTCAAATGAGTGACTATAGCATATTACCTCCTCCTCTCCTGCCGAGGCCGCGAGCGTCAACCCATGCTGGATTCCGAACAATTCTACCTCCAGAATATCACGAGCTCCAAGGTGCCCACCCACCCCAACTCGCCACGGACCTTCAGGCGACCGAACGACCGCCGCAAAACCACTCCTCGCGCCGTCCTCCGCCACACTTCCATCCACATGAACCACCACCCCCGTTGTCACGCCATTCTGCCAATAAACCACCCTACCCTCCTTCGCCTTGGGAGACATGTTGCCATCAGCCCTATCCAGACTCTCCTTCAAGAGTTGCACATCCCACACCAGCTTATTCAGCCTTTGATCTTTGCCCCTAAATACTCGGCTATTCCTCTCGATTCAAGCCACCCACACTCCAGCAAAAAACGTATTGCTCCTTCTCTTCGCCATAAATTGGCACCAATGTCTCACCTCCTCCTTATCCAATATGGGAATCGATCCCACTTCCCTCACCCCCAACGCACTCCACATAGACCAAGCCAAATGGCATTCAAATATCGCATGCTTCCAATCCTCCTCATGGTCACCATAAATCGAACACAACGGGGAGCTAGCAAGCTTGCATCTGAATCTCACCATATTTGTAGCTAATGAATTGTGACCCATCAACCATAACACATGACCAATTTTCTCCGGGATGCACTTCTTCCACATCCAGTCCCATCCTTTGTTGTCCGTCAAACTTTCCCTAATCCAATTACAACCCGACCGCACACTATATTCGCCCGAGGCCGTTAGTCTCCAATGCATTATATCAGGCACGCCCTCTATAAAAAGAGGACATGTTGAGGCTACGAGCTCCTCCTTAATCCCATTGGGCATCATCGTATACAACTTATTTAACGACCATTTACCTTCCTCCACAACCTCTTTGATAGTGAGCCCGACATCATTGTAGTGCACGAAAGGCATCAACGGACCCAAGCAGGAGCCCTTCCACCAAGGCGAATACCAAAGCGAGCTTTGTCCATTCCCCAACCTAATGTCGAACCCTTCCCGAAAAGTTTCGGCCATTTCAACTAGTGTTCTCCAAATCCGCGTCCCCTTGCTGTGCACTCGCAGAAACTGCCCTTCTCCACAAGAATACTTCTCTTTCAACCATTTCACCCAAATCTTGTCGCTGCTAGTCATGAAGTCCCCAACTTGCTTCCCAAATAATGCCTTATTCATATGGCCGGCTTGCCTCAAACCAAGCCCACCCTCACACCTTCGCCTAGTAACTTTCTCCCATACCACGAAATGCAATCCCCTCCCCTCCGTACCTTTCCAAATCCATTTCCTTATTTTTTTATCAATCCTTTGACAAGTAGCCACCGGAAGCTTATGAACTTGTATACAATAAGTCGGGAGGGCCGCCAGAACCGCCCTAGCTAATGTCTCTCTCACCGCCCTATTCAAGAGAGCAACCGCCCAGCCTGCTAATTTAAGATCCAGCCTTTGCAGTAAATCATCAAAATGGGTAAGTTTCATTCTACCTTGTATCACTGGAAAGCCTAAGTACTTCCCCAAGGATGGCGCCACCTGAATCCCTAAATGTTGCGTAATCCATCCCTTCTCAATATCCGTAGATACCTGCGAGACCACGGTTGTCGACTTATCGCTTTTCATAACAAGACCTGAAGCTTGGCCAAACCGACTCATGTCATCTCCTATTGTTATAATGCTTCCCTCATCAATCTCCGAACAAAGTATAAGATCGTCAGCAAACATGACATGTGAGATGGTCGTCCCCCCTTCACAGCTCTTAATCGGCTTCCAACTACCTCCCTCAACTTTCTCCAGGATATATCACGACAACTTTTCCATGTCAATAACGAACAAGTACGGAGATAGAATATCGCCTTGTCAGAATCCCCTCCCCAGCCCTATTTTTTCCAAAGGCGAACCATTCCATAGGACTGAAAAGGTCGAATTTCGTACACAAACCATAATAATCTCCTTGAGCCCATCAGGTAACTTCATCTCGGCCAAACATTCTTGTAGAAATTCCCAATCCACCGAGTCATAGGCCTTAGCCAAATCAATTTTTAGAAGTAGACCCTTCCGAACAGGCCTCATTCCTTCCAATGAATAAGCCAACTCCTGAACTAAAATACCATTGTCCCATGTACCTCTACCAGGGAGGAATGCCAACTGAAACGGCCTGATAAACTCACATAGCAGTGGTCGCAACCTATTGGCAATGACCTTTGTGATAAACTTGAAAGAAACATTGCACAAGATAAGTGGTCAAAACTGCTTTATATTATGAGGGATGGCCACCTTTGAAAGTAAAACCAAGCATGCATGTGCAATGTTTGGTGGCAGGCTACCCGAACGGAAGGCCTCCCTAACCATATCAAACACTCTGTCGCCGAGATCATCCCAATATAGCCGATAGAATTCTGCCGGGAACCCATCCGGCCCCGGGGCCGCAAAAGGCCTCATCTGCTTTTTAACAAGATCCACTTCTTCTCGTTCCACCTGACCTTCTAGCCTCGCCTTCCAGCCTGTTTCGATTTCAGGCAGTGGCGGTAAGCGCATGCCCCCAAACTCATGTTGCCGCTTCTGAAAGAATTGACTGAAGTATTCCTGTGCATGGTTTTTGAGTTCATCCTAATCTGTGTGCCATTGGTCATCTTCTAATTTCAGACCATAAATACGACTTCTTTTCCTATGTACTTTAGTCCGAGCATAGAAATATTTAGTGTTCCGATCTCCTAATGTGATCCATTTATCCCTCGCCTTTTGAAACCACAACCGTTCTTCCTGGATCAAAACCTCCTCTAGCCTCGCCTTCAGGTCTTTCTCCAATCTTACTAGCCAAGTCGAGTCCCAAACCTCCATACTTTTCTCAATTCCCCTAATACGTCTTTCCAGTTTCTTCTTTCTATCCACTATATTACCAAAAGTCTCTACATTAAATTTTGCCGATGCCTTGCTCATTTCCTCCATCAATCCAGGTACAAGCGCCATATGGTTGGCATTACAACACTCCCTCACTACTTCCACGTATGCTGCATGATGGGCCCAAGCCGCCTCCCACCTAAATGGTCGCGGCTACTTGCCCCCGATAGGGTCGCTACAAATCATCAAGAGTGGGGAGTGATCCGAGCCGATACGGGGGTAGGTGTTCTATCCTCGCCTCATCAAATAACACCAACCACGCCAAGTTAGATACTCCCCTATCTAGCCTCTTTTGAATACATCTGTCCGTACCAATTCTCCTAACCCATGTAAACATGGTGCCCAATGCCGGAATCCCTATCAGGTTGCAACCGCTAATTGCGTCGCGGAGCTCTTCCACCCTATCAGGCAAAAATACAGCTCCACTGACTTCTTCCTCCGCCATAATTTCGTTCCAATCTCCTATAACCATCCACGCTCCTTCCATCAATTCCGCCAACAGCCTGAGGTTCTGCCAACCCGCTCTCATTCTTTGGTAATTAGGGTTTCCATATATGAAAGTAGCCATCCATGCAGACTCGCCCATTCGTATCTCCACACTAATCATCCTACTGCTACTATCCACAATCAATACTGATAGTTACTACTTCTGTCTTTAAGCACCCACAGGCCACCCGCTCGACCCACTGTTTCCTGAATATGAAGTGGCTCATACCCCAACCTCCAAAATAACATCCAAACCCTATCAAACTTCCCTTGTGACTCCATTATGCAAGCCACGTCCGGTTGATTAGATCGTAGACAGTTTGACAACCACCTCCGTGAGTCCTCCCCCATTTAACCTTGCACATTCCATGACAATAACTTGAACTCCTTAAAAGCCATAGAAATAATGTTGGTATATAGCCAGCACACTCCATCAACTAGCCTCCTCTTCTAAGGCATCTGCCCAACTATCCGCCCTTGAGTCCGTATCACTCCTATATTCCATTCCCTCACCCGTGTCACGCCATCCACTAGCCAATGTCTTTCCACTCCCAGCTTCCGCCCAGCGGTGATCAGTTACTGGAGGCTCATCGACCCTCATTCCTTTAGAACCCTTCGGCGGTGGTAGGATACTCAAAAACCCCGACACCTTATTTTGCGCCGTCCCCGAACTTCCGTACACCTGATCACTGTCATCCTCAGTCGGCACACTCGCCACTCTTCCATTCTGAACCACATTCCTTACCGTCGGTTTCGGTGCCTTTTTCGCTTTCTCAGTCATCCCTTTACTGCTCCCATGCTTGGATTCATCCTTTTTTACGTCTGCAAGCATAGGCCCTTTACTGCTCCCATGCTTTAATTTATCCTTTTTAACTTCCACAGGCTTAGGCATCTCGGCCTTATCCATCATTTTCTGTTGTGGCCTCCTTCTCCTTCTCTCCACCGTTATCCATCCTCCATACAATTCCCCCACCTAGTCCTGTTCGCCCTTACAATAAGAAGGCCCTTCCTGTGACCCCCTTTCCCCCTATTGGCCTGAGCCTGTAGCTTCTCATCCTGTATCGTGGCCTTCCCTTTGCGCAACCTCTCCTTCTCCTCTTGATTCTCCGGGTTTACCTCTGCCTTAGTCTCCTTCTGTTCCCGATGTTTGCAATCCCTTGGGAAATGCCCATAGCGCCCGTAAGAATTACAAATTAGGTGGAGACCCTCGTACGCCACATGAATCCAACGCCCATTCACCAAAAAATTCCCTAACACGGGCTCATTCAAGTCCAACTCTACACACACTCGAGCAAACACACCCCTTTCTCTCTCGGGCGTGCACTTGTCAACTTAATGACCTCGCCTATGTCCGACGCAAACGCATGCAGGAAGTCCTCTTTATAATGTTGAATGGACAGTCCCAACATGCGAGCCCACACCATGGTCTTGCTAACCACTTCCGTAGCCGGATCAAATTCCCTCATCCACTTCATAATCGGAAAACTAATGATCAAAGAGCATCCAAGGGCCTCCGTTGATTACCCGGTCTCGATCTTTCTCTTTTGTGAACCGGACGACTTAATAACTATAACCTACGTCCACCATGTCCATCCCTGCATTGCACTTTCACAACTTCTCCAACCTTTCCTTCAGCGTTTGGAAGTTAACCCTCAGCCCCATAGTTTTCACTATTAAAGCCCCTTTCCATTCCTGTCCCACCTCTTCTTCTAGCGCTTCCGTTACCACGAAACTTGGTATACGTCGATCCCTTCCCACATACTCCTTCGTGATTAGTTTCTCAGCTATCAAATCCCTTCTCATACGAACGTCCTCCGCCGCATTACCGCCACTGTTAAGAGCATCTTTGAACGTTGAAAGGTTCAATCTTGCCGAAGAATTCTTTCCTGCCGCCATTGCCTCCTTGTCTCGCTTGGGAGAGACCCAAACCCTAGCCATATATTAATCACTCACTAAATTATTTTTTGTAGCATAGTTGAAATTATCTATTAATATAGTTGTTACCATCCTTAATAAGTATAGTAGATCATTTGTGCATTTCATAGATCTTAAACTCTGAGGGCAGTTGTGAACAAACTATTTTGGCGAGGTCGGTGAAGCCTTGTAGTAGCTGAGCAATCCCGCCACTCGATGCTACTGCTATTGTCATTAGGTTATGCCAGCATGTTCTGTGGCATGTCTTGATCCGTGCTTGACGCTCAAAGCGAAGGAGTTTTGGTCTTTTGATGTGGAATAAACAACTTTTCCTTAAAAAAAAAAAAGAGCCAATTGTGTGACAGAAAGAGAGGAAGGCTGTGTGGAAAATGGAGAATGGGAGTTTGAAAATTGCGAAAGTGCTGGGAGATATGGTCTGATGAATGATGTTTGTAAACTGAGCCGGGGGTGTTGAGTGATGTCATTGAGAAAGGGGCACTAATCTATGGGGCTCGTTTGGACAGTTACAGAAGATGGAAGAATGGAGGTGCGGTTCTGATGGTGAAGGTGAATCGGTGATGCAGGTTTTGTCATTGATGCCCGTTTTTGTCACATTCTCAAAGTGGATAATGTTAGCAGTATGTTTTGTGTCATTTGCAAATTTCTTATTGCGGCTAGCTGTGTGATGTATTCCATGTTGTAAAGAGGTGTCCCTTGCGATTGTGCTAGTGGACTGAAATGGGATGTTGTGTAGTTGAGTATTTGCTTGGTTCAATGATACATATACTTATTTGCCTCAAAAAAAAAAAGTATAGTAGATAATAAAAAATTAATATTTGAAATAGTAGATGTGGATTACCAAAGATATTTTTCTTACCAAATACTCCATCCGTTTTCAAATTATTGAAACATTCATGCATTTCACGCAATCCAATACATATTTTTAGCGCCCAATATCTCTAATTGTATAAAAATAAAAATTATAAAAATTTGATAATATAAATCTACACGATGAAAAGAATCTAAACACGATATCACTTGAATATGTTTTATCTTATATAACTGTATTAAAAGTTCAAATCAAAGTTATTCAATAAACAGTAAAAACTATGCCAATGTTTCAATTTTTCAAACACGCAGAGAGTATTAGATATGATAACATACTAAATATAGGGTTATGTTTTCATTATGATAGTTATACCCTTTTTATTATAACAATTGGATCATTTTTAATGGATTAGATTGATTGTCTTGATGTACTACCAAATTCTTGGTAGTACTATAACTGAACCTTATTGCATTTTGCGATGGAATTTTTCGTCGCAAAAATACTTTTCGTACAAGAAAAATTGTTTTTATGATGAAAGGTTTTGTTATGGAACTCGAATCCATTGCAAATTCCATCATAATTTTTAGAAACATAATGAATATAAGGTTCCAATCCAAAACTAATTGGTAATAAGTGGAGTAGCCCAGGTCCATATAAATAAGGGGGCATCCCGATGTATAAGCGATGTGGGATATTATCACAACAATGGTCAAAATAGTGTAATTTTTCAAAATAATTTTAATGATTTGCGATGAAGTTTTTCTTTTGCAAAAGCAAACCTTTTTTGTAGTGTTAGACTTCCGACCTAATAGTGGGGATTCAGGGGATGGGGACTTACCCTAGTGGTCAAGTCCCCCGACTCTCAACCTATAGGTTAAGGATTCAATTCTCCACCTAGTCCTTATCCATCCCATTTATTCTCTTTATAATTTGTCTGACATGAGCTCAGGGCCGTCTAATCATTTTCGGTGGCCTTGTTCCAATAAAAATTTTAGGCCCTTTTATCAAATTTAATAAATTAATTAAAATTATTTAAAATTATTTACAACTGACATCATAAAAAACATTAAATAAAATTAAAAAAATTGACGTGAAAGGTTACTTATCAATAATCGTAGTTCTTTACAAATGAGTAAAAATAAATAAAAATAAAGCAATATTCTACTTGAAAATAACAATTCTTCTAACATTTAATTATGGAAGCAAAATCATTAAATTCATTAACATATCTTTGTGACTAAAGCATTCGGCGTACATTTAATTTGTCATAATTCTCAAGAAACGTTGTTTTGAAAAAAAAATGAGACTGGGCCCATTTATTTATTTATTTACTGGATCCATTTATTCTATATATTTATGGGCCGAAGTCCAAACAGCTGTTCACAGACTCTGGAAATGGATTGTTTCCTCAATTAGTTGTAATGGAATAAGAAAAAAAAAAAAAAAAAAAAAGGAAAATGGGCCCCCAATTTTTGGGGTCCCTGTACAATAGCGGGCCTGCATGAGCTCATACCACATTTTCCTCGCTGTTCAGTAAAAAAAAAAAAATAGTGAGGATTCAAATCCCCACATGCCTTTATCTCTCTAGTTTATCCATTATAGTTTGAGTTACAAATGTTTTTGCTCTACAATAATTTTTTATTTTAGCGACCGAAAAATTTGGTAGAAAATCCTAAAATTCGGTTATTAAAGAGGTTACACTGAATTTTAAATTTTTCTAATAATGTTTAAGCAAAAGGCATCATACGTCACGTATTAAAATATATATTTCCTTCGTTTTTTTTAAGTGTGGCGTCTCTCCGTTTCACGTATACCAATGTAAATTTTAAATTATTAATAACTCAAATTCGGTATAAGGAAAATTTTTAGAAATTTGTTAATTTAAAACTATAAAATGAGGCGAATCAAACAAAATCCCACTCAGCTATATTTTTCTTGTATAACTATAATAAAAATTGAAGTTAAAGTATTGCAATGAAAAATAAAAAATTAAAAAAAAAACAAAACAAAACAAAACAAAACGTTACGCTTGAAAGAAAAAACGGAGGGAGTATATTTTTGCACAATGGGTATTTTTTCTATCTGTTTTGGGGATAGATTGATAAATTCATCGATCATGTGTACTCTGGTTAGTATATGCTCTCTATTATGTTTACTTTTATTTTTGTATTTTTCAATTAACTGAGGATTAGAAGTATAATGATGTGGTTTATCAGTTACCTATTGGCATTTTTATCATTTTTTTTATAAAAGAAAAAGAAAAACAAAACTTTTTGATTTATTAAAAATCAACATATTTTACCTAACGCAGTTGACCTAAGTGGTATAACTTTACCGCTTAAACAAATATTTCAAGTTCGAGCTATTGAATTCTATTTTGTGAAAGACAATCTTTAATATCCACCTAATTTTCAAAAAAAGTAGTTTTGAGGCAACAATGGTATAAATCCTGGAATTAAAAATAAAAAATAAAAAAATAAATGTATTTCTAATCCACGTAAATATCTAGAAAAAACTACTTACGCCTATTATTGGAAAAAATGCCAAAATAGTGCCGTAACTTTACCAATTTTCCAATTTGGTGCCATAAGTTTGGAGTTTTCTAATTTGGTGCCATAACTTTGCTAATGT
The DNA here is from genome assembly GCA_030278955.1 of Hygrophila difformis. Taxonomy (NCBI): domain Eukaryota; kingdom Viridiplantae; phylum Streptophyta; class Magnoliopsida; order Lamiales; family Acanthaceae; genus Hygrophila; species Hygrophila difformis. The sequence goes on along the minus strand of JAOANR010000006.1, from coordinate 51,200,813 downwards.
TCTCCAAAATGGTCCCATCATGCCTTAATCACCCACATTTGCTTATGTGGCATGAGATTAGTGTAAATAATTATTTAATTATATCATGTAGGTGTCACTTAGGCATTGACTGAGTTTAACCCACACATATGGATACTTTCAAACACATTTTATGTGTACTTGCAGAGTTGGAAGGAGACCATTAAATTAGAAATAGGGTTAGAAATGTCCAAACGTATAGATCAAAATCAATCTATGCCTACGTGATAGCTACACGGTACACTTAAATTAATTATTTACACTAATCACGTGTCACGCCAGCAAATATGAGTTATTAAGGCCCGATGGGACCATTTTGGAGAACATTAGCAAAGTTACGGCACCAAATTAGAAAACTTCAAACTTATGGCACCAAATTGGAAAATTGGCAAAGTTACGGCACCATTTTGGCATTTTTCCCCTATTATTTATTGAATGTATAATGTGGGAATCTGTGTCACATTAATGATATTTAATTAATAACATTAATAATTAAATTAAAGCCTACCAGAAAATAAGAATGTAATGATTACAATTAAATTTTATTTCCATATACAATAAATTATGACCGTGAATGTCTGAATGAGATGTAAAAATAATAAATATATATACTCCTGTTATTTAAAAGGGAAATATGAGTTAATAACCCAGTACATGTGATATTTGGGATTGGGTTAAATTATTTATTGGTAAAGTTTGAGTATGTACATTAAATATTTTTTTACTATAAATATATACGTATATAAGTGTATTTAATTCGATAACTTATCAACTCGGTGAATGGCTCAGTCACTACTCTAAAAGGAAAATATGTTCTTAGAATGACTTATTTACACTTTGGCCATTACATAAAAGATATTTGCAAAATAGATAATTAGAACGAAAAATGCTTGGGTGAATTACAAATTCAATACTAAAGTATATAATTATATTAGACTGTGTGGTTATCTAACGCACTTTTTAAAAGAGTGATTGGGTGATTTTATGGATTGAGAACTTATTTAAAAATATTTTTCTTTTTGCTGAACAGCCTATACGGGCTAGGAAATGATGGTTATTTAAAAATATTTTTCAAAATAATATAAATTATTAAATATATTAAAAATATATCCTTAAATAGCTTAATATAATTTCAAAATGTCCCGTATTCAGGATTGTTAACGAATAATTTTCCCATTTTTAGAGTTTTCGCTTTTCACCGATCTGTTTCACAAATTTATATACCCGATGGCATTAGAAAGTTGTTTTATAAATTTTTTTTTTTTGACAAAGCCTGAGAAGGCGAGCGAAAGGAAAAGAAAAAGAAATAAAAAAAAAAAACAAAAGCAAAAAACTAAAAGTAATACTCCCACCGAATCCAACTCTAAACCCGAAGATAAACCCCGATAATTGCATCATTCTCAACAACAGGCTTGATCTCATCCGGTGGAAATGCCCAAGTGGTAAAGAAGTCTTCGATCCGAGCGGCTCGGCATGCCAAAGAGTCTGCTACACGATTGCCTTCACGGAAAACATGTCTGATCTCACACCCAACCATGCGACGACTAGCATGCTTAATGGCCCGAATCGCAGGCCAGAATTCATGCCTCGGATTCACTTCACCATTCACCAAGCTCACCACTTCCATCGAGTCCACATAACACCTAGCCAATTGGATCCCACATGCCACGGCCAACTCCAGACCAAACCTTAATGCGAGCAGCTCCACCTCCACGATTCCCCTCTGGCGAAGTTGGCCGCTGCATCCCCTCCGCCAAACACCGTCTGTGCTCCGGATCACCGCACCAAACCCAGATAGACCCTCTTCGACAAGCACTCACCCATCCGTGTGTAAAATCCAATCGGAAACATCCGCCTGTACTTTCCAACAAACAACACGGCTAGTGTTGTCCCTTCTAACCCTAACGTGAGCAGCCTGGAGCGAACAAGTCAAGTGCTTTGCTTGCTCGAGCAGACCATCCACCCTAGTTTTAGTGTCATGAAAAACTATTGCATTCCTCTCCTTCCAAATAACCCAAAGAAAAGCAAGAAAAGGAAGCCCCATGCACCTGAATTTCCACTCTAACCAATGCCTAACTGCATCCTCACCAACCGACCACATCTCCGGGCCAACATCCATACCCCCTCGACACCAAGCCTCCCGTGCCCAAACACAATCAAGCAAGGCGTGCCGCCAATCATTAACCATAACCCCACAAATGGCGCATAAAGGCGAAGACGCCATTCTTCGTTGAAAGCGTAGCAAATTACATGGAAGCACTCCATGTCCAAGCATCCATAGCAAGAGGCCCATCTTCTCCGGTATACCGACTTTCCACATCCATGCCCACCCTTCACCCACCGCTCTCTCCCGACAGAGCCACTTATAGCCTGATTTGACTGAATAAACACCGTTGGAATCCCATCGACAATGTATGACATCGGCTGTGTGAACTGCCAGAATAGGTGCTGGGGATGCTTTAATGGCCGTACGGACCTCCTCATCAAGCCATGAATACACCCTCTCAATATTCCATCTCCTCTCATGAACCACATCCCGGATTCTAAGATTGATATCATTCACATGAACAAAAGGAACAAGATTCGCCAAACAATCGCCTCTCCACCAGGGAGCATACCATAATGAACTCATCCCATCACCAATGCGAATGCCATACCCCTTCTTAAAAACATCACCGACCTTATGTAACATCTTCCATACCTTCATACTCCGATAGTGATCATTTGGAAATAAACCATCCGCGCGCCCGTATTTTTCCCAGAGTACACGAACCCATAATTTGCTGCTGTCGAACATCAATTCCCAACACGACGACCTAGCAGAGATAGGTTCATATCTCTTGAGCTTCTAAACCCCCAAACCACCCTGCCTCTTAATACTAACTCGGTTCCAATTAAGCAGGTGGATACCGCGCCCACTCGACCCCTTCCAAATCCATCTCCGAATAATTTTATCAATGTGATTGCTAACGCCTTGAGGTAGAAAATGAACCTGCATGGGATATACCGGAACCGATGCCAACACCGCCCACCCTTTAGTCATTCACCCCGCCTTATTCAACAAAAAACCGGACCAAGAAGAGAGTTTATCCTCCAACGTTTTTAACAAGTAATCAAAATGAGACATCTTCATTCGGCCCTGTATGATAGGAAACCTCAAATATTTGCCTAACTCCACCCCAACCGGGATTCCCAGATATTGCTCAAACCACCCCTTCTCAACATCCGAAGCATTAGCGGAGACAATAGCAGCCGATTTATTGGCACTCATCCGCATCCCCGATCGAGATCCGAAATGCCCTAACACTTCGTCATACTGATCACACTGCTCTCCAATAGTTCTGTACAAAAAATGAGTTCATCAGCAAACATCAGATGCAAGATGCCCACCCCCCGAACTTAACCGTATCGGGCACCAACGGCCGGCTTCGACCTCTTTAAGAATTGTCCGAGACAGCTTTTCCATGGTAATTACAAATAGGTAGGGCGACAAAGGGTTCCCCTGCTGAAGACCACGTCCAACTTGATTGTTGCCTATTGGAGAGCCATTCCAGAGAATAGAGAAACTTGAAGAACACACACAAGCCATGATCAACTTCAAGCATCCCGACGGCAACTCCATTTCCTGTAAGCACTAGGAAAGAAAATCCCAAGAGACCATATCATACGCTTTACCCAGATCAATTTTTAATATAGCAGCCCAACATCGTGAGCGCGGCTGCTCAAGCGATGATACCAACTCCTGAAGCAAGATACCATTATCTGTCGTCCCCCTTCCCGGCAGAAAGGCTGACTGAAACGGACTAATGTACGTCTGAAAAATAGGTCTCATCCGCTGGACAAGAATCTTGATAATGAGCTTAAAGGAAACGTTGCACAGCATCAAGGGACGATACTGCTGGATAGTGGTCGGGACCAGAACCTTTGGGAGTAGACACATGAATGCATGGGACAAACCCTCAGGGAGTTCGCGCGAGCTAACTACTTCCATTATCATGTTCACCACTGGCTCCTTTAAATCCTCCCAATACTACTTATAAAATCCGGCCGGTAGCCATCCGAACCCGGCGCAGCATACGAACGCATGGACGTAAGAGCGGTTTCCACCTCCTCCCCGAAACTGCACCTGCCAGCTGCACTTTTTGGGCGTCCGACAGCGGGTCAAATTGCGGCAACTCCTCCCCAGCCGCAAGCTCCTGCCGTCGAGTAAACATATCTGTGTAATAGGTAATTACGTGCTCATGCAATACATCCTGCCTCATTTCCCAATCCTCATTGATCTGCAAGTCGTATATCTTGCCATGCCGACATGGACTGTTTTTTGGCATGGAAATACTTCGTGTTCCGATCTCCCAGCTTCACCCAATGGTCCCTAGATTTTTGAAACCACAACATCTCCTCTTACTTCAAAATATCCACAAGCTCGCCTTTCAATTCCCCTTCCAATCTTTTCAGCCAAGCCGAGTCCACTGAAACCAACCTTTTCTGAATACCCAAAATCCTATTTTGGAATTTCCTCTTGAAATCCCAAATATTCCCAAAGGTAGTCCAATTGAATTCCAAGGAATCAGTCTAAACACGGTCCAAAACCCCCTGCAAATTACCACCTGCACTGGCCACACTATCATGGACGACTGACTTGTAGTTATTATGTAAGCCCCACGCCGCTTCCCAACGAAATGATCGTGGCCCTGAACCAGCGACACGATCACGACAGACAAGCTTCAACGGACAATGATCTGAACCCATACGAGGCAAATGAAGAATTCTGCCTTCCTCAAACTTATTCAGCCATCCCAAATTCGCCAAACACCGATCAAGACGCTTGCTGATTCGTCTTCCACCTCCAGCCATCCTCGACCATGTAAATGATTGTTAACCGTATTGACACCCACCAATTGACAAGTATCAACAACACCCCGAAACTTAAGTGCCCTGTACGCCAGAAATACACCGCCTTGCACTTCTTCCTCCTCCATAATCTCATTCCAATCCCCCATGATTACCCATGGCCCATCTATAACCCCCGCTAGCCGTTCCGGCTCCCGCCAAGTACCCTTACGCCGCTGATAAATCGGCGCTGCATAAATAGCGGAAGCTAGCCATCTCACCGCCCCCTAGAAAACTCCACCGTAATTATCCGATCTTGAATTTCAAAAACAGTTACCTGGCAATTCACCGCCATCAACTTTAGAATCCAGAGCCCTCCCCCCATGCCATGTGATTCTTGAATCGCAGCAGGACTGTAGCCCATTCTAACAAAGAAACTACGAACCCGAGCAAAAGAGCCCCTAGGTTCCAAAATACACAAGAGATCCGGTTTATGCTCCCGGATCACTTCCCCCATCCACCGTTGTGCCGTTCTACTCATCAGACCACAAACGTTCCACGCTACGATAGAAAAATCCTTAAATTCCATAATCATAATAACATAGATAGGAACCAGTTAACCCTACAGTGAACTCTTTTCCCTGGCATCCGCCCACACTCACTCTCGCGAATGTCCATATCTGCCTGGTTCTGCAAGGAATCCTCCGACTGATCCCGAAGAAGCCGAAATTTATTACCAAGCAGTAATTTATTGCTCACACCCCCGCCGGCTCCTCGGCCCTCCTCCGAATCCCACAATCCCTCATCCTCATCAAGGCGAGGCCGCTTAAGGCTAGAGGAGCCTGCCTGGAGCCGCACCACCCCGCCAGCATATGGAACTATCGATAGCCCATGCACCCCGCCTGACGTGACCCCCTTCCCAATTTGAACGGACGTAGCCGAGCTCCCTGGCCCATGCTATGCGGGGACAACAGGGTCAATCGCCACCGCCTTCCCCTTCCCTCCACATTCAGACTCTCAGCCTCAACAGGAGGAGGCGACTTTCTTTGCACCTCCACTTCCTTTGCCCGCGGCTGCCGAGGTTTACGATTGCCATGCCTGACCACCGTGAACCACTCTCCAAACGCCGGCTCGTCCACCCTCTCCACCTCGAAGCAACCCTTGTGATTAGCTTCCCCCATCCCCATATCACCTTGCGAATCCTTCTAATACTCCCGAGCCTCTCCCTGCACATCCACCCCCTCCGCGCCATTCACTTCAGAAACCCCCACCTTATAAGCCCCTTCCGCCTGCACCTCCAGACAATCCTTAACATAATGGCCATAACATCCACAGGAAGTGCATAAGAGATGCAACCCTTCATACGAAATAGGTATCCACTCGTCGTTAACCATGATCTTCCCGATCACATGCCTAGTTAGATCAAGGGCAACACAAACACTAGCAAACCTCCCCTTCGACTTATCATGTGTGCTCATATCAAACTTGATCACCTCCCCTATCCCGGACGCCAACGCCCAATGGATATCTTCCCGAAACCTGTGCATAGGCAGACCGTTCATCCGCGCCCAAACCAACGTCTTATTCACCTGAGTTGACTTCGGATCAAAAGTCCGCGACCATGGCATGATGGCAAGGTAATGATCAAAGAGCATCCACGGACCCCGGTTGATCACCTTTTCTCTATCGGACATCAATTCAAAACGTGCTATGAAGCAGCCAAACCCCACATCAATCAAAGTCATATTACCCTCCGGTTTCCGCATCCGCATCAACTAGTCGCTTAGCACCAGATAACCTACGTTACTCCCCAGTAGTTTAAGAACCAAAGCATCTTCCCATGCCTGCCTGCCTCACGATCGATGGATTCATCGATGACAAATCTCGGCAATGACAAATTACCCCGACGTAACTCTTCGTAACTAGTTTTTCCGCGATCAAATCCCTTCTCTTCCGTACGCCATCGCTCGATCTCACAATCCCACCCATCACATCCGGAAAGGAAGGACCGCTGCCGCACGGGTCATGAACACCATGGTTGACGGGGCCGAAGACTCGCACGGACTCGCAGAGGAAACCCTAGGATTCATATCTATTTTAATAAATTATCTTGATTAATATTTCTAAAATGAATTCATAAAAACTGGAGATTTCTTAAGTTTTGCACCATATATTGCCTATTAATTCATCCACATAAACCCTTCAACAAAATAGAACACATGATGGGTAAATTTTATTATTATTATTATTATTATTATTATTATTATTATTATTATAATAATAATAATAGAGGAACTAGCGGAATCGTAATTTTTTTTTTGGAGAGCCGAAGCCGGAATAGCGGAATCGTGATTGACTATTTATGAGTTTACAATATAAATATAAACATAATCATCCAATACATATATTACGGAAAAAGTTTATGATTATATATTTACAAAATTTGAAAAAAGAATTACAAACAATATTTATAAAATTGACTTTGGAAAAGGTAAAATCTCAATATCTTCAATATACATATAAATATCAGATAAATTAATTAACAAAATCAAAATTACAATAATTGTTTTCTTTATCTTTATTCAGTAAGAAAAATCGATAAAATTAAAACAAAAAATAGAAAATCACATTGTAACGAAACTAAAAGAATAATATTATTACAAAATAAAATAATAACTTTTCAACACATTGAAATAACAACTAAAATATCAAAATTAATCTATCTATATATAAAAAATATTCGTTATGAACAGTAACCTACTAATTCTATCTCACAAAAATCCCTTATGAACAGTAACTTACCTATTTTTTCAATATTCTCTTTCTGCACACAATCCAATACACATCTCTAATGATCAATAACTCATCAATAACTCAAAATGTGTACAGATAAAAATTTTAAAAATTTAATATTTTAATACTACATGACCAGATGAATCTAACAAGATCACACTTGACTATTTTTTTTCCTATAGATATTGTATAAGCATTAGTAAAAATTGGATAATAAACAATAGTAGAAGTCAATTATTTTTCACTATAAAAATGAAATAATTATATAAAAGTCTAATGCACTTTTAAAATATAGGAGAAACAAATTTAAGCGATATTCATATTAAATAATTTAATTTTAATTAATAATTATTGATATAGAATACTACAAATAAAATATGTAGCAAAAACTTAATGGGTTGGTAATATTTATTCTTTAAATATGTATTCATTCTTAACCAATCTTTTTCGAATTGAAATAATAATTAAAGAATACATGATAAATTATGAGTAAGAACTTTATAGATTGATATTATATATTTTCATATGAATAGAAAATATTTGTATTAGATAAATAAACTAAATTAGATAAATTGCAATACGAAAATAAGTTGATTAAACAATAGTCATTCACAAGAGTATTTCTTACTACCACCGTCTCATTATAATTGTTACGGACCCACCTGATACGTATGCCGATGCACATTTTTAACTGTTAATAACTTAAATTGTGTACGATAAAAACTTATAAAAAATTGATATTCTAAAACTACAAGATTAGACGAATCTAACAAGATCTCACTTGATTATATTTTTCTTACATAACTATGATAAAAATTTGAATCAAACTTAAACAGTGAATAGTGCCGAAAGTCAAATGTAACAATCAACTGAATCGGGGGAAGTATATTTTTCAAATTTAATTTGGAAATATCTATACCTTTATGAAATTTCTAATTTCTTAACGCTTTAGATGAATTAATATCAATAATCAAGTACTGAGTGCAATGTTATGTCACTTGTTTTCTTTGTCAATCTACAACATTAGAGCCGTGAGTAGAAAGTCTTTTATATTTGCTTTCTTATTTTTTTGTCCTTTCAACTATTCTTTTTTTGGTAAACATTGATACCTATGTGTCGGCAAAGGTGTGTGGGAGCTCAAGCCACCACTATTATTTGTAGTATAATATTTTTTAAGGATCTAAATAGTAGTAATATATTATAAATATTTGTAACGACATATGTCTATTGGTCGATTCCTTTTTCATATACATGTAATGCTTAAAATAGTTTAAGAAATTTTGGGAATATACTCGACATAATAAAATTGAACAATTTTCTTTGTTAAATTAAATACTTTTATTCAGATTATACATATTTCCGCCCATTGGGCATGTAATACTAGTTATTACAACAATGTAAAACCTCAAATTGTAATAAATCATAGCTTCTTGAAACATTTTGAGCCATCAATCTCTGACAACTTCTAGAATAATATTTAATAAAATGAAGATAAATAATTTAAAATATTCTTAAAATAAAATAATAAAAGTAAATAAAAGCAAGAGCATGTATCCGCTTATATATGTGGTTTGTGACGCTTTAATTACATGTTCTAATTAAAACAAAAAAAAATAGCAAAATTCAAATATTATTGTTTAATGAAATTTTTAACGATGTTTATGACATATTGCTAATAGATGTTTTTTTTCCCAAATTAATTATATAAACCAATAAATAAAAAAAAATTATAGATGTTTATTATCAATTAATTAATTTGTTGACAAGCCCTCTCAGGAATCATCAGCATTCATACAGTAATTGTTGCGTGTCGGTATTGCTCATGATTTCCTCACTGGAAACATTAAAAATTTTCTCTTCTGTCCTTCACCCTTTGTCTATAAAATCATCTAGAAACCAAAAAAATAAAAATATAAATAAATAAATAAATAAGAAAGAAGCACCAATAAATATCTGAAAGCATCATTTCTGGATGAGAAATTCAGGAAAAAGGAGAACCCTAAAGTTCCCTATACTTCAGAAAGGGCGAAAAATGGAGTTGAATTATCAGGAGGGGGAAGGTGAAAGAAACCCTAATCATGCCGTAGAAGAACCCATTTTCAACTTCGATCATCTTCCTGATGGTTTGGTCGGCGAAATTCTGTCGAGGGTTCCGGCGAAGACGGTGTTCAGATGCAAGTCTGTCAGCAAGCCATGGCTATTTGCAATAGAAGGAACTGGCAACTTTGCAAAGGAACATTTTGCCAAATCTAGGGTTTGCCCTTTATTGATCTTCCGCCAAATGAATGGGCGTCAGCCCATTCGAAAATTGACTCTGGTGGAAGGCAAAAGAGCCTCAGATTTCGAAAACCCTAGCCTCACACTCGGCCTCACCACAAGGCTTGAGTTCCCAGATCACGTGAAAGGACCGACTTCATTCATTCGGAATCTCAACACCCAGGCCGTATCCTGCGAGGGTTTGGTCTGTTGGCCAACTAGGAAAGGGGCTGGTGGGGTGATCGTATCAAACCCTATTACGAGGGAGCACATCGCGCTCAACTTTGGAGATCATGTCCAGGGACCAGATGTCCCAAATGGTGAAGAGTTTTTGAATGCCACCTTTATTGGATTGGGGTATTGTAAGAAAACCGATACTTTTGAGTTTTTAAGAATTGCTCTCATGAGATTTAAGGATACTGAAGATGGCCCTCATAAGTACATCTGGTGGCCCGAGGTTAGTTCTGTGTGTTCTAAAGTGTGGAATCGCACGAATATGAAGACTCCCAACTTGGTAGATTTCAACTTTTCAAGAATCGTTCATGAGATTTTCTACACCGATGGGAAGATCTTTTGGAGGTACCAAGAACAGGCTTCCATATGTTGTTTTGATTTTGATATACATATGTTATATACCATCCCTTTGCCCAAATATTTTGGCTATGTCTTGGATGATGGTGGCTTTGTTCATGAGTTTGTGAAAATGGGGCCAATAGGCGAGGGCATCTCTGTGGCCATGGTTTCAACACACGATGGGCACATCGAGCTATGGGATTTGAAATACGATGGAAAAGATGGTCATGTTTGGAATAGGATTCACTCTGTTGATACCCAAACGACATGGCAAGATTACACCGGGTTTTTGATGCCAAGGAGCCAATACCGGCCTCTAATGTATGTGGAGCACGACACGATTCTCATGCATGATTGGCGATGCACATTTCTTCTCTATAATACTAAGACACATTCTGAGAGCTTTGTAAGCCTTTCTGATTGTCCACACCACACGGGCCCAGAAGAGGGCTTTATACAGCAAGTTCTTTCTCACAAACCTCGAATTCTTCCGCTTAGAGAAACCCTAAACATACAAGACCAGAGTATGGTGGTTCTCAAGATTCATCCAAGGTAATTTTATATTTGCACTACATATTGATTAATTAGTTTATGTGGCATGAAATTGATACATGTGATGTGTTCTTTATTCATTTTGACATGATATCGCGTTCATGTTTTAATCTAACGTAGCGAGTTTTTAGCACAAACACGAAATAAATTCACTAAAAAGGTTACCTAATAATTTAAATGAGGGTTTTAGCAAAAACGCGAACCCTCATTAATGAGGGTTTTTAAGATTATTCGAACTAACTTCATTTAGTGCGCTCTTCTTCTTTAGGGTCCATTCGTGCAATAAGTGCACGTGATTTAATTAAAACAGTAGATTTAACGTTCAAAAATTTTGTCGTATAGTAATTATTGAGTGATTCGATCATTGTAGGATACTGTACAATACAATTAAAACACGGTAGATTTAACGTTCAAAAATTTTGTCGTATCTGCAATACGTATAGGAATTTAAGGCAAAAAACATTGGATATCATCATCATCAATGCGTAATACGTAATAGAAAAAATACCCACACGGATCTAGTTATTGCAGAAATTAAGAGAGTCGAATCATGAAAAGGAAAAGACATCAATTACCTTAGTGAAAACATCACAAAAGTAAAAGTATTACATGGGAACCCTATGTCTTCAATTGTTTGTTCTTCAAATGACCATAATAAGAAGTAATAACATGACATTGCACATACATATGGTCACACACACTTGCTTAACATGACATTGCACATACATATGGTCACACACACTTTCTTATCCATGTTTTACTCATATATGTTTACTCCATAAACAACCAAGTGGGAGATTCAATTTGATATAGAGTCATTCATTTTTTGAATCTTCAAAGATTTAATCTATTTTGGTATACTTTATTGATACATCCTACAAACTATGACAATATTAAAGTACATGTACCATGTAATAAGTTAAATCTTGTTTCAAAATATGCAGGAGGGCTGCAAGAAGGAGGCCAGCCAAAGCTCAAGGTGCTTCAACTAGTCAGGGAAAGAAGCCGCGCAGAGGGAGAGCATAAACAGATGTTTTTTACCTAAAGGGCGAAGCAAATAAAGTTAGTTTGAAATAAAGGAATAAATTAATAAACTCTATTGATTTGGTTTCCCATTTTCGTCCTTAAAAACTTTTTTTTCCAGAATGTGTGTTTTATCGTGAATTTGCTGTAATGCTATTTCGTGGAAGCGATGTAAGCATTATAGGATGTTTCATGTTGTCTTCTTTGCCGAATGTTTGGATCATAGAACGTTTCATGCTGTCTTCTATATTTCTGCCGAATGTTTGTTGTTTGAAACTTGTCTTTATATAAATTAAAATATTTGTGTTCATCGGTGCTCTTTTATTTTTGTTATGATGGATTTGTTATTACATTAGTTGGTTGTAGGGGGTATGGCTTGTGTGCTGTCAACAACACATACTAATAAAATGGAATGATGGATACGCATAGAAAAATGATATCAGAGCAATGAAAAATGATGACTGTGTGAAATGATGTGTGTGTATGAAAAAAATGATGAATATTATAAAATAAACAACATCATTTTCATGGAGCTAACATCATTTTTCATAGCGTAGACATCATTTAGCATGTACAGGCAAATTAATTGCTAGTACAGGAACCATACTGGGTTGTAAGGATGGTAAGTAGGATCACCGGAAATTTTACTTTTGATACCACGAGATACTTTATTACACAACTTGATATCAATGTTAAAAATTTTCGAATTTTTGGTACCAACTTTAGAAATTAAAAAAATGGTCATTTTAGGTACTTCCGACTCTTGGGGTTTAAAATAGGATGAGAATTAAAACTTCTTGAAATAATTAGTACAAAATAAGAATTAATACTTATAATTTTCCCTACCATTTGGTACCACAAGATATATTTTTTTCACACCTTGTTACCAATTAATTTTGATTTTGAGCTCAATTATTTCAAGAAATCATAATGCTTACGCTATTGTAACACACAGAGTCGCAAGGGTGGAAATAGGCTAAGCCGAGCTAGGCTAAGGGTCTGTTCTACACGCAGTTTTTGGGAGCTTTTGGCAGCTTTTGGTAGCTTTAGCTTTTATTTCAAAACAAAAGCCCCGTTCTGTACACTAGCTTTTGGGAGCTTTTGAGAGCTTTTGGAAGCTTTTTTTAGGGCCCGTTTGGATTGGCTTTTGAGAAAAGCAGAAGCCAAAAGCAGAAGCAGAAGTGAAAGCTAAAAGCAGAAGCAGGTAACTTTTGTGTTTGGATGTAATGTTTGAAAAACAGCGTTTTTTCAAAAGTGCGTTTGGATGTGTAAAAGTGAAAAGTGCTTTTGAAATATTTAAATTACCAAAAAGGACATACTACTTATTATGATAATAAGATATATTTATAATGTAATTTATTTTAAGTAATGAGGATATTTAAGTCTTTGCACATTTTACGAAGTGCTTTTGGCTTCTGCTTTTCGGTGAAGCACCCCCTGGGCTGCTTCTCCCAGAAGCACTTTTGCAGCTTTTCGAGGTGCTTCTGCTTTTTTAAAAAAGTCAAACCAAACGTTTCTTTTTTTCCCAAAAGTGCTTTTCGCAAAAGCAAAAGCCAAAAGCACCTTGGTAGAAGCCAATCCAAACACTTATGCAAATTTAATTAATTTTTCTCTTCAAAAGCACACTTGGTAGAAGCCAAAAGTGCTTTTGGGAGCTTTCGGAAGCTACTTTCCAAATTTAATTAATTTTTCTCTTCAAATTATAATTTTTAACAGCTACAGCTACTTGTACCGAACATTTATGCAAAAACTGATAGCTACAGCTCCCAACAGCTACAGCTTCCTACAGCAGCAACTCGCAGCTACAGCCCGCAGCTACAGCTCGACGTGCAGAACGAACCTTTAGGCTTGTACCGCCTAGGCCTACGTTATTGTTATTAGGCCCGAGCATAGCCTATTACCTTCGATAGGCCTATCTTATAGGCCTAAGCCTGGCATATATAATTAAATAGGCTAGCTTTTAAGCCATTTAAAAGCCTGATTAAGCCTATTTTAAAAAAATTAAGTTAAATTCTTTTATAAAAGCCCGGATGTAATCACAATGTTGGAAGACATAAATAGGTGCATTTGGGCAAGTCTTCATCCACAACTATTTATATAAGAGGAAAAAAGTTATAAATATTTTAAAACCTATATAAGATCAAATTATAATTCTACATAAAATAATAATAATATCACATGTTCCTATGCAGTAAACATAAACATACTAATAGCAATAATAAATAGGCCGGCCTAATAGGCTATTTATAAAGCCTGTCTCGAGCCTATTTAGATAAATAGGCTTTCAAAACGGCCCAAGCCTAGCCTATTTATAAAAAATGGTTGTAGGGTTGTGCATCAGTCGGTTCGGTTAATCGAACCGAACCAAACTCCAAAACCGAATTAAAAACCGATTTTTTTCTAAAAACCAAAACCGAACCAAAATTACTGAAAACCGAAATAACCGAACCGAAATATTTCAGTTCGGTTATACCGGTTAACCGAACCGAACCAAATTGCTTTTCTAAAAAATAAAATATTTTTTATCAAAACATCTCTATTACCATTTTCAAACCTGTAAATTCGCCCTGTCAAACAAATACAACATATCTACATATAAATATGGGTTTAAGTTAGGGTGCGATTGACACTTTTGTCTTGATGTACTGCGGTGTACTGGAACCGTTGATTTAATTTGTAAATTGATGGTTGAGATTAACTTGAGGGTTAAAATAGTAAATTTGTTATATTATTGGAAAATGAACGTTGTTGTTCTTCTTCTCCGCATTTCATCTTACATTACCCTCTAATTTGCTTAATTATATTGCTATACATAGATATACGTCGCTGAAATATTTTTAAATAAAGTCGTTGAATTATTCATGAAAACGTACCCGAAATGCTGCTACTTGAGTCACTGAATTGTTCCTGATAGCATCGCTGAATTGTTCTTGATAAGGTCGTTGAATTGTTCATGAAAACGTCGCTGAATTATTTTTGGTATCATCACTGCATTGTATTTTGTAGCATCGCTGAATTCTTCTTGCAGAGTCGCTGAATTCTTCTTGGTAGAGTCGCTGGAATTCTTCTAGGTATGATCGCTGAATTCATCTACATATAGTCGGTGAAATATATTTGACAGCATAAGTGGTTTGATTTTTGGTAGCATCGCTGAATTCTTCTTGTTTCCGTCGCTGAAATATGCTAGTCATGATCGCTGAAATCTGTTAGATAGTGTCGCTGAAATATTTTGATAGCATCACTGAATTATTTTTGGTAGCACCGCGGAATTGTATTTTGGTAGCATCGCTGAATTATGCAGGGCAACATCGCTGAATTATGCTATATACTGTCGCTGAATTCTTCATGAACTATTTTTGATACCATCACTGAATTATTTTTTGTAGCATCGCTTAATGATAGATTAATAGATTTGTTACCCTATTTATTAACTATAATCGATCAGGAAAAGATATTATTTAGAATATTAGATATGGTTACTAAATATTTGATATGATTTACCAAATATTAGATTGATAACATACTAAATATAGGGTTATATTTTGATAGCATCACTGAATTATTTTTGGTAGCACCACGGAATTGTATTTTGGTAGCATCTGAATTATGCAGGGCAACGTCGCTGAATTATGCTAGTACTGTCGCTGAATTCTTCATGAACTATTTTTCATACCATCACTGAATTATTTTTTGTAGCATCGCTGAATGATGGATTAATAGATTTGTTACCCTATTTATTAACTATAATCGATCAGGAAAAGATATTATTTGTAATATTAGATATGGTTACCAAATATTTGATATGATTTACCAAATATTAGATTGATAACATACTAAATATAGGGTTATATCTTCCGTTACATATTTTGTTGGACAACTTTACCCTTTTCCATTTACAACCCTTGGATTTGAAATCAACGCTCCAGATTTTTGCCTTGATGTGCTGCGGATTCTTTCGATCGCACCCTAACTGGACCCATAAATATGAGTGCATAATAGTAGATCATTCCGAATTGCATTGTTCAAATTACACACAAATGAAATGACAAAATAAAGAAACAGTCACCGAATAGTTCAAATACGAAACAATATAAAAGTCCCAAAACTCTCAACAGTAGTTCTCACTTCTCATCCACACAAACAGTCACCGAATAGGGGTATTATTTTGTGTTTATTATATAATAACATAATGTATTTTATATTTTTTTAAATATATAATTCAAATTTTGGTTCGGTTCGGTTAATCGAATTGTAGATTTTTAAAAATCAAAAATCGAACCGAAAACCGAAATTTTGAATTTTCAAAACCAAAAACCAAACCGAGATCCAAAAACCGAACCAAATTGCCAATTTCGGTTCGGTTCGGTCGGTTTGTTCGGTTTCGACCGAAATTTGCACACCCCTAAATGGCTGACCTCGCCCGACCTTCGGTAGGCTAGGCCACAGACCCCTGTCGGGTAGCCTGGCTTATTCCCTGTAGTCGCAAGTACCTAAAAGAACAAGTTTTTCCGAAGTTTTTACCAAAAAAATGAATATATGTAACATTGTTACCAAGATGTGGAAAAAAGAAAAAAGTAATGTGTGGTTACCAAAAAGGAATTTTGCCTACAACGGTACAACCAAATATTCTATGTGAATTAACCTTCTTCTACGCCTCTTCCCATATATTTTGGAACTAATTTGGAATCAAAGCTAAACTGCGTGCCTAATGGTTAAATATTTGCGACCTAGATAAGCCTACGAATTGGCCCAATTATTCAATTTTGCGCTTACATTAAGCATTCTTACCCTTTTTCAAAATACAATCATCAACATAGCAAATTATAAAACAACAAAACTTATAATTTAGACTTTATTGTATTCCAAGATAGATAAATCAAAAAATCAAATAAATAATAACTAAATTATGGCATTTTCTGGTTACTTGTGTGGGAAGCGTTGCCATGTAACTCCTTACGGTTCCATCGGCAGCTTGCCTCATCACCATTGTGTCAAATCTGTGGAGTTGAGGTAGAGGATTGGAAACACTCTCTGTTCCTTTGTCATTGGACGTCGGCTGTATGGTTGGGGATTGGTGTTATTAGGAAAGAATCTTAGATTACGTAGATTACGTATTTGCATATATTTGTTTCTTTATTTGTAAATCTTCTTTGTATTTTTTTCCCTTTAAATATGTGTAAGATCAGACTCTACACAATCGAGTCAAAACATTATTCAATACAGATATTCTTTCATGGTATCAGCCTAACCACCGAAAACCCTAGATACATGGCTGCCGCCTCCTCCTCCTCCATGGCTGCTTCAACCTCTCCCTCCCTTGAATCTCTTCCCATTGAAACCATGATTCACATGGTAACAATCAAACTTTCTTCCACCAACTTTCTTCTCTGGAAGCGACAGGTTATTCCTATGCTCACCAGTTTTGATTTGCTTGGCTATGTTACTGGCACCGAAGTCGCCCCTCCTCCTACCCTCTCCTCTGATTCCGGTGTCACCCCTAACCCCGCCTACTCTAAATGGCTCTCTACCGATCAGCGTCTTCTTGGTGTCCTATTCTCTACCCTTTCTGAGGAAGCCGTGGCCGAAGTGGTTGAGTGCACAAACTGTCGTGAAGCCTGGACAGCCTTGGAGGCTGCCTTTTCCTACTCCTCCACTTCTCGTGTTCATCAATTACGTGAAGAACTTCTCTCTCTCCGACGCGGCTCCCTATCTGTCAAGGAGTATGGTGTTCGATTCAAAAATCTTTGTGATCAACTCTCTGCCATTGGCAAGCCTGTTGATTCTTCAGACAAGAGTCATTGGTTTCTTCGTGGTCTTGGTGCCTCCTTCGCAAATTTTGCTGACACAAGAATGTCCATGCAGCCAGTTCCCTCCTTCTCTGAATTGTTACATCAAGCCATCCAGTTTGACTTGATGACAAAATCCATGGAGCCCTTGGAGTCTTCTCAGGTTGCGTTTACTGCTTCTTCCTCTCACCCTCATTCACAGCAGTCCCGGGTCTCTTCCAACGCCTCATCTGGAGGCCGCTCTTCTCACCGACGAGGCGGCCGTTCTGGTGGGCGTGGCCCTCCTCGCAAGCCTCGATGCCAGATTTGTCGTGGCGAACATTATGCGGATAAATGTCCTAAATATCTTGGTCATTCAGCTCCCACTTCGGCTCACCTTGCCGATGCCTTTACCTCCTCTTGCAATATCTCTGGTTCCTCGTCGGATTGGTTTCTAGACTCTGGTGCATCAGCACACATGACCCCAGACCCCACATCTCTTGCTAATGTTCAACCATATACTGGTAATGGTAGTGTTGTTGTTGGTAATGGCACTCTACTTCCTATTTCACATACTGGATACACATCTCTTACTTCAGATGTCCATCTACTAGATGTCTTGGTTGTGCCCCACATTACTAAGAATTTGCTTTCGATTAGCAAATTAACTAGTGATTTTCCTATTGATGTTATTTTTTCTGATCGTCTCTTTGCCGTTCAGAACCGCATCACCAAGAAAATCATAGCACAAGGTCATCTTGATCGAGGACTCTATGTCTTGGACTGGGGGACGCCTGCTCTCCTTGCTGCTGTACGGACCAGTAACTCTCATGCTAGCTATGATCTTTGGCATCTCCGTCTGGGTCATGCTTCATTTTCCACCATTTCGTTGCTTAATAAGTTGGGTCATTTATCTGTTACTTCAATTTTGCCTTCTCCCAAACTTTGTTCGCCATGTCAGCTTGCTAAAAGCCATCGCCTTCCTTTTGCTATAAATGAAAAACGTGCTACTTCTGTGTTGGATTTAGTACATTGTGATTTATGGGGTCCTGCCCCCATTACTTCTTCTGATGGTTTTCGTTACTATGTTGCGTTTATTGATGATTTTTCTCGCTTCACATGGATTTATCCTTTACGAGCCAAATCTGAATTCTATGATGTCCTGGTTAAATTCCACAAGTTTGTTTGCACTCAGTTTGCTGCTAGTATTAAACAATTTCAAAGTGATGGCGGTTCCGAATTTGTTAACACTCGTGTTCGCGCTTTCCTTGACTCTCATGGGATTCATCATCGCCTCTCTTGCCCATATACTCCTCAGCAGAATGGGCGTGCCGAGCGTAAGCATCGACATCTTGTTGAAACAGGTCTTTCAATGCTTTTTCATGCTCATGCTCCAACTACGCTCTGGTTTAATGCATTTGCTACAGCCGCCTATGTCATTAACCGTCTCCCGTCTTTGGTCTTGCAATCAAAGTCTCCTTTTGAGCTCTTATTCGGTACTGCTCCTCACTACCCAAATTTCAAGCCCTTCGGTTGTCGGGTGTATCCATACTTGCGCCCATATGCTCCTCACAAACTTGCTCCTCGGAGTGCTCCGTGTATTTTCTTGGGTTATGATTCATCTTATAAAGGTTTTCGGTGCTACGATCCAGCCACTACCCGCGTCTACACTACACGGCATGCACAATTTGATGAATATTATTTCCCTTTTTCCGTCTCTGGTGTTGCATCCCCTTGTGCAAAGTTGGATATTTCTTCTTTTTTTGAAGGTTCCCGCGGTCTGTGTGCACCATCATCTCAGCAGCCGGCTTCCGTACCCCCTCCACCATCCTCCTTGCCTTTATCTTCACCATCCTGCTCTACTTGTGTCCCACTCCTGACATCTCCATCTCCTTCGGATTCCCCACCAGTCGCTTTGGACTCTCCAACTTCACATTCTCCTCCTCCTCCAGCGGCTCCACAGTCCACTCATCCCATGATCACCAGGTCTAAGGCAGGCATCTTCAAACCACGGTACCCGGTCGACTTAGCTACTTCTTCTCTTCTATCAGCATTAACTGCTTCCACTACTCCTCGAGGTTTTCACTCTGCCATTAAGCATCCTCACTGGCTGTCAGCTATGCAAGCTGAAATGGACGCTCTTCGTGCCCATTGCACTTGGGATCTTGTTCCTCCTCCTCCCAACACTAATATCGTCGGCTGCAAATGGGTTTTTCGGACAAAATACAAGTTTGATGGCTCTATTGAACGTCATAAAGCTCGTTTGGTCGCCCAGGGCTTCACTCAAGTACCAGGATCTGACTTCCACCACACTTTCAGTCCTGTTGTCCGCGCTACCACTGTTCGTGTTATCCTTGCTCTGTCCGTTCAATTTCAGTGGCCGTTGCATCAGTTGGACATTAATAATGCTTTTCTACATGGTGTCTTATCAAAACCCGTTTATATGACTCAACCTCCGGGTTTTATTGATCCTCGACATCCTACTCATGTTTGTCGCCTTAAGAAGGCTCTTTATGGCCTTCGCCAAGCTCCCCTTGCGTGGTTTCAATGTTTTAGCAGCTTCCTCATTAACCTCGGCTTTCGGCAAAGTCGTTGTGACTCTTCTCTTTTTTCCCTTCACAAGGGCTCCTCTGTCCTTTACTTGCTCTTGTACGTGGATGATATTATTTTAACAGGAAACAATCCATCCTTGCTTACGAAATTCATTTCTCAAGTAAGCTCCAAATTCGCTCTCAAGGATTTGGGTGTTCCAACATACTTCCTTGGTCTTGAACTGACTCCTCAACCTAATGGTCTCTTTATTGGGCAAGCAAAGTATGCTCATGACATTCTCTCCCGAGCACAACTTCTTGACTCCAAACCTGTTGGCACACCTCTAGCTGCTGGTGAAACTCTTCAACAAGCTGGGAAGCCTTTCTCCGATCCATCCTTGTATCGTTCCTTAGTTGGTGCTCTACAATATCTTACCATTACAAGGCCAGATCTCTCATATGCTGTGAATCAGGTTAGTCAATATCTTCAAACACCTACTGAGTCTCATTTCAATGCTGTCAAGCGCATCATCCGGTATGTCAAAGGCACTGTACATCTTGGTCTCTCCTTCACTCGGCAATCGGAGCTCTCCATTCTTGGTTACTCTGATGCCGATTGGGCACGATGTGTTGACACCCGTCGCTCCACATATGGTTATTCCATATTTCTGGGTGGTAATCTCGTTTCTTGGAGTGCTAAGAAACAACCTACTGTCTCGCGCTCCAGTTGTGAATCCGAATACAGAGCTCTTGCAAACTCTGCCGCTGAAGTCATGTGGCTCTCCAATCTACTTCAAGAACTTCGTATCTCCTTCACAGCTCCACCTGTTCTATTGTGTGATAATAAAAGTGCCGTCTTTCTCAGCCAAAATCCCATTTCCCACAAG
Source organism: Hygrophila difformis (assembly GCA_030278955.1). Classification (NCBI taxonomy): domain Eukaryota; kingdom Viridiplantae; phylum Streptophyta; class Magnoliopsida; order Lamiales; family Acanthaceae; genus Hygrophila; species Hygrophila difformis. Next base: position 51,179,585 of record JAOANR010000006.1, on the reverse strand, counting down.
CGCGCGAAGCATCTTGAAATTGACTGCCACTTCACCCGCGAATTGGTCTCTGCCCGGAAGCTCGTCACCAAATTCGTGCCCTCTCATTTGCAACTAGCTGACATTTTCACCAAGAGCTTACCTCGTCCAGCTTTTGAGCTTCTTCGATCCAAGCTCTGCGTTTGCTTCCATCCCACGCATCGCTTGACGGGGGGTATTAGGAAAGAATCTTAGATTACGTAGATTACGTATTTGCATATATTTGTTTCTTTATTTGTAAATCTTCTTTGTATTTTTTTCCCTTTAAATATGTGTAAGATCAGACTCTACACAATCGAGTCAAAACATTATTCAATACAGATATTCTTTCAGGTGTCAATATTCCTACTGACTTGTCGACTTTGGAGGGTCCGAATGTGTTGCTGTGGCTGCGTGGTATGTTCATTTACCATGGCAACATTTTTTTGGCAGGACTTTGGTGCATGTGGCGTGAGAGGAATGCTAGGGTTTTCAGGGGGATCTCATCTTCGACTTCTCAACTGGTTAGGAAGGTCCTTCACTTCAACGACATTATTGAGCGGGTGATTAGAAATCCTCCGGCTACGGAACTCCGACATGTCTGTTGGAATATGGGGGATTGGCGTGGAGCCTTTCTTCATATGTACTGATGGTTCTCGCATTGCTCAAAATAACTCGGCGGGACACTGGGCTGGATATGGTGCAGTCTTGCGGCAGAATGATGGTGGTTGGATTCGAGGCTGGATACTTGGGGAACACCTCCATTTTGCATGCTGAAATCGCCGGTATCTGCTATGGTCTTCAACTTGCAGCGGAGTCGGGCCTCTCCTCTATCTGTTGTGTTTGTGACTCGCTTGAAGCCTTAAGATTGATTCAATCTGACAGAGACGAGTCACATTGGCTTTCCCCTTATTTGAATCGCATTGATGAACTGAAGGGGAGATTTCATACTGTGAAGTTCCAACATATTCTTCGAGAAGGGAATTGTGTGGCTGACTGTCTCGCCAAGATGGGCGCCTCCCAGTTCCAACCTGTGCGTTTCCTCCGGATTCAAGTCGTTCCTTGATTGCAGCTGATATGGCGGGGACGTGGTTCCCTCGGGCCCGTTGAGTCTCCCTCTGAAGTTTTTTATTTTTCGTCTTTTTTCGTTTCCTTTCCTAGCCTGTATAGGCTGTTATGCTAAAAAAAATTATAACATTTTAAATTATCAAGAATGTAAGTTATAAAGATTAAGAAAATAAGCGTCGTAAAAGATGAAATGAGTGAGGCAAGAGAAAAAAGAAAAGAAGGGTTGTATCTTTTTAAGGCAAAAAAAAGGGCTATAAGGATGAGAGAGAGAGAGAGAGAGAGAGAGAGAGGGAGGGAGGGAGGGAGGGAGGGAGGGAGAGAGAGAGAGAGAGGAAGAAGGCTTTTGAAGAGATTGAGAGGCCTTGGCTTGTACTTGTATCTTGTTATTGTCTAAATCATGCTGTCTTGTATCTATTTTGTATCTATTTTGAGGGATAAATCATCAGATTCTCACCCTAGGAGCAACCTTGCCAAACTTGCATACATGAGCAAATTCATAAGATAGATAAAATCAAAGTAGAAAGAAGGGCATCGGCATCTGTAATGTACTTGTATTTTGTCATGTTAGAAATGCTATAATTGTTGCTATTGGTGTTGTTTAATTGCAGGCATGTTGAGGAACATATAGCAATGGCTTATTTTAGCATGTTTGACCAAATACGAAGTATAACTAGAAAATTTGAGTAGCAAATATGCTCCGCAAGATAATATTTACCAACAAGCATATAAATTACTACTTCTCTGTTCTCTTTTAAATACAACATTCCTGCATTTCACGCCATCCAAGACACATTTTTAAAGGTTAATAACTCAAATTGTGTATAAGTAAAAATTATGCAAAATATATATTCTAAAACCACGTGATTAGACGAATCTAACAAGATCTCACTTGACTATGTTTTTTATTATATAACTATATTAAAACAATTAATTAAAGTCACTCAATGAATAATTACTACTATACAAATGGCTCATTTATTTGAGAACGGATGTAGTATTTATCTGCTATTTGTGGAGTATGTTATATACATATATGCTATATGTTTCTATACAAACAAGTATATTGCCTATGATTGCTACACTAAATGATACTTCCTCTGTATCGTAATATTCATTACGTTTAGTAATATGTTACAATTCACAAACAGACTTTCACTTAATGTTTTATCATTGCTATACAAGTTAAAATACAGTCAAATGGGATCGTGTTAGATTCATCTCGTCGTGTAGCTTTTAAATATCGAACTTTTAGAATTGTTATTTATACCGAATTTGAGTTATTAATGGTTTAAAATATGCATTGAACTGCGTGAAAAGTTAGTTTGTAAAAAATATTATGAGATGGAGGAATTATGTTGGGTTGCTTGTTGGAGCTCATATAATAAATCAGAAGTTGCTCCTGAGTATTGTCCATGGGTGTATTGTGGTAGTAACCTATTACCTTCAGTCCAAGGGCGTATTGTGGGAGTAACCTATTACCTCCATGTAGGGGTGGATCGGTATGGCATATCGAAATTTTTCACTCATAGCGTTATCATACCGTAAATATTGATATATGAAAAATGAATACCATTATCATACCATAAATTCGGTATACCAATATTCGGTATATCGAAACATTCAGCATAAAAGTCCGGTATTATCGATATGTCAATATAATTTTTTTTGTAAAAATGAACGAAAATTTTCATATAATAGTTTTAACTTAATTGCAATAAAAATAATTTTCAAAATAATGTAATTCACAAAAAAAAAACATTAATAGGGTTTAAATAAACTTTCGAGGTCAATCATAATCTCTTCTAGCATAAATAAAATCAACCACGCACTAGTTCTTTCTTTTGGATCTGCAAAAAATTTTAAAAAAGGGAAATAATAAATAATATATAAATGGAGTATAATTTAATATTTATTTATTTATATATGCTCTTGATTAAAAATATAATTTTGGTTAAGTAATACTATATATGTAATGTAATGTATTTTTTATTTTAAAAATATGTAAATATAATATATATATATATCGGTGTTTTCGGTAATACCGAATATCTTATATTTTGATACCGATATCATACCAAAAAAATGCGACACGGCACTATACCGTACCAAAAATTTCGGTATATCATAAATTTCGGCATTTTCGATATTTTTTGGTATGGTACGATAGGTATACCGAGTTTTCGGGGAAATTGCCCATCCCTACCTCCATGGTGTAATTGCTTCAACACGGGCATTCTTTGCAAGAATTATTACAATATGATATGATAATAGCTAGGAGCATTTGGAAGTCATTATGGCATCAAGATTTTGAAGGTTTGGCCAAGGTTAGCTTAAGGACAGAAAGAAAAGAATGTTCTTATGATTTTTGAAAAGCTAGTAATTTCCTACACAACTATGATATTGAATCAGGATTTTTGCACACCCAAGCGACAATGTAGAGATAGAATTGGCAATTTTATCTTTTGTATTGATCTTGAAAAGGCATTCAATAAACTTGAATTGGATTTATTAAGGAAAAAGAAAGAAAAAAATCTTTGAAAACTGGATTTTCCGACTTTCACCGTATTCATATTCTCTTGATGTTGATGTTCATCTCCTCTTGTTCTCTCTCAATATTGGTCAGCGGAATTCCTGGTGCTCCTTTCAAGCCAACAAGCGGAATCAGACAAGGAGAATCGTTATTACCTCTCTTGCTGCATATCTTGTGTTCTTCGGTAAAAAACCTAATTGATTTGTATCTCGGTTGATTGCTTGGCCTCGACACAACATTCTCTTTTCTTGGAAGCACAAAAGCACTTTGTTCGACGGCCACAAAATTGTCCGTCCTAAGGCTTGGAAGCACATAAGCACTTTGTTCGACGGCCACAGAATTGTCCTTCCTAGGCCTTCCTCGTTTCCTTAACGATATGTCGACAGGTGACACGGCATAATCGACGAATACCTTTTCTATAAAAAAAAAAAAAAAAAAAAACACTAAATTTAGTGACCCAACAAAAAATAATGCGAAACACCATTGGTAAACAAGAATGATGACTTTCCACCTGTTTTGTGTTGTTCAGTAAGAAAACATGGTTGATAAGTATCTTGGTTGATTGGTTGAACTTGACGCAACATTCCCTTTTCTTGGACGGCCTCCTTCTTCAAGCCAGGAATCCCCAAAGTACTTTGTTCGACGGCCACAAAACTCTCCTTCCTTGGTCTTCCTCGTTTCCTTAGTGATATATCGACAGGTGACATGGTAGAATCGATCAATACCTTTTCTGAAAAATTTTAAGTTGTAGTGACACAACAAGAAATAATAGGAAATACCATTTGTAAACAACAATGATGACTTTCTACCTGATTGTGGCCGGCCTTTTTCTTCAATGCTACACAAGCTTGGAAGCACAGAACCACTTTGTTCGACAGCCACACAATTATCTTTCCTGGGTCTTCCTCGTTTCCTTAGTGATATATCGACAGGTGACACGGCAGAATCAACCAATACATTTTCTGAAAAGAATTTAAATTGCAGTGGCAAACAAAAATTAATACAAAATACCATTTGTAAACAACAATGATGACTTTCTACCTGTTTTGTGCTCTTCATTGAAGAACATGGTTGATGAATATCTTGGTTGATTGATTGGACTTGACGCAACATTCTCTTTTCTTGGCCAGCCTCTTTTGTCAACACTACATAAGGTTGGAAGCACAGAAGCACTTTGTTTGACGGCCACAAAATTGTCCTTCCTAGGTCTTCCTCGTTTCCTTCGTGATATATCGACAGGTGATACATAGGAATTGACTAATACCTTTTCTTGAACATCGATAGAGGTATTTTCTCTACTATGTGATGATAACTGAACCATTGTCAAGACTGATGGGAACATTAATTATACCATAAATAAAAAAATATTTTATGCAAATAGAATAAATGCAAGATTTGCCTAAAAAAACACTATTTTATTTTCTCTTGGTACTATACTAGATGCTTCAAAGTTTCGTAGAGAATGATATTACAGTGCCAAGTTAATCAAGTAACCAATTTGAAAATAACATTGAATCTGATATAGTGAAGTGGGGTAAATGAATTCATACAATGACAAAGTTACAAAAACAAGAATCCAGGTACAGGAGGCTTTACCACCCAAATTCAAATCAAAATCATACAATTACCACCCAAATTGAAATCACATTCTCATGGGTATTAAAAGTGAGATCACATTCTCGTATAATTAATTAATCCTACACTGTACAACTACCACCCAAGTTGAAATCAAAACCATGCACAAAAAAAATTCCCAGTATTAATAAAGTCCCAAGTCTCAACCAAAAAATTCCATACAGTCCAATAATTCGCACAGGAGATAGAAAAATACAAAAGGAAGAAGTTTTCATAGAAATATATATGGACTAAAACCCATATTTGATTATACTCTAAAACCCGAATCCTTTTTCCCTCAATCCATTGCGTTCAAGATCTCAACATATAAACACCACGAATTGGCTAAACAAAAATAAACCAATCTATCTATTTTTATTATTCAGGCTCCCCCAATCTGCAATATACTGGCACTATACTGAAATTCAGATTTCAGACATAGAAGTAGTAGATTAAATAAATTTTCAGCATTCACTGTCAAGCTTTGATGAATATCCTGATAAGCTACATAAGTTATGTACAGGAGTGTATAATTTTCCAAGGCAAGAATGCACAAGAACTTCTGTTTGTACTTATGATAGGATCTGAATGCATACATTGTAGACTAAATGCTTTTGACATAAAAATCTCAAAACTTAATCACAATTCTGAACATTACTTACTTTGGGAAAGCAGTAGCCATGGTTGAATTTAATGTCACGGAATAGTGGGTCGAAAACAATGTTTGTGTTTAAATAAATCAATAAAATTAGAGATATTGTTTAAATTTGATTAAATAGTAACACGACTTAGTTATGCCTTTAATTTGGTTCCAAATAAACTGAAAAAGACATATAGAATGAATCCTCATAGTGTTGTTAAAACTAATATTACCCCGTCCAATTAGCGGGAATGTGAAAAATATAAATAAAAAAATTGAATTTTACAAATAAAATTGTTCAACTTTATCATACCGATTACATTTCTCAAGAAACTTAAACTATTTTAAGTATTACATGAATAAATGTATACTTTGTACAACAACCGATATGCCACTACCAATTTAGTGCCTTAAAAAAATAATCCATCCATGCCATTTGTAATGTCTCATTTTGACTATTGATATTGTTCATTGTATAAGTTTGACCTAATTTTTTGTTGTAGTTATATAAGAAAAATATACTCAAGTGGGATCTTGTTGGATTCGTTTTTTCACAAAGTTTTAGAAAATACTGTATATTTTATAGATTTTTAGTTTCTACACATTTTAAAATATTAACTGTTAAACAAATGCATTATGTGTCCCATGGAAGTGGACCAGACACTGTGCTTTCAGTATTTTGTAACAGGTTTCAGAAGTGGACCAGTTCTGTGTTCTCTTGTTTTCCTCCCTGTTGCGTTTAGCTTCAATCTGTGGGAGTATAGTAGTGAGGTCGGTGTTGGTGTGTCATTGTGTTGATTGTTCCAGACACTTGTGGACTTGACACCTTGAAGGAATAAAAGTATAATATCTTCTTCCCTCAAAAAAAAAAATACTATAAACAATAGTTTAAAAGGAGAATAAATGAAAAAAAAAAAAAAAAGAATTTTTACTAACGGCTCTAATGCAATACATAGGCAAATGAAGTACATGAAATCATGGTTGCACACGATAATTGATTATTAATATTGATTCACCCTAAGACTTTGAGAAATTAGCAATTTTACAAAAATATGGATATTTACAAATTAAATTAGAAAAATATAAAAAAAAATAATTTTGTAAATTAAAATTTAGAAATGATTATGCAAAAAATATTATTGAATGTACCATCATCTCGAATTTTATAACGATATGATTTTGTATGGGATGTATAAGCATAGTTTGATTAACTTATGAAATTTATATAATTTAGTTAATCTATCTAATACAAATATTTATAATTCATTGATGAATATAATATCAATCTATAAAGTATTTATTAAAATTTGTTATTATATTAAATATAATTTCAATTGACAAAGCTGGAGTATTTGTTAAGAATATATAATAACAAATATTGAAATTATATTTAAATAATTAATATAGTATCAACCCATAAAGTTTTTGCTGCATATTTTGTAGTATTTTTTATTCATAATAATTAATGAAATTAGATTTTCTAATGTGAATTTCCGCTCAAATTTAGTTCTTATATTTTGAAAGTGCGTTATGTTTTTATATACTTCTTCCATTTTTGATAGTGAAATAACTGACTTTTTTTACTATTTATTGTCCAACTTTGACTCATGTCTATACATCTATAGAAGAAAAAACATAATCAAGTGGGATCTTGTTGGATTCATCGTATCTTATAGATTTAAAATATCAAACTTTTAGAATTTTTACTTATACACATTTTGAGTTATTAATGAGTTATTAAGGTTAAAATGTATATTGGATTGCGTGCAAAAAGTGAATATTAAGGATATAAAGTAGGTTACTGTTCATAAGTGGATTTTTGTGAGAGAGAATTGATAGGTTACTGCTCATAAGAGATATTGTTTTTATATACTAGTACTTGTTAATGAAGTTTAGAAGTTGCACAAGAAAAAAATACTGCTTGAATTTCATCTTCCATTCTTTACATGCTAAATAATTCTCTCTGCTAATAGCGTGGTTTTATCCCAAGCTAAATAATTCTCTCATACGACCCGACCACTAAAATGTCCAAGTTAATGTTACCTAGTTCTCCAGCACACAGTAAAATGATGCAATGCACTAGACAGACATGAACTGATGAGACAGAGAGGGTCATTACATTATTATCATCTCCAGGAAAACAATTTCACTGAGCAGAGCACCCAAATGCAACTTAAAAAAAGACGAATGTCAAATAGGTGTCATTAATATTAGAATGCTAAATCACTGAAGTGACACAAATGTACTCCGAATGACTGCTCTGCAAAATCCAATCACAAGAAAACATAATTAAATCGAGACTTCTTCCTCCATTCCATATATTCATAACCATCATCACTCAACATCCTTTTTTCTAAACAGTACTGTATTGTTTTTTTTTTTTTTCTATGAATGCAAGAAATATCATGTTATGAAAGAAAGGATTAGTTACCAGTTAGCACCGGTGACAGATGCCCCTCATGAAATCAATGAAGAATAATCCCACAACACAGCGACGGATCGGAGTTGAAAGATGAACAACCGGAAATTAAAACAATTTATTCGCTAATATGGGAAGTTATTAACAACTTAATTAATAGTATAGCAGGCTCAATTTGTTCTTCTTAGTAGAATCGCTCGCTTCCTCAGACTTCGGCGGTATATAGCACAATCCCACTAATTAACAGAATAATAAATCATCGATTCGCATTCGCAGTGGTTACGTTGTTTTGATTTCAAAATTATACTACTAGCAAATTTAGCTCTCAGAATATCTTTTGATTTGCGTATCATTATCAATTATTACTAAAAAAGATATCAATAATTACTTATTTGCCGTATACAGTACTACTACTCATGTTATAGTAGTTATCTTTTAATGGACTCTTGGCCCAAAATTCTAAGTATTCCACAAATCCTCCTCGTATAAAAACATCCTTCTTTTGCTTTAAATTGTTCCCTTCTTCCCAACACCTTTTCACAAATCTAACATCAAAACTCAAAAGGCTCATTGCACTTTTATGCTCAAACTACCACCCCCTTTTTTAATTTCCAAGTGGCTACAAAACTCTCTCTACACAAAAAGTGATTTTTCCCAACAAAATGCATGTTAGTACTTCACACCAATGGACATGGACCAAAACTAGTGTTTAACTTACAACTTCTTACCAATTGATGCAAATTATGCTTGCAATGATTATTTTATTATAATTTAATAAGAAAATGTAGGAATGACGATAAGTCGAGTTTCGGTCGGGTGTGCAAATACCCAAGACCCAATCCGAGGTTCGAGGATTGGCTTCGGTCGAGTTTCGGTAGGGTGTGCAAATACCCAAGACCCAATCCGAGGTTCGGCTTCGGTGGGTCTAACCCAGACCCATTGCCATAATAATCAAGACCTTCTGACTCGGACTCATTTCTATTCCTAACAAAATGAAGCCCAAAATTAATTAACTTGATTATCTTATAGGCTCCTCTTCTTCTGACAGTTATTCAAGGCGCCCTAATGGCCCACAACCTCTTTTGTTATTCTTCTCGGCCTCGACCGACCTGTAGCCTGAAACCCCGCCGATCATTTGTGCAGCATACGGCCACTCGCATGTCACAAATGAAGATAAAATCTTGAAAATAATCAATTAAGAGAGCTCGGCACTTGCAATATCAATTATCAATTTTATCATGAATCGTTGATGATCTATGTTTCTGACAAATACCTGTGTATAACATACGTATGTAAGCGAGTACGCCTCATTTAAACCCGTCAATTTGTTCTACCCAATGCCCTCCATCGAACTCTTTCTTTCAGGACAATAAAAATACAAAAAAAATGAGAAGAAAAATCAGTGGGAAATCAGGAGAAGAAAAATCCCCCTTTTTTGGGAGTAGCTCTACGTCGTCTCCTTGAGCCAGTCCTCCTGTCCTTTCCTCGTCGCACCACCCCTTTTTTGGGGGGGCTCTTGTCATGAACTAAAGCCGGAGGTGGATGACTTCTTAACCTGGCCATCTGAGCCCTTTGTTCCAACAAATCTCTGTGGTATGCCTGTAAGATCATTGATGGATTCAGTACAGTGGCAAACAGAGCATGATATGAATTTATTAGGGAGGGTTCCAGGATATGGACAGGCTACCTGTATAACAAAATTGCGTCTTTCACAGTCAAGAAACATATTGACACCCCAGTTAACCTGCGCTGATATTTTATCCCTTACCGTTGAAAAGCTCAGCTGATCCCTGGATGTAAACCGATCAACTTCATTGAACCATAGACAGCTGAAAAGATTTGTGATCGCAATGTGTTCTCTTATTATCACACACCCTTCAGGAACATCTGCAGAAATCTCAGTCTGATCAATTCTAGGAAAAAGGGTGAGCATAACACGCAGATATATGTAGTTTATGTATATGTATTACGTACCACTTGTTATGGGAAGCTTTTCAGTTGTGTACGGTGTTAAGCCCTCCTTTTTATAAAATTCAATCTGGAAATCAATTGAAACATTATTGTATTTCCCTCCAGCTTTGTTTGCCTCAGCCTCTTCAAATACATCGAACCGCCTATAATGTCTTGATATAGCAAAAGTTGCATTATGGCGCCACAAGAACCTAAGAGATAAAGTTGTGAAGTTAGGCCCGAACAGTAAAATCAATGGAAGCGTGAATGGCTTTATATTGGCAGAATCTGTCAAATAGATGAAGATAGAGAGAGTTTTAAGGATACCTTTCCAGGATCTGGTATGGATCAACAACAAGCTGAAGTTTCCCATCGATCCAGATAGAGAATCGGGTATTTGGAAAAAGCCTATGCAGCAAAAGCTTTGGCACCTGCCACAGCAAGGTATTGCAAGAAGTTGTATATTTGAAAGGGTATCAAAAATTTCAATGACGTGAAATAAGGATATCATCACAAACCAAATAACTACAACCGGGATTGGAAATCATTGTGCAGCAATTCATAGTTTGAAGGCATGTCAACTTTTCATTACTTTAAATACGATTAAATCCACGAAAGTTTTAACACAGGTTTGAGTTAAAAGCAAGGCGCTTAACGGCAGCAAATAAAGCCACATCATGGCCCCTAACAGCTTTAATGCACATTGAAAAAAACCACATAGTAGAGCAGAATCTCAATGGTGGCATTTTGGCTTTATTGAAAAAAATAGCTAAATCTTAGTCAATTGAACATGAAAACCACGTAATGCGGACTGGCACATGTGATTGAATAAGAATGAAAGACAGATACAAACAAATTTTGAACTCTACAGTGCACATGAACTACAAATCCATCGGTCAGATTGTTTAGAATGTAGGTTGGTGATAACAAACATATTTTGGTAGCCATGAAGAAAGCAGGAGGGTGAAATGACAAATGCAGGGGACAAACCTTTCCATTCCTTCTTGGATCAGTGTAAGGAACATTGCGCACCACTATAATCCTCCATAATCCTACATGTTTATCATTGCTCAAGAGGCTATAGTTCTTCATATATGATTCGGTCTCTTCATCCACAAACATGAAAAAAGGAATTTTGTTTCGTGCTGTTTCACCAATGTTGATAGGTTGCTGAATCACATCATAATTTCCTTGACAGAGACATGGAAGATACACATATCAAATTAGCTTAATAACGACTTCAGAAGGTTAAGATAGGACACAGGGTGAGAAGTTAGTGTACTTATTTATGAGGATTTTACTCATATTATGCCAAACAGAATTACAGAAAATTAATGAACTTCAGATATAGCTTTTGCTCGACATTACCAAATACTGCAGAGGTAACAATGACCTCATGGAACCGCTCCAACACCTCAAGATCTTCCTCATCAATGTCAAATCCAGTTTCATCACCTGCTCTGCATCCTTTAACAAATCTAAGCAAAATAAAAGAAAAAAAAAAAAGGCAAGCATTAAAAGAAGTCTTTGGTCATGTAAGAACAAGTGCTGAAATATAAATCTGTAAAACCAAGAAAATATATAACCTACCCACAGTGAATTGTCATCACCTCTTTAATACTGAAAGAATCATTTCTTTGCTCCAGGGAAGGATAACCACCAAAATCAGAGCCTCCTCTCTGATCAACCTTCAATGGGTTTACCTCAGAGAAATAATTTAATTGATGAACAGGAGATGGAGATGGAAGTTTGGGCATACGAGCTATGGCTTGCTCCACTGGAATATAGCATACAGGGCACGCTGATGACAATAAGACTAATCTAAGTTAACTGTTACCATATGACCTTGTGCTCAAGCACAAACATCAACATACAAGCAACAACAGGAAGCCAAAATTTACATCAACAAACTGTTCACAACTGTAGATTTTGCTGTTAAACACTGAAAACATATTCCAACAACAGAAATCCACAAAACAGCATACAATGGAAAACAACTTACGGCGTGGACCACTTCGCCTCAAAACACCAGGAGGCGGGGGTGAAAATGCAAAACTGTTGCATGGATCAGTAAAAATGGTGGGCTGGCTCAATGGATCAACCACAGCCAAAGTGTTCAAGAGAAATTCCCAAGCAGAACTACCATTACATACTACAACCTCATTAATCTTTCGATTACTAGTGGATAGCATTGATTTTCTTGAGGGCAACAGTGGATTTGCAACAACAGAGTTGTTAAGATTTCTGGCATCAAATAGCAACCAAGAGCTTTTGAGATCATCCTCTGAAAAAGCAACCGATCACTTATATAAGTTACCCTATTGGGAAAGTGTGACGTGATACGTGGAAAGATATTAAGGTTAGACATATTGAGCATTTAATATTATGCAAAATCTGTTTGAGTTTCACAAAAATCTCCATCATAAGGGGGATAAGCAATAAAAAGAAAATGGAAAATATGAAATCCTGTATAAATTCCTCAAAACACATGAAAATCAAGAATTTGTTAATTACAAGATCTTTCGTTCAAAGAACATTAGCTAATCCCGTTTAAATTAATACAAAGAGTAAGTTAATCAAAGCATATTCTACACTGTGCAAGACAACAAAACAAACCGAAAAAAACAAAAACAAAAACAAAAAAATAAAAAAATCCAAGCAAACCTTTATTGATGGCAAAGAACCCTGTGATGAAAGCAAAGAATGCAATTGCAGCCAAAATCAACATCCCAACATTCTTTCTAGGCAAATATCTAAAAACATAAAGGGAAAACCATTCCCTATCCCTAGAACCATTTAGGGATGTCTTCGATGGCCTGCGAATTATGCTATGATGCCCTCCATTCTGCGCTAGTTGCGGCAACGACCCAAAACTTTCAGACTGTCTTAATCCCAATGGCAATCCTGTCATTTCACCTCCCCTCGTGCTAAAGCAACTTTCATCTCTTTCTTCTCTAAAATTCTCCTAAATCAGAGTGCACTACAAATTGCAATACAATTGGAGAAGATCAAATAATGAGCGCATCGACCACCAGATAAATTAGAAGCAAAAAATCAAATACCTAAAAACCAACTTCTCTATCTCAACAAATCTACCATATATGAAATAAAAAATACCACTAACATTTCTCAAACTCACAACATTACTAAACTGAGTATGCTCCTCGGAATTTAGCATCGCATTGCAACTTTCAATGTCGCCACAAAATCAACCCTAACCACTAAACTAATACAGATTCACAAAACCTCTAACTGGTCCGCTCCTAATCACTGTAACACAGAAATTATAAAAAGAACAATTATTCCCAGAAGGTCAGCAGAATCCCACCTCGAAACTCCTTATCCAATACGAAATCAATCAACACTTCTTCCAATTAGACTATCAATCACAATAAATAAGCAAACACAGAAACCGAACGAAACAACATAAAAGGGGAATCACGAAATCTGATACGACACTTCCCAGTCCCACTACTTCATCATAAAAGAAAAATTCAACAAATTCAAATCTGGACCCACATACATCAATGCCGAGTTGCCCACGCAAATCCGGTCCCCAACGATCGCGATAGTAATGAAACTGGGTTTTAGCAGCTCACCTTTGGGTTCCACGACACTGAATTTCACATCTCAAAATCGGAGCAAACGATCGGCACCAGTAATAGTGGATATTTGGTTTCACCGAGCTAGATTCCAAAGGAGAAAAATGCAAAATCGAGCGAGCGTTGTCCTGTTCCTGAAATTGGGTTGGGAATTGGAATGGGGCTTTGCAGCTCCAGCGGTGCAGTCATCGGTTTGGCCATTTTGGGATTTTAATTTTATTTTTTTACCTACTTGATTATCATCTCTTCATTATTATTTTCATCACAATTTTTGTGTTGCCAAACATGCGCGCCACTTATTGAGATTTGCAAAGTTCGAGAAATATTCCCAACCAATAATTAGGGATTTTTGGTAAAGCAGTTTGTCGAATGTTTTTTAGATTAAAATGGTTGGCTATTGGCTATTAGAGTTGCTAAAATAAAATAAATTGGGTTAGACTCTATTATTCGGAATGGATTCGAGTTGTTTCATTTATTTGTTATTTAAACTTGAACACATTTCAGTACTTAATAATTATTAGTATTTGAAAAATAACAAGTCTTGATAAAATTTTAATAATTTTAAATTATATATAAATTTATTATATACTCCCTTGTCTTTTTCAAAATGCACCATTGGTGATTTTGACATTATTCACAATTTAACTTTGTCTCAAATTTTTATAATAAAAGAAAAAAATAATCAAGTAAGATCTTGTTAATGAAACCAATTGGTGGATATGGTTGCAACTTAAAATCAAGTGATAGTGGATAAAGTGATCCATGTCCATATAAAAAATGTGGCATCCCAATATATAACTGTGGGACCAACGGCGGACTTATTAAGGGACCTTGTTGGGGGCGCAAGCCCCACCAATTTTTTTTTTTTTTTTTAAAGTCCATTATATATGTGTTTAAGGCCCGGGCACCACCAAATCCAACTACTCCAGTCTCCAGCCCGACCCATATATGATACTCTAACCCAGCCCATATATGATATACATGTTATTTATTTGTTTCTCACGAGCCTTTCTTCCTTCTTCCCCAATTTACTGTAGTCCTCGTCGTCGTCTAGTCGTCCTGCCCAAACTGCTTCCAAGCCCCGGCTGCATTCGGCCCACCTCCGTTGCGGTGCTTCCGACCATTGTCGTTTGTCTCCTCTGTTGTTCTGTCCCATTTTCAATCTGCATCCATCTGTCTAGGGTGAGTTTCCCCCAAATTTCAATTTTTGTGTCTCTTTTATAGTTGTGATTCAAAGTTGGTAAAAGATTAATATATTCTTGCAGTCTTGCTTAATCAAGCTATTGAATAGTATTAATTATATAATGTATTCTCTTGTTCTTGAAAGTTGAAAATTTTGTTGAGAAAATTTTATGAAAATTTTGTCTCATACTTGGATAGTTGTGATTTTTAAATACAGTATATAACAAGTTTGTCTAGGTAGACTAGAGAACTCTAAAGTTTTGCAAAAATCTTGGTTTTGGAGTTAGATAGTGGAGAAATGGATTAATTAAATTATCATTTCGTGGTATTTTGAATTGAAACTAAGTAATTTAGAGTTAGATGTTGTGGTATTATCATTCCATTGGCCTAATTCAATCTAAATAAGTTGAATTAGTTTTGTTGAAATATGCCTATTTATGTCAGCCCAATCCAGGCCCATGATGCACATATGCTGAGGCCCATTTCTCATTCCATATATATACTCCCTCACAATCCTAATCCTAATTTGATATTTTTGCGTCTTCCCTCTTGAGACCAGCGTCTTCTCTCACCATTTCTTCAACCTTCTCCATACCATTAATACGGCTGGCATCTTCTACCCTTGAGTGAATGAGTGTGTGAGAGTCTTGGTGACAAAGGGCCGACCGGTGTGAGGATTACATGGGGTTGGGAACACTGGCAGTTGGGTGCTTGGTGAAGGGTTGGGTGCCTTCTATCTTTGTAGGGCCTTGGTGGCTAGGTCACCGGAAAGAGGGCTTTCTGGTGAAGCATTTGAGCCATCGGAGGACGGTCGGCAGGCGTTGAAGGCGCGACATAAGGGTTGTGATGCCGTGGTGGTTCGGCTGTGAGCCGTGGAGGCCAGCATTGTTCGGAAATGGTGCTTGGGTGCGGATCCGACGGAGCTTGGTGTTCTAATGTTGAGTGGTGACTCATTTGAGTGCTCCGAGCCTATTGGTTAACAGATCTCTATATATCTGTTTGGTATACTCTCCTATTTAACATTTGTTGTTAGTTTCTTATTCTTCTAACATTTTCTTTGTAGATCTATTTGATCTTAAAGATGAGGAAGGAAATCAGAACCTGTTGGAGCGGAAAAGCAAAGGAGCAATGAGATTTTGGCCGGAGCTGCAATCTGTCCTCAAGGCTGAGAGAGCAGATCGACGCAGTAGCTTCTGTTCGCTTCTGTTTTCTTTATTTTGAGTGAACCATGTATTGGTGAGGATAAAGTATTGTATCCCATAGTCCAGGCCTTTGGTTTAATTATCTAGGTTGTAATAGATAGGCTAATACTGGGTATCAGTTACCCAACAGTGGTATCAGAGTCATAAGCCACTGTGGGAGGGGGGATGGTCAAGGCACACCCGCAAGGTAAAATAGCTTATCCTTTTTTTTACAGTTTTAAGCAAGTTTACTGTAATATCCGAGAATTTTGCAACATAAAATAAATGAATAAATATAATAAAGAAAACATAATAAATAAATAAATAATCATAAGGAATGCGAAATGGAATTTAAATTAAAAAGGAATCAAAGTTCCGAGAACTCGGGAAGTCGAAGACAATTTAATTAAATAAATTGTTACACGGGAACCCAACACCGATGGACTCAATAACTCGAGTCCAAATGTAAATTTAGATCCGAATAAAATTTAGATAGGAAATCGGAGCCCGAAAATAGTCCGGAAATCAGAATTCGAGAACATAGAGGGATAGAAGTCCGAAAGAGAGGAGAAAAGGCTCGACGGATCGTACGACCCGCCCGGACCGAAGTCCAGGCGTTGTCCGCGCGGTGTCCGCGCGGGGTTTCTTCATCCTCCGCGCGGTGTCCGCGCGGGGTTTCTTCTATCAGCGCGCCAACCCCACGCCATCCTCCAGAATGCGGCAATTCGCGCGATCATGGCGATTTCTTACCATAATTTTCGACCCCGACTAAGGAAAGTCAATCCCAGTCGGGGGAAAGGCTATTAGGACGATGGGGGATGATTTTCCACCCCCATAATCAGTCTCTCAAGTTTATCCACCACTCTCAAACTCTCCCAAAGCCAAACACCTACCCGACGACTTTCCGGCGACCTTCCGACAAGTTTCCGGCAACCGACGACAACCAAGGAAGAGTGTAGATCGTCGATTACAGTCCTTGAATCATTGGTAAGTCGTTCATAGGTTTTCGTCTAAGTTTTTGAGTCCGAAAATCCGATCTAACCCTAGATTTTTACTTTCATTTTCGTTTCGGGGCCAACCGAGAGGAGACGAAGTAATTGAGACGTGTTCGTAGCAAGCGTGGGCGCCCCGATCGATCCAGAGACGTCCTAGACATCATCCCACTGTAAGTTAATGCTTACTTTATTTTGGGTGATTTAAAATACAACCGATCATAGGGATTTAATAACCTTAAAATCTGTCAACACGAAAAACCCACGACGCAACAATTTGGTGTGAATTTTTCGAACCCTTAAAACTGTTCAAATGGAAAAACTTAAAACATGAAAAATGTTCCTAAGACACTAGTCTAGTTTGTGTAAAAATTTCGTAATTTTTCATCGTGTTTTGATATCCGAAAACGGTCTCCATTGAAGCCTTAAGAGTCGAACTTGAAACTGTGACAGATTTGATATTCGACCAAAACCCCTATTTCGAGAGTTCAAACGGAAAAACTCAAAACTAGAATTTTTATCCTAACACATTAAGCTATGTTGTGTAAAATTTCAGAGATCGTCATCAACGTTTGCTACCTCAAATCGCGTCGAATATAAACTGTTTTCCAAACTCTTTTCTAAAAACTGACAGTGCATATGTCCGAACTTGAAGAGCATGTTTCTATAATTTCTATCCGATCTAGTCTTTGCAACCTAAACAAAAGTTGTAGATAATCATATCTAGTATGTGTGTATTAAATTTCAGAATTTTTGGATTCCATTTGATGTGTCAAAATGTCGAGTTTTGAAACTGTGTCAAATCTGAAACCTGACGGCATACTACTTATATGAAAGACTTGATTTTTGACTTGTTTTCTCAACCCGGATCGAGAAACTTAAAACACAAAACTTGTTCATCTCTGTGTTTCCGAGTTACTGGTGAAATTTCAAAATTTTCAGACTTAAAATAAATTTTTAAATAATTATGGAGTAAGACAGCGACTTGTGTAAAGTTATATTTTGTGAGACTTGTGAAATTTGCGAAATGTGTTCTTACCTTGCGGGTTCGATTCCCCAAGGGCGATTGTTTGTTTTCCTGCGGGTTCGATTCCCCAGGATGTGTGTTGATTCCTATGGGTTCAATTCCCTATGATGTATTTGAGTTCTTGCGGGTTCGATTCCCCAAGGGCGATTGTTTGTTTTCCTGCGGGTCCGATTCCCCAGGATGTGTGTTGATTCCTATGGGTTCAATTCCCTAGGATGTATTTGAGTTCTTGCGGGTTCGATTCCCCAAGGACGATCGTTTGTTTTCCTACAGGTTCAATTCTCCAGGACGTGTGTTGATTCCTACGGGTTCGATTCCCTAGGATGCGTTTAAATTCTTGCAGGTTCGATTCCCCAAGAACAAATTATACTTGATCATACCGAACAAAAGTGAAAGACACAACCAATGCACTGTTGAATTATCATGTTTAAAAGACTTGAATATTTTTCTTATTTAAATTATGCCTTTAAATTATGTCTTGCGATTATTTTATCATGTGTGTTGAATTATAATCATGTGGAAATCCTTGTTTAAAATTTTGCCACTTAATTATTAGTGCGTGAATAAATTGAATTGTTTATTGTCTACAAGCATACTTTTATTAAATTTAATTAAAGGCTTTGAAACCCCTTGATCATACTAGGTGTTAACTTACTCAGCACGTTTTGCTGACCAAACCACATTTTCTTTCCTTTTTCTACAGAGTATGAAGAATATGCATCATCATATGCATGCATGGGATTAATTGGGAAAAACATTATTTTAAAGTTTTGTTCTCATCTATGACTTGCATAAACGGGTCTGTTTAACCCGTGTTTTGGCCGTGTTGGCCCAATTTAAATTCCATTGCAATACATGTATTTAAATATTATTTTCCGCTGCAACTGTAATGAAATTATTTTCAAATTATATTACAATCGGCTGTTTGAATGTTTTAAATTCTGAAAAACCATAGCCTTGCATATCTTTAGCAAGCTCGGAGAAACCGCGTCTTGCTAGGGAGGTGTGGCGATGACATCCCGGCCTGGGTTATCAAATCCGGGGTGTTACATTTACATTCCGAAAGAGAATATTCTTGCTGTTGTGAATGTTTTGCTTGAATATGCCATTTCTGTAACACCCCGGTTTTTGGTCACCCAGGTCGGGATGACGCCGCCACATCCCCCTATTAAGACACGGTTTCTCCGAGCTTACTAAAGGAATGCAAGGCTAGGTATTGCAGTATTTAAAACATTTAAAGCATTCAAAACAGCCCGTACGATATAATTCGAAAATAATAATATCATAGCGCAGCGGAAATAATTGTTTTAGTATAGTATCGCAGCGGAAAATGTAACTAGGGCCGACATGGCCAAAACACGGGTTAAACAGGCTCGTTCATAATATAGTCTAATGTACGAATTTAAAAACAAAATAATGTTTCCCAAAAGTAAAGTTCCCATGCATGAACGTGCTCATGTTCATTCTACGTACTCTGTAGGAAAAGAAAATAAAAATGGTTTGGTCAGCACAATTTGCTGAGTAAGTTAACACACGCATGATCGCAGGGTTTAAAAGTCATTAATTTAATATTTAAATAAAACATGATAATAACATAAATAATTCAGTCTAATTTAATCAACTATCTAGTTTGCATAACTCAGTTCAGGGCTTCCTTTAACAGCACATTTCATATAATCTAGAATAAAAGCCATAATTTAAATAAGCATTTAAATAATTTAATTGGACAACAAATATAATTTAATTTAATTTAAATTTCCCCCTTACATCCCAGATTCAGTATTTCAAGTATTTCACGATTGCATCGCAATATCAACAAGTTTAGCCGGTAGCCCGGCGGCCGCAACCGTATCAGCCATACCCAGTACCACTCCGGAGCCTCGGGAAACCCATGTGGATATTCTCGAGAGTGTAGGCTCTATATCTCATGCCGTTTTGGCAATATCATATCTCAATTTTAGCGCGCAGGGTCACCATCGTCCATTAAGGCACGAAGTGAATCGTTAGGGGGCACCCCGCAGAGCACTCACCCCTAATTTTAATTTATCAAGTTTGTAAGGGGATTTAACTTCAAAAATCTGATTTCAATTTTATTTATTTAAAAATAATATTTCAATTTGTTTCAACCCTAAAGGTTAATTCCATGTTTCAACAAGGTTTCAAGATTTGATTTCCGGTAAACCACAGTTTACTCTAAAATTCGTCTAAAATCAGATTTAATTCCAAAAATTCCGAAATTTCACAAATGACTCAGAAACGTCGAGATCTACAACTTTCGTGTTTTAACTTTTCCAATCCGTGATACCGAAATAGGTCAAAAATACCAATTTTCACAGAACCACAAATCTGTCCGAATTTTACAGACCACAGTTTAGAGATATTGAAATCTACCATAGCAAATCAACTTCAAATTTAATGAAATTTTACAGAGACCATCTTAAGACATTTATCTACAACTTTTATGTTCGGCCAAAGATCTAAATCGGTCTGGAACCTATGTCAAAAACGTGATCAAGATCGGACCTAAGTTCTGTCAAGAAATTTCAAGATCTAGTTTCAAGCAGTTCGGTTTCGGTTGGTTTTCACATATCAAATCGTCTCTAAAAATTCTGAAAATTTTACAGTAGATAGATCTAAACCTTAGGAACGTTTTTCATGTTTTAAGTTTTTCCATTTGAAGTCGTTTTAAGGTTCAGAGAAATTCGACAAAACTGTTGCGCCGGTAAAAACATACATTGGCAGATTTACGATCTCTTGTTAAATCTTTTAGTTTCGAACGTTTTAATTCCTCCCAAAACCATGTAAGGTTAACTTACAGAGTTGTGAACATCCGGGATCGTTATTTCGAAGGCGTGGCTTCCAGTCCACCGTTTCTCCTCTCCGCTCGTCGGGTTCTACGATCTAGATCCAATTCGAGGTGTAGAAGGGAAAAGGAGAAGATTAGGATTGGTTTTCGAATCATATATTGAACAAGGATTGGATCGGGACTTACCACAACGCTGGAGTTCTTGAAATTTTTGTCCAACAGTCCAAGCCTTGGTTTCGTGCCTCCGACGACTCCGGATTTAGGGTTTCGAATGTGTAGAGAGTTGTAGGGTTTTGTAAAAGTGTTCGGGGCTTCCAAGGGAGCTTATTTATAGATAGCTAAGACCTAGGGCGTCCAAGATCTGACCCTAAGGGTCTTGAGTCGAAAGACGTTCAACCGAAAGTCGAAAAATCCGCGTTCGGGCGAGAGATTCACGCAACAACCAAATCTGTGGGGCGGCGCGGCCGTGGCGCGCCCAATGCCTATTGACCCCGCGGCCACCGCGCCGACTTCGCCTGGACTTCGGTCCGGGCGGGTCTTGCGATCCGTCGTGCTTTTCCTCCTCTCTTTCGGATTTCTATCCCTCTACGCTCCCGAATTCTGAGTTCCGGGGTATCTCCGGGTTTCTACTTTCTCTCTAAATTTCTACTCGGGTCTCATTGGATATTGGATTCGAATTCTCGAGTTCATTGGTGTTGGGTTTCGGTGTACAATTTGTTTACCTTTAATAATTCTTTTTATTTAATTAAATTCCTTTAATTCCTTTTTAAGTAAAAATCTCATTACTCATTCCCTTATCTTTATTTATTTCTTTATTTGCTGGATTTATTTATTTATGGTATTTATTGTATTTATTGTTTATTTATTTAATTATTGTTTTATTTTATGTTGGAAAATTCTCGGGTATTACAGTCTACCCTCCTTAAGAATCAACTTCGTCCTCGAAGTTGTGTTACGGCCTTTCTCGTGCTAAGGTCTTTTGTTTGTTTTGTTATTTTGTGACTGAACTTAGAATTAAAACTTCTAAGCTGCCTACGTACCCTGTGAAGGGATCAAGCCATAACGTAGTTCAAAAGTTTACAAAGATGCACGAAAAATAGGTGGTATGACATCCTCTCCCCCTTAAGATTGCAGTTATGTCCCCATAACTGTGTCGGTATCGGTTTGGAACAATGTCGGGTATCGTTCTCTCATGTCAGATTCTACTTCCCAAGTTGCCGTCTCACTTTCGTGGGTTGCCCAAAGAACCTTGATCATTTTGACGGTTTTGTTCCTCGTTACTCGTTCCTTAGTGTCGAGAATACGCACTGGGACTTCTTCATAAGTCAAATCTTCATCGAGCTCGATTATCTCTGGTTGAAGTACATGTGTCGGGTCCGGCACATACTTCTTTAGTTGTGAGACATGGAAGACATTATGAACTCGATCTAATTGCGGCGGTAAAGCCAGTCGGTAGGCTAAATTTCCGACTCGTTCTAGAATCTCGTAAGGTCCTATATATCGAGGACTTAACTTTCCTCGTTTGCCAAAGCGCATCACCCCCTTCATGGGTGATATCTTTAGCATGACCCTATCTCCCACTTGAAATTCTAGGTCTCGTCGTCTCACGTCGGCATAACTCTTTTGACGGTCTTGTGCGGCTTTCATCTTTTCTTGAATCACCTTGATTTGTTGAGCCATGTCTTCGATAAGTTGTGGTCCCACCACCACGGACTTATCGTTTTCTTCCCAGCTCAACGGACTTCGGCACTTTCGTCCATACAATGCCTCGAAAGGTGCCATGCCAATGCTAGCATGGTAGCTATTATTATAAGAGAATTCGATTAAGGGTAAATGGGATTCCCAATTTCCCTTAAATTCCAACACGCATGCTCTCAGCATGTCTTCTAGTGTTTGGATTGTTCTCTCGGTTTGACCATCCGTCATTGGGTGGAATGCGGTGCTCATTTTGATTTGAGTACCGAGAGCCTTTTGTAACTCCGTCCAAAAGTGAGAGACAAATCTACTGTCTCTATCGGAAATGATATCATGTGGTACTCCATGTCTCCGTACCACATTATCAATGTAGGCTCGGGCCAATTGGTCCATAGTCCACGTGTCTTTCTCGGGATAAATATGGCTGTCTTCGTTAGCCCATCCACAATCACCCAAATTGTGTTCATGCCTTTAGGTGATCGGGGTAATCCCGAGACAAAATCCATTGAGATGCTATCCCACTTCCAACTTGGAATCTCTAGTGGTTGCATCAGTCCTAAGGGTTTATGTCGCACTGCCTTAACCTTTTGGCAGGTGAGACATTTCGCCACGGAGTCTGCCACTTCCTTCTTCATTCCCGGCCACCAATAGATCTTCTTCAGATCTTTGTAAAGTTTGTCGCCTCCGGGATGCACTGAATATGGGGTGTTGTGCCCTTCCTCCATAAACCTTTTTTTCAACTCGGCACATTTAAGGGGCACGCACCATCTCCCTTTGAAACGATTGCTTCCATCCTCATGGACAGCAAATCCTATTGCCTTTCCTTCGGCAATATACCCCCTTATCTTCTCGAGTTTCGCATCGCCCGGTTGGGCGAGCTTAATCTCGTCCAATATTGGAGTTTCTACGACCATGGCGTTGATCGTTTCACTCACTGTGCCAGGATGCACAAGTTCTAACTCCAATCTTGCTAACTCCATGTACAATGCCGGCGGAATTACCAACGAGTTTGTCACGTGTTGGGTTTTCCGACTTAGGGCATCGGCTACCACATTCGCCTTCCCCTCGTGGTATGCTATCTCTAAATCGTAGTCTTTAATAAGTTCCAACCACCTTTGCTGTCTCAAATTCAACTCCTTCTGAGTGAATATATATTTCAAGCTCTTGTGATCGGTGAACATTCGACACTTCCGCCCATAAAGATAATGTCTCCATATCCTTAGAGCGAAAACGACCGCTGCCAACTCCAGGTCATGTGTCGGATAATTCTCCTCGTGAGGTTTCAGTTGGCGTGATGCATACGCTACGACGCTCGAGTCTTGCATCAAGACACAACCTAAACCTTCCTTCGAAGGATCGCTATAAACTTCGAAGTCACCATTCTCTGATGGTAGTGTTAATACGGGTGTAGTTGTGAGTCGTTTCTTTAGCTCTTGAAACACTGTCTCACAAGCCTCTGTCCACACGTATTTTACTCCCTTCTTAAGTAGCTGGGTCAAAGGTCGTGCGATTTTTGAAAAATCATTCACGAACCGTCTATAGTACCCGGCTAAGCCAAGGAAACTCCTTATCTCGGTTTGGCTCTTGGGAGTTGCCCATTCAGTTACGGCAGAGACTTTTGCCGGATCCACTGAAACTCTATCAGCGGATACTATATGTCCAAGAAATGCTACCTCCTTCAACCAAAAATCGCATTTGGACAGTTTTCCGTATAGCTGATTCTTTCGCAAGGTCCCTAACACTTGGTGCAAGTGCTGGGCATGCTCCTCCTCGTTTTTCGAGTAGATTAGGATGTCATCAATGAACACCACTACGCACTGATCTAACAGCTCTCGAAATACATTGTTCATGAGGTTCATGAACATTGCCGGAGCATTTGTTAACCCAAAGGATAACACCGTGAACTCGTAGTGACCATATCGAGTTCGAAACGCCGTCTTCGGAATGTCTTTCTCGGCAATTCTCAACTGGTGATACCCAGATCGTAAGTCAATCTTCGAGAATACTGAAGCTCCCTTCAGTTGAACAAATAGATCCTCTATTCTCGGCAGAGGGTATTTATTTTTAATGGTCACTTGGTTTAATCCTCGGTAATCTATGCAAAGACGTAATCCTCCGTCTTTCTTCTTAACAAATAAAACCGGTGCTCCCCAGGGGGAAGTACTCGGCCTTATGTATCCTTTTCCTAAAAGCTCCTCGAGTTGGTCTTTTAACTCCTTCATTTCCAGTGGTGCCATCCGGTACGGAGCTTTTGAGACAGACTCTGTGCCCGGAATGAGATCTATAGTAAACTCAAGATCTCTCTCATGTGGCATTCCCGGGATGTCTTCAGGAAACACGTCCGGGTATTCTCTTACCACTGGTATGCTATCAACCTTGTTCTCTTCCGCCTCAAGGTTGTGCACGTAGCACGCATATAGTTCATACCCCTTACGCATCAAGTTACTTAGTTTAAGTGCACTAACGATTTTGTTACTTTTCTTAGGGGGCTGAGAGTAAAAGATAACTCTCTTTCCCCTACTTTTTGACAAGGTGATCTTTTGCTTTTGGCATTCGATCACCGCCTTATACTGGGATAACCAATCCATCCCCAGTATGATGTCAAAGTCTCTTAAGTTAAATTCTACTAAGTTCGCGAAGAATTCTACGTTCTTTATCATTATAGGAATTCCGTTATATCGTTTAGAGCAAGATACTACTTCTCCAGAAGGCAATTGAATTCCTAAGCTAATTCTCTCGCACTTAGGTAGATCTAACTCAGGCACTATTCTTGATGCTATGATCGAGCAACTAGCTCCAGAATCAAATAGAACTCTAAGGGGTGTATTCAAAACGTGAAATGTACCTGCCATCACTTCTCCTTGAGCAGGCATGTCCGCTTGATTAACCACGTTAAGCCTCCCCATAGGGCGTCCCTGATTGCGCTGCTGGTTCGCATTCGGCTGCTGATTTTGTTGTTGGTTTTGATTCTGAGGGGGCGGAGGTCGTTGGTTCTGATTCTGGTTCTGCGGCCTATTTTGAGGGGGTCTGTACCCCTGGTTATTTCCGTTCCGCCCGTTTTGATTTTGAGGCTGTTCTTGCCCCGTGACCAAATCGTCCCTTCTCGTTATGTTCTCGACCCTGGTTCGGCAATCCCGTCGAACGTGACCCATTCGACCACATCGGTAGCAGGCACCCTGTTGCGGGCATCCCCTCGCCAGATGGGGTCGTCCACATCTTGGGCAGGGTGGTACCGGATCTTCCTGGTTGAACCTCCTCCCATTGTTGTTTTGTTGGGGCCTATTCGGCCCTCTCCGCTGTTCGTTCCTTCCAGTGTTGTTCTCGCTTCTCGAGTCCCGGTTTCTCTTATCTTGGGGACCCCTGCTGGACTCCCCACTCACCCTTCTCTTTAGTTGTTGCACACACGCTACTGCCACAGCGCGGTCATACACAACTTGCAAATCGGGGTAGTGTACCCTCGCGATCACCTCGCGAACAGACAGGTTCAGTCCCATCTCGAACTTCTGTGCTTTCTCCGCATCCGTGGGTACGAGTCTCGGTGCAAATCTCACTAGTTCCTTGAATCGTGTGTAGTACTCTTGTACGGTTTGGCCTCCTTGCTTCAGTGACAGGAATTCTTCGTACATGGCGGCTTTAGTACTCAAGGGATAGAATCGATCCCTGAGTAGTTCCATCATCTCTATCCACAAGTAGGGCTCGTCATCTTCAGTCAGCTTAGCTTGAGTCGCTTGCCACCAGTCGTCCGCTTCACCTCCCAAGTAGTACGAAGCGACAGGCACCCTTTCTCCTTCCGGACATTTGACTGCTCCCAGCAGTTTGTCGAAGGTTCGGATCCATTCTTCTAGTTTGGCTGGATCCTCCTCACCAGCATAGTGGGGTGGCTGGTAGGGATTCACCATAGCCAGATAGTTAGGGCGAGCTTGGGGCGGAGGTACCGCCGCAGCTTGGCCCTGGTTGACTTGCGCGTTCCCTAGCGCAATCAAAACCTCTTCTATCGTCCGAAGACGATCGCCCACGTTGTTCGGTGTGGGGGAATCCTGCGCACCTTGGGGTTGTTCCTCTACAGGTTGGGCCGGTTCCGTGACATTTGGGGGTATTTCGGTAGGTGTTTCAGTGGTGGTTTGGGGAGCGGGTTGAGTTCTTCCTCTTCCTCTGGGTGCCATTCTGGTACAAATAGGGTGGATTAGGAGTTGTGAATTTAACATATAGTCTAAGCAATTTCTATAAATGTATATGTGTTTTTGTAATTTAGCACGTGGTGCTCGATCGAACTAAGAAGCGTCGTACGCTTCCGGGTTTTATTTTAATTTGTTTTATTTCGAATTTTTTTTTTGTTCGGACAGGTCTGTCCGGTTTTTTTTTTCGATTTATTATAAATAAATCGGGCATTTTATTTCCTCAAAAGAAATTTTAGTACAAAGGTAGAAATATTTTCCTAGCAAAATAGTATCTACTAAAAATAGAATCTCTAGCGTCTCAAGACGTGCTCCGGTGGGGTAGCGGGATCCTCCTCCGGGTCTTCCTCCTCCGAACTTGGCGGCAGTAGATCGTCAAAGATAGTGTTCAAGTCTTGCCCATGGGCATCGATGTGCTCCTTTAGTATTAGGTTTTGTGTAGTGAGGGTTTGGACTTGGCGTTCGAGTTGGTTTATGCGGTGGTGATCCGCCTCTCTCAAGCTGCCCATGTGGTGCAAATTGGCCTCCAATTGAGCCATACGGTACTTCATTTGATCTAGGGTTTGGTGGGAATCATGATGAACGCTCATCATCCTGATCATCAACTGCATCATGTCTTGACTAGCCATCTAGCGCAAGCAAGAGATCTAAGTTAATATTCGCCAAGATTCTAAGTTCAATTCGCCAAGATTCTAAGTTCAAATTCGCCAAGATTCTAGGTTCAAATTCGCCAAGATTCTAAGTTCAAATTCGCCAAGATCCTAAGTTCATAGAAGAGATGCAATATGCAAATGCAAATGATGATCCCCCCAAAAATAATTTAATGCACTTTATATATGTATAATTTTTTTTCCATGGGTTTTAAAATAAAAATTTCCCCATGGAAATAATACTTTAAAATTTAGATAATAGTCAAAATATTAATAGTACTTTAAAAATAATAATGGTTTAAAAATAATAGTTTAAAAATAGCCGGGCTCTGATACCAACTTGTAACACCCCGGTTTTTGGTCACCCAGGTCGGGATGTCACAGCCACATCCCCCTAGTAAGACACGATTTCTCCGAGCTTACTAAAGGAATGCAAGGCTAGGTATTGCATTATTTAAAACATTTAAAACATTCAAAACAGCCCGTACGATATAATTCAAAAATAATAATATCATAGCGCAGCGGAAATAATTGTTTTAGTATAGTATCGCAGCGGAAAATGTAACTAGGGCCGACATGGCCAAAACACGGGTTAAACAGGCCCGTTCATAATATAGTCTAATGTACGAATTTAAAAACAAAATAATGTTTCCCAAAAGTAAAGTTCCCATGCATGAACGTGCTCATGTTCATTCTACGTACTCTGTAGGAAAAGAAAATAAAAATGGTTTGGTCAGCACAATTTGCTGAGTAAGTTAACACATGCATGATCGTAGGGTTTAAAAGCCATTAATTTAATATTTAAATAAAACATGATAATAATATAAATAATTCAGTCTAATTTAATCAACTATCCAGTTTGCATAACTCAGTTCAGGGCTTCCTTTAACAGCACATTTCATATAATCTAGAATAAAAGCCATAATTTAAATAAGCATTTAAATAATTTAATTGGACAACAAATATAATTTAATTTAATTTAAATTTCCCCCTTACATCCCAGATTCAGTATTTCAAGTATTTCACGATTGCATCGCAATCTCAACAAGTTTAGCCGGTAGCCCGGCGGCCGCAACCGTATCAGCCATACCCAGTACCACTCCGGAGCCTCGGAAAACCCATGTGGATATTCTCGAGAGTGTAGGCTCTATATCTCATGCCATTTTGGCAATATCATATCTCAATTTTAGCGCGCGGGGTCACCATCGTCCATTAAGGCACGAAGTGAATCGTTAGGGGGCACCCCGCAGAGCACTCACCCCTAATTTTAATTTATCAAGTTTGTAAGGGGCTTTAACTTCAAAAATCTGATTTCAATTTTATTTATTTAAAAATAATATTTCAATTTGTTTCAACCCTAAAGGTTAATTCCATGTTTCAACAAGGTTTCAAGATTTGATTTCCGGTAAACCACAGTTTACTCTAAAATTCGTCTAAAATCAGATTTAATTCCAAAAATTCCGAAATTTCACAAATGACTCAAAAACGTCGAGATCTAAAACTTTCGTGTTTTAACTTTTTCCAATCCGAGATACCAAAATAGGTCAAAAACACCAATTTTCACAGAACCACAAATCTGTCCGAATTTTACAGACCACAGTTTAGAGATATTGAAATCTACCATAGCAAATCAACTCCAAATTTAATGAAATTTTACAGAGACCATCTTAAGACATTTATCTACAACTTTCATGTTCGGCCAAAGATCTAAATCGGTGTGGAACCTATGTCAAAAACGTGATCAAGATCGGACCTAAGTTCTGTCAAGAATTTCAAGATCTAGTTTCAAGCAGTACGGTTTCGGTTGGTTTTCACATATCAAATTGTCTCTAAAAATTCTGAAAATTTTACAGTAGATAGATCTAAGCCTTAGGAACGTTTTTCATGTTTTAAGTTTTTCCGTTTGAAGTCGTTTTAAGGTTTGGAGAAATTCGACAAAACTGTTGCGCCGGTAAAAACATACATTGGCAGATTTACGATCTCTTGTTAAATCTTTTAGTTTTGAACGTTTTAATTCCTCCCAAAACCATGTAAGGTTAACTTACAGAGTTGTGAACGTCCAGGATCGTCTATTTCGAAGGCGTGGCTTCCAGTCTACCGTTTCTCCTCTCCGCTCGTCGGGTTCTACGATCTAGATCCAATTCGAGGTGTAGAAGGGAAAAGGAGAAGATTAGGATTCGTTTTCGAATCATATATTGAACAAGGATTGGATCGGGACTTACCACAACGCTGGAGGTCTTGAAATTTTCGTCCAACAGTCCAAGCCTTGGTTTCGTGCCTCCGACGACTCCGGATTTAGGGTTTCGAATGTGTAGAGAGTTGTAGGGTTTTCTAAAAGTGTTCGGGGCTTCCAAGGGAGCTTATTTATAGATAGCTAAGACCTAGGGCGTCCAAGATCTGACCCTAAGGGTCTTGAGTCGAAAGACGTTCAACCGAAAGTCGAAAAATCCGCGTTCGGGCGAGAGATTCACGCAACAACCAAATCTGTGGGGCGGCGCGGCCGTGGCGCGCCCAATGCCTATTGATCGTGCGGCCACCGTGCCGACTTGCCTGGACTTCGGTCCAGGCGGGTCGTGCGATCCGCCGTGCTTTTCCTCCTCTCTTTCGGATTTCTATCCCTCTATGCTATCGAATTCTGAGTTCCGGGGTATCTCCGGGTTTCTACTTTCTCTCTAAATTTCTACTCGGGTCTCATTGGATGTTGGACTCGAATTCTCGAGTTCATTGGTGTCGGGTTTCGGTGTACAATTTGTTTACCTTTAATAATTCCTTTTATTTAATTAAATTCATTTAATTCCTTTTTAAGTAAAAATCTCATTACTCATTCCCTATCTTTATTTATTTCTTTATTTGCTGGATTTATTTATTTATGGTATTTATTGTATTTATTGTTTATTTATTTAATTATTATTTTATTTTATGTTGGAAAATTCTCGGGTATTACAATTTGCATGCTTGAAACTGTGTTGCTTGAAATCTGTTATTTTTCATGCTTGAAGCTTTGTGTTGCTTTAGAAAGAATCTGCTTGCTGAAACAATTTTTATGTGCAAATATGTTTTCTGTGAACCTGTGTGAAAAAGATTCGATCTGAAAAATTTTGGGGACTGAAAATCTAATTTCTGATCCCTGAAAAAGTTGATTTCTGAAAATCTTGGAAAAAGTGATTTTTTGGAATCTGTGAAAATCCTTTCAAATTTGAAATTTGACCGTTGGGGAGTTTGGGCCACCCAAAATTAATTTGGGCTTGCTTGAAAAGCCTGGGTCAATTGGTTAATAGTTTTCTAGGCCACCCAAAATTAATTTGGGCTTGTTTGGAAAATTTAAAAGGTTGCAAATGCTATCTAATTGCTTTGAAAGTAATTAGGGTAGAATACTTTGTGGTTTTTGGTTCAGTGTTTGAGCATTGGCTCTTCCTGTTTAAAGGCCAATTACAATTACTTCTACCTATAATACTATAGCTCCTTTTAATGGGAAGAACGACTTCAGCATCTGGAGGGTGAACATGTGTTGTGTTCTTGTCCAACAACGTGTTTGGAATGCAATTGAACCAACCGTTGAAGAAGAAAATGTAGCTAAAAAGGCTGAAATGGATGAACTTGTTAAATCTGCTATAATCTTAAGTCTATCTGATGTTGTACTTAGAAATGTAGGTGATTGTAAATTTGTCAAGGACTTGTGGGATAGGTTGTCTGAAATTTATGTTGAATCATCTTTGTCTTCTAGAATGTTCTTGCTTAGTAAAGTCTTTAAATTTAAATTAGACATATCTAAAGACTTAGATGGAAGTTTAGATCATTTTACTAAACTTGTTCAAGACATAAAAACAACTGGAGATAAGCATATTGATAATTATGTGCCTATTGAGTTGTTGAATGTCATCATTAATGCATATTCTGATGTGAAATATGCTATTCAATATGCTAGAAATGATTTAACCTTAGACCATGTGGTTAGGAGTCTAAAGAACAAAGAACCTAAGTTAAAGAATTTCTCTAAGAATTCTGATAAAGTGCTTAACACTAGGGGCGGACCTTGGAAAAAGAATAATCAAAAGCAGCAAGATGATAGGGGCAGAAGCAACCATATGGGTCAGTCTAGATCATATAGATCTAAGACAGAGGAAATATGACAAGAAATTTTATAATTATGGTAAGAAGGGCCATTTCATAAAAGATTGTAGACTCCCTAAGAAAGACAAGAAACAAAATGATAATCAGAACAATGAAGCTAATGCTGTGTCTGATGATATAAATAGGCCTGATGTTAATCAGAAGCAACCATATGGGTCAGTCTAGATCATATAGATAGGCGTGATGAACTATTGATGGTTCATGATTTAAATTGTTATTCTGCTGTTAATGTGGCTAATGATGTGTCCAAATGTGATTGGTTAAATGATTTTGGGTGCACATTCCATATGTCTCCACATTTTGAGTTATTTGAATAATATAAGACTGTTGAAAATGACTTTGTGATAATGGCTAATGATAAGACATGTCCTGTCTGAGGAATAGGAAAAATTGTTTTGCAATTTGAAAATAGAATCAGAGTCAATCTTGATAAAGTGAAGCATGTGCCTGATTTATCTTACAATTTGATGTCTTGTGCTACCTTAGAGAAAGGGTTTAGAAGGGAGATAGGGTAATGGCATGATGAAAATTTTTAAAGGGAATTTGATTTTATTTAAGGCCATTAGAAAACACAATCTATATGTGGTCTCTTATATGATTGACTGTGCTCTTGTTGCTAGTTCTAGTTCTGAAAAAGGTTAAAGAAAATTCGTTTTTGTGGCATGCTAGACTAGGGTATATGAGTGAAAAGGCATGAAGTTCTTGAAAGATATTGGTTGTTTGAAATCTTATTTATATGAAATTGATCTTTGTGAATCATGTTTCGCTAGTAAACAACATAGGGTATCTTTTTAATACTTCTAATCACATTGGGATAAGATATACCAGAATAATTGAGTATATTCATGCTAATGTGTTGGGTCCTGCTTCGACGCCCACACATTGTGGTAGAAGATATTTTTTATCTATCATGGATGATTTTTCTAAAAAAATTTGGGTATTCCACTTGCAAAACAAATCTGATGTTTTTGAGAACTTTAAACACTGGAAATCTTTGATTGAAAATCAAACTTGTTTAAAAATTGGAACACTTAGGACAGACAATGGACTTGAATTATGTAATCACCAAATGGATGGATTGTGTGCTTAATTTGGTATTAGAATGTATAAATATGTTCCTTACTCACCTAACAGAATGGGGTCATTGAAAGGAGGAATAGAATATTAGATGAGATTAGGTGTATAATGGCACCTACTGGCCTTTCTAAGAAGTTCTAGGGCGAAGCACTGATGACAGCTACTTACTTAGTTAATAAATCATTCAATATCCCTTTAGATGATAAATCTCCTGATTATATCTTTTTTCGTAAACCTGTTGATTATGACCATCTAAGAATGTTTGGATGTTCAGCTTTTGTGCATACTAGTAATGATAAATTGGACCCTAGAACCAAGAAATATATTTTCTTATATTATCCTAAGGAAACTAAGGGTTACAGGTTATTTGATAGATTAGGTGGAGGTTTTAAGATCACTGTTAGTAGGGATGTAATTTTCAAAGAAACTAAATTCTCTATGAATTTTTTTGAAAATGATAGTGTTGTTGTTGAGGTTGAGTCTTCTTCTGTGGAACATTCTATCAACTTGTCTGCTCCCATTGTTGTGCCTAATATGATTGAAAATACTGAATTTATTGTTGAGCCCAATATGCATGTGAATAAAGAACCCATAACTGAAAACCATGATATTGTTGAAGGTGGAGCTGAGAATGAAGAAATTATTGTTGAAAATGATTTGAATGATCTGAATGAGTTAGAATTAATTGCCTTCTTTGTGCTAGCTAGGGATTGAGCTAGAAGAGTTGGTAGAACTCCTGCTAGGTTCTCTGATTGTGTTCTTAATGCTTATGCTATGATTGTTTGTGAAGAACATGATAATCAGGTGCCCAAATCATATTCTGAAGCTCTAAAATCTAAACAGGCTAGTAAGTGGCTTTTGTGCTGTGAATGAGGAAATAGAATCATTATATAAAAATGAGACATGGTTGTTGATTCCTAGAGCTGAAAATATTTCAGTAATTGACTGTAATGGATTTATAAAATCAAATATGAAACAAATGGTGAAAGGTATAAGGCTAGGTTTGTAGCTAAAGGCTTTACCGCTTTACTGAGAAAGAAGGTGTAGACTATTCTGAAATATTTGCACCAGTTGGTAAATTCACTACTATTAGGGTAATGCTTGCCTTATGATGAATGATTTTCACTACTCATATTTTACCCCAAGCGGATGGTTGTCATCAATTAATAAAAACCGGTGAATACCGGGTCGATCCACGAGGAATTAAGAATATTATTTCATTCTGGAGAAAACTTAGTCCTTTTAAGTTCATTAATAATATATATTATATTTTAAAAGAGTTTGCTTAATTCTATTGGTGATTTAATTAAAATGACAGCAATAAAAATAAAAATAAAGCATGTTAAAAAATTAGAATAATAAAAATAAAAATAAAATATGCTTGTAATGATTTAGAATATGTCATCTTTATATAAAAGCGAAATTGCATAATGATTTAGCATTTTCCAATGTCTAAAAAGATCACTTTCAGCAGAATTAATTATTTTATAAAGATTAAAAATATGACAATTTCCTAATTTTCATAATTTGTAAAAACAGACTTCATGGAAGCAAATTATCGCATCTAACATTCTGCAATCATCAGTTTAGGCATAAATTTGAGTCTTTTCCAAGCATACAAATTTTCCTATAGTGATCATACGACACATTTCATTTCTCAAATCAGCGTGTATGTGCCAGAATCCATTTATAATGTGATTTATTCCCAAGACCGGTACTAAAATCTAATTTCTACTTTTTATCTCCCGATTTACAAAGCAGCAATCATACAGATTAGATTCCAACATTCATTTATGCAGAACAGTATAAACAACGACAATTTAAACATAGAACATATTGGTACTTCCATAATATGAATAATTCGTACTTCAAAGTGATTCTGAACTCCCGTTCTAGAACATTTCTAACACGAACATAGAAATCCGTCTACAAATGCGAAAACAGTAGGAAATTACGTTTAAAAGCAAATCCTAGACATTACAAAGCGAGAAAAAGAAAGACAACACCTAGAATGCGAAGAACACGGTCAGAAAGATGTTCTGATCACTTCCTCCGGCATGGTTCGGTGTTATCGGCCTTCTTCTCCAAAGTGCAGAGATGTGTTCTGTCGAAAATATGAGTCTGCCTAGCGAAAATAAGGAAGAAACGGGCATAAAAACTGAGTTCGAGAGGTTAAAAATCCTCCAAACTACGACTGTGGCGCGCAAAACGGCGCTCGAAAGGGGTTTCAGGCGACGCGAAGAAGATGCGGCACTTCCTGCTAATTTTCTTGTCTTGGGCGCCAAACCGGCGCTCGGAAGCCAATTTGGGCGCCGCAATGCCTGTGCGAAGCCTTTTGCTAATTTTCCAACCCAGGCTCCGTTTCGGTGCTCGGAAGGCAATTTAAGCTTCGCAATGTCTGTGCGGAGCCTCCTGGGAGGATCCCAACTCCGAATTTTTCTAAGTCTGAATCTTGGCGCATATCAGCATCAAATATTCCGTATTTTCCAAAATAAAGCTTCCGAACATCGCTTTTCATCATTTAAATCCCTGAAACAACATTGAATGCATTAGGTTTGTCAAAGTCTTATTAAAAATACATAAAAACTTGGTAAATTTAACCTAAATAAGCCCAATCTAACCATGATCACTTGAAAAATAAAAACACATGAAATACACCTAAAAGTACAATTAATTAAGATAAAATGCACTCATTTTGGACATATTTTGGTATAATTCAAGCTTGTATAAGTGTGGTTTCACAAGATACATCAACATCCTCACACTTAAACATTGCTCGTCTCTGGAGCAATAAAATCGAATAGCACATCAACATGCTAACTGAGATAATAAAGATAAAGTCTTAATTGTTCTGCCAAATACAAGATTTCAACAACACAATGAGCTAAATAGATTTACAAGTTTAATGTTTTAGAACAAAGTAAACTAGCATGCATAAGTTGTCAAAACCAGGCATCCAAGGCATTTACAGTACAAAAAGTAGATTAACACACTTAGCAACTTGAAATGGGAGAGCCAAATAAAGTAAATATGCTTTTCTATTCCTGTCTTCAAAACTGCTCAATTAATGACTCGGTTTCACATTTTCACTCAATGAAACTTTGGCTGAGTTGTAGATGGTTGAATTCCAAAAGCTACTCATGTCAAAGAGCGTGTGCCAGTCATATAGTCAAGAGTTTATTTATTTTCTGTTTAATACCCCTCTTTTTATTGATTTTTTTTCTTTCTTTTTTTTTATCTTGCATTTTTGAATGTTTTTTCTTTTCTTTTCTTTTCTTTAAGAAAAATATATAGGGCCTACTTTGACTTCATGCAATTAAGCATTTAAGAAGATATGGAACGAGCATAATCATATAAAAATAATGATAACTCTCCACATTGCAAGAAAAACCAGTCTAAATAATCATAACTTTCTGCAAAGTAAATAGAATCGTCACCGCAATTCAAACAACGAGCATGGTTGTTTAACAAGTTCTAAAACTTTAAAATATGAATCACAATTCTTATTAAATTGTAAAATCAGATTAAAGCAGAACAATTTGACTTATTGAGATTTTCTCAAAGTTGGCAGTGATGTGATATTTTATAAAATAGCGCCCAAGTGAAAACACACTCCAACATAAACATGTTTAACATATCCAAACTTGTAACATTTACCAGTTTTATTAAAAAGTACATAAATACTAGAAAGCAGTCAAATAGGTTCTTGAAAATAATATCTCATTTATGATAACTAAAACAGAGTTTGAAACGATAGAACCTGGAGTGTTTGAGCAATAGCATTAATCTCTTCAGCACTGTCATCATGTTCTTTCGTTGGCAACCTGCTACTGTATATATATAATATTCACTCGAACAAATATAATGGTTAGTCCTCATTAGCACTTTTAAGGAAATTCACATGCTATTATAACATTCAAATTCAGAATGACAAATAAGTGTAAAGGATTTATAATAAATATGGATAAACATATTTATATTTAATCTCCCAAGATCTAATCACAATCAACATATCATAAGTTCGACTTAAACTTCATACAGCAACATGCCACAAAATAAACAAAATGACTAGCAAATATGCAGATCATGATTTTTACATTTAAGCCCGTAAACTATATCAATCCTTAATATTTAGAGATTTATCCAACAAATTATGCACTATATCAGCTCACCCATCATCACTTTTTAGCTGCTCTTGAACCTTTATCTTGAACATTATCTTAAAATGGAATGCATCTAAAAGGCGCTTCGTTAGAAAATTTGGAAGATTATACATATATTAACCTAATTGATGAAGGAAGTATTGGGTTATATCAATGTATGTATTGCCGAAATCGTCGAAAACGCGTGAATGGCCGGATTCTGTGGTGCCACGCGGTGGTGGCGCGCTGGTAGGCCAAACACCGCGCGGCCAGCGCGCGGCCTCCGCCTGGACCTCGGTCCGGGCGGGTCCGTGCGATCCGATCCGTCAGGTCTTTTCCTCCTCTCTTTCGGGTTTTTATCATTTCGTGTTTTCGGCTCGACTTTCCGGGATCTTTTCGGATTGTGATTGCTACCCTAATTTTACTCCGACTTAAATTGATTTTATGTTTGAAATCTTACGTCCGTCGGTCTTGGGTTTTCTTTTGACTTCCGTGCATTTTCGATTTTACGGGTTCTCGGAAACAAGACCTCTTTTCTCATCGGATTAAATTCTTATTTTATATCCTAAAAGTAACGGGTATTACAATATTTTACAACAAAAGCGAGAAAAATTAAACGGCAACAAATATATATATATATATATATATATAACATTGGTGTGTGAAGAAGAAACAAAAGACATTGTTTAAATGTAAAATCAAAGTTGATAAGACATAAAGTAATAAGGAAGAATAAGAATAAAGAAATAAAATGTGAGAGGATGATAATTTCAACACAACCATGAGGTTTGATAAATGATTGAAGTATTTATAGAAAAATAGGAGGGGTTTGATGGAGGGATGCAAATATTAGAAGAATGGAATCGGATTTGACGTAATCTTCTAAAAATATATAATCGTACAAATTAATTAAAGATATTATAATATTTTAAAGATTTTGATGAAACACAAATTTATATATATTCTAAAGATTTTATAATTAGTTTTGTACCAACATGGGAGAACCAAGACTGTAGCCCACAAGTCTGGAGCACCTCAGAAGGATCCTCCTAATTCGGTTGTAGTATTCAAAGTTGGCCCATCCAAGTCAACTCAGTCTCATGGACGTGGAAGTGTGCATGGTGCCAAGCGTATTCGAGCGGAGAAAGGAGGAAGTTCGCATGAGGCCGAGAAAAGTTATACCTTCGACCTAGCAAAGATCTTCCCTTCCAAGTTTCCTCATCTCCCTAATGGTGGCTTAGGCAGCGATCTTGTTATTTCCCCAGGCATTGAGGCGAGCCTGGAGGCTGGACGGCTGGACCCTAAGGACACTGCCATGGTTGCTGGAGAGGTGACACCAGTGGACCACATGGATACAGCGGGTTTGGAGGAGCAGCGCGATCCCCCGCCCGGTTCTTAATGATTGTCTTCAATGAATTTTCGACTCTCTCATGGAATGTGCGTGGCGCCATGAGCAGAGCTACACAACGCCACATTGCAGATGTTTTGCGGAGTTCCAAACCTTCGGTGTTCATTTTGATCGAACCCCAAGGCCTCTTCGAACGTTTGAGGGTTTTCTTATACCGCTTAGGATATGAGGCACTTCATATTATCGAAAGCACGGGCCGCGCCGATGGCATTTGGATTCTGTCTCGGATCGGCTCCCCCTTCAGCTTTAATATCAGTCTTATTCAGTCGCGCCTTGTGACGTTCTCAGTAGGAGTTGGCTCATGCTCTTGGACGATGACGGCTATCTATGCAAATCCGTGCTTAAGAGATCGAGAGGCGGATTGGCATAATTTACGGACTGTCAGCAATGCCATTCAGGGGCCGTGGCTAGCCATCGGGGACTGGAATGCCACTGCCTACTCCTCGGAAGCCATGGGCATGGCGAGCAACCCGCGCCAGTGTGAGTTGTTTCGGGATGTCCTTGAAGATTGTGGGCTTGGTAATGTTCATACTATAGGTGATCCATTTACGTGGCAGAGGAATACCTCGGGGGGTCCCCTGGCGCGCAAACGATTGGATCGTGCAGTTGCGAACATCCATTGGATTAATGCATTCCCATCAGGTTATGTGGAGGTGTTACCTCGGCGGGCCTCCGACCATAATGGCATTCTGCTCAGGTGTGCTAAAATTTCCAATGACAGGATTGGTCGTCCGTTTAGATGGGAGATGGCTTGGGCCTCTCATCCTATGTACTCGGAGGTGGTGGATACTGTCTGGCATGGAGGGAGTGACACACTTCTTAGTCGACTTAATCAAGTGAGGGAATCATCAGTTCACTTCAACAAGTATACATTCGGTAATATTGGCCGTCGCAAGGCGCGAATCCTCCGTCGACTTGAGGGTATTCGTAAGGTATTGATTGGAATCGACTCGGCCCAGATGAAACTTCTAGAGGCTCAACTTATGAAGGATCTTGATGATGTCTTGGCTCAAGAGGAGATGTTATGGTTCCAAAAATCAAGAGATGACCGCATCAGGCTTGGGGATAGAAACACCCGTTACTTCCACTCTCAAACCAAAATTCGGCGCCAACGGAATAAGATCATGGGATTGGAAATCAATGGTAGATGGGAGACTGACAATGATACTCTTAAAACTCATGTCCGGAACCACTTTTGCTGGGTATTCAGACAGCCTGAGAGTGTTAGCCAGAACAATGACAGCGGCCTTATCAACCTGCCGGCCTTACCTCATGCGGACAGGCTGGACAGTCCAGTCCTTATGGATGAAGTCAAGCAGGCAGTGCATGACATGCAGGGTTTCTCGGCTCCGGGGCCGGACGGATTCCCTGCCCTATTCTATCGCTTATACTGGGCTTCGGTGAGTAACACTCTCTGGAATTTTGTTTGTCAAGCTTTTTCTAATGGCACGTTTGATCAGGAGATTGCGGCCACGTTTATTTGCCTTATCCCAAAGGTTCCCATCCCCAAGGAAATCCGCCATTACCGTCCTATTAGCTTGTGTAATGTGTGCTATAAAGTCCTCACCAAAGTCATCGTTAACCGTCTGCGGCCGCTGCTGAAAGAATACATTGGGCCGAATCAGTCGGCCTTCCTCCCGGGACGAGGCACCTCCGGCAATGCTATCATTCTGCAAGAGGTGGTCACTGCCTTTAGAAACCGGAGCCGTAGGTCTCAGGAATTTCTTGTGAAAATTGATCTCGAGAAGGCCTACGACAACGTTAATTGGGACTTCTTGGAAGGCTGTCTCCAAGATATGGCAATTCCACAAAACCTTGCTACTACTATTATGTATTGTGTTCGCTCTCCCTTGTATGAGATCCTTTGGAATGGGGCGTCTCTCCAGTCCTTCTCCCCTGCTCGTGGGCTTCGTCAAGGGGATCCTCTCTCCCCGTATCTATTTATTATCGTCATGGAGAAACTCTCGCGCACTATCCAGGATAAAGTGGAAACCGGAGCTTGGCAGCCGGTCACCTTGTGTCGTGGCGCTCCTCCCTTGTCACATCTTATGTTCGCCGACGATTTAATCCTCCTCTCTAAAGCAACTCGTGATAGTGCTACTTGCCTGGATGGACTGTTAGCCAACTTCGCGACTAAGGCAGGCCTACAGATTAATTTGTGTAAGTCGATCGCCTATGCATCCTCTGCTGTCCCTCCGGCGTGCATCATTGAGCTCTCTTCAATCCTAAACATCCCATTCTCTCAAAATTTGGGGAGGTACTTGGGCTTCCCTATATTTCATGGCCCTGTCCGCACGGATGATTTTAGCTTCCTCGTGGATAAGCTTCATGCAAAGCTTGGCAATTGGAAACGTGCGCTGCTTAACAAAGCCGAGAGGATGACATTGGCCCGTTCGGTCCTCTCTGCGATCACTTCTTATGTCTCTCAATTGATTTGGCTTCCGTCATCGCTATGTGCTACTATTGATCGAATTGTCCGCGAGTTCATTTGGAAAGATGCTAGGGGGCGTGGTCTTCCGCTTGTTAAATGGAATGTATTAGCATTACCAAAAAATATGGGAGGTGCAGGCTTACGTTCATGTAGGGATACAAATATTGCCATGTTGGGCAAACTTTATGCAGATTTTGTGTGTCAAGCTCCTAAAGCCTGGACTTCCCTGTTGAGCAGCAAGTATGGTCACAGAGGTCGGTACATTCCTAGTAGGCCTGGAGCTTCTCCTACATATCGTGCCTTATGCAAAGCTAGTTCGTTTCTTCGTGATGGTTTCCGCCTAA
Source organism: Hygrophila difformis (assembly GCA_030278955.1). NCBI lineage: Eukaryota > Viridiplantae > Streptophyta > Magnoliopsida > Lamiales > Acanthaceae > Hygrophila > Hygrophila difformis. The sequence goes on along the minus strand of JAOANR010000006.1, from coordinate 51,138,524 downwards.
GGATAGGATCGGGCGACAGCAACCTGTGGGATAGCCCATGGCTTGAAGGAGGTGCGATTGGACCTCGTATAGCGTACGTGCATGTTATTGACTCTGATCTTCGGATTCGGAACATTTTTTGTAATGGCTATTGGGATTGGAGCCGGCTCTACACATGTGTCCCGGAGAATATTAAAGATGAGGTTAAGCGCTTCGGTCCGCTTCTCCTTCACCCTCTCGCCCAGGATAAGTTATGTTGGAGCGGCAACACCTCGGGGAATTACTCTGCCAAGTCCGGGTATGACTGGTTATTGACTCAACGTGGCATGACTAAAGATGGAGCTCGAGCTTGGGTGTGGAGGATTAGGGCATCAGAGAAGGTGAGGGTGCTGGCATGGCTGACCGTTCATAATGCTCTCCCCACAAATGACCTCCGTTTTCGACGTCGTCTGACTACAGATGCTTCCTGTCCGATCTGTGGCCACGCGGAGGAAACCATTCTCCATTTATTCTTCCAATGTCCGAGAGCTGAGGCGAGCTGGACTTGCATGGGCGGAGTTCCTACGTCTGTAAATTCAGTGCCTTCTCACGACATTGAAGTTGTCCTCTACCAGGTTAGCAGAAACTGGAACAGCCTGCATTAGGCGCTGTTTTGGCTGGTTTGGTGTGCTCGGAATGCATTCTGTTTCAAAGGTGAGGAGACTCCCGCTCACGTGCTCGCTCGGCATGCTCGGTTGCTAGGTGAGAGCTTCGGGAGAGCTCTTGATAAAGTGCCTAGGTGTATTGAGATGAGGGTAGTCAACTGGAATCCTATAGGTTATACGGGCTTCATTCTTCATGTTGATGGAAGCTCGCATGGCAATCCGGGGCGAGCTGGATTTGGTGGGTGTATCCGGCACAGCGATGGTCGTTGGATTGAGGGTTTCTCGGGGTCGATAGGGTGTGCCACTAACCTGGTGGCGGAGCTGCATGGTATTTGGAATGGTGTCAAGAGATTGCATGCGTTGGGAATTACTAAGGCGTGTTGCTACTCGGACTCATTGGAAGCCATTGAATGGTTGAAGAAGGACCTTTCCCCACAACACTGGCTATTCCCCTTGCTGCGGAATATACGGGACAGTTTGGATGCTCATCCGGATTATTATTGGTCTCATATCTTGCGAGAAGGCAATTCTGTTGCAGACAACTTGGCCAAAGGGGGGGCTCGGGCGGATGAGTTCTTCACGACTTGGGCCTTTCCCCCGGATGATGTGCGAACGATGCTGAGAAGTGATGCGGCCGGAGTGTTCTATCTTCGTGTTTAGCTGTGGTTTCGTTTTTTCTCTCTTCCTTCCCTCCCCCTTGCTGTAGTTTTTTTAGCTTTCATCTTTGCCACGCCTTGGGCGTCTCATTTTACCAAAAAAAAAAAAAAACAAAATGATTTTATGATGAAAGAATTTGCGACCATAATGATTTAAAAAATATATTAAATTAATCAAATAATAATTTAATCAAATTATTATTTGATTAATTGAATACAAAATCACCATAAAATCAAATCCTGTGATCTCATGACCACATAGTATCCTGTAGAAAATATATTATTAGTATATTATAGTTATTATTGAATATTAGAATAGATTTAAATCCTGATGACATAATGTGACTGATTTTAGTTATAATAATTGTATATCTAATTATTTAATTATATAAATATATTCATTATATAGATATCTATATTATATTAATATTAGATATAGATATAGAGTTGTTGAAAAGATTTAATCAAATCATATCATATAATGTGAGTGATTTTAGATATAATTGTATATATTAATTATTTAATTATATATACTACGTATTATATTAATATTAGATATAGATATAGAGTTGTTGAAATTGATGAAAAATAGATGAAGAGGGTGTTGAAAAAAGGGGGTGGGGAAGTGGGGGGAATTTGGACTATATTACTTTTATATATCTATATAATATATAATATAATATAATAAATCCTGAATACTTTTTGGCATGTGCAGACTCTTTTGTCCTTATTAAATTTAATTCATCCTTCTTAATTTTAAAGGGTTAATCAGTCATTATACATTCATTTTTAGATCAACGGCTCTTAAGTTTACACGTAATATGCTGACTAATTCCACATCATCGGACACATCATCAATATCTATATTTAGAAAATAAATCTATCTATTAATATAACAAAATCTTTAGAAAATCTTCATATATATTTTAAAAAGATATAATTGAATACAAATATATAAAAATTATTTGATTGTATATATAATATTTTTAAAAATATTAATACTATGATATTATTAAATAAATTTAATTATGTTACAGATTTATGCCTAAAAAATATACAATCATATATCAATATAAGGAATATAATAATTATATTTTAAATAAAAATATTTCATTAAAAATATGATGTAAACATTAAATTGACCCTAAATATATTGATTAATGTAAAATAACTAATAACCTAAAAACTTTTATACCATTCTAAACAAATTCTACATATTTTTTTCGTTTTAAAGAAGAAAATAAAAAGAAAAGAAAAAAAACTAAAACACATCATAATTTAATTATTCTCATATATTTCAGTATAAAATAAAAATGTATATGAAATTTGGAGTAAATTGTTATACAATTTTTTAAAAATATTTTGTACTGTAAAAGAATATAAGAAGTATACCCCTAAAAGACTTGGTATCGGAGTATAAATTCGATTTTAAGGTTTATAATAATAATGAATTGAAAAATAATAAAAATTAAATTAAATTAAATGAAAATATTAACTACCAATTTTTTTTCATAATCAATATGAAAAAGAAAAAATTGGATAAAATATTATGGACTAAAATAATATTTTAAAAATTAACAGATAATCAAAACGTATTATAGTTAAAATTTATTTTATAAAATTATGGATTATAATTAGTCCATAAAAACTAATCACAACAAAAATTTAAAATAGCAATTTGTGTGATTTGGGCTCCCACACACCTTTACCGGCACATGAGTGTCACTGTTTATCAAAAAAACTAATATTTTTTTAAATCTTAATAATACAAAAAATACTCCATCAGTTCCGGTAATACCGTCCCAAAACTTTTGGGCACGGTATTTTAGGTATAATGGGTTATTGTGATAAAGCGGAGTAATTAGTTGATGCGATGTTTTAGTTGATGTTTATGGAGTAGTTTTTCTAAAAAGGGAAATGTGACAATTGTAGTGGGACAGACCAAAAAGGAAAGTGAGACAGAATTAGTCGGACGGATGGAGTAATTTTTTCTAATTTTGAATAGTTAAGGAGTATTTATTTTCCACTTACTCTCATCATTTTAGATATGAAATAAAACTATATACATTTAATTTTGTAACAGTAAAAATAATTTATTTTATATTATTTCCACCTGAGTTTGAATTTCTTTCATTCATCTTATTATCTCCTTTATTTTCCTTTTAATCTTTTTGTTGCATGCATTTCAATCACTATTTAAACAAAAGAAATTGAATATCATGTAATCCAAAAAACATTATATTCTCATTTTATATCGTCATATTCGTTCAACACCCGTGCGTAGCGGGCGAAAAAATCTAGTATATAGATATAGATAGATATATAGATATAGATATTTAATTTTTAAAAATAAAATAAATATAAAAAGTGGGGGCAAAAAAGTCAAATTAGTATAAAAGTATGCTAAACGGAGGTGGTAATCTTAGATTACCTACCCTCCAGAGATCCATTGGAGATGGCGGAACCCTAGCCGCCCCATCTTAATCTTCCCCGCCATGGCTTCTCCGACGGCGATTTCTTCCCCCGATCCCTTCAACTCTATTTCCCGCACTCGCTCCTATTCCCCTGGCGAGCTCTCCCGGTTATGTGAAGCCTTCCCATGGGTGGAAGGGTTTATTCGGCGGCCACATGCACTGCCCGTCGTCCCATTGCATGCAGCCGCTCCATCTACTTCCGAGACGCATCCTCCATCCCCTGGTGAGCGGAACATCGTCATCCCTCGCGTTCTCTCTCGGGACACAGGTGGGGAGTCGTATGGCCTATCGCCTCCCAAGGTTCCATCTTATGCCGATACTCTCAAACGAGATAACGCTCAGTATGAGGATGATTCTATTAAGGAATTTCGCGCGGCCCTACGTGAAGGAGGCAACTGTCTTCCGGTGGCTCGGCCGCCAGATCGATCAGGTGATATTGTTTCGATTACGTTAGAAAAACAATTCATTGATGAAAGACTCAAGCTTTTCTCCAATTTTTTCATTATGAGGGTTCTTCTTGATCAAGGACAACAGTCGCTTTCACACCGCAAACTGGAAGAGCTTCTAAGCAAGTTGTGGGGAATCCCTTTGTTCGTCATATCTCTTGGTAGAGGCTATTATAACGTTCTTGTTAAAGATGACACATTGCGTGAAGAACTTCTGCAGACAAAATTCTATACCTTCGACCATGGCTGAATCAAAGTGCAGCCCTGGATCCCGAACTTCAATCCATATAAGGTGAAGTCTTCTCTAGCTTCTGTGTGGGTTTGAATTTATGAACTCCCTTTTGAACTGTGGCACAATCTTATTATTAAGAATATAGCAGAGGTGGTGGGTAGTGTGGTTAAAATTGATGAGCGGGCGCTCGATGGTTCGCTTGGCCAGTTTATTCGTGTCTTGGTGGAAGTTGATGTTTTGGAGACACTACCAGAGAAGGTGAAACTGGACCTCCCAGACTCATACATACACGTTTCCCTGTCTTATGCGAACGTCCCAGTCTATTGCACTTCGTGCCGCACTATGGGTCATCTTCCTGCGGATTGCAAAAAAAGGAAATCCAAGCCGACGGCTCCCCCTCATAAGGATGCCAATGTGGAGCAGGACGCAACTTTTACCATTCCTAAGAGAACATGGAAACCTCGGAGTCCCGTGAAACATACACAGGCACCATAGGATCCATCATCCTCAAACCACTTTGAAGCGCTCCAGGAGAATGACACTGGCGCTCCCACTGATGATAGCAGGTTACCGGATGAGTCCCTTACTGCAAGGGACGAGGATTGCGAAGGACACACTCTAGATACAGTGGGCGCTAACATGCAGTTGGCTGTTTACAATGATCACGATATTTTGGATGGTGAGGACCCTATTTCTGACACGACTGATGCTCTTCATGGTGAGGATCCTCCTTCCACTCACATTATTCCATTGCTGAGTAACCCCGCGGACACGGACGCTGCTCACGCCTGCCATCCCTCTCGGCTCGACGGGCCGATTACGAGATCACGCGGACATCAACTCCATATCATTAACTGATAATGGCCAGAAATGTCCATTATTTCAATCCATTTCCGTGTCTTAAAACGGGCATTTGATCGCATTCCGGTCTTATATTAAATAAGAAAGCAGTATAATTAGACTGATTTATGCATATCTGTAAAAATATTGAGCTGGTATGAAAAATGCATAAATATGTAATTCTGTTACACATTTATGCTATAAAAATCCAAAAATATGAGAAAAAGAAAAGAAAAGAAAAAGGAAACAAAAAGATGGGAAAAGAAATGAAAACCCACAAAAAGTCGAATTTTTCAGGTAATTACGACGCTAGCCACAACTATGACGCTGAGCATGTATAGCGTCGTAGCCGAGCATAGCGTCGTAGGCAGAAATGGAGACAGGACTCTGAAGGAAGAACAACGACGCTGAGCCAGCATACCGTCGTACTCAAGTGTAGCGACGTAATGGAGTATAGCGTCGTAAGATGTCCATTTGAAGACAAAGAGTGTTTTGAGATGGAAGACTACGACGCAGTACCCATAGCATCGTAATGAAGATAGCGACGAAGCCAAGTATAGCGTCGTACGAAGCTGCAGAATTCAAATTCAAGGGCCTGGAGGCCCATGGGCCTAGGGTTTCTTGCCTATATCTAGAGGTGTTGACTCCCTAGTCTTGTCACTTCATACATTCCACACTTGGAGTGTAACACCCCGGTTTTTGATAACCCAGGTCGGGGTGTCACCGCCACACCTCCCTAGTAAGACACGGTTTCTCCGGCTCACTAAAGAGATGCAAGGCTAGGTATTGCAGTATTTAAAACATTTAAAGCATTCAAAACAGCCCATACAATATAGTTCGAAAATAATAATGTCATAGCGCAGCGGAAATAATATTTAAGTATAGTATTGCAGCGGAAAATGTAAATAGGGCCGACATGGCCAAAACACGGGTTAAACAGACCCGTTCATAATATAGTCTAATGTACGAATTTAAAAACAAAGTAATGTTTTCCCAAAAGATAAAGTTCCCATGCATGAAGTGCTCATGTTCACTCTACATACTCTGTAAGAAAAGAAAATAAAAAGAAATGGTTTGGTCAGCACAACTTGCTGAGTAAGTTAACGCAGACATGATCGTAGGGTTTAAAAGCCATCAATTTAATAATTAAATAAAAGCATGATAATAACATAATATTCAATTTAATCTAATCAACTATCCAATTGCATAATTTATTTCAGGGCTTTATTTAACAACACATTTCGCATGATTCAAAATAATAGCCATAATTTAAATAAAGCATTTAAATACTTTAATTGGGCAACAAACATAATTTAATCTCATTTAATTTAATTTAATATCCCCATTACATCCCAGATTTAGTATTTCAAGTATTTCACGATTGCATCGCAATCTCAACAAGTTTAGCCGGTAGCCCGGCGGCCGCAACCGTATCAGCTATACCCAGTACCACTCTGGAGCCTCGAGAAACCCATGTGGATATTCTCGAGAGTGTAGGCTCTATATCTCATGCCGTTTTGGCAATATCATATCTCAAGTTTAGCGCGCGGGGTCACCATCGTCCATTAAGGCACGAAGTGAATCGTTAGGGGGCACCCTGCAGAGCACTCACCCCTAATTTTAATTTATCAAGTTTGTAAGGGGATTTAATTTCAAAAATCTGATTTCAATTTAGTTTATTTAAAAATCATATTTCAACTCATTTCAACCCTAAAGGTTAATTTCATGTTTCAACAAGATTTCAAGATTTGACTTCCGGTAAACCACAGTTTACTCTAAAATTCGTCTAAAATCAGATTAAACTCCAAAAATTCCGAACTTTCACTACAGACTCAGAAACGTCGAGATGAACAACTTTTATGTTTTAACTTTTTCAATCCGAGGTACTGAAATAGGTCAAAAACGTCAATTTTCACAGAAACACAAATCTGTCCGAATTTTGTATGTCACAGTTTAAAGATTTCGAATTCTACCACAGCAATTCAACTCCAAATTTCATGAAATTTTACAGAGACCATCTTAAGATATTTATCTACAATTTTCATGTTCGGCCAAAGATCTAAATCAGTCTGGAACCTATGTCAAAAGCGTGATCAAGATCAGATCTAAGTTCTGTCAAGAATTTCAAGATCTAGATTCAAGCAGTTCGGTTTCGGTTGGTTTTCACGTATCAAATCGTCTCTAAAAATTCTGAAAATTTTACAGTAGATAGATCTAAGCTTAGGAACATTTTTCTTGTTTTAAGTTTTTCCTTTGAAGTCGTTTTAGGGTTCGGAAAAATTCGTCAAAACTGTTGCGTCGGTAGAAAACATAAGTTGGCAGATTTACGATTTCTTGTTAAATCTTTTAGTTTCGAATGTTTTAATTCCTCCCAAAACCATGTAAGAGTTAACTTACTGATTAATCGTCATCCGGGGTCGTCTATTTCGAAGGCGTGGCTTCCAGTCCACTGTTTCTCCTCTCCGTTCGTCGGGTTCTACGCTCTAGATCCAATTCGGGGTGTAAAGAGAAGAGAAACGCGGTTAGAATCCGTTTCCGGATTGAAACAAACAAGGATTATTCAGACTAGGGCTTACCACACGTTGGAGATCTCCCGATTTTCGTCCGACAGCCGTTGTCTCGGTCTTTTGGTGCCTCCGTTGACTCCGGGATTACGACTTTTGTGTATAGAGAGTATCATAGTGTTTTGAAAAAGGGTTTAGGGCTTCCGAGGGGTTTATTTATAGATAGCTAAGACCTAGGGTGTCCAAGATCTGACCCTAAGGGTCTTGAGTCGAGAGACGTTCAACCGAAAGTCGAAAAATCCGCGTTCGGGCGAAGGATTCGCGCAACGGGCGAATCTGTCTTCTGGCGCGGGATTGGCATGCCTTTCCCCCTATTAGCGCGCGGCCAGCGCGCGACTAACGCCTGGACTTCGGTCCGGGCGGGTCGTGCGATCCGTCGTGCTTTTCCGCCTCTCTTTCGGGTTTCTATCCCTCTATGCTCTCGGATTCCAATTTTCGGACTCTCTTCGGGTTCCTATTTCGTGTCGTTATTTCTTTCGGATCTAATTTTACGTCTTGGCTCGAATTCTCGAGTTCATTTATATCGGGTACCCGTGTAACGACTTATTTAACTTTATTTAATTTCTTTTGTTTAATTAAATTCCTTTAATTAATTTCATTTCTCATTTCTTCTATATTTATTTATTTAGTGTATTTACTGATTTATTTATTTATTTATTTATTTATTGTATTTATTTATTTATTTATTGTATTTATTTATTTATTTATTTATGTTGTAAAATTCTCGGGTATTACAGTCTACCCTCCTTAAGAATCAACTTCGTCCTCGAAGTTGTGTTTCGGCTTTTCTCGTGCTAAGGTCTTTTGTTTATTTTATTATTTTGTGACTGAACTTAGAATTAAGACTTCTAAGCTGCCTACGTACCCGGTGAAGGGATCAAGTCATGACGTAGTTCAAAACAATTTGAATTTGTTTTGTTTGATTACAAGAATGTATGAAAAATACACGGTATGACATGCTCTCTCCCTTAAGATTGCAGTTATGTCCCCATAACTGTGTCGGTGTCAGTTTGGAACAGTGTCGGATAGCGTTCTCTCATGTCGGATTCTACTTCCCAAGTTGCCGTCTCACTTTCGTGGTTCGACCAAAGAACCTTGGTCATTTTGACGGTGTTGTTCCTCGTTACCCGTTCCTTAGTGTCGAGAATACGCACTGGGACTTCTTCATAAGTCAAATCTTCATCGAGTTCGATTATTTCGGCTTGAAGGACATGTGTCGGGTCCGGCACATACTTCTTTAGTTGTGAGACATGGAAGACATTATGAACTCGATCTAATTGTGGCGATAAAGCCAATCGGTAAGCTAGAGTTCCGACTCGTTCTAGGATTTCGTAAGGTCCTACATATCGAGGACTTAACTTTCCTCGTTTGCCAAAGCGCATCACCCCCTTCATGGGTGATATCTTTAGCATGACCATATCTCCCACTTGAAATTCTAGGTCTCGTCGTCTCACGTCGGCATAACTCTTTTGACGGTCTTGAGCGGCTTTCATTTTCCCTTGAATCACTTTGATTTGTTGAGTCATGTCTTCGATAAGTTGCGGTCCCACCACCACGGACTTATCGTTTTCTTCCTAGCTCAACGGGCTTCGGCACTTTCGTCCATACAACGCCTCGAATGGTGCCATGCCGATGCTAGCATGGTAGCTATTATTATAGGAAAACTCAATTAAGGGTAAATGAGATTCCCAATTCCCTTTGAATTCCAACACACATGCTCTCAGCATGTCTTCTAGTGTTTGGATTGTCCTCTCGGTTTGTCCATCCGTCATCGGGTGGAATGCGGTGCTCATTTTGATTTGAGTACCGAGAGCTTTTTGTAACTCCGTCCAGAAATGAGAGACAAATCTACTGTCTCTATCGGAAATGATATCATGTGGTACTCCATGTCGTCGTACCACATTATCAATGTAGGCTCGGGCCAATTGGTCCATAGTCCACGTGTCTTTCATTGGGATAAATATGGCCGTCTTTGTTAGCCTATCCACAATCACCCAAATTTTGTTCATGCCTTTAGGTGATCGGGGTAATCCCGAGACAAAGTCCATCGAGATACTATCCCACTTCCAACTTGGAATTTCTAGTGGTTGCATCAATCCTAAGGGTTTATGTCGCACTGCCTTAACCCTTTGGCAGGTGAGACATTTCGCTACGAAGTTTGCCACTTCCTTCTTCATTCCCGGCCACCAATAGATCTTCTTTAGATCTTTGTATAGCTTGTCACCTCCGGGATGTACGGAATATGGCGTGTTGTGCCCTTCTTCCATCAACTTTTGTTTCAATTCGGCACGCTTAAGGGGCACGCACCATCTCCCTTTGAAACGAATGCTTCCATCCTCGTGGATAGCAAATCCTATTGCCTTTCCTTCGGCAATACACCCTTTTATCTTTTCGAGTTTCGGGTCGCCCGGTTGGGCGAGTCGAATCTCGTCCAATATTGGAGTTTCTACGACCATCGCGTTGATCGTTTCACTCACTGTGCCAGGATGCACAAGTTCTAACTCCAATCTTGCTAACTCTATGTACAATGCCGGCGGAATTACCAATGAGTTTGTCACGTGTTGGGTTTTCCGACTTAGGGCATCGGCTACCACATTCGCATTCCCCTCGTGGTATGCTATCTCTAAATCGTAGTCTTTAATAAGTTCCAACCAGCTTCACTGTCTCAAATTCAACTCCTTCTGAGTGAATATATATTTCAAGCTCTTGTGGTCGGTGAACATTCGACACTTCCGCCCATAAAGATAATGTCTCTATATCTTTAGAGCGAAAACGATCGCTGCCAACTCCAGGTCATGTGTCGGATAATTCTCCTCGTGAGGTTTCAGTTGGCGTGATGCATACGCTACGACTCTCGAGTCTTGCATCAGAACACAACCTAAACCTTCCTTCGAAGCATCACTGTAAACTTCGAAGTCACCATTCTCTGATGGTAGTGTTAATACGGGTCTGGTTGTGAGTCGTTTATTCAATTCTTGAAACGCAGTCTCACACGCTTCGGTCCACTCGTATTTTGCTCCTTTCTTCAGTAGCTGGGTCAAAGGACGTGCAATCCTTGAAAAGTCCTTCACAAATCGTCTATAATACCCAGCTAATCCAAGGAAACTCCTTATCTCAGTTTGGCTCTTCGGAGTTGCCCATTCAGTTACGGCAGAGACTTTTTCCGGATCCACTGATACTCCATCAGCGGATACTATGTGTCCGAGGAATGCCACTTCTTTCAACCAGAAATCGCATTTCGACAGCTTGCTGTATAGCTGATTTCTTCGCAAGATTTCTAACACTTGATGTAAGTGTTGGGCATGCTCTTCCTCGCTCTTTGAGTAGATCAGGATGTCGTCGATGAACACTACGACGCACTGATCTAACAATTCTCGGAACACGTTGTTCATGAGATTCATGAACATGGCCGGAGCATTTGTTAACCCGAAGGATAACACTGTGAACTCGTAATGGCCATATCGCGTTCGAAACGCCGTCTTCGGAATGTCCTCGGCGATCGTCAATTGATGATACCCAGATTGCAAATCGATCTTCGAGAATACTGAAGCTCCCTTCAGTTGATCAAACAGATCCTCTATTCTCGGTAGGGGGTATTTATTCTTGATGGTCACTTGGTTTAATCCTCGGTAATCTATGCAAAGACGTAGTCCTCCGTCTTTCTTCTTGACAAATAAAACCGGTGCTCCCCAAGGGGAAGTACTCGGCCTTATATACCCCTTTCCTAACAGCTCCTCGAGTTGGTCTTTTAACTCCTTCATTTCCAGTGGTGCCATCCGGTACGGAGCTTTTGAGACAGGCTCTGTGCCCGGAATGAGATCTATAGTGAACTCAAGATCTCTCTCAGGTGGCATGCCCGGAACGTCCTCAGGGAACACGTCCGGGTATTCTCTTACCACTGGTATGCTATCAACCTTGTTTTCTTCCGCCTCAAGGTTGTGCACATAGCACGCATATAGTTCATACCCCTTACGCATCAAGTTACTTAGTTTAAGTGCACTAACGATTTTGTTACTCTTCTTAGGGGGCTGAGAGTAAAAGATAACTCTCTTTCCCCTACTTTTTGACAAGGTAATCTTTTGCTTTTGGCATTCGATCACCGCCCTATACTGGGATAGTCAATCCATCCCCAGTATGATGTCAAAGTCTCTTAAGTTAAATTCTACTAAGTTCGCGAAGAATTCTACGTTCTTTATTACTATAAGAATTCCGTTATATCGTTTAGAGCAAGTCACTACTTCTCCAGAAGGCAATTGAATTCCTAAGCTAATTCTCTCGCACTTAGGTAGATCTAACTCAGGCACTATCCTTGATGCTATAATCGAGCAACTAGCTTGATGCACCCTGTGAAACCACACTTATACAAGCTTGAATTGTACCAAAATATGTCCAAAATGAGTGCATTTTACCTTAATTTATTGCACTTTTAGGTGTATTTCATGTGTTTTTATTTTTCAAGTGATCATGGTTAGATTTGGCTTATTTAGGTTAAATTTATCATGTTTTTATGTGTTTTTAATAAGACTTTGCAAACCTAATGCATTGCAATGATGTTTCAGGCATTAAAATGAAGAAAGAAGATGTTCGGAGGTCAAAGGATGCAAAATTCAAAATTTTCAACACTGGAAAGCTCCAGAATGCGCCACATAGGCATGGCGGCGCATAAAATCATGCTCGAGCGCCACATTATGCGCCACCTCGACACTTAGGAAAATTTCGGATGGAAAAAAAGCTTTAGGATGCGCCGCATAAGCTTGGTGGCGCATAAAAACACCTTCAGGCGCCACTTTTTGCGCCGCTGTTAAATTAAAAATTGGGAAATTGTCAGAATGTGCCGCTCCTCCTTGGTGGCGCCTAAAACCACCTTGGAGCGCCACTTTTTGCGCCGCAGAGGAAAATTCGGAAAATCATCGCATGCGCCAGCTCTCCTTGGTGGCGCCTAAACCCTCTTCCGAGCGCCACTTTATGCGCCACCGTCGCAGTTGGGCAGTTTTCTAACCTCCCGAACTCGGTTTTAAACGCGGTTTTTCGCCATTGTTTTCATTGGAGACTCAAAGCAGACTAATATTCTCGACAGAAAAGTTCTCCAGCTTTGGAGAAGAAGGCGATAACACCGAACCATGCCGGAGGAAGTGATCAGAGCGTCTTCTCTGACTGTGTTCTTCGCATTCTAGGTGTTGTTTTCCTTTTTCCTTGCTTTGTAATGTTTAGGATTTGTTTTTAAACATAATTTCCTACTGTTTTCATGTTTGTAAATGGATTTCTGTATTATTCGTGTTAGAAGTGTTCTAGAACGGGAGTTCAGAATCACTTTGAAGTACGAATTCATCTTTTATGGAAGTATAATAAATGTCGATGTTTTAATTATGTAATCTGGGTTAATCTGCTATGATGTTGAAATCTGAATTATGATTATTTGTGGAATGTATTGTATGATCGATAAATCTGTTTTGGTAGAGTTCTAAATTTCATGTTCACAATCTGCTAAATTTCAAATGATCGATCATTCTGCATATTCTGTCTACATTAATCTGATAACAATCCTAATCTGTTCACATTCTAAATTTAGTATTAAAATCCATTTTACCATGTTTTATCAATATTTTACCATAATTGTTAAATTATTTACACTGTTCTGCATAATTAAATGTTAGAATCTAATCTGTATGATTTCTGCTTTGCTAAATCGGGAGATAAAAAGTGGAAATAAGATTTTAGTACCGGTCTTGGGAATAAATCATATTAAAATAGATTCTGGCATGTACACGCTGATTTGGGAAATGAAAGGTGTCGTTTAATCACAATAGGAAAATTTGTATGCTTGGGAAAGACTCAAATTTATGCCTAGACTGATGATTGCAGAATGTTAGATAATTTAATTTGCTTCCATGAAGTCTGTTTTTACAAATTATGAAAATTAGGAAATTGTTATATATTTAATCTTTATAAAATCATTAATTCTGCTGAAATTGATCTTTTTAGACATTGGGAAATGCTAAATCATTATGCAATTTCACTTTTATATAAAGATTGCATGTTCTAAATCATTACAAGCATATATCTTATCTTTATTTTTATTACTTTAAATTTTTAACTTGCTTTATTTTTAAATTTAATGCTATCAGTTTAATTTAATCACCATTAGAATTAATCAAACTCTTTTCAAAATATAATATATATTATTAATGAACTTAAAATGACTAAGTTTTCTCCAGAAGGAATTAATATTCTGAATTCCCTTGGGTTCGACCCGGTATTCACCGGTTTTTATTACTTGATGACAATCATCCGCTTGTGGTAAAATATGAGTGGTGAAAATCACCCATCAAGTTTTTGGCGCCGTTGCCGGGAAATTATTGTGAAAATTATGTTGTTTTGAGTTCATTTGAATATATTTATATTATTTTTACATTTTAAATATTGTTATAACTTTTTGCTATTCTATGTCGTGCAACGGCATCGAGCTAAATCAGTGTGTGATCCTAAAATTTGAAAGAATATTGGGTTTCTCATCTAAAAAAGAGGAAGATTTGCAAGAGAACAAGTGTGAGGATGGCGGCGAGTTGTATGCAGCATATATAATTGAGGATTTCAAGTGGATAGCCTCGATTGAAAAGCCACCTACACTTCATTTAAAGGTATTAGCACCACACTTGAGGTACGTATTTCTCAATAAATTAGATTACTTTTAATTAAATGCATTACATCAAGTGTTGATATTGGATGCTAGAAAAATTGAGATTAAATTCCACCTCTTGACAACATTACAACTCTAATGAGTTTTTTTTTAAAAAAAAAGGGAATGTTGAATTGTACATTGTTTATCAATAATCCTCCTATGATTGCATTGCCTTTATTTAAATTGTTGTTTAAAGATGTGCAATTTGACCTTATAACTCATGAATGACATGATCATGGAAGTGCACCCACCATTTAGAGCTTTAATTTAGAAAATGATGCATTTGTCTTTGAAAGCTAATTAGGAAATGGAATTCGCATACTGTCGTTGCATGCTTAGTAATAGTTATTTATGTCTTCTGCTTAATATGTTTGATTTTATTTTATTTTAGTTTATATGCTTTAGTTAAGAATAAATAATGGTTCTTGCATGATTTGCATTATATGTAATTTGAAGTGATTCTTATGCAATTGAACTGAGACGAAATAAGAATTGGAGTGATCAATAACTGAAAGACTTTTGTGGTGATTTAAATAAAATAGGAGAAAATGCTGAAATAAATTGATAGAGGGGTTGATGAAATGAACAGAATTTCATAAATATTTATAGGAGATGATTAGAACTAGTTAGGATAATTTTTCGTAAGATGAATAGGAAAATGGGTAGAATATTATGTTTGGATTAAGTAAATCACACCCAATTTTTTGCTACAAAATTTGCACAAAACTGAATTTTAGATGCCACTCTTCATAAATGGTTTTCGAAAACTCAGTTAAGCGCCAAAAGTAACACAAGCAAGGCATTTTGGGCATCATTTTCACCAATGACGGGTAAACACTTGTTTGATTACCATAGTATTAAATGGAATCGTTGGGTTTGTGCCAAACTTGAATTTTTACAAAAGTCCATTCTAATTCATCTCCAATTAGCTCAAATTTAATCATAGATCTTCTAATTGGGCTTAAAAACCTACCCATTTAATGTAAACCTTAAAAAAAATAGATAATAATAATAAAATAAAATAGTCATCTCCTTCCTGTTCTCTCTTTCACATTCCTCTCTCTATTAAATCTCACAACCGCAGTCATCATCCTCAATTTCCGTTCCACCACAGTTCCTTTAAAAAAATAAAAAATATATATAAATAAAAATAATAATAATCTGTTTTTGTTTGTCTTTATTATCATATTTATGGTTTATGCATGTTTTTATTTTCATTATATGTCACGTTATGCTTATTTGTTTAGGTTTTTAATTTTGTTAATCACCATATTTCTAATTTAATAATTAAGTAGTGCATGTTATGTGGTAAAAGTAGAAGCTGAAATGTGCTCGATAATTGAAGCTGAAATTGAGGCTCAAGAACCCTAGCTTCTCAAATTTGGGGATTTCTTGTTAAAGTGCTTCAAAGCTTCAATTTGGGGTAAGTATAGCTATCCTAGTTCAATAATTTGTCCAATTTTGTGATTGAGAATGCATTATTGTTGGTATTTGTGTTGTTGCTTTGATTTTGGGTTTATTAGAACGTGGGATTAAAACTTGGTTTAAGTGCATGAATGTTAGGTTGAAGTGAACAATATGGTATTAGAACATGTTTTCAAGCTCAACTTCAAAAGTTTCAAATTATTTATCAAAATTTTAGGATTGCAGTGTTCTAAAAACTGAAATTACAGCTTGGGAATTCTGAAATTTTCTTATAAAAATAGGTTAAAATAACATGTTTAATCTTTTAAGTTGATCTATGAATATTGTTAACCATGTTGTTTTAATCTACATTTATAAATTTTGGTAACATTAAAGCTTGAAACTTCATGTTTTTATAATTTATGAAAAAGAATCATTTTTATTATAAAAATTCATCCTATCAATTTTTAACTAAAAAGGCAAACTTAAGTTATTTAAAACAATAAACTAAGTTCTTGATCATTATTTCAAATCATTAATAAGAACGAGTTTGCAAATTTGGTGAGCTTTAAGCATTAAATCTGAAATTTTTAACAAAAAGGGAGTTTTTATAACTTAAAATTGTGTTCTTTTTAATAATAAGTTTTAAGTTCTAAAAAGTGATTTTCTTAAATTTGTAAGAGAATTAGAACTTATAGCTTTTAAAATAAAATATATTGGTTTTAGTTGTTTAAATCCCACATTCTAGGTTGATATATGTTTGCTTTATACAATGCACTTAAGTTAAACTTTTGGTTTAAACTTAAGTGTGAGAATGGGGAGGAATGCATATATTTAACACTAACCCGAAGTTTTTGTGTAACCAGGTTCCACAAATAATGTATAAGAAATACATTTGTTACTTGCTTGGATGTTCTTGCTATGAATATTGGTTTGCTCTGCTATGCACTACTTAGGTGTTTTATTTATAGTGAATATGGTAAGCATGTGGTTAAGTTTATATTTATGTTTAAGTTATGTTTATGCATGTTTTAATTCTAATAAAATAGCTCTTACTTAAATTATGGTAAACTGGAATGTTGTGAGCTGTTGATTTGATAACAGGAAAGTAAATAACTATGATAATTGATGAAGAAGCGGGATTAATGTTGTTGAAGTGTCGAATCTTTGTGATTTTACACAATGCAGGCATTAAAATCAATAAATTAAGATGTATAGATCATATTAAAAAGCTAAAAAAAAATTTAAGACATGATTTAACTCAATCTGAATTTTTAAATGCTTCTATATTTTGAGTTAGAGATTGAAAAGTTCGAAATCCCACAATAATCCTTTTATCATGCACTTAAACTAAACTACTAGTTCAGTTTAAGTGTGAGGATGGAGGGGGATTTTTTTTTTTATGATCACAAACTTGGAAGCTCTTCATCAATTGATATATCTAGTTTATTCAGTGCATGAACTATCTATTTAACACCATACTCAGGGTTGGCTCATCATGAAAAATCAAGGAATTATTTATTATAGTGGTTGGCACTTTACTGTAAATTCCGTTTTGGAACGTATGTTGATTTTGTTTTTGGTGAAATTATGGAATTATCATTAATAAATCTGTCCATATTTCTTCAAGTTGCTGAAAATTATTATTATCTGCTGTAAAATGAGTTATGGATGGTATTTTATAAATTGGATTATTTTGGAATTTCTTTGCTTGAGTGATTGCTATATAAATATATTAAAAGCAGGATATGCCAACAAAGGAGCATGATGACAGCCGTGATGATGAAGTGAAATTCAAAGTCCCAAGCATTCCAGGTGTGATCTTTTCATGTTTTATGTTTACTGATTTGAATGGAATAAATTTGTAAGAGCTTAGTTATGTTTTTAATATTTCCCTATGCTTTAGAATAAATATGGTAAATGCTTTAGGTTGGATATATTGAATATGTTAGATTAAATTGTGTTTTCACAGTGTGCTATTATTTGAATTACCACATCATAGCCAATCTTAAGAAAATTCGAATATAAGTCTAACTGTTCTGCTTAGATCCGATTTTACAACTTAATGAGCATTATGATTCTCAGTTTAAAGTCCTAGACTTTGTTAAATTGTCATGCTAGTTGTTCAAACATGGGTGACAATTCTATTTACTTTGCCGAAAGCCTTTGATTAATTAGACTGGTTTATTTGTTATGTGGAGAGTTATCATTATTTTTATATGAATATGCTCGTTCCATGTCTCCTTAAATGCTTAATTATAAATAAAGTCAGAGTAAGACCCCTATATATATATATATATATATAAAAAGTTATCTTGCAAAAAGAAAAAATTTAAAAAAATGCAAGAGTAAAAAAAAAATCCGAATAAAGGGGTATTAAACAGAATATTTATAAACTCTTGGCTATATGACTGGCACGTATTCTTAGACATGAGTAGCTTTTGGAATTCAACCGTCTACAACTCAGCCAAAGTGTCTAGAATAATTGTGAAACCGAGTCATTAATTGAGCATATTTGAAGACGAGAATAGAAAAGCATATTTACATTATCCACTCTCCCATTTCGAGTTGCTATGTGTGATTGATCCGCCTTTTGTACTGTAAGTGCTTTGGATACCTGGTTTTGACAGCTGATGCATGACAATTTACATTGTTCTAGCACATTAAACTTTGAACCCTTTTAGCTCATTGCGTTGTTGAAATCTATGATTTGACAAAACTATAGTGACTTCATCTTTATTATCTTGATTGGCATGTCGATGTGTTAATTAATTTCATTGCTCAAGGGACGAGCAATATTTAAGTGTGAGGATGTTGATGCACCCTGTGAAACCACACTTATACAAGCTTGAATTGTACCAAAATATGTCCAAAATGAGTGCATTTTACCTTAATTTATTGCACTTTTAGGTGTATTTCATGTGTTTTTATTTTTCAAGTGATCATGGTTAGATTTGGCTTATTTAGGTTAAATTTATCATGTTTTTATGTGTTTTTAATAAGACTTTGCAAACCTAATGCATTGCAATAATGTTTCAGGCATTAAAATGAAGAAAGAAGATGTTCGGAGGTCAAAGGATGCAAAATTCGAAATTTTCAACACTGGAAAGCTCCAGAATGCGCCACATAGGCATGGCGGCGCATAAAATCATGCTCGAGCGCCACATTATGCGCCACCTCGACACTTAGGAAAATTTCGAATTGGAAAAAAAAGCTTCAGGATGCGCCGCATAAGCTTGGTGGCGCATAAAAACACCTTCAGGCGCCACTTTTTGCGCCGCTGTTAAATTAAAAATTGGGAAATTGTCAGAATGCGCCGCTCCTCCTTGGTGGCGCCTAAAACCACCTTGGAGCGCCACTTTTTGCGCCGCAGAGGAAAATTCGGAAAATCATTGCATGCGCCAGCTCTCCTTGGTGGCGCCTAAACCCTCTTCCGAGCGCCACTTTATGCGCCACCGTCGCGGTTGGGCAGTTTTCTAACCTCCCGAACTCGGTTTTAAACGTGGTTTTTCGCCATTCTTTTCATTGGAGACTCAAAGCAGACTAATATTCTCGACAGAAAAGTTCTCCAGCTTTGGAGAAGAAGGCGATAACACCGAACCATGCCGGAGGAAGTGATCAGAGCGTCTTCTCTGACTGTGTTCTTCGCATTATAGGTGTTGTTTTCCTTTTTTCTCGCTTTGTAATGTTTAGGATTTGTTTTTAAACATAATTTCCTACTGTTTTCATGTTTGTAAATGGATTTCTGTATTATTCGTGTTAGAAGTGTTCTAGAACGGGAGTTCAGAATCACTTTGAAGTACGAATTCATCTTTTATGGAAGTATAATAAATGTCGATGTTTTAATTATGTAATCTGGGTTAATCTGCTATGATGTTGAAATCTGAATTATGATTATTTGTGGAATGTATTGTATGATCGATAAATCTGTTTTGGTAGAGTTCTAAATTTCATGTTCACAATCTGCTAAATTTCAAATGATCGATCATTCTGCATATTCTGTCTACATTAATCTGATAACAATCCTAATCTGTTCACATTCTAAATTTAGTATTAAAATCCATTTTCTCCATGTTTTATCAATATTTTACCATAATTGTTAAATTATTTACACTGTTCTGCATAATTAAATGTTAGAATCTAATCTGTATGATTTCTGCTTTGCTAAATCGGGAGATAAAAAGTGGAAATTAGATTTTAGTACCGGTCTTGGGAATAAATCATATTAAAATAGATTCTGGCATGTACACGCTGATTTGGGAAATGAAATGTGTCGTTTAATCACAATAGGAAAATTTGTATGCTTGGGAAAGACTCAAATTTATGCCTAGACTGATGATTGCAGAATGTTAGATAATTTAATTTGCTTCCATGAAGTCTGTTTTTACAAATTATGAAAATTAGGAAATTGTTATATATTTAATCTTTATAAAATCATTAATTTTGCTGAAATTGATCTTTTTAGACATTGGGAAATGCTAAATCATTATGCAATTTCACTTTTATATAAAGATTGCATGTTCTAAATCATTACAAGCATATATCTTATCTTTATTTTTATTATTTTAAATTTTTAACTTGCTTTATTTTTAAATTTAATGCTATCAGTTTAATTTAATCACCATTAGAATTAATCAAACTCTTTTCAAAATATAATATATATTATTAATGAACTTAAAATGACTAAGTTTTCTCC
Organism: Hygrophila difformis; assembly: GCA_030278955.1. NCBI lineage: Eukaryota > Viridiplantae > Streptophyta > Magnoliopsida > Lamiales > Acanthaceae > Hygrophila > Hygrophila difformis. Next base: position 51,117,910 of record JAOANR010000006.1, on the reverse strand, counting down.
AGAATGAATTAATATTCTGAATTCCCTTGGGTTCGACCCGGTATTCACCGGTTTTTATTAATTGATGACAACCATCCGCTTGTGCTAAAATATGAGTGGTGAAAATCACCCATCATAGCTCCAGAATCAAATAGAATTCTAAGGGGCGTATTCAAAACATAAAATGTACCTGCCATCACCTCTCCTTGCGCAGGCACGTCCGCTTGATTCACCACGTTAAGCCTCCCCATAGGGCGTCCCTGATTGACCTGCTGATTCGCATTCGGCTGCTGATTTTGTTGTTGGTTTTGATTCTGAGGGGGCGGAGGTCGTTGGTTCTGGTTCTGATTCTGCGGCCTATTCTGAGGGGGTCTGTATCCCTGGTTATTCCCGTTTCGCCCGTTTTGATTTTGAGGTTGTTCTTGCCCCGTGACCAAATCGTCCCTTTTTGTTATGTTCTCGACCCCGGTTCGGCTGTCCCGTCGAACGTGACCCATTCGACCACATCGGAAACAGGCGCCCTGTTGCGGGCATCCCCTTGCCAGATGGGGTCGTCCACATCTCGGGCAAGGTGGTACCGGATCTTCTTGGTTGAACCTTCTCCCAGTGTTGTTTTGTTGGGGCCTATTCGACCCTCTGCGCTGTTCGTTCCTTCCAGTGTTGTTCTCGCTTCTCGAGTCCCGGTTTCTCTTGTCTTGGGGGACCCCTGCTGGACTCCCCACTCACCCTTCTCTTCAGTTGCTGCACACGTGCTACCGCCACAGCGCGGTCATACACAGCTTGCAAATCGGGGTAGTGTACCCCCGCGATCACCTCGCGCACAGACAGGTTCAGCCCCATCTCGAACTTTTGTGCCTTTTCTGCATCAGTGGGCACTAGCCTTGGTGCGAACCTCACCAGCTCCTTAAAACGTGTGTAGTATTCTTGCACAGTTTGGCCTCCTTGCTTCAGCGACAGGAACTCTTCGTACATCGCTGATTTGGTACTCAGGGGATAGAATCGATCCCTGAGCATCTCCATCATTTCCGCCCATGAGTAGGGCTCGTCATCCTCCGTCAGTTTAGCTTGCGTCGCCTGCCACTAGTCGTCAGCTTCGCCTCCCAAATAGTATGAGGCAACGCGCACTCTTTCTCCTTCCGGACGTTTAACTGCTCCCAGCAGCTTGTCGAAGGTCCGGATCCACTTCTCCAGTTTAGCTGGATCCTCCTCACCAGCGTAGTGGGGGCGGCTGGTAAGGATTTACCATCGCCAGGTAGTTAGGGCGAGCTTGGGGCGGAGGTACCGCCGCAGCTTGACCCTGGTTGACTTGTGCGTTTCCGAGCGCAATCAACACCTCCTCTATCGTCCTAAGACGATCGCCCACATTGTTCGGTGCGGGGGCGTCCTGCGCACCTTGGGGTTGTTCCTCCTCAGGTTGAATCGGTTCCGTGACGTTTGGTGGTGTCTCAGTAGGAGTTTGGGGAACATGTTGGGCTCTCGGTCTTCCTCTGGGTGTCATTCTGTTACAAATGGTATAGATTAGGGCATAGCAGGGTTTGGTTAAACAAGAAGATCTCAAATTTATTTCTATCTTCTTCACATAATGCTCGATTGAGCTAATTTAAAATGTAGAAATTAAGTTTTTTTTTTTTTTTAAATTTCGGACAGTCTGTCCAAATTTTTTTTTTCGAATTTAAATTTATCTAAAAAGATAAATCTTGTATTTTATTTCCTTAAAAGAAATTTTTAGTACAAGTGATAGGATATACCAACAATAGAAAGGTTTCCTTAGCAAAAATAGTAACTACTACAAATGGAAATTCCTATCGTCTCTAAGCGTCCTCCGGCACAGTGGTAGGATCCTCCTCCTCCGAACTTGGCGGCAGCAGATCGTCAAAGATAGTGTTCAAGTCCTGCCCGTGGGCATCGATGTGTTCCTTTAGTATTAGGTTTTGTGTAGTAAGGATTTGGACTTGGCGTTCGAGTTGGTTTATGCGGTGGTGATCCGCCTCTCTCAAGTTGCCCATGTGGTGCAAATTGGCCTCCAATTGAGCCATACGGTATTTCATTTGTTCTATGGTTTGATGGGAATCAAGATGAACGTTCATCATCTTGATCATCAACTGCATCATGTCTTGACTAGCCATCTAGAGCAAGCAAAAGATCTAAGTTAATATTCGCCAAGAGTCTAAGTTAAATTCGACAAGATCCTAAGTTCAATTTTTGCCAAGATTCTAAGTTCAATTCGCCAAGATTCTAAGTTCAAGTTTTGCCAAGATTCTAAGTTCAATTCGCAAAGATTCTAAGTTCATAGAAGAGATGCAATATGCAAATGCAAATGATGATTCCCCCCAAAAACAATTTAATGCACTATATATATATATTTTTCCATGGGGTTTTAAAAATAAAATTTTTTCCATGGAAATAATACTTTTAAATTTAAAATACTAGTCAAAATATTAATAGTAGTTTAAAAATATTAATGGCTTAAAAATAATTGTTTAAAAATAATAACGGTTTAAAAATAATACTTTAAAAATAGCCGGGCTTTGATACCAACTTGTAACACTCAGGTTTTTGATAACCCAGGTCGGGGTGTCACCGCCACACCTCCCTAGTAAGACACGGTTTCTCCGGCTCACTAAAGAGATGCAAGGCTAGGTATTGCAGTATTTAAAACATTTAAAGCATTCAAAACAGCCCATACAATATAGTTCGAAAATAATAATGTCATAGCGCAGCGGAAATAATATTTAAGTATAGTATTGCAGCGGAAAATGTAAATAGGGCCGACATGGCCAAAACACGGGTTAAACAGGCCCGTTCATAATATAGTCTAATGTACGAAATTAAAAACAAAGTAATGTTTTCCCAAAAGATAAAGTTCCCATGCATGAAGTGCTCATGTTCACTCTACATACTCTGTAAGAAAAGAAAATAAAAAGAAATGGTTTGGTCAGCACAACTTGCTGAGTAAGTTAACGCAGACATGATCGTAGGGTTTAAAAGCCATCAATTTAATAATTAAATAAAAGCATGATAATAACATAATATTCAATTTAATCTAATCAACTATCCAATTGCATAATTTATTTCAGGGCTTTATTTAACAACACATTTCGCATGATTCAAAATAATAGCCATAATTTAAATAAAGCATTTAAATAATTTAATTGGGCAACAAACATAATTTAATCTCATTTAATTTAATTTAATATCCCCATTACATCCCAGATTTAGTATTTCAAGTATTTCACGATTGCATCGCAATCTCAACAAGTTTAGCCGGTAGCCCGGCGGCCGCAACCGTATCAGCCATACCCAGTACCACTCTGGAGCCTCGGGAAACCCATGTGGATATTCTCGAGAGTGTAGGCTCTATATCTCATGCCGTTTTGGCAATATCATATCTCAAGTTTAGCGCGCGGGGTCACCATTGTCCATTAAGGCACGAAGTGAATCGTTAGGGGGCACCCTGCAGAGCACTCACCCCTAATTTTAATTCATCAAGTTTGTAAGGGGATTTAATTTCAAAAATCTGATTTCAATTTAGTTTATTTAAAAATCATATTTCAACTCATTTCAACCCTAAAGGTTAATTTCATGTTTCAACAAGATTTCAAGATTTGACTTCCGGTAAACCACAGTTTACTCTAAAATTCGTCTAAAATCAGATTAAACTCCAAAAATTCCGAACTTTCACTACAGACTCAGAAACGTCGAGATGAACAACTTTTGTGTTTTAACTTTTTCAATCCGAGGTACTGAAATAGGTCAAAAACGTCAATTTTCACAGAAACACAAATCTGTCCGAATTTTGTATGTCACAGTTTAAAGATTTCGAATTCTACCATAGCAATTCAACTCCAAATTTCATGAAACTTTACAGAGACCATCTTAAGACATTTATCTACAATTTTCATGTTCGGCCAAAGATCTAAATCAGTCTGGAACCTATGTCAAAAGCGTGATCAAGATCAGAGCTAAGTTCTGTCAAGAATTTCAAGATCTAGATTCAAGCAGTTCGGTTTCGGTTGGTTTTCACATATCAAATCGTCTCTAAAAATTCTGAAAATTTTACAGTATATAGATCTAAGCTTAGGAACGTTTTTCTTGTTTTAAGTTTTTCCTTTGAAGTCGTTTTAGGGTTCGGAAAAATTCGTCAAAACTGTTGCGTCGGTAGAAAACATAAGTTGGCAGATTTACGATTTCTTGTTAAATCTTTTAGTTTCGAATGTTTTAATTCCTCCCAAAACCATGTAAGAGTTAACTTACTGATTAATCGTCGTCCGGGGTCGTCTATTTCGAAGGCGTGGCTTCCAGTCCACTGTTTCTCCTCTCCGTTCGTCGGGTTCTACGCTCTAGATCCAATTCGGGGTGTAAAGAGAAGAGAAACACGGTTAGAATCCGTTTCCGGACTGAAACGAACAAGGATTATTCAGACTAGGGCTTACCACACGTTGGAGATCTCCCGATTTTCGTCCGACAGCCGTTGTCTCGGTCTTTTGGTGCCTCCGTTGACTCCGGGATTACGACTTTTGTGTATAGAGAGTATCATAGTGTTTTGAAAAAGGGTTTAGGGCTTCCGAGGGGTTTATTTATAGATAGCTAAGACCTAGGGCGTCCAAGATCTGACCCTAAGGGTCTTGAGTCGAGAGACGTTCAACCGAAAGTCGAAAAATCCGCGTTCGGGCGAGAGATTCGCGCAACGGGCGAATCTGTCTTCTGGCGCGGGGTTGGCGCGCCTTTCCCCCTATTAGCGCGCGGCTAGCGCGCGACTAACGCCTGGACTTCGGTCCGGGCGGGTCGTGCGATCTGTCGTGCTTTTCCGCCTCTCTTTCGGGTTTCTATCCCTCTATGCTCTCGGATTCCAGTTTCCGGACTCTCTTCGGGTTCCTATTTCGTGTCGTTATTTCTTTCGGATCTAATTTTATGTCTTGGCTCGAATACTCGAGTTCATTTATATCGGGTACCCGTGTAACGACTTATTTAACATTATTTAATTTCTTTTGTTTAATTAAATTCCTTTAATTAATTTCATTTCTCATTTCTTCTATATTTATTTATTTAATGTATTTACTGATTTATTTATTTATTTATTTATTTATTTATGTTGTAAAATTCTCGGGTATTACATGGAGGCAACTGGAGTTCTTGAGAACAGTGTAGGTTAGTTAGAGTAGTTAGTTTTATTTTTGTGTATTATTTAATTTATGCATCTAGCTTAGTTTAAATTTTTGCATAGATTAGTGTTATTTTGAGACTATCAGTTTAGTGTAGCCAGTTTTATACTTATTTCAGTTTTGTTAAACTCTTATTTAGGTTTGAAATACTCAAATGATGGGTGTTATCAAACCATTTTATGAAAAATGGGAAGTTAAGCTTTGAAGAGTCCCAAAAATATGAAATGAAAATGATTCCATGGATTTACTTGCTTTATTTTGGTTTAATGACCGTTCGGTCATCTTATTTTTCTTTTGCAAATGGGTTTTCTGTTTTCTTTCCTTATTTTTGGTTCTTATGCATATCTTTTATGGGTGAAAACCCTTATTTGGGTTTGTGGTTCATGGGTGTGTTTTAGCTTATTATGACATGTTTTCTCTACATTTCCGCTTGCTGTTTTCTGCTTATTTCATTACTGTTCTTGCATTGATGAACCATGAACTTGAAAACAGGGTTTGCAATCGCATAGATTGCATTACCCAACCAACAACACAAACTGAGTTAGCTACGACGCTAACCGCCCTACGACGCTATCCACTGATAGCGACGTAGGGCAGAGTTTGACGTCGTAGTTACTTCAGAATGTGAACAAAATTTTGCCCTACGGCACTAGACCTACGACGCTATCCACTGATAGCGTCGCAACTTTTGTCTAAGGTTGTAGGACCCCAAAACTCTTCATTTTACATAAAAATCTACCTACGACGCTATGACCACGACGCTATCCTAGGATAGCGTCGTAATTTAGTGCATAACGTCGTAACTTTCCCTTTTCTAACTCTTCAGAAAATCCACCTATGACGCTACACCTACGACACTATCCTAGGATAGCATCGTAATTTAGTGTATAGCGTCGTAGCAACTTCTTCCTCTTTAAAAACCATCTCTCCTCACTACGACGCTAAACCTTACGCCGTAAACCACGTTTAACGTCGTAGGCCATGCATAGCATCGTAGCACCTCAATTCTAAACCTCATGTACGACACTAACACTACGACGCTACCTTAGGATAGCGTCGTAATCATGTTTAGCGTCGTATATAAACTCTTTAAACACCAAGATTTTTACCTCCATCACCAATCCATGACGACGCTATCCCCACAACGCTGTCCTAGGATAGCGTCGTAACATCTGTATAGCGTCGTAATTGGCAGCTTTGCCAGATTTTCCATTTCTCCATTTTCGTCATTAATTAATTGAACCCTTAAGTCAATAATTAAAGATCATAATTAGCGATGATTAAGATCGATAATTACTTTGATTAAAGGATCTTTGTTCAATTCTCCCTAAAACATTTTTCTATAAACAAAACCTTAATGCCTTAAGCAGATAATCCGGACTGTAATTAATTATGGAGTGAAGGACTATTTAAGACATTAATTATGGATTGATTCCATAACCTTGCATGAGAAACCAATGTCTCTCATACAAGGCACTGTCTTTATTTCTATTTTAGTTTATCCTTTTTCGTGATGTATGAACAAACAGTGAGAGATATTACAGAATAATGTTGGCGAACGGTCCCCTCACCGGGAAATGAAGTAGCCCGTAATTTTTATATTAATTACTGTTTGTTATTTTGCATGGTTTGGATAATAACTAACAAGGTCAGGCGAACGGTCCTTTCACCGGGAAATGAAGTAGCCGCTTGGTTAATTACTGTCCAAATACAGTTTTATTCTCTTTGTCTTAATTTCGAAACCCAAATTCTAATATGTAATATAAGTTGGTTAATATCTGTCAATATTGGCCAATGAATATTGCTGAAAGGAAGCATGTAGGTTTTTGTCAGAATTCGCAGACAGTAGTGGCCCAACTGATAGCGACACTGCCATTTTAGGGTTTCTGCTGTCTAAATTCGCTCTATCCGAGTAGTTGGGAAATTGGAAAGCAGCTGTTTGCATTCCACCTGATTACTCTGCCACCCTTTTGGCCTCACGGCCACCTCATTCTGTGTCACGCGTTCTGTCTAAACCCACCATTATTTTGGGTTGATTAATTTTACACTTCCATATATCTTTATGCATGATATTATTATGTAGCCACTGTGGTCCATAATATTTTGGGATCCTTCCCTTGGACATAGAAGTCTAGATTTAAAATAGATACCGCATATTAAACTTCTAACAAAAATTCATTTATAAAATCCGGATCTGAGTAAGGGATAAATTCCTCAGTTATGTCTAGTTCATATTCTGTCAAGGGTTAATTTCTGGGAAATTAGAAGCAGAGTCGGCGATTAGGTCTCTTCTAGAACGAAAGGGTTTGTGTTCTTATTGAGAGTCTAGTACCTGTTTAGGGAATGATTTTCACATTTATTATTTTCCAAAATTGTTATGTGTTGGGAATTTAGTCTTAACTGTCACACCGAGATGGGATCCACTTGGATTCAAATATAGTGTGATAGGTAATTCTAGAGGAACAATGCGTAGGCCTTGGTTATTTTCTAAGATAGGGTTGAGTTCCTTTCAACTACTATCCTCTTCTGCCAAAGCCTATTTTTGAGTCCTGAGTGAGTGCATCCGGAACGAACTAACCTATTAGTTCGTTTCATTAGTTTGTATCTCATAACCACCTGGAAGGAAATGAACACTGCGAGCGATTCATCAAGATCTGGGAATTCTTGATCCACATCCAGTCATCCTGACTGGGGGCTTTCTTTTACTACCAGTACGAAGCTTTTGAAACTCCCGAGTGATAGGATTTTAAATGCTTTCTTTACTGCTTTCTTTTAAATGCATCCGTAGAGGTCACTCGGATGTGTCTCTAGATCTTCTAACTGCTACTAGGACTGAGAGTTAAGGGATAGTTCAGGGCTTGATTAGAAACTTTGGGTGTGACGCGGGGGAATGATAGCAGTACTTGGCAATTCAACTAATGACTTGACAGGTGTTGCTTGACCACCACAGATGAAATATCATACCCTGGCCGGGGCAGTTATGAATCTATGATATCTTAGAACTTGTGGTCTTAAGAACATGTAAACCTACACTGTAAGTACCTGTCTGTTAAAGGGAACATGGTGCTGAGAACATGAGAATTAGCTTTCTGACAGGATTATCCCAAACAAAGATCTGTGTGTAAAAATGGAAGTTTAATTATGTTTTATCTAAACCTTGTCCAATCTTTATTTTTTCCTCCATGTCCATACTGTCATCATTTTAAATCAGCTTCATAGATACTATAGCATGGATTTACAGTTTTTATCAGCTTCATAGATACTATAGCATGTCCTTTAGCTTATTTAACAGCTTTCATAATGTAGATTAAATTCAGTCATGTAGTTGTTAGTCCAACTTCAAAACTGATTTGAGCAATACGAGTGGAAAATCTAGTAAAACGACGTGGGACCTGCTTCTATCGCACATCCTCCAGTGAACGATCCGGTCTTACTATAAATTACTGCAATTTTTGACACCGTGCACTTTCGGGGGCACAGTTTCTTAACACGAGTAATAAAAACGTGACAACCTATAAATATATCCTTAATCCCAACTCCATCTTCATAATTTGGTTTCATTAAATAAAAATTGAAAACCAGGATTATTGTGTTTCAGAAAATACTCATATAGTGGGAACTTGTCAAAAGTTTCATGGCAAGGATCTCCATAGCATGGAATTGTCAAAAGTTTCATGCCGGGGAGTTCCACAACGCCATTTGAGATCAAAGTCTCCCACATGAGTAATAAAAAGTTGAATATATCCTTAAACCCCTTTCCCAAGAATCATAACTCTTTTCATTTAATAAATTTGAACTTGATATATTTTATAAAAATACTCGTGTTAATGAAATTTGTCAAAAGTTTCATGGTGCCGTTGCCGGGGAGGTTGCAACGCCGTTTTATTAGAGAATTACATTCCTGATTGCTCATAGTTAGCTTATATCTATAAATATGTATACACGATCGAACCAATTCTAACTTGGGGAATATGCAGGTACTGTCATAGCTGAGACCGTTGTTCTATGCAAAAGAGAAAGGAGACCCCAGCCGAAATCCCGTTCAACGCAGAGATCGAGAAAACAGCTCGTCGTCTGAGGGCAGAAGCTAAGCAAAGGAAAGAACGGGAAAGGCAAGCACTACTCTCTCCAAGCACAAGCAGTGACATCTCAGACATGGCGGATAACCACGGCATTCCCCCAAACATACCACCTAACCCACCACTCTAAAATATCCAAGAGGACCCAGAAGACGTTGATGACGAGAACTTGGAGGATCCCCTTCCTCAGATCATACAGGGAGGTGGAAACCCACCAAATCTCGAGCAACAACCCTTCAAAGTACCTCCACCAAATCCCCAAAACAACCCCAATAACCAAAATTTCCAAAATGACCCTAACTTCCAGAATCAGCAGTATCAGAATCCCAACCAATTCAATCCAAACCAGTATAATCCAAACCCGCAAGATCACAATGATCCGAGGAATTTCTATCCCAACCAGAACTTCAACCCACATGACCAATATCAAGGACAGTATCAGGGACAATATCAAGGAGGCCCAGGAAACAATCAGCAGCCTGCTGCTGCTGATTACATGCAACCAATTATAGAACCATACCTGAACGTGCCAGGCAGAGCACCAATTGTGGCCAGGAACTTCGAACTCAAGCCTGCTTTGATCAACCTGGTGCAGAATAGCCAATTTGCAGGGGCTAATCATGAAGATCCGCATGATCACTTGGCGACATTCTTGGAACTCTGCAACACGATTAAGAATCAGGGCGTTTCTCAGAACACCATTAGGATGATGTTGTTGCCGTTCTCGTTGTGTAGTGGAGCAAAAACCTGGTATAAATCATTGCCAGTAAACCAAAGGAGCACATGGGAGGATATTGTAAGGAATTTCTTGGTGAAATACTTCCCAGAATGGAAGGCGGATGAAGGAAGGTCAAAGATCTCTGAGTTCAAAATGAGGCCTGAAGAATCGCTGTATGATGCAAAGGAGAGGTTTATGAATCTGTTAAGGAAATGTCCTCGGCACGGTTTTCAGGGATGGGAACAGTTAAGAAAGTTCTACAATGGGCTGACACACGCATGGAAGCATATGTTTGATGCTGCAGGAGGGCAACACTTGTTGCACATGCCTATGGACCAAGCATGGGCCAAAATTGAAACAATGAGTGTGAATAGGTTCTGATTGAATGATGAGAGCACTAATGCTGCCCCTCCCCGTGGACTTTGTGCTGTAGGTACAGCGGAAAAGATAGATTTTGAGAAGCTGCAAGAACAAGTGGCGGCATTGTCTGTGAATCAAGGAGCCGGCAGCTCTGCTCAAGGACAACAAACAGATAGGATTTGTGGACTGTGTCAGGGCGCTCATGCAACTGACACATGTGAACAGGTCGTATCTGAAAGCTGTAATTTTGCAGGAGCTTTCCCAAACAGACACCCGAATTTGTCATATTCCAACAACAATGCCCTCAACTCTCACCTTCTGAACAAGCCACAACAGTTCAACCCTCAGCAGAATCAAGGATTTAATCAGAACAGAGGACAAAATTTCCAAAACCAGAACTTTTAGCTCAGATCCAACAAAGACCCCACCAAAATTTCCAGCAGCCTAGCCAAAACTTCCAGAACTTCCAACCCCAGCCACAATTCATACCTAATCAGGGCTAGTGGAACCAGAATCAGAATCAGAACCAAAAGCCTCCATCAAGGCTGGAAAATCTGATGACTGATTTCATCACAAGTCAGAAGGAGATAAACACACAATTGCAGGCCTCCATCAGAAATGTGGAGACCCAAGTAACTCAGATGGCTAGTGAAATGCAAAAACGGGACAAGGGAGCATTGCCGAGCGCAGTAGAGAAAAACCCACAGTGCAAGGCAATCACTTTGAAATCTGGAAAAACATTGGCTGGACCGAAAGGAAAGGATGATATGGAAAAAGGAAATGAATCTGGGAAGGACAATGCTGCTGATGAAGAAGCAGATAATGCAGAAAGAGAAACAGCCAATTTGCAGACTGAAGCTGCAGGAGACAAGGCTAAAAATGGTAAAGGTGAAGGTACAATTTCTGACCCTTCACCGCCAAAACATTTAGATGATAATAAGTATATGCCAAGGGTGCCATACCCTGCGATTCTTAAAAATAAGGAACATGATCTTAAATTCAAGAAATTTCTGGAAAGATTAAAAGCTGTTGAGATCACTATTCCCTTGGTCGAAATGATTTCAGAAATGCCCGTCTATGCTAAATTTCTTAAAGAAATGATTTCAGGAAAAAGGAAATTCGACCAGGATGAAGTGGTTGTTGTAAACAGCAGCTGCAGTGCCATAATCCAGAGAGTGCTACCCAAGAAGAAGGAGGACCCAGGCTGTATCACACTGCCAGTCCACATCGGAAAGACAAGTGTCGGAAAAGGACTATGTGACTTGGGATCGAGCATCAATGTTATGCCACTCGCCATGGCAAAACGTCTTCACTTGGGAATAATTGAGCCGGTTACAATGAAACTACAACTGGCAGACCGGTCAATCACTCACCCCATTGGGATACTGAAGGATGTGATCGTCAAGACGGGAGGAATACTCTTTCCTGTTGATTTCATCATTCTTGACATAGAGGAAGACTATGAGATGCCACTGATCCTAGGCCGCCCCTTCCTTTCAACGGGCGGTGCACTGATAGACGCATGTTCAAATCAAATCAAGCTCCGTGTTGGAGACGAAGAGCTGAATTTCAACATGGGCAAGCTGCAGAGGTTTCCGCATGAGGGAACTTGTTCCACACTTGATGTAATAGACTGTAGGAGAGAGAGAGAGAGAGAGAGCTAGACTCTGACAATGGAATTGTAATGATGCTGGATGATGACTATTCAAAGCAGGTACTGAAGCCTGCTGGCGAGGAGCACGAAGACTGCAGCGCCGTCCATTTCGCCGATCCCGAAACTGGGGATTTGGAGGAATTTGATGGTGCCGAGTTCCATGACGACACCGACCAAGAGGAGGCGGATCCTGTGCTGATGCAGGATCCGATAGGTAAATCTGAATTTCCCCCATCTAATTCTCGCAAATTACTTCCTTCAGTGGAATGCCCACTAGGGCTTGAACCAAAAGTTTTACCGGAACATCTCAAGTATGCGTTTCTCGCAGAACATAAAAAATTACCGATTGTCGTGTCAGCTAAGCTAACACAAGGTCAGGAAAATGCTCTGGTGGGGGTGCTTAAAAATCATGTGCGTGTTGTCGTGTCAGCTAACCTAACACAAGGTCAGGAAAATGCTCTGGTGGGGGTGCTTAAAAATCATGTGCGTGCAATCGGTTGGACCATTTCTGATATCAAAGGAATAAGCCCTTCTGTTTGTATGCACAGGATTTTAATGGAGGAAAATTTCAAGCCCTCGCGTCAACCCCAACGAAGATTGAACCCACCCATGCAAGAAGTGGTAAGAAAGGAAGTGATCAAGCTGTTAGATGGCGGTATCATATACCCAATTTCTGACAGCAAATGGGTCAGTCCTGTGCAGGTTGTTCCCAAGCGGGGTGGGATGTGCATAACCAAGAATGAACAAGGGGAGGAAATTGTCACACGACCGGTCACCGGATGGAGAGTCTGCATAGACTACCGGAAGTTGAACGAAGCCACTCGCAAGGACTATTTCCCTTTACCTTTTATCGATCAGATGTTGGAACGGTTGGCGGGAAGGGAGTTTTATTGCTTTTTAGATGGTTATTCAGGTTATAATCAAATAGTGATCGCCAGTGAGGATCACGAAAAAACAACTTTCACATGCCCCTATGGCACTTTTGCCTATAGGCGCATGCCTTTTGGTTTGTGTAATGCACCTGCCACTTTTCAACGTTGCATGATGTCTACATTTTCCGAATTTATCGAAAAGTGCATTGAAGTTTTCATGGATGACTTCTCTGTATATGGAGATACGTTTGAAGAATGTCTGACCAATCTTGCAAAAATCTTAAAGTGATGTGAGGATGCTAACTTGGTTTTAAACTGGGAAAAGTGCCATTTTATGGTCACTGAGGGCATAGTGTTAGGTCATCGCATTTCACGTGCAGGCATTGAGGTCAATCCAGCCAAGGTCTCCATCATTTCCAATCTCCCTCTCCCCAATTCTATCAAGTCGGTTAGAAGCTTCTTAGGGCATGCCGGTTTTTACCGGAGATTCATTAAGGATTTCTCTAAAATTGCCAAGCGCTCACTAACCTTCTTTGTAAAGAAAATCCCTTTGTAATAAGTGAAGCGTGTGTCCAAGCCTTTGACACGCTCAAAACAATGTTAGCTTCTGCTCCAATTGTGCAACCACCCGATTGGTCACTGCCATTCGAGGTAATGTGTGATGCAAGTGGTCTTGCAGTAGGTGCAGTTTTAGGGCAACATAAGGATGGAAGACATTGCGTAATTCATTACGCAAGTCATGCCTTGAAAGAAGCCCAAGTGAACTACACCACTACAGAAAAAGAGATGTATGCTGTAGTCTTTGCATTCGATAAGTTCAGACAATATCTGATCGGGACAAAGACTGTAGTGTACACTGACCATAGTGCACTCAGATACTTGTTTAGCAAGGAAGATGCAAAGCCTCGTTTAATCAGGTGGGTGCTGTTGTTGCAAGAATTTGACATTGTAATAAAAGATAGGCGAGGTCGAGATAATGGTGCTGCTGATCACTTATCTCGATTAAAAAATGATAAAAATGACAAAGCCGTTAATGAAGAGTTTCCGGATGAACAGTTGTTCGCTCTGCATTTGCATGATCAAGCGTGTCCATGGTTCTCCGACATCGCTAACTTTCTAGCATGTGGGATAGTTCCACCATTCCAGCAGAAATACAAAAGGGCAAAATTCTTCAAAGAAGTAGTAAACTACTTCTGGGAAGATCCCTTTCTGTTCAAACACTGCGCTGATTCAATAATCAGACGGTGTGTGACTGAGTCTGAGGCTTACCAAATCACCAAGAAATGCCATGAATCTGAATATGGAGGTCATCACGGTCCCACTCGAACTGCCCACAAGGTACTCGAGTGTGGCTTCTTCTGGCCTACTATTTATGAGGACTGCAAGGTGTATGTGAAAGCCCGCGACAGGTGCCAAAGATTAGGAAACATCTCCAAGAGGGATGAGATGCCTCAAAAGGGGATTCTCACACTTGAGATCTTTGATGTATGGGGCATTGACTTCATGGGACCGTTCCCACCATCCTGTGGAAACTACTATATCTTGGTAGCTGTCGATTACGTGTCCAAATGGGTAGAGGCTGTCGCATTACCAACCAATGATGGTAGCCAAGTCATAAAGTTCCTCAAGAACAATATTTTTAACCGATTTGGCATACCTAGGGTGATAATATCTGATGGAGGAACACATTTTGTTAATAAATCTTTTGAGAAACTTATGATAAAAACTGGAATCCTCCATAAGATAGGCACGCCTTATCATCCTCAAACCAGTGGACAAGTCGAGGTATCAATTCGCGAGATCAAACATATACTCGAAGCCACGGTTGGGATAACCCGTAAGGATTGGGCACGTAAGCTCAATGATGCTCTATGGGCATACTGCACTGCATTCAAGACTCCCATCGGGATGTCCCCTTATAGGCTTGTCTTCGGAAAAGCTTGTCACTTGCCCGTAGAACTAGAGCATAAAGCTTACTGGCCGTAAAAACGCTCAATTTTGATCCAAGAGTTGCTCAGGGCAAACGCAAGTTGGACCTCAATGAAATTGAGGAAATACGTGCACAAGCTTATGAAAGCTCAAGGATTTACAAAGAGCGGACCCAGAAGTTGCACGATCGCCGGATTAAGCCTAAATACTTCTATGTTGGCCAAAATGTCTTGTTGTTTAATACTAGGTTGAAGCTGTTCCCCGGAAAGCCAAGATCCAGATGGGAAGGGCCATATGAAGTGTTGGAGGTGTTTGAGAACGGTGCAGTCAAGATCCGAACTGAAAAAGGAAACCAGGTGGTGAATGGACAACGTTTGAAGGAGTATATAGGACACTACGATCCGGAGAAGGAGAGCCAAGCAGTGGCAGACCCAGCTTATGTTCAATAAAAATATGTTCAATAAAAACAGCATTAAAATTATAAAAATTTCATTTTATGTATTGATGCATTATTTTAATTCAGAAACAAAAAGTATCCAAAGTCAATTAAACATTTAGAGTACTAAGACTCTAAATGTGAGGATGTTGATAATTGGAGAAAATCTAACATGGGTAATTTATTTGTCTTGCAGAAACCATGGAACCACCAAAAAGAAGGAGCAGAAAAATACAGTAGGAAAACTATGTTCCCGGTTGGATTGATCCCATGAATTTGAGAAAATAATTCCGGCAACTAGAGCAATTGAAAATCCGGAATAATTTTCCCAAACAAGTGGAATTGATCCAACCTATCTTATGCAAGCAGGATTTTATTAATTCAGCCCATCATAACATAAAAATGTTTTGTACTAAAAATTTTCTAAGTCCAAAATAAATAAAACCAACTGAGGCCCAATTCCATCTACTCGGGCCCAGTCCGCAGAATTTTGAAAATTCTGAAATCTGAGTGTTGACGGGAGTCAACTCAGTTACGACGCAGTCCTTAATTACGACGCTATCCTAGTATAACGTCGTAGTAAATGGATAGCGCCGTAGTACCCCTTCGTTTCACTCCCGACCTACGACGCTACATCAGCGTCGTACCAAGAGTATAGCGTCGTGGTTGACTTTTCCCTATATTCCAGTTACGACGCTGAACCCACCCTACGACGCTAGTGTAGCGTCGTAGGACAAGTATAGCGTCGTAACAACAATTCTCCCGCCTATAAATACCCCAACCCTTCTTCTTCCCCATTTTCACTCTTCAATCTCTTCTCCCAAACCCTTTTCCTGAGAAAGAACGCACAGCTCTTCTCTACTTTTTCCAACCAAAACCAGGGGATACTATGGCCAGATTTTTTCCGACTCTTTCCAAACTTGGGACCGATGGCTCCCTCTCCCCCAAGGGAGTAAGATCTTTCATTTCCCCTTCCCATTCTCGAACCCTCCCCCTGTTTTTGCGATTTTAGTTGGCATTTTGTGTCTATAATTGTAAATAAATTTTATATAGCATATGTGCCTTGTTTGTTTTCTTATTTTCTTTTTTTTGGTCTTGTTGCTCTCGGTTGTGAGTAGGAAGAGCATTTTCAGTTTTCTTTTGACACTGCCTGTGTTGACCGAACATGTTATGGGATGTAGATGTTTGACTTTGTGCTGTTGTTAAAGATGTTTAAAAACTTTTGGAACTTTTGATTTTTAAAACCCACAAGAACCCTGATGTTTGAACTGTTAGGGTTTGAAAAATTTTGAAACCGAAAATCTGAGAAATCAAACTGATGAGCATTAAGGTGTTGTTTTGAGCACCATGATGTTGTTAGTTTTTCTAAGATTTAAAAAAAAAAAGAGCTCGAGTGTGTATTTTTGTTCAAACCTTGTGAGGTTTAATTTTGTGTTAATAATGATGCTTGCTTGCTGTGGTGGACAAAGGGAACATTCATTTGGGTGTACCTTTTGGCATACCTGTTGGCAGCATGGCAAAATCTTTTGGGAATAAGTGTTTGCTTGTTTTTGGAAACATGGTACAAGCACCCAATGGGAGCTTACCACTTTTTCAAAGGAAAGTGACCTTTTTGAAAAAGACAAAATAGTAGGTAGTTCTTTCTATTTAAGATTGACCAATTTGTTTTGTTCCCAATGGAACATAAACTAGTGTAATAAAATAGCAGTCTCTTCTCATCATGAGGACTGTTATCACTTAGAAAATTCCAAAAATTGGGACCACAAAATCCCATCTTTTATTAAATAAAAATTTGGTCAACCCTTTAAATTAAAATATGATTTTCCTTTTTTTTATCACTGGAGCTGCCCATTTCTCATTTCCAAACAATTCAAGTTGAGCAGTTCCGAGCCGCCGCATCACCAATTGCACATTCCTCAATTCGCATTCCGTTCCATTCCATTGCACTTTCAACAATCACCTCGGGATTGTTTAAAAATTGGAAAATCAAGTTTTTGGGCCCTATAGCCCATTAAAAAGATTGTTGGTCTATGACCATTTTTGTTTTACCTATGCTTTATATTAAAGTTCAAGTTGGAAATTTAATAACCTCACATCCAGAGCAAAGCTCTAAATGTGAGGATGTTGGTTTACAAACTTGAATGGTTTTTGAGAAATTATAAAATTGGATTCATCACCCTCTATCTTCTCAGGGACAACATTTTCCAGATCCCAGACCCAGTACCCGGAGGGACCCAGCTGCTGGACCTGCCACTAGAGCTGCTAGGGGAAATTCTCTCCCGAATCGGGGAGGATGAGATGAAGGAAGTGTTCAGAGCTAGGGAAACTTGCACGAAGCTGAGGGACGCAGGCGATCTCACCATCGTTTACAAGCGGTGTGAACTGGAACTTTCCTCCGTGAAAATGTGGCAACAACGTATCCGGAGGCAGAAGGAAGAATTTCTGCAAAAATGCATGGAGGCAGAAAATTTCAACCTTCAGATCATCCCGGCAATAGAAGCATTCACAGGAGGAGATGAAGAGCAAGCATGCGAGATGCTGCGACTAGGGATAGAGGATAATCACAAAGCGTCAATCTTTGTGCGAGGGCTAATGCTGATGAGCAAGCATGAGGAGAGCCAAGTTCTTCTAGGGATCAAGATGATAGAGAGAATGGCAACTGATAGATCAGTCCTGGCCTACACAGCCACCAACACCATCTCATGGCTGGCAGATAACCTGGACACCCCTGGTCTATTTGAAGGCCAAGCAATTCGGAACTACTGCCAAATGGGGCGAGGACACCCGGTAGAACACAATGGCTGGTGCTTGCGATGTGACTTGACAGACTTCATCTTCTGGAGCAGAATCTTCTTTCCCTAGAACCCGAAGGAAGGGTGAATCCTAAAATGCTTTATATTATTTAAGTGTAAACATCATATGAGGGAATTCTTCTTTTGTATGCAGGTTTGTACTAACTGCATAAGAATCTCTTGAAAATGATGTAATTTATCGCTTTCCATAAATGGAACTCAAGCTTTGAGATCCGCAAACAATTTTTATTTTTTTTCTACTTGAAAAGATGTCTGACAGTCCGAGATGAATAAGTGACTGTCAGGCCAAAAATATGCTGTTGACATACTCCGTATGTCAGCAGTGCCTCTTTACCGCTTTAAATTTAATAACCAGCAAAAAGTATGCATAAACCTATTCTAAATTCACATGTTGAATTTAGGCTCGTGATTAAATTTTCAAACTCTTAAATTGGGATAATATAATTGAGAACATGCATAACATGAATTCCTAAGGTTTTGAGCTATAAAAAATTTAATGATGTGATCAGCTTATTAGGTAATAAATCTTCATGTTGAAAATTTTGACTGAATAAATTGTTAGAATTAAGCTTTGATTTACTTTTAGAATATTGTATGATATGAATCAATCCAACCTTGTGAGATTTGAGCCATAAGTCACTTTTACTCATTTATTTTCTTTGATGTGTGAATCAATTTGATTAAAGGAAACTAGAACTTGCAGTTGGGACAGATTCAAGACCATGCCATATTCCCGAAATCGAGCATATGATCGAGGCACTTAGAAAACCAAATTTTTGGCTTTCTTTTGAAATCCAAACCCAAAAATATTTTCCCTTTAGGATTAACCAAGTTGAGCCTTTAAGCCTAATTTTTCTTTGAAGCCCTCTATATTTTTCCTAGCCTACAAAAAGACCAAAATATTCAAACCCAAGTGTGCAAGAATAAATTCCATCAAAGGCATTGAATTTATGATCATAAAAAATGTGCTAATCGGTAATGCTATAAGCCGATTCAAAAAAAAAAGTGTGTTGAATTCAATTCAACAAAAATAAATTGCAAATGACAAAGCAATTAGACATAGTCTAATGTCATGCAATAGAAAAAGAAAAAAAAACAAAAGAAAGAAAAATAATGATGATCATAAATTTTTAATAAATAATGCCATGTTATGATAATATTAATTCTTGCCACTTCTTAGCCCAATAAATTCCATTCCATACCAAATGTTACAACCGTATGCCCCATTATAACATTGAATAAGACCTCATGATCTCGATTTGAGGAAATGAGCCGGTGGCCAGTTGGTCTGATTGCAAGCTTATGGGATAACTTAATTGAATTTGATTATGAGCATTCAACGATTAACCCCATTCGAGAGTGAGTGAATTTTCTGATTCTCTTATATGTGAGGCTTTGTTTTATTAAATATGTTCGTGTCATACCTTAATTCTCACTCTTAATCTTTGCATCCTTCAAACATGATATTCATGAAGGGTTGACAATAATGCTTGATTTGTAGGCCCGATGTAGTGAGCAATCATCATTTCATTAAACACTGCAATCAAGGGAATTTAATACTTGTAGTTTTTGATTGTCTTATCTCAATCCAAAAAGAATGTGATTTATGAAGCCACGAAAATGAATTGAATATCTGGAGTCCGTGTTCTTAGGAACATTGACTCTGACTGCTCGGGGACGATCAGTATTAAATGTGAGGATGTTGATAATGGCCAGAAATGTCCATTATTTCAATCAATTTCCGTGTCTTAAAACGGGCATTTGATCGCATTCTGTTCTTATATTAAATAAGAAAGCAGTAGAATTAGACTGATTTATGCATATCTGTAAAAATATTGAGCGGGTATGAAAAATGCATAAATATGTAATTCTGTTACACATTTATGCTAGAAAAATCCAAAAACATGAGAAAAAGAAAGAGGTAATAAACATTTTAGGCCATCACAAGAGACCCCTTCCGCTTTTGAGCCATGCCAAAATCAATTTCCAATTTTAGGCCATTAGAAACCATCTTTGACCAAATCAAGACCATTTAGACTTATTTTGACTTTTTCAAACTTCAATTCACCCTACCAACTTTGCTTTATTACATTTTGACCCCAGGATTTAGTTTCTTCATCTCCTTAGTCCAATAACTGCCCATCATGCTTCCGATAATAAAATTAAGCATTAAACTTCATACCTTTGCTTTGACCGCCTTGCTGCCGGGTTTCCTAAGCTCGGAAATTTTACGGACTTCCTCCAACCACGCAGCCGCGACCGATGGTTCACCAATTCGTGGCTCCTTCAGCAACAAACAGCACAGTCCTATTTCGTTTCCTACCTTAGGACATATAAAGATATGAATAAGGGGTTTATATTATCGGGATATTTGAAATATTTGGAAGCCTGGATTTTACTGAGGAAATATTAAAATTATTATTCAAACATAATTTCCCCTAATGGAGAAGACAGACACTTAGTTCCTCATGGAGGATACAAGACTCTTGGGGAAATACCCCATACTTTTACAGACTCGAAAGGAAATATGCAGAAAGAGAAATATTACAATTTTTTTTGAAGAGTTAGGAGGATTTTTCGATGCCTTCCATCTGCTTCAAATGTCTCTATTTATAGGCGCCCGCGGACTTCAATTGCGGACTCCAAATTTTCTCTAATGCATTGTGACGTCACTGTGTTCGTCACACACTTTGGATTCCAGCTGGTTACATTATTGCTGAATTATTAATCTTGGGTAGCATATTTTGTCAACGTTCCACCTTCCCTTGTCGGCCACTAACTGCCAACTACTCCAGACTTGCTTTGTCGGCCTTTAATTATTGTGTGTTGCCGACACCACTTTTTCTCTTACATCCAGCTGTTCTCACTTTGGTTTGTGAAAGTTTTTTGGACGTTTCTTCCCCTTTCCTTGTTCGGATCCGGATTTTTTCTGAGTTACCCGAATTTTTGTGCCGAATAGGGGTTTTTCCTATTCTGCGCAATATGGGCATATGTGGTTCTCCCATTGGCCAACATGCATCATATTGCATGCCTTTCTTCTGGTTGACTCTGTTGCTGGTAATTTATTTTCCCAGATGAGTAGCCTCTTCTTTTTGAAAGAGGTTTCCGCGAACTCCGTACTTTTTCTTGTTAAAGAATTAACCAGGAACGATCCATTTAAATTATTGAAAAAGATTTTAAATGGATATTTGACCTTTACCCAAAATCCCCATGCTCGTCTGGTGGAGATCTCATCTTCACTGATGGAAGATACCAATGGTGCCTTGTCATCAATGGACTTGACTCTGTTGAACCCTATCATATCAGGCATTTGTAATTTAATAAAATGAAAGACCGGGTATGAACCTTTTCCAACAATTTCTGGTGCTGCTGAGATAAACTTAAGTTCCAAAATATCTCCTCTTTGAAGGTGCGGGTTGTTCCGCCATGATTCATGCACTGCACTACTTATCTGTAATACCCGAGAATTTTGCAACATAAAACAAATAAATAAATAAATAAAATAAATAAATAAATAAACAATAAATAAATAAATAAATAAAATAAAAATAAAAAGAGAAATGGAATCTAATTTCAAAGTTTAAAAAGGAATTTAAATACCACGAACCCGTGAAGTCGAAAATTGTAATACCCTATATTAATCTGAGACTTTAGAGCCGCCGTGGAGTTTTTCCAGCCTAACTTTGCCGATCCTTCGAGACTTAGCTCTATTAATCTGACAAAGTTTTCTTTATCGAGATCCAGAGTGGTTGCTGCAATCTTCATTGAAGCTACCCATTCATCGATCAGATCTTCGATGTTTCGGAAGTTGATAACATCGAGGTTCAGTGTTATGCCATATAGATTTAATGCTTGTAACATCGTCTTGGCTCACGGTGTGGATTCTGGTGCTCTACTTGGGTTCCATCTTGGGTTTCGTCTTGCATTGAGATGCACCTCAGGATACCTGTTCATGTGGAAGTCTGTACTTTCTCTCATTGGGACATCAGGCGGTCCATCGTGGGTCACGTTGGATCCTGATTCTTCCGCATAACCCAGCTGAAGAACTTCATTGGGTTTTACATTAACTAGATCCATAATCCCAAGTTGGAAAAATGATTCTGCTAATTCTTGTAGATCTGATAGATCTGCCCTGGAAACACTCATTCGACTGTTTTCAGGAGATGGATCATAAGCTCTTCTTGTGATTTCTGCTTTGGAACCATGGTTGCTTTACATTTTTGGTGTAACGCTTGTACTGGTCCAAATGCATATCTAATACTGGCTTGGTTATTCTTGGAAGATCCAGGAATATCCTTCTGCCTTTTCTTGATATCCGAAATGTCAAATTTCAGATTCAAAATCTCTTTCTTTAGATCTTGAAATAATTTCAAGATCTCCTCTGTTGACTGATTCAAGTTATCTATTTTTCCAGGTATAATTAATACCCGGTTACCATAATCTTGAATCGTCTTTTGGATTTCTCTTAAGTCTTGTGATAACTTAGAGCTATCCGGATCAATTTCTTTCCAATCAGTTCCTCTCATTTTTATGAAAGAAATTAATTTTAATAATATCTTGTCTTATAGACAAGTTCAAGAATTTCCTCTGGAAATTTCTATTTTTTATTTCCAAATTTTGGAAATAACTCGTAGGTTTCAAATTAAATGAATCCATTAACTAATTAAATCTTCACCATTAAGAGAAAAAATATTATAAATATAATAATTAATATTTTCTTCAATAAAACCTAGGCTCTGATACCAATTTTCAACCGCTTTGGCTTTCATTTGTATAGACAATTTTGGAATAGGACTAAAGTATATAAAGTCAAACCTTTTGGGGTTTCAAAGGAAAAAATGAAAAGTTGTTGGGTTATTGATTAATTTCAAATTGGTCCTTATGGCTTAATTTCATTCAACATGTGTTTGTAATGGCCTAATTCTGGAAATTCAATTTAGAGTGGCCTAAAAGCAGAATAGGCGCCTTGTAATGGCCCTTTTTATTTATTTCCCCAAAAAAAAAAAGAAAAGAAAAAGGAAACAAAAAGATGGGAAAAGAAATGAAAACCCACAAAAAATCCACTGATAGCGTCGTAACTTTTGTCTAAGGTTGTAGGACCCCAAAACTCTTCATTTTTCATAAAAATCTACCTACGACACTATGACCACGACACTATCCTAGGATAGCGTCGTAATTTAGTGCATAACTTCGTAACTTTCCCTTTTTCTAACTCTTCAGAAAATCCACCTATGACGCTACACCTACGACACTATCCTAGGATAGCGTCGTAATTTAGTGTATAGCGTCGTAGCAACTTCTTCCTCTTTAAAAACCATCTCTCCTCACTACGACGCTAAACCTTACGCCGTAAACCACGTTTAACGTTGTAGGCCATGCATAGCGTCGTAGCACCTCAATTCTAAACCTCATGTACGACACTAACACTACGACGCTACCTTAGGATAGCGTCGTAATCATGATTAGCGTCGTATATAAACTCTTTAAACACCAAGATTTTTACCTCCATCACCAATCCATGACGACGCTATCCCCACAACGCTGTCCTAGGATAGCGTCGTAACATCTGTATAGCGTCGTAATTGGCAGCTTTGCCAGATTTTCCATTTCTCCATTTTCGTCATTAATTAATTGAACCCTTAAGTCAATAATTAAAGATCATAATTAGCGATGATTAAGATCGATAATTACTTTGATTAAAGGATCTTTGTTCAATTCTCCCTAAAACATTTTTCTATAAACAAAACCTTAATGCCTTAAGCAGATAATCCGGACTGTAATTAATTATGGAGTGAAGGACTATTTAAGACATTAATTATGGATTGATTCCATAACCTTGCATGAGAAACCAATGTCTCTCATACAAGGCACTGTCTTTATTTCTATTTTAGTTTATCCTTTTTCGTGATGTATGAACAAACAGTGAGAGATATTACAGAATAATGTTGGCGAACAGTCCCCTCACCGGGAAATGAAGTAGCCCGTAATTTGTATATTAATTACTGTTTGTTATTTTGCATGGTTTGGATAATAACTAACAAGGTCAGGCGAACGGTCCTTTCACCGGGAAATGAAGTAGCCGCTTGGTTAATTACTGTCCAAATACAGTTTTATTCTCTTTGTCTTAATTTCTAAACCCAAATTCCAATCTGTAATATAAGTTGGTTAATATCTATCAATATTGGCC
The DNA here is from genome assembly GCA_030278955.1 of Hygrophila difformis. NCBI lineage: Eukaryota > Viridiplantae > Streptophyta > Magnoliopsida > Lamiales > Acanthaceae > Hygrophila > Hygrophila difformis. The sequence continues at coordinate 51,093,721 of JAOANR010000006.1, read as the reverse complement.
AATGAATATTGCTGAAAGGAAGCATGTAGGTTTTTGTCAGAATTTGCAGACAGTAGTGGCCCAACTGGTAGCGACACTGCCATTTTAGGGTTTCTGCTGTCTAAATTCGCTCCATCCGAGTAGTTGGGAAATTGGAAAGCAGGTGTTTGCATTCCACCTGATTACTCTGCCACCCTTTTGGCCTCACGGCCACCTCATTCTGTGTCACGCGTTCTGTCTAAACCCACCATTATTTTGGGTTGATTAATTTTACACTTCCATATATCTTTATGCATGATATTATTATGTAGCCACTGTGGTCCATAATATTTTGGGATCCTTCCCTTGGACATAGAAGTCTAGATTTAAAATAGATACCGCATATTAAACTTCTAACAAAAATTCATTTATAAAATCCGGATCTGAGTAAGGGATAAATTCCTCAGTTATGTCTAGTTCATATTCTGTCAAGGGTTAATTTCTGGGAAATTAGAAGCAGAGTCAGCGATTAGGTCTCTTCTAGACCGAAAGGGTCTGTGTTCTTATTGAGAGTCTAGTACCTGTTTAGGGAATGATTTTCACATTTATTATTTTCCAAAATTATTATGTGTTGGGAATTTAGTCTTAACTGTCACACCGAGATGGGATCCACTTGGATTCAAATACAGTGTGATAGGTAATTCTAGAGGAACAATGCGTAGGCCTTGGTTATTTTCTAAGATAGGGTTGAGTTCCTTTCAACTATTATCCTCTTCTGCCAAAGCCTATTTTTGAGTCCTGAGTGAGTGCATCCGGAAAGAACTAACCTATTAGTTCGTTTCATTAGTTTGTATCTCATAACCACCCGGAAGGAAGTGAACACTGTGAGCGGTTCACCAAGATTTGGGAATTCTTGATCCACATCCAGTCATCCTGACTGGGGGCTTTCTTTTACTACCAGTACGAAGCTTTTGAAACTTCTAAGTGATAGGATTTTAAATGCTTTCTTTACTGCTTTCTTTTAATTGCATCCGTAGAGGTCACTCGGATGTGTCTCTAGATCTTCTAACTGCTACTAGGACTGAGAGTTAAGGGATAGTTCAGGGCTTGATTAGAAACTTTGGGTGTGACGCGGGGGAATGATAGCAGTACTTGGCAATTCAACTAATGACTTGACAGGTGTTGCTTGACCACCACAGATGAAATATCATACCCTGGCCGGGGCAGTTATGAATCTGTGATATCTTAGAACTTGTGGTCTTAAGAACATGTAAACCTACACTGTAAGTACCTGTCTGTTAAAGGGAACATGGTGCTGAGAACATGAGAATTATCTTTCTGACAGGATTATCCCAAACAAAGATCTGTGTGTAAAAATGGAAGTTTAATTATGTTTTATCTAAACCTTGTCCAATCTTTATTCTTTCCTCCCTGTCCATCCTGTCATCATTTTGAATCAGCTTCATAGATACTATAGCATGGATTTACAGTTTTTATTGTTTTTGTGGAATTATTTCAGCATGTCCTTTAGCTAATTTAACAGCTTTCATAATGTAGATTAAATTCAGTCATGTAGTTGTTAGTCCAACTTCAAAACTGATTTGAGCAATACGAGTGGAAAATCTAGTAAAACGACGTGGGACCTGCTTCTATCGCACATCCTCCAGTGAACGATCCGGTCTTACTATAAATTACTGCAATTTTTGACACCGTGCGCTTTCGGGGACACAGTTTCTTAACACGAGTAATAAAAACGTGACAACCTATAAATATATCCCTAATCCCAACTCCATCTTCATAATTTGGTTTCATAAATAAAAATTGAAAACCAGGATTATTGTGTTTCAGAAAATACTCATATAGTGGGAACTTGTCAAAAGTTTCATGGCAAGGATCTCCATAGCATGGAATTGTCAAAAGTTTCATGACGGGGAGTTCCACAACGCCATTTGAGATCAAAGTCTCCCACATGAGTAATAAAAAGTGGAATATATCCTTAAACCCCTTTCCCAAGAATCATAACTCTTTTCATTTAATAAATTTGAACTTGATATATTTTATAAAAATACTCGTGTTAACGAAATTTGTCAAAAGTTTCATTAACCCCACTACTGAAGCTAGTAAGATGATGCACATTGCTGCGGCCAAGCAATGGGACGATCTGCCGCCGAAGCATGGCAAGGGGCGGCGTAAAAAATGAGAGTCTTGTTTTGGAATATCCGTGGGATTGGAAATCAACCATCCCAGATTGCTCTTATGGAATTGTGTTACAAGCATCAGCCGTACTGGGTGGCTCTTGCAGTGCCCAAAATTCTCCTCTCGGATATTAAGGATTTCTATTGGCATAATATTTCTTTACAACTTGCTGGAGTCAACTCCCGTGTAAATAAGCGTCCTAATCTTTGGGTTTTCTACAATGCGACCTTTATCTCCAAGGTCAGGAAGGTCTTTCACTCGGACCAGATTATTATTTTTGATTTTGAATTCAGCAACACCGAATATAGAGTTGGGTTTGTTCATGCACAAAATGATCGCTCCCTCCGTTCTGCTCTTTGGATGGATATTGCTTCCCACATTCATGATAACATGCTGGTTATGGGGGATTTTAACACTACTTTGGGTGCTCATGAGCGGTTAAATCACTCGGGTGCTGAAAGTAGAAGCTCCACGGACTTGCTGGATTTCCTGAACATTACTAATCTCAATGATGTTAATCTTCATGGCCACACATTTACTTGGTACAAACGGTCTTCTTCTCGTAATATCCAGGCTTCTCGGATTGACGGGCGATTGTCTCGGATGGTTTGATGGAGCTTTGGGACAATGTTTATTTGGCGACTCTAGCCAGGCACAACTCGGATCATACTCCTATTTTGTTGAAATGCGGGTCCAGCACCTCCTCTCCTAGGCCATTCAGATTTCAGTCGATGTGGCTATCTGACACCAGCTTCTTTGTTATGGCGGAAACATCATGGCATGCTCCTGTCTCGGGTACTAATCTTATTATTACTTTTGCGGCTAAGCTCAAGCGCCTCAAGCTCCAGATCAAAGCTTGGAACTCGGCATCCTTTGGTAACATTTTTGAGGAGGTGCACGCTACTTTTACTCAGCTTCAGGATATTCAAGAACGTCTGGATCAGGAGGGTGATAGCGAGCTTCTTTTTTGTGAGGAGGTGGACGCCCATATTCAGCTTAATAATAAATTGCGGGCGAAATATGATTTCTTTTCTCAAAAGAATAGGGCTTTTTGGTTGAAAGACGGGGACCGTAATACAGCTTTCTTCCACAAATATCAAAGGTTGAAACGATCCAAATTTATGATCTCTTCAATGATTATTGGAGGGAGTGTTTCCAAAAATGATGCGGACATTGCGCAACATATTATTGATTATTACCAGTCTTTGTTCCATTCGCCAGCGGACACGCCTGACTTCTCCGTCCTTGATTTCCTCGCTCCTGTGATCACGGATGAGGAGAACATACAGCTTACCCATATGCCTGGTGTGGAGGAAGTTCACAAGGCAGTTATGGACCTTTTGGCTGACATCTCCCCTGGGCCGGACGGTTTTGGAGGTATTTTTTATCACAAGTGTTGGTCCTTCATTCATCAAGATCTATGTAAGGCTGTCCAGTACTTTTTCACTCATGAGCACATGCCCATGGGTATCAATAACAACTTCATAGTCCTTATTCCCAAAAAGGATGGCGCTGTCCGGATTGAAGATTACAGACCGATTAACCTTTGCAACTTCCTATTCAAGATCATCACTCGCATTCTCTCCGCCCGGCTCGGCCCCCTCCTTGGGAAGCACCTCAGTCCGCTTCAATTTGGTTTCATCCCGGGTCGTAATATTCATCACTGTATTGCCCTTGCGTCGGAATGTTTCAACAGTCTGAGCAGATCTAAAAAGGGCGGCATTGCTCTCAAAATTGACATTACTAAAGCATTCGACACGGTTCGTTGGGATTTTCTTTTATATGTTGCTAATCGTTTGGGTTTCAGTAGTAAATTCTGCTCTCTTGTTTGCTCCATTCTGTCATCTGCCAAAGTCTCCGTGCTTATTAATGGTGTGCCCAGGGGTTTTTTCTCTTGCGGCCGAGGTGTTCGCCAAGGGGATCCCTTGTCCCCCCTTCTCTTTTGCATGGCCGATGAGGTGCTTGGTCTTTGGATTAATAGACGAATTTGTTGTGGGGATCTCCAGCTTGCACGCGCAGGTAGATCCTGCCGACTTCCTCCCTTCCTCTTTTATGCGGATGACATTTTTTTCGTTTTCCAAGGCGATGACAACTCTATAGATAATATTCATGCCACCCTTACCGACTACGCGGAGGTCTCCAGCCAGGCACATACTCCGGCCAAGTCTAGAATTTACTTCGGCAAATTTGTAAACAACAATCTCAAGCAACGTGTACTTGCTGAATATCGAATCCCGGCAGGCCGTTTCCCCTTCAAATATCTTGGTTGTCCGATTTTCATTGGATCGCCTAAAAACCAGTATTTTAGGGAGTTTACAGATGCGATACTACAGAAATTTGGTAGATGGAAAGGCGCCTCTCTTTCCATGGCCGGTCGAATTTAGCTGGTTAATCATGTGATCATCGCTTCAACGGTGCATTCTATGATGATTTATAGATGGCCGCGTCTGCAGATCAAACGTATTGAAGCTGCTTGCCGGAATTTTATTTGGACTGGGGATATTAACAAGCTTCATAATTTCACTGTTGGTTGGAAAAGGGTTTGCAGCCCTGTAGAGGAAGGGGGGCTCGGCATCCGCTCCATCCGTTCCGCGAATGAAGCCTACATTATGAAGTTCGCTTGGGACATTCTCCAGGGTCACCCTTCTCTCGGATTTCTTAAGGACAGATGGTTTGTGCAGGGCATTCCACGTCATCATTATCTAACGTCTTCTATCCGCTCTCTATGCCTGAGCCATGCTAGGAAGCTTATTGAGGAGGAAGCCTGGATTGTGGGTGTTAATTCCAATGTCCGTTTCTGGCTAGACAATTGGGCTTGATGTGTTATTGCAGATGTGCTGGACATCCCTATGGATCTCAGGGAATTTTTTCATCAACCGATTGGTGAGTATTTTATTGATGGTGCTTGGCACTTTACGTCAAATTTTGTCGTGAATTATCCGGATCTCCTCCGAGCTATACTGGGCGTCCGAATCTCTGCCAGCTCGAATGACCTTCGAGTCTGGACTAAAACTGCTCATGGCAAAATCACATCTCAGTTAGCGTACAGCCACTTGCGGCCCTCCTATCCGGTGACTTCTTGGGGTTCGTGGATCTGGGCTAACTTTATTCCCCGACGTCGATCAATAGTGGTCTGGAAAGCCATCCGGGGTGTCTTGCTTTCCTGGGAGATCCTTCAGTCCAAAGGGATCAATGGCCCGTCTATCTGCTACTTGTGTCGTTCGGCTGAAGAGAGTCTTGACCACTTGTTCCTTAAGTGTGGGGTTTCCTCTCAAGTTCTGATGCTCTTTGTTAAGGTATTTGGTTACCAAAATCGGATTCATGTTGATTCTAGCTTCATGAAAGTCATATTGCAAAGCATCTCTGTCAAGGCCAGCAAACAAATCCATTCACTTTGGAGGTTGTTCTTCGTCACCTATGTCTGGCTCATTTGGACTATTCGTAATGATGCTATGCATGTTGATTGTACATCTACAGAATATCTCGGCCCCATTCGGACGTCTAAGCTCACGGCAAACATCATGGCTTTGATGAAAGAAGTGGATCATCTGGACTTGGGTAGCATGAATAACTCCTTGGAAGATCTCAGAGTGGTAAAGTTTTTCGGGCTCCGAGTTGCTATGGGGAAATCGCCAAAAATCACTATCGTTCGGTGGCATCCCCCTCTCTCTGGCTGGACGAAATGTAATGTGGATGGCCACGCCTCTGGATCCCCTGGTACTATCTCCGGTGGAGGCATATTCCGCAATTCCAGAGGGTTTGTCAAGGGCTGCTTCTCGAGTGGATATGGTTTTGGCTTCGTGTACGAAGCTGAATTGGTCACCGCCTGCATCGGCCTTGAATTTGCCCATGCGAAAGGCTGGACCAACCTTTGGTTGGAGACGGACTCTACTTATGTTGTGTATGCATTTACCAGCTCCGATCCGGACATTCCATGGCGATTTTATGGCCGATGGAAGGCTGCTAAGGACATCTTGGATCAGATCAATTTTCGCATCTCTCATATTTATCGAGAAGGCAACGCTGCAGTAGACGCTCTCTCTTCTATTGGCGGCGAGCTCAAATGGTACTCGTTTACCCCGCAATTTTTGTACAAGCATATTTTTCAGGATATGCATTCTGAATTCTATAGGTTTCACTAGGTTCTTTTATTTGTGATCATGTACGATAGTTTTTATCTTCTTTTCTGCTTGGTACTCTTTTTCCCTCTCATGGATTTTTCCCACTGGGTTTTACCATGAAAGGGTTTTAACGAGGCCGGCGGGGAGATGTTTGGGCTCTTGCTCGGCTATCCTTTTGGCCTTGGTCACTGGCCTTTTCTTTTTCCATCTTATATTTCGATGGCTTGCCTCCTGTGGCTTCCTCTTCTCATCTGTTTCTCCTTTTTCTTTTTTCCTCATTAATAAAATTTTCGCTTATTGGTTAGATTACCTACCCTCCATGTGGGAATGTGATTCCCACAAAAAACCTATAACATTCCCACCTCGATGGGAATGTGACATTCCCAAGTGAAAGATGCCGCGAACCAAACGCGTGCATATCACATTCCCTATCCAAGATTGGAATCTTGGATCCCCGAACCAAACGCCACCTAAAGAATATAAAAGACAATTTAATGTAAGATAAGATAGAAGATGTCCGATAATCTCAGAATACCTGGCCTCTTCACGAAAATCATATTCACATCATGACTCACCAACATTCCCACTTGGATGGTAATGTAAAAAATTTCCTCAAACCAAATAAAGAAATGTGACATTCCATATTAAGATTCCCAATGGGTATCGAAAATTATCCCCAATTATCAAACGCAACGTAAAAGTCTACACATCCTATCTGTCCGGAGGCTGCACAATCGTGGCCAAAAACTTACGGGTATTATGCATGTAAACAAAACATGTGAATGTCTAGTGTTCAACATCCATGTTCATGCCTTGATCATAAGGTTAGACATGTGAAAGTCTTGAAATGTATATGCCTTGATTATGAGGTTAGTAAATAGTGAGAGGATAAAAAAGTTTATAAATAGCCTATGTAATGTATTGAGAAGTTAAGTTAGAAAAATTTTATGCAAGCTTAATACTTGTTTCATTTCATAGCCATAATTATTACACTTTATCCATTTTATTATCTCACCTTTAAACTTCCTTTCTTTCACCATTTAATCCCAATTTCCATTACAATACTTCCACTATAAACACAAGCTAATAAGCCATATACCATTTTATTGTACACATACATAAATAAAGATAGTTATTTCTATAACACGTTATCAGCACGAGTAGACTCTGTCCGGATTACCAGAATTTGAGGTATAATTTCTTATTCCAAAATTTTCAATAAGATTATGGCTAACCTTGCAAAGCAGGAATTTGCTCCCTTAACCGTTGAAGGAAGCAATTATATGTCCTGGGCCCGAGATGTAAAAATGCATCTTACTTCAATGGGTCTGGAAGATACTATTGCTGAAGGCAAAAATCCCAGCCATCAAAATCAGGCAAAAGCCATGATTTTCTTGTGCCATCATATCGAAGAGGCACTTAAAATGGAGTACGTGACTGTGGAATCCCCACTGGCATTGTGGGAAAAGCTGAAAGAAAGATATGATAATCTTAAAAAGACGGTGCTTCCAAAAGCCCTTGATGACTGGACAAACCTGAGACTTCAGGACTTCAAAACAGTCCGGGAATATAATTCCGCTGTGTTCAAAATTACGGCCCAATTGCAATTATGTGGGCAAAAGATATCTGAAGCAGAAATGCTTGAAAAAACGTATTCTACGTTTCATGCTAAAAACACAGTATTGAGTGAGACATACCGTCAAAAAGGTTTTCAGAGATATTCTGATCTTATCACCTGCTTATTATTGGCTGAACAAAACAGCCTATTTTTGTTGAGAAATCATGAATCTAGGCCCGCAGGTGCAAAACCGTTCCCTGAGGTGAACGCGGCTCAATCATCGAAATACGTGCGTGATCGTGGGCACTTTAAAAATCAAAATGATGATCGTGGCCAAAATCGGTATCACAATCGAGGCAGAGGTGAATCATCTCGTCAAAATAATTATCGAAATAAGCCTCGATTTGAGCAAAATCGCAGATATGATACCAGAAGGCCTTACAAACCACAACAAAGAAATTATGCAAGAAAGCATAAACAAAATGATGAAATTTGTGATCGTTGTGGAATTAAAGGCCATATGGCTCAAACATGCCACACAGCTAAACACTTAGCTGAACTGTATCAGGCCTCGAAACGAAAAGAAAGACCAGGTGTTGAAGCACACCATAATGCCCACGATGATACTTATGATGATATATTAAATGATAATATCACGCACCTGGAAGCTGATGATTTTGTTGAGCCAGATACTGTTACCAAATAATATATTATATAGATATATATATATTTTATACTTATCTTTTATAATTCCTGTTTAATATAAATAATGATATCTTGTACTTCCCTTTTATTATCCATGTATAATATAAATATGCTTTTGCATTAATAATATTTATATTGCTGATGTTTAATAACATTCTTATATTCTTGTAAAGAAATGGATGCTGGAAATTCAAAAGTCGGAGATGATATCTGCCTATAGCATTTTCAAAAGCAAAAGCTGTTTCTCCAATTTAAAATTGGAAAAGACCGCAGTGAAAACTATAAGCGGTAATGCGAAATGCATTGAAGGCTCCGGTAGAGCTGTTATTATTTCTCCCTGAAGGGACAAAAATGGCAATTGAAAATGCCTTGTTCTCACGCAAAGCTCGAAGAAATTTACTGAGCTTCAATGATATTCGAAAAAATGGATATCACATTGAAACTTCAAAAGAGGCAGATCACGAGTATCTTTTGATAACTCGAATTGAAAATGGCAAAAAATTTGTGAATGAAAAATTGCCATGTTGCTCCTCTGGCTTATACTATACAAAAATATGTGCCGCAGAAATACATAACCTAGTAGGCTTGAAAGCTACTAGTGAATTTATTACCTGGCACGATAGACTTGGGCATCCTGGCAGTATAATGCTGAGGCGAATTATTGAAAATTCAAATGGCCATACATTGAAAAGGCAAATGATATTGAACCCAAATGAGTTCAATTGTGCAGCCTGTTCACAAGGGAAATTGATAACCAGACCATCTCCAGTAAAAGTGGGAATTGAATCCCCTACATTCCTAGAAAGAATTCAAGGCGATATATGTGGACCTATTGATCCACCGTGTGGACCTTTCAAGTACCTTATGGTATTAATTGATGCGTCATCACGCTGGTCACACGTTTGTTTATTATCAACTCGCAATTTGGCATTCGCAAGATTACTTGCACAAATTATAAAATTGCGAGCACAGTTTCCAGATCATCCGATAAAGAAAATACGCCTTGATAATGCTGGAGAATATACATCACATGCATTTGATGATTTCTGCATGTCGATTGGAATTACTGTTGAACATCCTGTGCCTCATGTGCACACGCAAAATGGTCTGGCAGAATCATTTATTAAGCGATTGCAATTAATTGCAAGACCCTTGTTAATGAAATCAAGACTCCCTGTTTCTGCTTGGGGACATGCTATATTGCATGCAGCCGCACTTGTGAAAATAAGGCCGACAAGCTATCATAGCTACTCCCCTACACAAATTGTGTTTGGAAAGGAGCCCAATATATCCCACTTGCGAATTTTTGGGTGTGCGGTTTATGTACCGATTGCGCCACCACAACGCACAAAAATGGGACCTCAAAGAAGGTTGGGCATATATGTCGGGTATGAATCACCCTCGATTATTAAATATCTTGAGCCAAAAACGGGTGATTTATTTACTGCAAGATTTGCAGACTGTCACTTTAATGAAACTCAATTCCCGACATTAGGGGGAGGAAATGATCAACTGAAAAAGGAAATATCTTGGCAAAGTCCATTTGATTTCCTTGATCCTCGTACAAGGCAATGCGAACTTGAAGTTCAAAGAATTGTGCATTTGCAGGGAATTGCAAATCAATTACCCGATGCTTTTAATGATGCTGCTAAAGTCACAAAATCATATATAAATGATGCAGCAAATGCACCAGCCAATATAAATGTCCCAGAAGGACAAATTCCAAGTGCAAATGAACCTACTGCACGCCTGAAGCGTGGTAGGCCTTTGGGTTCTAAGGATAAAAATCCACGAAAGAAGAAAATTATCCATATGGGTGATAAATCAATCACAGATGATACTCCCGAAGGAGAAATTGATTCAACCAAGAAAATGAAGTTATTGAAACTTCTTTCAATTATATCAATACTGGGAAATGTTGGAACCGAAAAGAAACAAACGTTGATAATGCCTTTGCATACAACGTTGCACTCGATGTAATGGAAAATAACGAGGATCCTGAACCAAGATCAGTTGAAGAATGTCGGAAAAGAAATGATTGGCCAAAATGGAAAGATGCGATTCAGTCTGAACTAGATTCACTGAATAAACGAAAAGTATTCGGCCCTATTGTCCAAACACCAAAAAATGTGAAGCCTGTTGGCTACAGATGGGTGTTTGTGAGAAAAAGAAATGAAAATAATGAAATTGCCAAATATAAGGCAAGGCTTGTAGCCCAAGGTTTTTCACAACGACCGGGAATTGATTTTGAGGAAACATATTCCCCAGTTATGGATGGAATAACATTCAGGTATCTAATGAGTCTAGCAGTACGAGAAAATCTCGAAATGAGGCTGATGGATGTTGTTACTGCATATTTATATGGCTCATTGGAAAATGATATTTATATGAAAATACCTGAAGGGTTTAAATTACCTGAGTCTTGCAACTCAAAACCCAGAGAAAATTATTCCATCAAACTGCAAAAATCGTTGTATGGGCTCAAGCAATCTGGCCGAATGTGGTACAACCGCCTCAGTGAAAGTTTGATAAAGGAATGCTATACAAATGACCCGATCAGCCCTTGTGTATTTATAAAGAAAAATGGGTCAGAATTTGTGATCGTTGTAGTCTATGTTGACGATTTAAATCTAATTGGAACTCCTGAAGAGTTGAAAAAGGCGGTCGAACATCTGAAAAAGGAGTTTGAAATCAAAGATTTCGGGAAAACGAAATTTTGCCTTGGCCTACAAATTGAGCATTTGGAAATGGGCATATTTGTTCATCAATCAGCTTATACCCAAAAGGTATTAAAGCAATTCCGAATGGATTATGCTCATCCGCTAAATAATCCAATGGTCGTTCGGACACTTGATCCTGCAAAGGATCCATTTAGGCCAAAAGAAGATAATGAAGAGCAACTTGGCCCAGAAATCCCATATTTAAGCGCAATTGGTGCGTTAATGTATCTTGCAAACAGCACGCGACCTGATATCGCGTTTGCAGTCAATCTACTCGCAAGATTCAGCTCTTGCCCTACTCAACGACATTGGAAAGGCATAAAGCATGTTTTTCGCTATCTCCAAGGAACAATTGATCTTGGGTTATTTTACCCAAAAGACTCTCGACATGAGTTAATTGGCTATGCCGATGCAGGTTATTTATCAGACCCACACAAAGCCAAATCTCAAACAGGCTATATCTTCACGTGTGGTGGAACTGCTATCTCTTGGAGGTCAATGAAGCAGACTCTAACTGCTACTTCTTCTAATCATGCCGAAATATTAGCAATCCATGAAGCAAGTCGAGAATGTGTTTGGTTGAGGTCAATGACTCAACATATATTGAAGAGTTGTGGTTTAATCATTGAACCACAAATGCCCCCAACAATTTTATTTGAAGATAATTCGGCTTGTGTAGCCCAGTTGAAAGGGGGTTATATCAAAGGAGATAGAACGAAGCATATTTCACCAAAATTCTTCTACACTCATGATCTTCAAAAGAATGGTGAAGTCGATGTGCAACAAATTCGATCAGAAAATAATTTAGCGGATCTATTTACCAAGGCATTGCCGACTGCAACATTCGAGAAACTCGTGAAGAAAATTGGAATGCGGAGGCTTCGAGATTTAAAATGATGTCCAAATCAGGGGGAGCATCTGATACAAGAATATTGTACTCTTTTTCCTTCACTTGGATTTTTTCCCACTGGGTTTTTTCCAAGTAAGGTTTTAACGAGGCATATTCTTCGTATTGACGACATTCAAGGGGGAGTATTATGCATGTAAACAAAACATGTGAATGTCTAGTGTTCAACATCCATGTTCATGCCTTGATCATAAGGTTAGACATGTGAAAGTCTTGAAATGTATATGCCTTGATTATGAGGTTAGTAAATAGTGAGAGGATAAAAAAGTTTATAAATAGCCTATGTAATGTATTGAGAAGTTAAGTTAGAAAAATTTTATGCAAGCTTAATACTTGTTTCATTTCATAGCCATAATTATTACACTTTATCCATTTTATTATCTCACCTTTAAACTTCCTTTCTTTCACCATTTAATCCCAATTTCCATTACAATACTTCCACTATAAACACAAGCTAATAAGCCATATACCATTTTATTGTACACATACATAAATAAAGATAGTTATTTCTATAACAACGGGTTATTTTTCGAAGAGAAAACTTACGGGTTATTTGTTAGACTATAGATTGAATGGTTATTCAAAAACAACATAGTATTTAGTTAAGAGAGAAACGAACTACCCTTGGCCCCTTCCTTAATCAAAGGTATGGTCATGTTGTTGAGCTTACATATTGTATTGTAATGTAAAACTGTATTTAATGTGACACGTGTACTATGTGTATCATCCTTAGGGCACCCACATCCCACATTCAATTAATAACTCACTTTTTCTTTCTCTCCGCCACATCAGCTTTTCACTTCTTCCAACACTCTTTTAATTCATTTCAATTAATCCATACATTCATTCACCAATTAATATCTATTTAATGGGACCCACAATCTAACCATTTAATATCATTATAAAATTATACAATAATTTAATTTTCATACTATTTTAATTATAATACATATTTATATTTAAAAAACACAAAAAATATATTTTTTAAATATTTATTCAATTTATTTTATTCTGAAAAACTAATATTAAAAATATAAAATTTATATTATTATTTAATTTTCAAAAGTAACTATTTATTACTTAAATTTTACATTATATTTTTATATTATTATTTAATTTTTAAAAAAGGTAACTATTTCAAATTTAGATTTTATTGTATTTTTATTTTATTATTTAATTTTAAAATGGTGAATTTACTTTTCCAAAAAAAAATACTTTCCGATAAAATGGTGAATTTAAATGGTGGATCCCACATAAATTTTAAAAAACATCTATTTTCAGACATCTTTCCATCTTTTTCAGACTATTAATTGAGTTAATGCAGTTGAATTGAAATCGTGGGTCCCACGTGATATTAATTGCCACATCCCTACATCTTCAATTCATTCTGACACATTGTGATATTAATTGAAAAAAATGGCAGGCGATGCGAATGCGGGTGCTCTTATAAACTCATCATGATTGATGATTTACACATGAAAAAGACATGCAAAAGATTCATATAGATTTGATTTTTTTAAATTTATATGAAATTTATATTTTTAAAATATTTGATTTTTTTTTCTATATACCCATTAATAAATAAATTTATTATAAACTACTATATATTTTGTTAAAGATTCATATAGATTTATTGGAAAGATAGCATGGCCTATTTTTTGGAGAATCATTTTTTTTTTAAACATTGACACTCATGTGTAGGAGCCCAAGCCACACAAATTACATAATCATTGATATATTTTTAGAATTAATTTATTGATTAGGCCTTCATTAATTTTTTAAGAAAGAAAATAAAAAAGAAATACTCCCTCTGTCCCATTTAACTTGTCTTGTTTTACTTCTGCACACAATCCAATGCACTTTTTCAATCGTTAATATCTCAAAATATGCATAATGAAAAATTATGTAAAATATATATTCTAAAACTACGTGATCATATGATTCTAACAAGACCCAACTCGATTATTTTTTGCTAGATATATACATACAATATAATTGAGTCAAACTCGAATAATGAACAGTGTCAAAAAGTCAAACAAGACATGTTAGGCGGGACGGAGGGAGTAATAAGATATAATGCAATTATACAAGAAAAAATATTTAAAAATTTATCATATACTATATAATTTAATATAATATGCGTGGTTCAACCAATTGTTTTACTTATTTATTCTTTATTTATAATATAACAGCAAGGGAGAAATTTTTTTTATCTGGCTGAGGCTATGAAAAAAAAAAAGGGAGAAATTGTATACTATGACCTAAGATAGTTGTGTTGGGTTGGGCCGCGTATTTCCCTTTGGGAAATGCCATAAAATACAGCCCATTAAGACTACCCTAGTTAGTTTACACCACTGCGCACGCTATTTCAGTTGTATTTCCCTGCAAATTCGCTCCTTTTTCATTCCCAAATTCCAATCCCCCACGAGCCATCACGAACCCATCATGATCCATCGATATAGTATAATCTTCATATGAATATATATGATCCCAAATTCATTACTACCATGTTAGTACTACATCATTCGAGGCCTCCTTGTTTTCTTCGTTGTTCTTCAGACCGCGCCGGTTCGCTTCCCCTCCCCAATCTACTTCATTCAAGAAATCTTTGAATCAGCCACAACGTGACTGTGAGGTTGGTCTGTCTGTTGTAACTTGTAAATCTTTTTCCTTTTCTTTCTCTTTTTGTTAGGTTTTTTTTTATAAAAAAAAAAATTTAATTGACGCTTTTCGTTTCTATTTATTTATTGAACGGAATATAAAAATATGTTAATGTGTATATCCGCAGGAAGAATCCCTTTTGGAGACGGAACCCTTGAATGGTTAGTCCGTCCGCACTAGGGTTGACAGTTCTTGATTGAGGGGGCGTCGAGAAAACTAAATCCGTCTGTTCATCTACCCACCCCTAATTTTTGGTTTTCTTTTGTGGCGATCTAATCTCATGGAGTCCCCGACGCCGGTTTCTCGTTACATCCGTCAGAATTCCAAGTATATATTATATATATATATAATCTCTTTTCAGTGTGAGGAAAGAGTGGTGCTTACTAGTTTTAATCTGTGGTGATTGATCAGGAAAAGGGTCTTTCCCGCTGGCGGTTCGTCATCGGGCTGTAAAGAAGTGGAGGTGTTGGAAATCCCGCCGCCGATTAATCGAACTCCGAAACCCAAATCATCGTCCAAACAAAAAGAGGTGGAATTTTGTTCTTATGAATATAAAGATAGATGTAGAACCATCGATGTTATTTGGTATGCAATTACGGTTTTAATTCTTAGTTCTTTGGTTTGTGGTTGGGAAATGAAAAATGCATGCTCCCTGGGTTTTCCTGGCATTTCGAAGATTGATTTCACTTTTTGCCCTTGGCCCACCTTTTTGGCCATAAAGTTGAATGTTGATTTATGATGACAACAAATCATTGAAATGGAGTTGGCAGATTATTGGAGTTGAGTTTTAGTTTTGATTGCCTCGTTTATATGTTATAGAATTTGAGAAGCCAAAAATTTTGTGAAATTATCTTTAAATTAGTTAATGAAATTTTATGGTTTTATTAGTAGTTTATATACGGAAAGTTAATTAATGATATATGGTGCTTTTCTTTTTTCTTCTTCAAAAATGTTTCTAGATTTACCTTATGGGAATCTTGATACATTCATTCTATATTGGGGGATAGAGAACTGAGCTTTCAATAGTTGCAATGCTTGTTTTTGTTTTCAAGTTGAATGTGTATCTTTATTAATGGATTCTTAGTGTAGTCCAACTCTATTGGATGACGGTACCTGTAATGGGATTGGCAGAGGTCATACTTCCTCTATGATCAACTGACTTGCAAAAATTAAATAGATTTACTGACTTGTAAATTGTTTTAAGTTGTCTGAATGAGTAACCTTGATTGAAGTCTTAATGCTATTGTTTGATATAAATATATCTTATTAACAAGCTTGACTGTACAATGAAATATTTCTTTTAAAATTAAAATGTTATAGTAATTTTCAATTTTATACTTTTTGGTATGGTGACATCTCATGCTACCTGTGTTCACATGTTGATGTAACTTTTCGAGATGACTTCATCAAATTGCACTGCAAATAGGCTTTGCTGCATGCTTATAACTTGCCACGACACAGATTTGGTTGAGTAATTATAATCAACATCTGCTTTTTTGGTAATTTTTTAAATCAACATTATTGAACCACACGTATTAACATTTGCTTTTTCAGTAAATTTTTTAATCAACATTATATGCACAACTAGATTCAAAATTATCCCAGATCTGGCTGGAATTGTGTTACAACAGCTATCGTGTCTTATTAAGTCAGATATGGAATCATCACATAGTTTAAATTTGCTTCACTGTCACAGTTATTATTCGCAATACTGAACATTCTAAGAAGTGTATGAAATGGGGGAAGAAACATCAGATTCCATGTTCCAGATGGAAACTGGGAACAGTCAACGCTCGTAGAGTCAAACTTTTTAAAACTAAATTAGAACTTTTTCAATGAAACAACCTAGTGAAATTGAGAAGATTTTGTTGCGGAAAAACTAGGATAGTGTGAACTCTACTATCATCCTGGAAATGGAAATTTCGACCTCATTCCATAGGTTATTCTACCCATCCCCCTCACTGTGGAGGTGGATGCTGTTATGTGATCCACCCAAACTGTGGGGTGAGGTAGAATCTCCAGTTGGAAACCAATTATATTCGTTAAACTGAATCATAGAGTAGACTTACGGAGTGGAATGCAATGATCAACTAGGAAACTAAATAAAAGTCTTAAATATAATTGAGCTGGTTCCTAATATGACAAAGGTGATAACAGTTTTCATATACTAAATTGGAAACAAATGGTGATAAGTACAATAACTTTGATTGCAATGATGGTTCATTGGACTTTGAATTCAAAATAGGGCGCAATATGAATTTTGTTACAGTTTTTGGTTTGAATGTGCTTTATTTAGATTTTGAATGTGTCTTATAACTTTAATTTTGAATTTTTTTAATATTATTTTGTTATGATATGATATGTATTGTTGTATATATTTTTTCCTCACTAATTTTGATAGTTTGTGTAACTATCCTATATTTGTAATATTTGTAATGTTTGTAATGTTGTGTGTATGTATAAAACAAATGCTGTTTGCTATGGCCTGTGTGCTGTTGGTTGTGGCAGTGGCATGGCAAAGGCAATGGGCTTATTAATTTCAGCTTGATTAAGGCTTGGGTAAATTGTCAATTTTTTTTCAGCTGTTTAAGTAGTTTTGCTCTATCCGTTAATGATTATTGATTATGTTACTCTCCGAAGGTTTATAATTTATGGTGCATAGGACATAATTTGGTTTGTAACCTTTATGGCTTACCCCTAGGCAATGTTTTTTTTTTTTTTAAAAAAAAAACTATAGGATTAAAACGTGTAATTGAGTATGTTGAGTGATCATATATTCACCTGCCTCGTATGGGGCTTAATTAACTGAAAATTTGACTTATTATCTAAACACGGGCCTTAATACATTAAAGTAGACTTGTGATTTTATCCAACCTTTAAACTATTGTTCCTTTTTACACAAATGTGTAATCCCGTGGTATTTGACTGCATATGCCTAGGATTGAAGTGACGACATAATTTGTTATGCGAATATTTTGTGTATTTTTCTTAACATTATTCGCTTGATTTATATTAAGGTTTTCTATTTGCTCCTTTGAATTTGCTATTTACGGATGTGTGTTAACATGGAATGTTCCATATTTGTTAAAGATTATTTATCAGGAAATAATAGATGTTGATATGGAAGAGGACTCTGATGATGCTATGGTGACGGATGAAGTTGATCCTAGTGGCAAAGGCAAGGTACTTCAAAGTTGTGACCTGATGCATATTTGCTAGTTGTAGGATTTTATACTATTTCCTGTTTGAGGATACCCTCTAATTTATTGTTTCCTTGTTCCCTATGATGTACTAATTTTTGTTTATTTTTCTGATTATAGGAAGCCTTGCTCAATTCTTCTGCTGGATTTAGTGGTTTTGCAAATGGTGAATCAGGGAGTGACACCTCGGTTTCAAATAATGGCAATGCTGGTTTACATGACTCAACTAATCCAGATGATTTTAGCTCTAATCTGTTTTATGGGGAGGATGAGTGGATAGATACATATTATGATGACATATTATTCGATGACTATGCAATGCTAGAGTCACAGTTTGATCATATGGATATCCCACCTGGAGTTGAGGCACCATTCCCATGGTTTCCTAGTTCTCCTGGAAGAAATGATTCAAAGGCATCTATGAGTAGCACTTCAACAAATGCAGGTTCACTACTCCTGCCGGATGGTATCAAACATGTTCCCAGCCCAATGGATCTTACTCCTCCCTTGCATTTACCTCTATCTTCAGGTTCTTCGAAATACACCCACATTGGGAATCATTTGTCTTCAAGGAGCAAATCAACCCCAACCACTGAGTTGAATATTGATAATTCACATGGTAAGGGAAAAGTAGCTTCTGCTTGGTTGGATTATTCATCGGGTGTGAAGAAACAAGCTGTTTCTAGTACTGCTAATGTTAGTTCCCAACCCTCCAAGAGTTCTTTGTCTCATAAATATGGCAAGGATGTTCTGCAAACTTTGTCAAAGAGTAAAAGGAAATCTCGTGCTCTTGCATTTTACAACCATTATCCTTCAGGTATGAGTCATGCAAATAATGCTAATGGCGGTAGTAGCCATCCTACTTTGAGCACTCCCACAAATGCACCGCCTGGATGGGGAAACTATATGTCTGTTTGGCAAGATTTGCCCCTAAATATGTTAGATCCTTCTTTGGGCCCTGTTGGGTTGATGCCTGGAAATGCATTTACAAGCTGGGCACAAGGCCCTGCTAGTGATCAACGGGCTGCATCTTCAAAGGATACTTCACTATCCCATACTATTGAGAAGAGAAATATTGATGAAATCCTATTAAACTTCGACTCTTTTAAGAAATTTGACACGGTTGAAGATTTCTCAGATCACCACTATGCCAAGAGTGGCTCTTCTGCAAAACAGGTGAACACTCTAGCATATGTTCTAGTCCTGTTCTACACACGTTAATATTTTTGTTGACACTTATCTTATATTTAATGAATGATACAGCCTCCAAAAAATTGGTCCAAGAAAATTCAAGACGAATGGAAGATTCTGGAGAAAGATCTACCTGGTAAGTAAAAAAATGTCCCTTTTTTGGGGGGTGGGTGGGGTGAGGGGGTGGGTTTGTTTTGACATTAGAGAAATCACATGATTGGGTAGGTGTGGAAGGGACATGTATAATTTTGTTGGTGTTGCACTTGTGGATTGGTGGGGATGTTTGGTTAAAATTGGGAATTGGATTCAGCCAAGGATTTCTATTTGTAGTACTATTTATCAATATTTTGACTCGTTCGATTGGCCCTTCATTGTGGCAAACCTGACGAATGAATTTCATCATTAAAAATGTTTCCCTAAAACCAACATCCCTGATTTTGTACAAATTTCTTGGAGCTCTCTATGTTTTGGGTTGTATTCTGCCAAAATTTTCATATTGAGTTCTCATAGCATACTCTTCTGATGTTTTGACAGATAAAATTTTTGTGCGGGTGTATGACACAAGAATGGATCTTTTGAGAGCTGTGATAATTGGGGCAGAAGGGACACCCTATCATGATGGCCTCTTTTTCTTTGATGTCTACTTTCCCAGCAGTTACCCAAATGTTCCACCTGTACGTTTCTAATTTTCTGGATCTGAAATACTCTTCACAGTATCATTTATATGTTGACATTTTGAAGCTTCATTGTTTCCATGATGTTTGCAGCAAGTCCATTACCATGCTGGTGGCCTTCGGATCAATCCTAACCTATACAATTGTGGGAAAGTGTGCCTGAGCCTTCTCAACACTTGGTCCGGCAGCCAAAAGGAGAAATGGATCCCTGGAACATCAACCATGTTACAAGTTTTGGTGTCTATACAGGGGTTGATTTTGAATGCCAAGCCCTACTTCAATGAGCCAGGGTATGCAAATATGAGTGGTACTCCAAGTGGAGAAGCAAAATCTTTGGAATACAATGAAAGGACATTTATGTTCTCTCTGCAAACAATGGTGTACAACATGAGAAGGCCTCCGAAGGTAAGACACATTTAGAATATTTGAGTTTCTGGCCTAATCTACATGTTTGTTAGGTAGTTGTGTGAAGCTTTTCTCAAATTGATGTATAGCAGTGCTGTGGCAATGGTAAAAATATTTTCACCACCTTATTTTGATCTGATGCTACATTTTGTTTCACTTGTAGCACTTTGAGGACTTTGCAATTGGGTATTTCTGCAAGCATGCCCGTGACATTCTAGTGTCGTGTAAGGCCTACATGGAAGGAGCTCAAGTTGGTTGTCTTGTTAAAGGCGGTGTTCAAGATGTTGATGAAGGCGACAAGAGCTGCTCAGTGCATTTCAAGGACGATTTGGCTGGTTTCATCCCTGTTCTGGTAAGAACTTTTTCACAGATTGGAGCAAAGGATTGCGAAGAGTTTTTTTCGTTAGCCCAAAAGGAAAATGAAGCTGCTACTGCTGCTTCCAGGGTCCCCAACTATAACATGAATTATTGTTGAATAGCTGATTTTGTTACTGAAAATGATTCGGCTGCATGCAAGGTTGTGCTACTCCTCTTCCTCTCTAGGGGTATAAGGTATTATTAGCTTGGGATTTATTGGCATTAGTTGGTTCGAGATGTGTAGAGTGGTAGCGCATTCTCGTCTTCAGAATGCACCAATCGAATTCAGCAATAATATGTGTATATGTGGATATATAACTTCAGCTGTGCATTTTGCTCCTAATTTATGGCAACAACTGCTGAAACGGGCTGGACTTTGTCCGGATGGTTTTTTTTTTTTTCGCTTCTACTAATGTAAATATGATGGAGCGCACTTGCAACGTCAATCTTTTTGATGCCTTTTCTGATATTTTTTTTTTCCTGTTAGACCATAATTTGCTGGTGAGTTATCTGTGGATGTCTGTTAACCTTTTTCCTTGTGTTGAAATGCTTCAGATTCACAACATACTGATGAATGATGATACATACCTGTGGTACGTATTGTGGTGTCTTCTTTAGGAGTTTATGGGATTTTAGTAGTACCAACCTGTGATAAATATTAGTAGTAGTGACAATTTTAGTAGTAGTTTATAAATTAATATTAGAAATTGATTCAAAATGGTTGAGGATTGATGGATGATGCCAACGAACAAAACCCAGAAACATGGTTGAATGAATCCCAATTATGTTTAGAATGGGAATTCTTTCATCGTTTTATGATTATTATTCAATCAAGTTATCGGCGATAAATATTGAAGGGCATATGTTGTTGTGGTTAATTCGGTCTGATTGGCAAACACTGCAATCTTATTGTGTTTGCTCCACGTATGTGTTTCGACTTAAACAATGAACACGGTTAATAGTTAACAGATAAATCAACGAAGCAAATGAAAAGCATAACAAACACATCAATTTGTTAACAAAGTTCGGTTGCAACCTACGTTTGGGATTTTGTTAACACATCAATTCTTTTGAACTCAAAATAACCTCATTATCCGTTCCGAAAACTTCTACACTTAGTCTATTGCACTAACTTAAATTTTGTTATGACACCACGATAATCAATTCCAATATGGCTTTTCTAAGTATTTTTGTGTTGCCATTACTATTACAAATGTCAACATATCTCTTCCATCAATCTTTGTAAAATCATTGACAAAATTTTATGGATACATACTGATATAATCAAGTCTTAATGGATTCGGCGAATGACAATTATCCCATTTAATCAATTCCTAATGGATTCAACAAATGACAATTCTCCCATGCTAAAAACCTCATCCCCTAATCAAATAGTTTAATCATAGTGAATGCTTGATTGGTCCTTCCAATGGGCCCTTTGGATAGCATATACGGAGTATTTTTTTTACTCCCTTCTATCTATTTATTTATTTTTTGAATAACCGGGTATATCAGGCTTCATTGATTAAATAATTTAATCATAGTGAATGCTGGATTGGTCCTTCCAATGGGCCATTTGTTCCTTTATAATTGACACGTTGAGGATTTTGTCATTGTTCATTGAGTAACTTTGATTTGACTTTTTAATACAATTATATAAAATAAAATATAGTCAAGTGGGATCTTGTTAGATTCGTCTAATCGCATAAATTTGAATATCATTTTTTCATAATTTTTACGTGTATGCAATTTGAGTTATTAAGAATTAAAATTTGTGTTGGATTGCATGAAATGTGGGTCCGTGACAAATATTAAGGAACGGAAGTAGTATTTTCTTATTCCCTTCTATCTATTTATTTATTTTTTGAATAACCGGGTATACCTGGCTTCATTAGGCCCAAAATTAATATCTATAGGATCAAGTAAGGATTGAATGGTCGATCTCCCAATACATAATATTGCATACACAAAGCTCGATTTCCTTGAAATGAAACAATAGCATGGAAAATTTGTTAAATACTACCTCTGTCTCGGTGTTTTTGTTATGGATGGTTTTTTGGCACTATTCACTGTTTAACTTTGATTCAAATTTTTATCATAGCTATATAAGAAAATATATAGTCAAGTGAGATCTTATTAGATTCGTCTAATCTTTTAGTTTTGGAAAAAAATGTTAAATCAGTCCATTTTCTTTTCCAAAATTCCAAATCAGTCATTTTTCTATTTTATTACCAAAACAGTCCGCTACAAATGCTAATTATGTCCAAATCAGTCCATTGTTCACTAATTATGCCCTAATTGCTGACGTGGCAAGGGTTTAAATTTAAACGTGGTACTTGGGCATAATATTAGTCATTTTTCTTTTATCATTTGTCAATTCAGTTCTAAACTTTTGTTTTGTTCCATTTAGTCCTCTACCAAAATCAGTCATTTTTATATTAATTGGCCTCCAACCTTTCAAATTATTTCATTTCAGGCCCAGGCCCTTAAATTTTTATTATTATTAGTCCATTTATCAAATAAATGCCCAACATACTTCGGTAAATAAGATTAAACACCAAACCTCATACATTGGGTTTGATTGCCATGTTACCGGGTCTTCCAAGCTCCGGGATTTTACGGACTCCCTCCAACCACCCGACCGCAACCGATGGTTCATTGGTTCTGGTTTCTTTCAACAACAATCAGCACAATTTTACTTTGTTTCCTACCTTAGAACGTAGCAAGGTTTGAGTAAATGATTTAGTTTTAATTTTTTTAAGGTTATGGATACAGAAAACATTGATTTTATTGAAAAACTAGTAAAAATATTATTCAAATATTATTAAAAGTATTAAAAAAAATAGTCTGAATTTTATTGTCCAAGCTTCCTGCATTCATAACCTTCCAAAAAGTAATATTAAATCATTTACCCAAAAATTAAAATTAAATCATTTACTCAAACTTACTACGTCCTAAGGTAGGAAATAAAGTAGGATAGTGCTGATTGTTGCTGAAGGAAACCAGAACCATTGAACCATCGGTTGCAGTCGGGTGGTTGGAGGGAGTCCGTAAAATCTCGGAGCTTGGAATACCCGGTAACAAGGTAGTCAAACCCAATGTATGATGTTTGGTGTTTAATCTTATTTACGAAAGTACGTTGGTCATTTATTTGATAAATGGACTAATAATAATAAAAATTTAAGGTTTTGGGCCTGAATGGAATAATTATAAAGGTTGGAGGCCAGTTAATATAAAAATAACTAATTTCAGTATATGACTAAATGGAATAAAATAAAAGTTTAGGACTGAATTGGCAAAAGATAAAAGAAAAATGACTAATATTATGCCCACGTGTCATGTTTAAATTTAAACCCCTGCCACATCAGCAATTAGGGTATAATTAGTGAACAAGGGACTGATTTGGACATAATTAGCATTTGTAGCGGACTGTTTTGGTAATAAAATAGAAAAAAGACTGATTCGAATTTTTGGAAAAGAAAACGGACTTATTTAACCCATAGTTATCAAAATCGCGATCCTGATCGTAGGATCGCACGATCCTACGATCCCACCCATAAAAAACGATCCGGATCGCCATAGGATCGCAAATATGGTAGGATCGCAGTAGGATCGGTAGGATCGGAGTAGGATCGTAGGATCGCTGAGCGATCCGATCCTACCCCTTTGGGTTTTTTTTTTTTTTTTTTTCCGGAGCAAAATTACTTATTATCTCTAGCTCTTTGTGATTTTGGTCATGATGTTATTTTTGTCAATTTTGTTTAATGTATCTTTGCATATATTGAACTCAAAATTGTTGGGTTCTATGTCAGTGTTTAACTTCTATTGGATCATTAATAAGCATACAATTAACTATCAAATTCTTGTTAAAAATTGATCTAAAATATATATTTTCAATTATACATGTCATCAGTTTAATGAGATAATTAACAAATATTAATTTTTAAAAATATAAATAATAATTTCATAGGATCTTAGCATCCCGATTCGATCCTACGATCCCGATCTTGCAAAGACAAAAACGATCCTACTTAGGATCCCGATCTTGATAACCTTGATTTAACCTTTTTTCCTTTTAGTTTTAGACAATCAACTTTTTATAACTTTTTATTGTACACAATTTAAGTTATTAACCGTTAAAAACGTGTATCGGCATACGTACTGGGTGAGTCCGTAACAAAAATAATGAGACAGATGAAGTATATAACATGATTAGAGGAAAAAAAAAAGACAAATAAGCTTTATAATTTATTTATAGAAAGAAAAAAATAGAAATAAAAGAGTATAATTGATGATGTGAAGGTTTAATTTGTTGAATTGAGTAATGATGTTATTACATGAGAGATCGACACGCGTATATCTTTTTGCTTTTGCCGATTGAATTTTAGATTCATACAATGAAGATTAAATCAATTTGCAATTTACTCTACACGCGTATACTCTACTTATATTTTTACTCTACTTATATTTTCCCTAAATCAAAATATGGTGGCCCAAAAGTGAACATGACTCCTTCTGATGGCCTATTTTAATTATTAAGCCTATTTTAATTATTATTTCTTATAATATATTAAATTTAGTTGATGTTATGAACACTAGTTTTAATATTTCATTTTATAAATAATGGGCTTTGAGAAAGATCACATTAAAAGAGCCCATTAATCAGTTATCTAATTAATTTTCATCAATTTTTTCTTTTACCAATTTTTTTTCGGCAAGTTCTTTTACCAATTAATATTTGTTTAGTACTTATACATATAGTCCATGTAATATAATTAATTTCTTAATTGTAATATTTTTGAGTTAAATATTTTATTAGTTTTATATCGTTGGGTTTTATCAAAAAAATTATCTATATTGACTATAAGCATAATTATTACTGTTGATATTTTTTTTTCGAAACCGAAGCCAGAAAAGTTAAGAAAAATAGCAAAAAAATAAAAGAAAAACAACAAAAATAGAAAAATATCTAATGCGTAATTGAAGATAGGCATAATTGTTATTGTTAATATTCAAAACAATGATCTAAATTTAAAGAAAATAATTAATTGTTATTTTATTTATTATTTTTTTGTTTGAATAAGATTTTTTAGCCTAATAACACTTTCGGGTGAAAATTTGGATTAAATTATAGATTACTAAATATTGTATATATTTAATTCAATTATCTATCTCTAATCAAAATATTATCCATAATATTGTGTGATAATTAATCTGTGTAATGTCGTAATTTTTGGTTATTTAAATACATTATTTAGAATGAATATTTGATTAATATTATGTAGTATACATTATTGTTTAAACTATTGGGTTAATAATTTTGATTTGAACAATTTATATTTCTTGTTTAATCGTTGGTAAATTAATTATATATAAAATTATTGGACGAAATAGTTGGCCAATAACAATTATTTCATACAAATTTCAAGTAAATTTAGGTGCGCGTGTGTGATTTTGTATTCGTCAACTGACCAATATTTTATTATCTTCTTATGCCAACTATATTCTATATATCCTTATCAAATACCATCCCGCCCATTTGGGTGGGGTAATACTAGTCTATATAATAAATTCTGAATACTTTTTGGCATGTACAGACTGTATTGACATTATTGTATATTATATTTTTATCTTCATTCTTATTAAAAATATCAAATGAAGGTTATATCTGTAAATCATTATAATATGATCAAACATATCAACGGCTCTCATCAGGACACATCATAAACGTCACATCATCCTCAAAAAAAGTACCACAAGCTGCCACATATCATCTCTATAATAAATCATGAATTAAATTTAATCTAAATCTTTTTAAAAAAATATACTTCTAAGATTTCATATATATTTAGAAAATAAATCTATATATTAATTAAAAAAATCTTGAGAAAATTTTTCTATGTATTTTAAAAAGATATAATTGAAAACAAATTAAATTATACTATTATATTTGATATTTTGTAAATATTAATTGAAATTATATATTATAATTTTTTTTATAACAATATATTATAAATTCTTTAACTTTGTATATTATATCTATATAATAAATCCTGAACACTTTTTGGCATGTGCAGATTGTTTGCCCTTATTGTATCTTATATTTTTGTCCTCATTCTTATTATTAAAATAAAACATGATCAAACATATCAACGGCTCTCATCATGACACATCATAAACGCCACATTATCCTTTCAAAAATACCATAAGCTGCTACGTGTCATCTAAATGCTTCCTTTGTTTTTTTTTTTTTCACTTCGAAATGTGCAGTGAATTTATGTTATCATTATTTCTTTTGATCCATTGAAAATAAATACTTATGAACATAATCCTAAATTTTATATTTTTAAGTTTATCAAAAGGGCAGCAAATGTATTAGTCGATTTTATGTGTCATATGTTGATCTATTGCCAAGAAAAATGTGAAGACCCAAAAGGTTAATTATATGATTGTCCAATAGAGTTTTTCTTTGCATTGAAGCATGCATAGCATTAAAAATATGTAGTATACTTATAATGATGTGCCAAAATGTATTGGACGATATATTAGCAAGAAAAAGAGAAAGTCCGATGAATGATCATTATATGATAATTGAACAGATTGCTAATGTGATTTAAAATATACACATAAAAAAATGGTTACTGCTTTACCTAAATAACTGATTATAATAATTAGGGCAATAATCAATAAAATTATTATACAATAATTTTATATTCAATGATTAATAACTCATTTTTGGATCCATTCTCCAATATTAAATCATTATTCAAATTTAAGAGAAATGACGAATATAATAAAGTATGATAGTTTGGATTCACTCAATAAAATAAACATGATTGGAGAATGATTGTAAGAGTGATTCATTTACGGGACATTTACATTATATTATGGAATAAAGAAATTTAAAATCATAGCATGTTATTATTATTATTGGATGTCAATGTGACAATATAATAATTTCCTACATACTCACATCTACATGAGTAGTTTTTATATTACAATATTGACATAATGAATAATATACAAGTATGATAACATGCATCCCTTTATATGGCGAAATCATATGCACGCCTTTGTGATTCTTTTGAAGAAAGAAAGATTTACTCTATAAAAAATTTCCCAATCAAATCATACGTCAAGAAATTTCTGAAGTGCACAAAGTTTGACAACTAAAAATATTGATGACAAATTGTACAAAAGTAGCACCAATTGCAGATGATCGAACTATGATAAAGATAAATATGCAAGACTCGATAAAATTTTATGACCTACGTTATATCCAAGAACTGATTGCAGCCCGACGACAACCATCTGATTGCCTGAGTGGTATATGAGCTAAATTTTTTTATTGTTTTGAGAGTTATATTTCTATTTATTGTTAAATTTTAAAATACATACTAATAATAACTTAACATATTATAGTAAACACTAATTCTTATAATCACTACAAAACAATTTTCATAATCTCCATAATATTTTTGAAACTTAACATGTAACAAAAAGTAATTATAATTAAAATTTATTAATTATAAAATTAAGATTAATCTAAAGAAACTAATCGAAACAAAAATTTAAAATCCATTTATAAGATTTAATTAATGAAAAGATGACAAAAAAATTTAAATAATAAATGGTGAATTATTATATTTTTCTTTAGCTTAACAACCAAACAGACTAGAAAATGGATGGTAAGAGTCCATAGCAAACAAATTACAAATGTGAAACGGGTGGGATAGCCGGATAGGGGCCGGGTGGGGAATCAAATCCCCAACCTATAGGTTTGGAGTTCGGGGACTTGACCACTAGGGTAAGCCCCCATCCTCTTGTAACACCCCGGAATTGGTAACCCAGGCCGGGACGCTACCGCCACACCCTTCCAAACAAGACCCGATTAAATCGAGTTTGTTTAAAAGGATGCTAAGGCTTAAGTTGCATCATTGACTTAAAAATATTTAAAACCATTCAAATAAGCCCGAATTTAATCAGAGTATAGCACACATAATAATAATAATAAGCAGTGCGGAAGCAAAAATAAACAGGGCCAAAACATGCGGCCAAAACCAGAGTCTAAGTCCAATGCATAAATCAAAATAAATAAAATGCGACAAGTCTTCTTTTTTTTTAAAAAAAAAAATGGAAATCCCATCCCTCCATGCGATGCTTACTCTGCGAAATCTGAAAGGAAAATAAAACAACAATTTATCAGTACAACGGTACTGCGTAAGTTAATATATAGCACAACGAATTTTAAAAGTTTTTAGAAGAATATACAAAATAATATATTTATTTAAAAGACGAATAAATAAATTAATTAAAAATTCTTACACATATGCCACGAACATTTTACCAATGTTAGTTATGATCGAGGACACCCCATTAACATATCCTAGGGACGAACCCACAGGACCAACCTTTGGGACTTTATACCCACAAGGACTCAAACATATCCTAGGGACGAACCCTTGGGATCAACCTCTGGGACTCGTACCCACGAGGTAAGTGCATGCAGCGGACCCTATACAGACACACTCCGGAGCCCTAGATAACCCATACGGATACATCTAGGAGTATAGACTCATACATCACAATAATCAATGCCGTTTTGGCTGTAAAGAGGGGGCGACATAATTCACCACATTGGGCATCCCACTCGATCAAAACTTACAAAGTTTTAAAACCACATTTTATCATTTCATAATATTTCCACATTTCCAGAATCCATATTCTTCAAAAATGAGTAACACTCGACTCATTGTTCATCGAATAATCAAAATAGCATTTACCGACCAAAAATGCCATTATAACAGTTTCTGAAATCGCCTTTAAAAATGCAGTAAACAATTTTTAAAAATTCTGGAAAAATTACAGTGGCTAGAAAACATCAAAATAAGCATTTTTCATAGAAATAGCCATCTCAAAATTCGGACTCTAAGTAGGTCATTTTAATCGATTTCAGGAAGCTATTGAAATTCAATTCCTCATGCTTCAGTAAATCCGACCACAGTGAGTTCAAAAATTCATAACAATTTCATATGTGCTCCAAAAATCATGAAATTTTACAGGGATAATCTAGACACATAATGGAACAAATTTCATGAAGACATCAAGCGCTAAAAACGATCATAGGCAAGAGTGCATCGAACAACAAAACTGACTACAAACATACATTAAATCTGTTCACACATACGCAGAAAATACCAGATCGAATTTGGGTGACCAAAACTTGTCCAAAAATTATAAAAATTTACAGAGAGCATCTTTAGGACATTAGGAACAAGTTTCATTTTGGAAAGTTCTCCTAAAAATGTACGGATCATGGTCGAATTCATAGAACAATAAGATTGGTCACAAGAAAACCCTATTTGACAGATTTTGTCAATTGAAAAGATAAACCTATATCTCGAGTTATACTCAACCAAAACTCCTAAAAATCGACGTGCACAATACTAACTTACCTTTGAGTGGATTGGAATCAATAAATCCTCAAATCAAAGCCTTAAGATTGTTCCAAAATTCGCAACACAGCCTGCTACTCTTCAATGAACCTATTTTTGAGTTGATTGGGCAATCCTTAGAGTTTAGGCATGAAATCCGAATCCAAAACCAAAGGGAATGAATGAGTACCTTTCTTAACTACGGATGAAGGATTTGGAAGGCTTTCAACTCGTCCAAAATGCTGCTTCCTAGTAGAACACTCACACAACTCACCAACTCCCTCAAGTGAAATCTGATTTTCGGAATAAGGAGAATGGGGGGTGTTTTGGGGGTTGTAATGGGGTATTAATAGGGGTTAATGGCTGGCATAATTTGGATAATGATACTCAAGTTAATGACTAGAATAATTTGGATATTGAATGCTCCAGCAGGACACGTTTCTAGTGGCAGGTTGGCAGGTACATGTAGGGAGACATGAAAAGTTTATCTCATGCTGCATGATTTTCTTTTTTTTTGCCGTTAGTGCTCGAATGAATGGCCATAATGACTGTAATTACTTGTGCAATACCATCCAATTCCTCCTCTAGCCGTTTGAAAAGGACAAGAGTTGATCAGTCTACCTTCATACAAAATGAAAATTTATCCAACCAATGGAATTATTCCTCTACCCAACCGCACTAGTATTCAAATTGAATGAATGCCTTCATCAATTGCTAGTTAACTCAATTGCTAATAATAACAATAATAATAATAATAATAATAATAATAATAATAATAATAATAATAATAATTCCTAAGTGAAATGAATTTTGCTAAATGGAATTTTTTTTTTCGGGTATTTTCTCGGGTATTACAGTCTACCCTCCTTAGAATTCAACTTCGTCCTCGAAGTTGGGTCGCACTCGGAAAGAGAAAACCAATGTAAACAAGTAATTGGCACGCATGGAAATATTTAGGCGAAATATTTAGGCTGCCTCAATTTTTACCTTGATGCGTGACAATTCTCTGCGGGGTATCACATCCTCCCCCCCTTAGGACTACAGTTATGTCCCCATAACTGCTCACGAGTCGTGTTGAAAAAGGTTGGGATATTTCTGCTTCATATCCGCTTCCAACTCCCACGTCGCTTCTTCGGTAC
The DNA here is from genome assembly GCA_030278955.1 of Hygrophila difformis. Taxonomy (NCBI): domain Eukaryota; kingdom Viridiplantae; phylum Streptophyta; class Magnoliopsida; order Lamiales; family Acanthaceae; genus Hygrophila; species Hygrophila difformis. The sequence goes on along the minus strand of JAOANR010000006.1, from coordinate 51,062,495 downwards.
CATGATTAGACCATAGTACTTTTACCATCCTCACGGTCTTGTTTCTTGTGACTCTTTCTTTGACGTCCAGTATCTCGATCGGATACTCCTCATACGTCAGGTCATCATCCAGCTCAATCACATCAGTTTGCAAGACGTGAGTTGGATCGTGCACATATTTCTTCAGCTGAGAAACATGAAACACGTTGTGCACCCGTGATAATTCCGGTGGAAGAGCCAATCGGTAGGCCAAGGTACCTACACGGTCTAAAATCTCGTATGGACCAATGTAACGAGGACTCAACTTCCCTCGTTTGCCGAATCGCATCACCCCCCTCATGGGTGACACCTTTAGCATAACCTTGTCTCCCACTTGGAATTCCAACTCTTGTCGCCTCGTATCGGCATAGCTCTTTTGGCGATCTTGTGCGGCCTTCATCTTTTGTTGGACAATCTGGATCTGTTTACTCATATCTTCAATGAGCTGAGGTCCAACAACTACAGAATTTTCATCCTTTGTCCAGCAAATCGGACTGCGACACTTGCGTCCGTATAGAGCTTCGAATGGTGCCATGCCAATGCTAGCATGGTAACTGTTGTTATACGAGAATTCAATTAGCGGCAAGTGGTTCTCCCAACTTCCCTTGAATTCAAGTACACACGCTCTAAGCATATCTTCAAGTGTTTGTATCGTCCGCTCAGTTTGACCGTCGGTCATCGGATGAAAGGCTGTGCTCATCTTGATTTGGGTTCCCAAGGCTTCTTGTAATTTTGTCCAAAAATTTGAGACAAATCTACTGTCTCGGTCCGAAATAATATCATGTGGCACTCCGTGCCTTCGAACCACATTATCGATATATGCCTTGGCTAGTTGATCCATCGACCAATTGTCTTTCATTGGTATAAAGATGGCAGTCTTTGTTAACCGATCAACTATTACCCAAATTTTGTTCATCCCTCGAGGAGATCTTGGTAAGCCCGAGACAAAGTCCATGGAAATACTATCCCATTTCCAACTTGGGACCTCCAACGGTTTCACCAATCCCAATGGCTTTTGCCGTACTGCCTTTACCTTTTGGCAAGTTATGCATTTAGCCACAAAATCCGCAACATCTTTCTTCATTCTCGGCCACCAATAGATTTTCTTCAAATCTTTGTACAGCTTATCACCACCAGGGTGTACTGAATAAGGCGTACTGTGGCCTTCTTCCATCAATTTTTGCTTCAATTCCTCACACTTGTGAGGAACGCACCACCTCCCTTTAAAGCGAATACTCCCGTCATCGTGGATTGTGAATCCTACCGCTTTTCCCTCGTCCATCTTCTCCTTGATCCTCTTGAGATTCTCATCATCCGGCTGAGCTGCCAGAATCTCGTCAAATACGGTAGATTCAATCGTCACGGCATTCACCCTTTCCACCACAGTCCCATAATGGACTAGTTCAGTTTCCAACCTTGCTAAGTCCATATATAGTCCTGACGGTAAAATAAGAGTGTTTGTCGTGTGCTTCGCCTTTCGGCTCAATGCGTCTGCCACGACGTTTGCCTTTCCTTCGTGATAGGCTATATCCAGGTCGTAGTCTTTGATTAACTCAAGCCATCTCCGTTGCCTCATATTTAACTCCTTTTGAGTAAATATGTACTTGAGGCTCTTGTGGTCCGTGAACATCCGACACGTTCGTCCGTATAAGTAGTGTCGCCAAATCTTGAGAGCGAACACCACCGCGGCTAATTCTAGATCGTGCGTCGGATAATTCTCCTCATGCGGCTTGAGTTGTCGTGATGCGTAGGAAATAACCCTCTGGTTTTGCATAAGTACACACCCGAGTCCTTCTTTTGAAGCGTCACTGTACACTTCAAAATCTTCCGTTTCTGATGGAAGTATCAGGACTGGCGCTGTTGTAAGTCTTTTCTTGAGTTCATGGAAAGACTTTTCGCACTCTGTAGTCCATTCGAACTTTAATCCCTTCTTCAGCAGTTGGGTCATTGGCCTTGCAATCTTGGAAAAATCTTTCACGAATCTTCTATAGTATCCAGCTAGTCCAAGAAAGCTTCTTACTTCTGTCTGACTCGTCGGTGCCGGCCAATCAATCACTGCCGATATTTTTGCCGGGTCAACCGACACTCCCTTAGCCGATACTATGTGCCCCAAAAATGCGACTTCCTTCATCCAAAACTCGCATTTCGACAGTTTTGCGTACAGCTGATTTCTCCTCAGAGTTCCGAGCACTTGATGCAAGTGTTTCGTATGCTCCTCATCGTCCCTTGAGTAAACTAGAATGTCATCGATGAATACGACGACACAAGAATCTAGCAACTCTCGGAAAACACTATTCATGAGGTTCATGAATACTGCGGGAGCGTTTGTGAGACCAAAGGACATTACGGTGAATTCGTAGTGCCCATATCTCGTACGAAACGCTGTCTTCGGTATATCCTTCTCGGCTATACGCAGTTGGTGGTATCCCGATCTCAGGTCGATCTTGGAAAATACCGAAGCTCCCCTCAGTTGATCGAAAAGGTCTTCGATCCTGGGTAGCGGGTACTTGTTCTTAATCGTGACTTGATTAAGACCTCTGTAGTCTATGCATAACCGAAGTCCACCGTCCTTCTTTTTAACGAATAGGACTGGCGCTCCCCAAGGTGACGTACTCGGTCGAATATAACCTTTTGATAACAACTCTTCTAGTTGTTCCTTCAGCTCTTTCATTTCTGCTGGCGCCATGCGATAAGGTGCCTTGGATACCGGTTCGGTTCCAGGTACCAGATCAATCGTGAACTCAATCTCTCGCTCAGGTGGCATCCCTGGAATATCTTCGGGGAAAACGTCAGGATATTCATTTATGACTGGGATCTTGTCGATCTTGTTTCCCTCATCGTTGAGGTTATGCACATAGCATGCATATAAGTGATAGCCCTTCCGTATGAGGTTGTAGAACCTCAAGGCATTCACTACCTTAGCGTTTTTCTTTCGAGGCTGCATGTAATACACAACCTTCCTCCCTCGACTCTTGGCTAAGGAAATCTTCTGCTTCTGGCACTCAATAACAGCTTTATATTGAGTCAGAAAATCCATGCCTAAGATGACGTCGAAATCCCCAAGATCAAACTCAATTAGATTCGCAAAGAATTCTAGATTCTTGATTACTATCGGGGTTCCATCGTATCGTTTCAAACACGATATCACCTTGCCCGATGGTAATTGAATTCCTAAGTTAATGTTCGTAGGCGCTGGTAGATCTAAGGCAGATATAATCCTCGTAGATATTAAAGAACAGCTCGCGCCTGAATCGAACAAAACTTTAACGGGTACGCTTAAAGCAGTAAACGTACCAGTGATCACTTCTCCCTGAGCGGCCAAATCCGCTTGGTTGATCACGTTCAAGCGTCCCACGGCCCCGCCTTGATTTCTCTGCTGGTTGTGATTCTGGGGTGGCCCTTGAGCTTGTTGGAACCTTTGTCCTTGATTGTTATGCTGATTCGGCCCAGTTGGGTGATTCCCAGTTGGTCGAATCACTAAGTCCAGCCTCTTCTCGATTGTCTCCTCTCGAATTCTACAATCCCTTCTCAGGTGGCCATCTCTGCCACACCTATAACAAGACCCAGGTTTCGGGCATTCGCGCACCAGATGCGGAATGTTGCATTGCGGGCATCGGGGTATGAAAGCACCCTGATTCCCAGGCCTCCGATTTCCATTCCCTCCTTGGTTGAACCCTTTGTTCTCAATTCTTCTCTGTCCTCCATTCTTCGCCAGGTCGTTCCCTCTCCTAAAGTTGTTACCACTGTTGTTGCTCCGGTTCCTCTTATCAAATTGATTCGAGCCCCTGCTCGACTCCCCATGGTCCTTGCGCTTCAGCTGTTGAACCCGTGCGATTGCCACTGCACGATCGTAAACAGCCTGCAGAGTTGTGTGCTGTCCGCCAACTAGAATCTCTCTGATGCTGAGGTTTAGCCCCATCTCAAATTTCTGGGCTTTGTCAGCATCAGTCGGTACCAATCTTGGAGCGAAACGGACGAGTTCCTTGAACCTCGTATAGTACTCCTGTACTGTCTGAGTACCCTGACGAAGGTTGATAAACTCTTCGTATTTAGCCGTTTTCGTGCTAAGAGGGTAAAATCTCTCTCTCATCATCTCCTTGAATTCTTCCCAAAAATAAACTTGCTCACCATCAGCTAATCCTCCTTGGTGGTTTTGCCACCATTCATCCGCCTCCCCACTTAAATAGTACGTAGCTACTCTCACCTTCTCATTCTCGGGACATCTGACGGCGTTCAAAAGCTTATCAAATGTCCTCATCCAGTCTTCTAGCTTTGCGGGATCCTCTTGTCCCTCGTAATGGGGCGGCTGGTATGGGTTTACCATTGCCAGATAGTTAATACGGGCTGCCGGCGGAGGTACCGCCGCTTGGGCCCTATTAACTTCGGCGTTGCCCAGTGCTATGAGGACTTGCTCTACAGTCCTCAACCGTGCGTCTACAACATTGGGTACAGCGCCCGCCTGTCCTCCAACGTTAGGTGGGTTTGCACCCACTGGCCCATTTGCCCCGTCCGGGTTCAGTGGTGCGCCACCTTCGGCTGGTACATTAGGGTGGGCGTTGTTAACAGCAGGGTTTTCCCTTCGCGGTCTTCCCCTTGGCGGCATTCTGTTAGATAAGCACGCAAGGGTAAGAATCAAATTCTACGGTAGGTTAGTAGTCAAGTTAGTAAGTTCTAACATCTCAAGTACGCAGAATTCTAAAAGAGACGACGCAACAAAGGAAAAAGGAAAATGCTTCACTAGATCATTTAGGAAAAATATTATAAAGCAGCTACAATGGAAGGCAAATCAAGGTAATATAAAATACGGAAAGCAATAGATAATCCAACGATATGATACGATCAATCTAGTAGATAATCGGGAGAATAGCCGAGGAGTGCCCTGTCATGCTCATACTCGCCATCGGAGTCAAGAGGTATCGGTGGGTCCACTACCTCTGCCTCTGGTTCCTCCTCATCCACGCCCTCAATATCAATATACATGTCCGGATCCTCCTCCTCTTCCTCTTCCTCCTCAGGTTCCGGTGCATTGAGTCGGTTTTGAAGGTCAACAATCTCATGCTCCAAAGTGAACACACGTCCCCTAAGCATGTGGTTGTTGTGTTGCTCCTCATGAAACAGAGTTTCAAGAGCAGCGATACGGCCCAAATCCTCCTGTCGAGCATTCCTCAACTTCTCCAACTCTTTCTCGATACCTTTTACATGGTCCTTATATGCACTAACCTCATCACGGCTATGTCTTAACTCATGCATGATGCTAGTCATCGAACATAGCATATCGGTCATCATGTTAAAAAGCTTTGGGTCGGCCATCTAAAAATAAATATTTAACAAATCAATATCTTGCACATTTCAAGCACATATGTTAATGCATATGCAACCCCCAAAAATAATATTTTGAGACTTGTCGAATTTTTGAGATATATTTTTCCATGGGTTTTAAAATAAATTTCCTTTCCATGGAAATAATATTTAAAAAGCTTAAAAATAATATTTAATATTTTGGGCCTCTATATTGGGCCGAAAAATAATAGTTTTTTAAAAAATAAGTATTTCGGGCTCTGATACCACTTTGTAACACCCCGGAATTGGTAACCCAGGCCGGGACGCTACCGCCACACCCTTCCAAACAAGACCCGATTAAATCGAGTTTGTTTAAAAGGATGCTAAGGCTTAAGTTGCATCATTGACTTAAAAATATTTAAAACCATTCAAATAAGCCCGAATTTAATCAGAGTATAGCACACATAATAATAATAATAAGCAGTGCGGAAGCAAAAATAAACAGGGCCAAAACATGCGGCCAAAACCAGAGTCTAAGTCCAATGCATAAATCAAAATAAATAAAATGCGACAAGTCTTCTTTTTTTTTTTAAAAAAAATGGAAATCCCATCCCTCCATGCGATGCTTACTCTGCGAAATCTGAAAGGAAAATAAAACAACAATTTATCAGTACAACGGTACTACGTAAGTTAATATATAGCACAACGAATTTTAAAAGTTTTTAGAAGAATATACAAAATAATATATTTATTTAAAAGACGAATAAATAAATTAATTAAAAATTCTTACACATATGCCACGAACATTTTACCAATGTTAGTTATGATCGAGGACACCCCATTAACATATCCTAGGGACGAACCCACAGGACCAACCTTTGGGACTTTATACCCACAAGGACTCAAACATATCCTAGAGACGAACCCTTGGGATCAACCTCTGGGACTCGTACCCACGAGGTAAGTGCATGCAGCGGACCCTATACAGACACACTCCGGAGCCCTAGATAACCCATACGGATACATCTAGGAGTATAGACTCATACATCACAATAATCAATGCCGTTTTGGCTGTAAAGAGGGGGCGACATAATTCACCACATTGGGCATCCCACTCGATCAAAACTTACAAAGTTTTAAAACCACATTTTATCATTTCATAATATTTCCACATTTCCAGAATCCATATTCTTCAAAAATGAGTAACACTCGACTCATTGTTCATCGAATAATCAAAATAGCATTTACCGACCAAAAATGCCATTATAACAGTTTCTGAAATCGCCTTTAAAAATGCAGTAAACAATTTTTAAAAATTCTGGAAAAATTACAGTGGCTAGAAAACATCAAAATAAGCATTTTTCATAGAAATAGCCATCTCAAAATTCGGAATCTAAGTAGGTCATTTTAATCGATTTCAGGAAGCTATTGAAATTCAATTCCTCATGCTTCAGTAAATCCGACCACAGTGAGTTCAAAAATTTATAACAATTTCATATGTGCTCCAAAAATCATGAAATTTTACAGGGATAATCTAGACACATAATGGAACAAATTTCATGAAGACATCAAGCGCTAAAAACGATCATAGGCAAGAGTGCATCGAACAACAAAACTGACTACAAACATACATTAAATCTGTTCACACATACGCAGAAAATACCAGATCAAATTTGGGTGACCAAAACTTGTCCAAAAATTATAAAAATTTACAGAGAGCATCTTTAGGACATTAGGAACAAGTTTCATTTTGGAAAGTTCTCCTAAAAATGTACGGATCATGGTCGAATTCATAGAACAATAAGATTGGTCACAAGAAAACCCTATTTGACAGATTTTGTCAATTGAAAAGATAAACCTATATCTCGAGTTATACTCAACCAAAACTCCTAAAAATCGACGTGCACAATACTAACTTACCTTTGAGTGGATTGGAATCAATAAATCCTCAAATCAAAGCCTTAAGATTGTTCCAAAATTCGCAACACAGCCTGCTACTCTTCAATGAACCTATTTTTGAGTTGATTGGGCAATCCTTAGAGTTTAGGCATGAAATCCGAATCCAAAACCAAAGGGAATGAATGAGTACCTTTCTTAACTACGGATGAAGGATTTGGAAGGCTTTCAACTCGTCCAAAATGCTGCTTCCTAGTAGAACACTCACACAACTCACCAACTCCCTCAAGTGAAATCTGATTTTCGGAATAAGGAGAATGGGGGGTGTTTTGGGGGTTGTAATGGGGTATTAATAGGGGTTAATGGCTGGCATAATTTGGATAATGATACTCAAGTTAATGACTAGAATAATTTGGATATTGAATGCTCCAGCAGGACACGTTTCTAGTGGCAGGTTGGCAGGTACATGTAGGGAGACATGAAAAGTTTATCTCATGTTGCATGATTTTCTTTTTTTTTGCCGTTAGTGCTCGAATGAATGGCCATAATGACTGTAATTACTTGTGCAATACCATCCAATTCCTCCTCTAGCCGTTTGAAAAGGACAAGAGTTGATCAGTCTACCTTCATACAAAATGAAAATTTATCCAACCAATGGAATTATTCCTCTACCCAACCGCACTAGTATTCAAATTGAATGAATGCCTTCATCAATTGCTAGTTAACTCAATTGCTAATAATAACAATAATAATAATAATAATAATAATAATAATAATAATAATTCCTAAGTGAAATGAATTTTGCTAAATGGAATTTTTTTTTCGGGTATTTTCTCGGGTATTACACCTCTAAACTCCAAAACAATCTTAGAATTAGTTTGCTTTTTGTATATATGCAAAATTATGCTTTGGGAGAGGCAACACTTAAATACCTACCAAATCCTCAAGGAATTAGTCTTAGGTCCAATGTGGTATGGAGATATCTGGTATAAGCCCAAAAATATAAATAATATTCTTTAAAAACTGTAGGGATAATAGCCAAAATAGACAACATATTAGTGAGTAAAATGATATTTTTTTAGAACCTTAATCATGCATGATATTGTTAGGTCCAAGTTTGGATAGAATGGTGAAGATAATCGAGGTTATAATGGCGTTGTCAACATGGTTGAAGAACAACATAACTGACTGCGGGGAGTTGAAGAACAAAAAGGATGCTGATGTAGCAAACGCTATTACAACAGATTGATGAAGAATTATTTTTGGCAATGTTCGTTGTTAAGCTCATGTAATCCAAAAAGAAATTATATTCTCATTTTATAAACTCATATAAGTTCAACACCCATGCGCAGCGGGCGATATAATCTACTACTTATAAAGACTCGATGGAAAAAGTGGGAAAATATGATGCAATATTATAATTTTGTAATTGGTTAAAAATAACACCAGAAAAGATCTATATAAACACCAAAAAACCACTCGGAATTAACTTGTCACCTTGCAAAAAAATAATAATAATAAAAAAATAACACTTTAATCTTTTCCATTCCCACTGTATGTTCATTGTTGTTTTATATAGTTTAAGAGAGACTAATTAATGCCAATTTCAATTTTCATGGAACCCTACGTGTTATATTCATGTCGGCAAACATGTCTAAGTCAGAGTAGTAGCGTTCACACATCTCTTTTTTTAGCGTTCACACATCTCTTGATAATAGCTATATTAATGATATTAATTTTTGTTATTCATTTTTTTTAGTATATATTTCATGATTAAAATTTTATAACAGTCTTCAAAAGTTAAGCTCTTCTCTCCCAATCCCTTTCTATCTCTCTGGTTGTGTTTGGAATAAACCCAATCCAGAATTTTTTTATTTTAAAAAGTTAGTGGATTTAGAGAGTTCATAGACTTACATAGAGTTGATTGATTTTGTGTAAACTCCATGTAGAGTTTGGCTAGAGTATGATGATTTTTAGAAATCTTGGATTGTTTAGAGAGATTTTGTTTAGTTATACTTTATAAAAGAATCCATTAAAATCTATAAAGATTTAAAATCCATGAACTATTGAATACCTCAAAATTTTTAAAGACTTTTTAAAAATCTGTATTGAATACACCTAGATTTTTAAAGATTTTTAATTTTAAAATTTGTATTGAATACACCTGAATTTTTAAAGACTTTTTAAAATCTAAATTGAATACACCACAACTTTAAAAGTCCAAAAAAATCCTATAGACTTTAGATTGAATACACGACCATTCTTGATATTTTAGGAGCCATTGGAAAAAATAAAAAAATGGGCCCCATTAAATTTAAATAAATACATAATTTAAAAATTATTCGAAGAAAGTATGTCGATACTAAACTTTTTTCTCTCGCTGATTTAAAATTATAAAAGAAATCAAACTTATTGTAATTTTTAGGAAAGTAAAGATCAAATGAGAAATCATTTTTTTGTTTGTTTAGTAAAAAATTTAGTTTTTTGTCGCATTGAAAGAAAGAAATATTAAAACTTTGAAATAAATTTTGGGCCCCTCCTAACTGTGGGTCCTAGCGCCATTGTATTTCTGGCCGCCCCTCCGAATCTGTCCTGCAAATAGTTTAAAACACTATGGGGTGTTTGACAAAATAATTATTTTGAATCAGCTAATTTTGTAAGACATAATTTTTAACTGAGATAAAATAACTTTAAACAGTGTTTAATCACTCTTTTTGAATCCGCTGCAAGGAGTAACATTTTGAATTTCAACGTCAAAATGTTGGTCTCAAAATATTCATGTAATTAATTAACAACTGATTGAACTAATTTATTACTCATGTAATCAGCTAATAACTAATTGCCAAATGGGGTCTATATAGTAACACTAATTTTAGCAACCATTTAATTTTAATTACTGAACTCTAAACGCTTATTTCCCCAACACTTAGCTTTTCAATTTCAACATCTAAACTTTAATTTTAAACTATAACACCAAATACCATTACTAAAAATCATATCAATTTATAACTCTTTTTTACTCAACTCCAAACCTCTAACTTCAATTTCAAAATTGAAAATTTTAAAGTCTAATTAATTTTCAATAATAGCATTGTCTCTCTCTATCTCTGTCTCATGTCTTGTCAATTACTACAAGTGAATTAAATAAGACTATAAAAATTGACCAACACGTAGGGGTGAAAGTGGGGCGGATAATATCCGTCCGATCCGACACTGTATTCGATTATATTCGAATCCGAATTCGAATTTTTATATCCGGCGGATATGGTACAGGATATGGGATTGTAAATATCCGTCCGTATCCGAAAAATCCGAATATAATGCGGATATTATCCATATTTTCTATCCGAATATCCGAAAATTTATATATATTTTTATATGTATAATATAGTATATTATATTAACTATAAAATAAATAAGTAATACTATATATACAAATATAATCAAAAGCTTGAAAGTCATATGTAATTTATTAAATCAAATCATATCAATCAACTCAACTATACCATTAGGTTCTTTGCATCAAAACTAGGTTATTTGCATCAAAACTGTAGTGATGTTATTTAGATGTTTTGAATGAAATAATTAATGATCTTGGAAAATTTAAAAATTTAGTTTAGCTTACATAGTAGTATATTCTGATTTCACTCTATAAATTATAATAAAAAATTAATTTTAGTAATTATAAGATATCCGAGTTAAAATCCGAATCCGTCTCGTATCCGTTTCCCGAAATATTTGAATTCGTATTTGTATCCGGCCTATTCGTATCCGATTCCATATTCGACAAAAAAATATGGGATAGGATACGGGATGAGTACTATCCGCCCGTATCCGTCCCGTTTTCACCCCTACCAACACGTATGTATTCCAAACGATATTAAAAGTTTAAATAATGATAATAATACATTATTATTATTATTATTATTATTATTATTATTATTATTATTGTAACACTCCATTTTTAGCCCAGCGGAAAAATAGGGTGCTACAGATGATATTAGAGCCAGACCGCGACCGCGTGCTGACTGCTGTGATATTCAGGCGCCTGACGGGGTGAAAGATCCACGGGAAGTGGATGGTTGTGGCGTCCAAGGATGTGGATGGCCGAGTGCAATGAGGACGTTGCGATTTTTAGGAGGAGGAGTGTAATACCCCAGAATATGGCTTAAATGGAGTAAAATAAGCTATTCATACAAACAAGGTACCTTTCTTTCTTGGTAACCATCCTATAAGAACTCCAAAGTTAAGCGTACTTGTCTTGGGGTAATTCTAGGATGGGTGACCTCCTGGGAAGTCTCTTAGGGTGAACGTGAGTGAAGCCAAAGCGCACTGGAAAGAGCTCATATTGGTTTGTGGGGACAGTCTTCACTCTGGAGTCGGAAACATCTAGAGTAATACCATGTCTTTCTGCTGCGCCGAAGATGGGGGTGTTACAGATGGTATCAGAGCCAGACCGCGACCCCGTGCTGTGGCATTCAGGCACCTAGCGGGGTGAAAGATCCACGGGATGTGGATGGTTGTGGCGTCCAAGGATGTGGATGACCAAGCGCAACGAGGACGTTGCGATCTTAAGGGATGGAGGAATGTAATAACCCGGAATATGGTTTAAATGGATTGTAATAAACTACTCATACAAACAAGGTACATTTCTTTCTTGGTAACCATTCTATAAGAACTTCAAAGTTAAGCGTGTTTGCTTTGGGGTAATTTTAGGATGGGTGACCTCCTGGGAAGTTTCCCAGTGTGTGCGTGAGTGAGGCCAAAACGCACTGGAAAGAGCTCATGTTGGTTGTGGGGTGCTTGCTTTGGGGTAATTTTAGGATGGGTGACCCTCTGGGAAGTTTCCCAGTGTGTGCGTGAGTGAGGCCAAAACGCACTGGAAAGAGCTCATGTTGCTTTGTGGGGACAAACTTCACTCTGGAGCCGGCAACATCTAGAGTAGCACCCTGTCTTTCCGATGCGCCGAAGTTAGGGTGTTACATTAGTACTTCTATTTAATGTAGGGGTATATTAATGTTTAAAATGGGGGTAAATTAGGAATTTAGGTGATATGATTGTAATGATTTTGGATTTTTAATTGATTTATTTATGTGTGATGTGATAGTTGTGTGTTTGAAATTTTAATATACTCTCTCTGTCCCAAAATTTTGGTCACTTTCTCCTCTGCACAAAATCCAATTCACTTGTTTAATGCTTCGTATCTCAAAATCGATTTAAGTAAAAACTATGTAGCATGTACTTCTATTGTATAACTACATTAATAGACGATTCTAACAACACCACACTTGACTATTTTTTTTTCTTCTTATATTACTATGCTAAAATTGAGTTAAAGTTAAAAAGTGAACAGTGTCAAAAGTCAAATGTGACCAAAATTATTGGGACGAAGGGAGTATTTATTTATTAATATGATGTAATGATAGTGGGTTTGGTAATTAGAGTGTGTAATTAATTCCTAAAAGGCAAATGTGACAATTGTAATTGGACCGACCAAAAAGAAAAATAGGATGGAACTAGTGGGACGGGCTGAGTAATAAATTTCAATTTGAAGTGTAAATCTAACTAAGAATGATTAAGTCTAAAATCTACCAGTATATGATATAGGGTATGTTTGGGAGTGAGCATATTGCAAACACTACAAGAAAATTCGCGTTTACCGACCAGTATTTGCAGTCGGTAACCCCAGGATGCGGGTCGTTTCGGGGCTTACCGACCGCACCACCGATTGCATAATGCGGTCAATAATCTGCTGGTAGGACTTTTTCCCCTGACCAAAGAATTTTGTCGTCGGGACCTTGCCGACCGCACGGTGGTCGGTAAATTTCCCCACCGAAATACCGACCGCAAATGTGGTTGGTATTATCTGGTCCCAAAAGGTCACGGAGAAATTTACCGACCGCAATTTGCGGTCCACGACTTATGTATTCTGTTATCATTTCCGATCGGATTATCCATTAATCCAACTAGTAGAAGATTATAAATGGATCGATTTTTTTGATTTCCATTGGAGATTAGGAATAGATGGACTCTCTATAGGACCCATTTTACTGACGGGATTCATCACCACTTTAGCTACCTTAGCGGCTTGGCCGGTTACTCGAGATTCACGATTTTTTCATTTCTTGATGTTGACAGGGCGGTGCTCTGACCAATTGAACTACAATCCCAGTGAAATAAGGGATCTAGCAGAAGATTTTATTCTTTTTATTTTCATATTGGGGTTTATACAATCTCATGGTGGATTGGCGAATTATTGGGCCGAGCTGGATTTGAACCAGCGTAGACATATTGCCAATGAATTTACAGTCCGTCCCCATTAACCGCTCGGGCATCGACCCAGGAAAAATGAATTTTAGGCTTATTGATAATCCATGATCAACTTCCTTTCGTAGTACCCTACCCCCAGGGGAATTCGAATCCCCGTTGCCTCCTTGAAAGAGAGATGTCCTAAACCACTAGACGATGGGGGCCGACCTGACCAACCTACCTGATACTATCATCATAGTATGATCAAATTTTTGAAATTGTCAATACAATATAATGGAATGATTAGATCCTTTAGATCTTTCCATTTTTCAGAATTGTCTAGAATTTTTGGATTTGTCATTCCTATTCATGAATTAGGGTGGAAGAAGGGAGGGGATTCTCGCGCGCGGAAAAGGATCCAATGAATTCGAAAGAATTGAACGAGGTTCGATCGAACTAATCCGTTGACACAAATAGTTCATGGGAGAAAGTTGAGTTATTTAGGTCCTGGCGGACTAATAGGGCGAACTGCTAGTTTTCGGATACGAGATATTCATCCTAGTCACTATGGTCGTATTTGCCCAATCGACACATCTGAGGGAATCAATGTTGGGCTTATTGGATCCTTAGCAATTCACGCGAGGTTGGGTAATTGGGGATCTCTAGAAAGCCCGTTTTATGAAGTCTCAGAGAAATCAACGATGCTTTATTTATCACTGGGCGTAGATGGATACTATATGTTAGCGGCGGGAAATTCTTTAGCCTTGAATCAGGCTATTCAGGAAGAACAGGTTGTTCCAGCTCGATACCGTCAAGAATTCCTAACTATTGCATGGGAACGGGTTCATCTTCGAAGTATTTTTCCCTTCCAATATTTTTCTATTGGAACTTCCCTCATTCCTTCTATTTTATGAAAAAATGTGCTCAGGAAGGCTCGAACCACCCACCCCAACATCAGCATCCTCAACCCTAACCACCTTTGCCAACCCTTTATACCATCAATGGAAACCCGCCATGTATCACATATAATAATTCATTCCCAAGTATTCCCCAAATGTTGAAGTCGGGATTCGAACCTTAGTCTCCATTTTTCTCACCCGCGCGCGTGCCACGCGGATGCACAAGCTTTCATGTCATCATATGCGATGTGTTATATATATAATATATTTAACTATAAATGCATAAATTAATAACCAAAAAATAAAATAAAAACTGATATTAATTAAATAAATAATAAAATAATTCATTAATTAAATAAAATATAAAATTGAATTAAATGGGTAAAATTAATTAAATCACTATTAAATTTAAGAAATGAAATCAAAATTATAATTATATATGTATCTATAATTAAAAAATATTTTTAATATTTATTTTTTCTTTATATTATTTTAATGAATAAATAATTAAATTATCAAATAAATAAATAATTAAATGGCTCAAATAAAAAATAATTAAATTTTAAAAATAATCAAAGAAATTTTTTATAAAAATATAAAATAAATGGAAAAAATTTTAGAGACCGCAAATTCGGTCGGTAGATTATATTTTTTAAAAAATAATTAAAATTTAAAAAATTGGAAAAAGTACCGACCACAAATACGGTCGGAAATGCGGTCGATAATACGGACCGCAATAATATTGATCGGCGTAGTGGTTGCCGTAAAAGCCGGGCCCCAGTAACGGCTCCTTTTTACTGACCACCAGGTGCGGTCGGTGTTGCGGTCGGTAAATCCGACCCGCATCCTGGTGGTCGGTGATTTCGATCGGTATTTTTTATTTTTCTTGTTGTGAAATAGCAAATAGCAGATATGAACAGTAGATTTGACCAGATGATAGTAGTAGCATATTTGATTAAATGTGTTTGGTAGATTAGCATATAACAATCAACAGATACATGTGAAATGACATATAAGGACAAAATTATTTTGATTAAATAAATATTTTAGTTTTATAAATATTAAATAAAATTAAGGTTTCCTCTTAACTCTCCAATACTCATTTTTGTTCTTATAATTATAAGAAATGCAATCATTTTCATTATTTTTAAAATATGATTATTATTTGTATTATAGATGAATATAATTTACTATGAGTATTATTCTGTTATAGAAAATATTGTGAAAATAAATGATGAATGTAGTTTTCAATTATGTTTTAAAAAAATAAAATTCCTATATATCTACTATAAATATCCAATTAAAATACTGGACAATAAACATGGCAATTGATAGCATTATTATAGCAATGATCAGAGAGCACCTTAAGCAATTACAACAGACGAAATGAGAAGGGAGGAGAGGATGTGCGCAACCCTTTGTCTTTTGAAAATCATTCAGAGAAAGAGAAATAGAAGGAAGAGGAAAACACACACAGATAATGAGTATTTTAGTCTGAAAAGGAAACATATAAATTCAAGCACATGTGATTTTAGTAGATTGGGAGAAGTATGCCTTTAGAATATGCTCATTACCAAACACTACAAAAGATCATATTCATGCTACCCAATCTACTAACATCCAAACATCCTCATGGTCTAATTTGGCGGCGGAAGCGACTGGCACTTTCTTTCTAAGGGCTAGCTGATTCAATTTCTCGCTTTATTTCTTCTTTTTTCCTTGTTGCTTTTCTATTTTTTCTTTTTCCTTTCTCTAGTTCATACTGGTTGTTGTGCAAAAAAATATAGTAATATTATAGTAGTAGGATAGAGAATCATGTAGCGAATGGCTTAGCAAAACATTTTACATTAATTGAAGAATTTTATACAACCTGGGTTTTTCCTCTATATTCCATTCTTGGGAACTTGGCGACGGATGCGTCTGGCTATGATTCCTAGGTGTAGAACAGAAAATTTAATAGACAAGCAACTGCAAATAATTTTATTAATTCACAACCACGGTCTATACAATTTACAGAATTATAAAAGAATATAAGAACATCAAACGATTTGGTGGTTCGACTTCCAGAACTCCTTTGACTCCTCCAACATTTGAAGACTTTGAAGTGTATTTGATACTTCCTCTATGGCTCCTTTGGATTTCTGCAGCATTTTGTTGCTGTAGATCTCAAGTGCTTGAGTCTTGAGAATGAGTAGGGTATCCAGAGGTGACCCTAATTTGTGAGCGGACTCCTCTATTTATAGAGGAAAAATGGTGGACGATGGGCCGATTTCGGTGGGCCGGTCCAACCCACGTCTCCATCGGGTCATTGAGCATGTGGGCCTTTCATCTGGGCTTGTTCACATTGACTGATTTCCATGGACTGGCATGCTTCAAGTGTCCATTGAATCATAGGCTTGTGGGTCTTTCATTTGGACTTATCCACGTTAGCCCAATATCAATGCATTTGACTTGATGCACCCAAGTAGTCCGATAAATATTAATAATTACTTTAAGCATTTAATTTATTTAAAATGCCTAAAAATAATTAAATTAATATTTAAAACATGTGTCATATTGTTATTGACGAACAAAATTTACGTGTTTACATATGTCCCTCGAGACTTGTTGACGGTAACAAAATATTTGAAACGTGAACGAGTCTCGAAACATTTTTTTGTTGATTTTTTTGGCAAGTCTCGAAACATCCTCTTTTTTTTGTTGATTCTTTTTTCTTTATTTTGCAAGAAATTCCTTGTTTGCAGCATGATCCATTTACAACGGATTTGCATCAAATCATCACTGCTTTCCATAATTTCCTCTCCTGTGCACATTTATTCTGGCTTGATTATGCTTTGGAGATTTTCAAACTTTCCATCATACAATATCTAATCGGAAATTATTTCCACGATTCTTCCATGACCAATTTGAATTAATTGGCCAAAGACCATATCTTGCAGACTTGCAGTTAAGTCCCAGAACCAAGCCTTTAATGTTGCATCCAATATTAATTTGAATTTGTGTATGTCCAAAATCCATATCATATCTTTGTGAATGCCTTTCCATATCACATTAAACTTAATTCCCATCCTCTATAAAGCCGCCATGCCCATTCCCTAAGCCGCTGAGGTCGCGCAAGGGAAGCCACTGCTTCGCACGCCACTCTCCAGGCGACGCTCGCCATCCTGCAGCCAAGGAGAGGGCCGCCGCACGCTGCCGTTGCCGCTTTAATGTTGCTGTCGGGCCGCTGGGCTCCGTGAAAGGAGGCCGCCCCTTGCCGGAGTGTTGGCGTGTTGCCGAAGGGTGAGGCGCCGATAAAGGAGTGTTCATTCCGCCGGGATGCTGCCACCGCCTCTGCTGATGCCGGATCGAACAAAGGAGGTCGCCACCGCGTCACAATACAGCCCGCGCAAGGAGGCGCCGCCGCCGCAGCTGCTGGTCGAATAAGGCGCTGCTGGAGTGTTGTTGCCCGCCGCACCGCTGCTGCAAGGAAAAATAGGGGAACGCTCGCTGTGCTCTGCGGTCGCTCGTGCAGAGGAGACCGGAGAGGGGAAGCGGCCGCTCGCCGTGCTCTGCGTCGCCGGAGGCTGCCGCTGCGTTGCTGTTGTCTGAACGCTGCTGTCACTGTTTGTCCACCCCGGAGCCTGCTGTCCCTGGATGCCGCTGCTCTTAGGAGAAAGAAGGTCGCCACCGCCCAGTTTGTGCGGCTGCTGGAGCTGCACAAGGAGCCACCGATGGCGTTTCTTTCTGTGGTTGTGGCTGCGTTTTTCCTTACTGAATTGGAGAAGACAATGACACATACTGAATTGGAGAAGACAACATCTTGCAGGGATTTTTGGCATTTTGCCTTTTGAAGAGTCAACACTGAAGGCTACTGCTTAACTTTGTTTTAGTATATTTTATTCCCAAATTTTGAAACCATTGTGCTTTGCCCCCAATTTGTTTTGATAGTTGCAGATTGCTCTCAAAACTTTCAAAGATGGTCACCCAACTTCCAAAGTGATGTGGAATTATTATTTTGCATCTCACGATATAAATCAAGTATCTTCTTTAAGCTCCAAGAATGTGGAAATTTAATTTCAAGCTCAAATTTAAGTATGAACTTAAAAATTAATTCCAAAAAAAAAATTGATATGCATTTGTTTTATGAACTTATTAACATCCATGATTAGTGAAGTTCAAATTTGGACTGAAGCCAACACAGGTTTTTTTTTTTCGATAGCTTCGTGACGTCCTTTCTGAAGGATTCAACCATCCACTTTGAAATCTTCAAGCTTGTTGAAAGGTATGAAGAGTTTTCATGTCTTCAATACCATAATCTCTTTTATTTCAGCTTCGTGGATATTAGCTCGAAGTGGCATCACTGTTAGCTTGAAGATCATGTTGAAGTCGTGGAGCATGGACACGAACATCAATTTGAGATTTGTTTGAATACCCATAGATGATTGTCAACTTAAAGATTGACAGGATGCTTGAATCTTGTATCGTTTTTCTTGTTGATACTTCTTCCATTCCGCAGTGTAAATGAAAATGAAAATTTCAAGGCAATAAAGACTATTTTTGTTTTCGCCTTCAATGCTTGCTTTTCAATCTTCATTTCTTAATTCTTTCTTGCATTGATTCTGTTAATCCAAGATAATTTAAAAACATTTAGTTTTTTGAATTTGCGGCTGCACTTGGGATTTGGCCAAGTTGCCTACGTATCCCTTATAGGAATCAAGCCACATCGTAGTTCACGTGATGCATTTTTTTTTACATCACATTTTGTTTTGCCTATCTTTTGTTTATACTCTTGTAGGCTAAGAGTAACGTGCAGTTTAAGCTCGTGCGTCAATGAGCAATTTCCTTGATTTTTTCTTTCAAGACTTTGCAACGATCATGTCCACCACGTCTTATGTTGATGGCTCGTCGCATAAACTGTAGCCCATTGCCCCCAGTCAACTTCTGTTGAGAGTTCGGACTTTTTCTGAAGATGTGTTTGGTCTTCAGGATCATGTTTTAGGCATTTTTCCTTGATGTTTTGGATCAGGAGCCTTGATTTGATGATGATCCATGCAAGATACGTTTGACATGGACCATGAAGAACTTCGAGGAGAATATTCGGTATCCTTAAAGATGATTTGGTCTCCAGGAATACTTCTTGCTTCAATAGGCGCTTTTGAGCTTATTCCTGTTGAAGGCATGAAATTTTGAAGAACTTCAAGAGGGGCTTTGAGCTTGATCCTCATGAAGAGCTTGAAGATTTGAAAGACTCGAGAGGGGCTTTGAGCTTGATCCTCGTGAAGGCTTGGAACTTGAAAATTTGACTGCTTCAAGATGGGCTTTGAGCTTGAACATCTTGAAAGGTTTGAAGACTTGAAGATTTGAAGGACTTCGAGAGGGGCTTTGAGCTTGATCCTCGTGAAGGGCTTGAAGATTTGAAGATATGAAGGACTTCGAGAGGGGCTTTGAGCTTGATCCTCGTGAAGGGCTTGAAGATTTGAAAGACTCGAGAGGGGCTTTGAGCTTGATCCTCGTGAAGGCTTGGAACTTGAAAATTTGACTGCTTCAAGATGGGCTTTGAGCTTGATCATCTTGAAAGGTTTGAAGACTTGAAGATTTGACTCCTTCAAGATGGGCTTTGAGCTTGATCGTCTTGAAGCGCTTCATCGGGGATTTTTGATCTTTTTTTTTTCTTTCGTTGAAGTTGTTTGAATCTTCAATGATGCACTTGGGTTGAGTTTTCATTCGATTCTGGTTCGAATTCCTCATTTTGATGAAGTTCCATTGATGCCAAGCTTAGTTCCATATCATGAGCACGAGTAGCCAATTCTTCAAATGTCTGAGGCCGAATTCCTTGCAGAATGTACAAGAGATCCCAATGCATGCCTTGAATGCACATCTCTATGGCCGATGCTTCAGATAGATGATCTTTGCAGTTGAGACTTAGACTTTTCCAATGGTTGATGAAGTCGATCACCGGTTCGCCTTGTGACTGACACGCATTCATGAGCTCTATCATGCTAACGGTGCGCCTTGTACTGTAAAAGCGGTTTAGGAACTCCTGTTCAAGTTGCCCCCAACTGTCGATGCTGCCATGCTCTAAGTCGGTGTACCAATAAAATGCATTTCCTTTGAGTGACCGTACAAACTGCTTGAGGAGTTGATCATCGTATGTCCCTGCGTCGTTGCAAGTTTCTACGAAGTGGGCAACGTGCTGCTTGGGATTTCCTTTACCGTCAAATTGTTGAAACTTGGGCGGTTGGTAGCCGATAGGCATCTTCACGGCATCGATTCGAGTAGTATATGGCTTGGAGTATATCAAAGATGCTCTTGAGCTTGCTGGGACATCTTTCTTCAGAGTTCTAATGATGAATTCCTTCAACTGGTGCATGGGGATGAAGCTTTCAGGAGTGGTTTGGACATCAGCATCTACCGTTTCCCTCTCCAGTGCGCCTTGTTGGGATGTCTCCAAGTCGGCGTGGATGTCCTTTGCTTCATTGTTGGCTCGATCTCCACTTGAACCTTCCAGTATATGCATGACTTTGTCTAAACGAGCGTCTCAATCTCAGCGCGCTTGGCAAGCATCTCGACCATCTTTGTTAAGTTGGCAATTTGTTCTTCCAAATTGGTTGCGTCTACCATCATCACATCAACATGGGGGAGACTTGAAGTATGGTCCCGATCTTCCCCTAGGCTTGAAGAAGACGAAGTGGATCTTGAATCTATAGAATATTGTGGAAGAACCAGATCAACATCCTTCATGACCGCAACATCTTCAATGGTCTTTTTCATATTCCTTGCGGTGACACAGGTAGTAGCAGTAACACCGGATGTGGAGGGGTTGTTATTGGAGACGTTCTTAACGATCTTCAGAGCCATAGATGATCTTCAACTTTTGTTGGACTCCCACTGGGCGTGCCAAAATCTGTAGAACAGAAAATTTAATAGACAAGCAACTGCAAATAATTTTATTAATTCACAATCACGGTTTATACAATTTACAGAATTATAGAAGAATATAAGAACATCAAACGATTTGGTGGTTCGACTTCCAGAACTCCTTTGATTCCTCCAACATTTGAAGACTTTGAAGTGTATTTGATACTTCCTCTATGGCTCCTTTGGATTTCTGCAGCGTTTTGTTGTTGTAGATCTCAAGTGCTTGAGTCTTGAGAATGAGTAGGGTATCCAGAGGTGACCCTAATTTGTGAGCGGACTCCTCTATTTATAGAGGAAAAATGGTGGACGATGGGCCGATTTCGGTGGGCCGGTCCAACCCACGTCTCCATCGGGTCATTGAGCATGTGGGCCTTTCATCTGGGCTTGTTCACATTGATTGATTTCCATGGACGGACCTGCTTCAAGTGTCCATTGAATCATAGGCTTGTGGGTCTTTCATTTGGACTTATCCACGTTAGCCCAATATCAATGCATTTGACTTGATGCACCCAAGTAGTCCGATAAATATTAATAATTACTTTAAGCATTTAATTTATTTAAAATGCCTAAAAATAATTAAATTAATATTTAAAACACGTGTCATATTTTTATTGACGAACAAAATTTAGTGTAAAACAAAATTTACGTGTTTACACTAGGGATTAGTGTTATTCCTTTCGTTATTTAGCTTCTTTTTTTTTCCTTTCTCTTTTGTTGCTTTTTTCCCAACGGCTTCTAAAAAACAAATAGTATTACATTAAATTATTACATTTATTTTGGAGACCTGATATATGTAATATGATCATAAAATTTTTGAATTAAAGAAAGTGTAGGCACAGAAGAATAATAATGCTTACAAATGGTAATTTGTATAGCTTGGGTTCCCACACACTTTTATCAAAAAATAACAATTGGCTTGAATGAATTGGGTCTTTAATTGCTTAGCAAAATCTCGGATTTGAACATCTTTCATTACCGCGCAGATTTTCAAGTTATTAATTTTGAGTCTAATGTCATATAGGAATACCCTATCATTCACGTTACGATAGACTATATATAAATCCAGTAATAATAATGTAATTCCAATGCAAAACATATCATATATGATATGACAGATAACCACAGAAATAAAACCAATCCAAATATCCAATCAAAGTATACAAAATGTATCGCCACCTAAATTAATTAAATGGATTTAAACGGAAACTATAGCACTCAATACAATTGACATCACCACCAAAACCATCCATGGACGACCGCCTTTCACCGCTAACGATGACGGCGGCGATGTGTTACCCCCGCCGCCTGGACTCGATGTATCCGGCGTTATTTGTGATGCTGGCGACGTACCATCACCGGGAGACGGGTTATTTCCAGGTGCAGGTGAACTTCCCGGCGACGGTTCGCCTGAAGGAGTAGTCGTCGGCGCGCCTGAAGGAGACGCCGATGGTGCGCTTGAAGGAGAAGGCGACGGTGCGCCTGACGGAGACATCGACGGCGAGCCTGAAGGAGACGCCGACGGTGAGCCTGAAGGAGACGCCGATGGTGAGCCTGAAGGAGACGGCGACGGCGCGCCTGAAGGAGACATCAACGGTGGGTGCTGGGGAGGGAGAGCGGGCGGCGGCAGTTGGCGGCGGTGCCTGACAGCCATGACGACGACGATAAGCCTCTGTCCACGCTGGCAACTAGGGTTAATCCCGGAGATAAAAAAGAAGGGCCCCGATCGGAGAAACTGGAAACCCGCCGATCCGTTCCTGTATTCCAATCGCTCCACCGGATTCGACCCATTGCAATTATCATACCCTTCTTTGCTCACCACCAACACCGAATCATTCGGATTCCCGTACCTAAACGCTGCAAATTCAACAAAACAAACCACTTTTTAAACAAACACCACCACCACCACTTCAAAAACCCATCAAAACAAACACACTTACCGATGGTGTCGTTAACTTGGAACCTCATCCGACCAGCCCAAGAGTTGTAACTCTCGCGAGGGTTCGCCACCCACGAAATAGAGAAGTGATATCCATTACAAAAACGCCAACAAAGACCATTCAACGCCACCACATAAAGGACGAAAAGTGCAAATCTTTGATAATCGGCCATGGAAGAAACTAAGAATGATCAATCAATATAATAATCAATCATTCAATGGGAAAAAGAAAACAATAAGAGAAGGGGTTGATTAGGATTCTATTTATAAGGGGGAAATAGAGATACGAATAATGGGGGAGATTAGATTGGAGATTTGAAGGAAAGAATTTAATGTGGGTTATGCCGATAGGGTGTCATTAAAAAATTAATATAAGGGGGTGGGGTCCTTTTCTTTAATCCTAGTTTAGTTGGTGTTTTATTGCTACTAGGGGTCTCTCACATACTCACACGTGTCCGTGATGACACGTGGCTTATTAAACTCAATTCATCCCAATCCCTCACATACCACTAGGGGTGAAAACGGGACGGATACGGGCGGATAGTACTCATCCCGTATCCTATCCCATATTTTTTTGTCGAATATGGAATCGGATACGAATAGGCCGGATACAAATACGAATTCGAATATTTCGGGAAACGGATACGAGACGGATTCGGATTTTAACTCGGATAATCTTATAATTACTAAAATTAAATTTTTTTATAATTTTTTAAGTGAAATCGGAATATACTACTATGTAAGCTAAACTAAATTTTTAAATTTTCCAAGATCATTAGTTATTTCGTTCAAAACATCTAAATAACATCACTACAAGATGTTACATACTACAGTTTGATGCAAAGAACCTAATGATGTAGTTGAGTTGATTGATATGATTTGATTTAATAAATTACATATGGCTTTCAAGCTTTTGATTATATTTATACATATAGTATTACTTATTTATTTTATAGTTAATATAATATATTATATTATACATATAAAAATATATATAAATTTTCGGATATTCGGATAGAAAATACGGATAATATCCTCATTATATTCGGATTTTTCGGATACGGGCGGATATTTGCAATCCCATATCCTGTCCCGTATCCGCCGGATATAAAAATTTCAAATTCGGATTCGAATATAATCGAATACGGCGTCGGATCGGGCGGATATCCACTTTCACCCCTACATACCACACATACATCATGTTATTTGGCATACAATTATGAAAAATCCATCACAACTATATAAAGATATGATTGATTTGTTTCTATAAATTAGATAATTAATTTAATTTTCAAATAAAAATAAAATCGGCAATAATTATCTAGAGTTACTTAGAATAGTTAAATAGTAACGTATATTTATCATTAATGAAATTACTTGCCAAAAGACTAATTTGGGACGTGAAATTTAAAAGAGTTTACTGGTGTATTGGGAAGGAAAACATTGAAAATATGGTGAAAGTAAACGGAGAACTCCTATTACTAATGAATCACTTAGGTGACCTTTGCTATATTGGCTCAATTAAGTTTAGGTACAGACCCACATCTTGGCTGCATATGCAGACTACAAGGTATGTCTCCACCATTTTTTTGATGTATTAAAAAATATTAAAAAAATATAAACATCACAAAAATAATCATAGCCAACATAATTTTAGTATACATCACAAAAATCTTCCCTCCACCGGCAAATGTATGGTACAGTGCCTGCACATTAGTTGTACCCATATTGGCTATTGCCACAACCCTATACTATATTCTATGTTTCTACATTTTTCCACCTATTTTTTGGATTAACTTTAATTGGACATTTTTTTTTCCGCTTCTTTGTTTTTTTGGGATTAATCCCCCTAAAGTTTTGGAGACGTGATGCATAATTGTTTTGTAATATAGTATACTAGCATACCCGCCCGCGCAATGCGCGGGAAGTAAAATTTACATTGGAAAAAAAAATAACATAATATTTTCAGTTTTTAAATATTTTATTACGTAATTTTGGGTTATGCCAATTTTCTAACTACATTATTGAGAAATATATGACAAAGTGGTTTGTAAGTAAAAATATGACAAAGTGGTTTAGCAACTTTGACAGTTAAGCTATTTTTATAATCTTCTTATTTGATTGATTTAGCCCATAACAATTTTACATTACTTAATTTATAAATTTACAATAAAATTTTTTGTAATATATTTGATTTTGCATTTTTTAATATATCATTTTGCTAGATATATTTGTAATCATTACTTAATTTATAAATGTCATCATGTAGTACATTCGTCTTTCGGTTTATTAGATTTATTTTCCCAATTTTCCCAAATCAATGTTGTTCTTCGACTTTATGTGAACTTAAAGTAATGCAAAGAAACATAGCAAAATTATAATCATGAATAATGGTAATAGAGATGGAAAAAAAGAAAAGAAAAAAAGAAGAAAAATATAATCTTATAACATTGTGAACATAAACGTGCAGTGACAAATATAAATTTAATAATTAATTCATAATTCTCATATTATATTTATTCAATTAAACGAAGTTAAAAATAGTTGAATATCAAATTAGTTTTTTCTCTTATTTTTGGAGTGTTATTATACCTTTAATATTAAGTAATAACTTACATATAAATATAGGATACATACTTTACATAAAGATGTCAAAATTGGCTGGGCCCGTTAACCAGCCCACCCCCACCTTCCCTGTTGTGTTGGGTTGAACAAATAGATGCTCATTTGGAAGCCAGTCTAAACCTGTCGTCGCTAGGGCAAGCACGCGGCGGGTGCGGGTCAGCTTGCGGGCCAAGCTATTTTTTTATTTTTTTTATATTTTTTAAGTTTGCTATGAAAGTTAAATAACATAATGATTGTATTAATGTTTTTTGGTTAGATGTTATTATAAATCATATAACGTTAATTTGATAATATATAATTTAATTTTTTACATTATTTTTGTAAAATACTACTAAAGAATTATGAAATTGACTTGATGCTAACTAAATTAAACTAAAAAAAAATTTTTGGTCGGTACATATCTATTAGGTTATTTATATTACTTTTTATAGTTCCACAAAAAAATATTACTTTCTATATTAGTTTAAAGCTAATTTTTTAAAAAGGAATATAAAATATTTTAATTTTTTCAAAATTACTTTTAATTTTAAATTAGATTTTTTTTTTTTGAGGGAACAATTTAGTTCATTCAATTTCAATTTTGAAAGTACAGCATATCCAACAATGCAGAAATACATTTCCAGCTAGCTTACAACAAAATATATTCTACCTCATGACAGCAAACAATCCTCTCCTCACGGCAGCAGCGCGTAGGTACTAACTATTGAATGTTAAACAGACTGTTATCAAAGATCCGCATGTGTCTACCTATATTGAGGTAGATTCCCCGGTGCACATCATCCTTACCCAGTGCAGCCGAGGTCTCTTCCGAGCCATACCACTTTGTTCAAGTAAAATCCTCAAGCCGATCGGTCTGGCCCAAGTTGCCATGAGCATCTTTGCCCTCTCAAGTAAAAGGAAAATGCTCCCTTGTAATACATCCTAATGACATACCTTGACTTTGCTACTAACACACATCTCCCCTGCTAGAGTAATTAAATCCAATGCGTCGAAAGAAAGCAGGGTGGTGGAAGGAGTGAAGAAACAGAAGGGTGGTGAACAGGAGATATTGGGCCAAAACTGCAATTGATGACAGCATGACTTTCAAGCAGTGGATTGCCGCAAATAGTGAGCGAGAAATAAGCTAAACATGCAATTTGAGATACCATCCATACCATGCACATGAAATTCGAATCATGTTGCAAAGCCTGCTCTCCTACGAGATGAGATCCAAACCAAACCTCAAGAATAATAAATGATCTGTAACTCCATATCCCATACCTAATCTCTCAAACCAAATCTATTACAAATATACTACCCCCACTAGAAACAAGTCCATCTCAAAATTTTGTCTTCAGCTTCTTCTTTTTTTTTTTTTTTTCTTTTTTTTTTCCTTTTTTTTTTTTTTTTTTAAAACTCGCCTCCAACCGCAAAAGAGCAAAATCATTCGACTCACCACAACCTTTATTTTCTTGCTACCCCACTTAATATCCATCAGTATCAGCCCATTCTACTTAGTGATTTCATCATACTGGACCAAAGGTGTGAAGCCCTTTGTCTCCCAATTTTGGCTTTGCAACACAACAGAATTTCAAATGAAGTTATAGACTGTACCTCAAATGCATATAGAAGCTAATTACTGAGAGTCAAGATTATCATTGATCACCAAGTATAGGTGACCTCACAAGGAATTAGGATGAAATGTGGGAAATTGGCACCAAAAAAGTGTTGTCTCAGTACCCTAATTACTTCCGATGCATTGGACTTAATAATAGCAGGCTCAATATGTAAGATACAGCAAAATCAAGGAAGTCAAAGTGAGTATCACCTTTTTACTTCCGATGACAGCATGATGTTCATTTCTCTTCTTTCCACTTGGCTTGAACATTCCATGTCCCAAATTCCATCATTCTCTCGGTTGATTCCATCCGCAACACCAGTTTCGTAGACCTCGTTCTCTTTCAATATTTTGCCCTCCCACCTGTTCGGTCTCATTAGCAGCTTCAACCCACTGTGCTTAGAGTTTTTAGCGTCGTAATTTGTCAGTGATTTTAGCGACCTCCTCCATTCTGCATTCCTCTAGTCCACCGGCCAACAATGTTTGAGGATTACATCTGTAAAACCTGCAAAAAAATGTTAAGAAAATACAGCATTTAATTCCAATATTGCTCCAGCCCCTCTCCAACTCCATCCATCCGGCAGCATCCACAACATGCGTAACCAATCTTCTCTTGCTCCCACCTTCCTTTCCATTACCCGATCACTCCCCACACACCATAGATACTGTTATATCCATTCCTCAATCTTGCCCTCTCCCGCTGCTCCCATCCTAGCCCACTTATCTGCCATTTCATTGCGTTCTCTAAGTATATGTTGAACTCTCACACCCCCTCCATGCCTAAGCACCACCAAGACCGGCCCCATCAGTTCCCGTAACCTCCATGGGATCGTCTCTGGATGTAGCATCCATTTCACTACATTGGCTGAGTCGCACTCAAAAATCATCTTACACATTGGGAAGCCATGGTCCCTAATTAGGGCGATGCAAACCCGATTGATAGCCATGACTTCGGCCTCTGTTGAGTTAGTATTTCCAATGTAATCTGACAGTATAAATATCACCTCTCCTCTATCATTTCTTATGACACCTCCGACTCCAGCCGGGCCGGGGTTCCCCATCGAGGATCCATCCGTGTTCACTTTCCACCATCCTTCCTCCGGTCTTTCCCATACCAACCCATTCCGTGATATTCCTGCCCTTCCCCTTTTAAGTCCTGGAATTCCTTCCGGAAAGCTCAGTGCCAACCCCTCAACACTTGAATCACAGTCTTTTGCCATCGCTTTCCACCACCAACATACCAATGATCTTACCGTTTCTGCTGCTGACCTAACATCTCCCCTCTGACCTTTGAAGATGAGATCATTACGACACTTCCATATAATCCATATTGTGGCCAGACCTGTTACTCTCCATGTCTGTTTATGTCCATGCTTCAGCTGTATATCCCACCACCATTCCAGCAAGTTACTTATTCTGCCAGGAACCACCATCACCACCCCGAACCAGGCAGCCACGTATCGCCATGTATCCCCCGCAAACTCACATCTGCTAAACACATGGTCAGCTGATTCTATCTCTTTTCCACAGAATTGGCAAAGGGCACTAGCAGCAGGTATGCATCCACGTTGTACTAGGATTTCTCTTACTGGTAATGCATTGTGTGCCAATTTCCAAGCCAACAATTTTATCTTCATCGGCACCTTAATTTTCCAGAAATGCTCCCACATCCCTTTTCCTTCTCTGCCCTCGTTTTCAATGCTCCAGTTCCAGCATCTCTTAGGTGTATACCTACCATCTCCTGCCTTAATCCAAACCGCTTTATCTTCCAAGTACCGGTTCATCTTTGTCCCACTCAAAACTGCCATTAGTTGGTTCCAGCCTTCCACCTCCCAATCAAACAGTGACCGCCTCAATTCAATCCTCCATTCCCAATCGAAACCCGACCACTTCCCGAACTCTGCAATTTTCCCTTCCTTGTTAATTGCCAAGACAAAAATCCTAGGGAATAAGATCTTCAGGGGACACCCTGCCTCCACCCATGAGTCCTGCCAGAACCTGACTTTGAGCCCATTTCCTACTGTCACTTTTAGCCCATCCTCCTGTCCCGACCTCTCTAATTCCTCCCAGGATCGACATATTCTTCCCCATGTAGATTTATCTATCCTAGCCTCCGGGATTATAGGACTATTTTTGCCATAATACTTTGCATCAATTACCTGTTTCCATAAGGAATCCTCACACCCGAATCGCCACCTCCATTTCATCAACAAGGCTGTATTGAGCTTATTTGTCTCCTGTATGCCCAACCCTCCGCACTTCATATGATCACAAATACTCTCCCAATTAATGGTATGGATCCTCCGTACGCCCTCCCACTCGTTCCAAAAGAAACGTCTTTTTATTTTTTCCAATCTATCCGCCACCACCTTTGGGACCTTGAATAGCGACAAATAATAAACCGGTAAGCTGTTGAGAACTGATTTAATCAAGCACATCCTCCCAGCCTGCGTTAACATCCTCCCCTTCCATCCTTTTAGCCTCGTCTCAACTCTATCAAGCACCGGTTGCCATATCCCTGCGCTGTTTATCCTTCCACCTATTGGAATGCCAAGATATTTGAATGGCCACTCTCCTACACCACATCCAAGAATTGATGCAGCCTCTTCGATCAAGCCTCCTTCGCAATTAATGCCCAATAAACTACTTTTCTGAAAATTAATTCTTAGTCCTGTCGTAAGAGTCAAACACCTCAACAACCTCTTTATAATGACCACCTGTGATATATCACCCTCACAGAATAATATGGCGTCATCGGCGTACTGTAGATGTGTAATAATTGGGCCCCCCTCTCCTGTTTCCAAACCTGCCAGCAATCCCATTGTCGCTGCTTTGCATACCATACCATTAAGCACCTCGGCCACTAGCACAAACAAAAACGGGGATAAGGGATCACCCTGTCTAAGTCCTCTCTGTAATTTGAAAAAATTTGTAGGAGATCCATTAATCATAACCGCAGCCGATGCTGAACAGATACAAGCTTTGATCCATGTAATCCAATTTCCACCAAATCCCATTACTCGCAGAATTCGAATCATAGCCTCCCACGACACATTGTCGTATGCTTTTGCAAAATCAAGTTTTATCACGAACCCTCTGCGGCCAGACTTATATGTTGAGTGTATCACCTCAGATGCCACAAGAACACCGTCAAGAATATGCCTATTCTTGACAAAGGCCATCTGAGTTCTCCCCACCACCTTACTAACCACCTCTTGTAATCTCCTCGCCAATACCTTCGAAATGATCTTGTATATGCACCCCACCAATGATATAGGGCGATAATCTTTAAAATCATTAGGTTGTTCCACCTTTGGAATCAACACTATAAAGGATCCTCCCACTTCTGTCGGAATACTTCCTTCTGTCTCCAACTTCCTAAAGACCTCAAACACCTCCCCCTTAACCACTTCCCAGTAGCGTTTAAAAAATTCCATATTGAATCCGTCCGGTCCAGGGGCCCGGTTCCCGTCACAGCTCCAGACCCCTTCTCTTATCTCCTCCTCCCGGAAACCCCTCTCCAGTTCCCTGGCCTCATCAATATCCAACCTTGATAACCCCAGTCGATCGATATTAAAAACCTCTTCGTCACCTTTAGTAAATGCTGCCTGAAACCAATCAATAGCCATGTCCTTGATCTCCTTTGGATCCTCAATCAGCACTCCATTCCTTTTGATCGTCCCGATGTGATTCCTTCTTCTGTGTAACTCTGTCGTTACATGGAAATAATGAGTATTCATATCTCCCTCTTTAATCCATCTCACCCTAGACTTTTGCGCCCATCTCCTTTCCTCAGCTAGAAAAAGGTTGTACAGTTCTCCCCTCTTCCCCATCCAGCTTCTCCTTGCGACCTCATCATTGTTGTTCTCCTGCAATCGTTCCTCCAATACCCCCAGTTCCCCTAATAACCTTTGAATGCTTCTTTCCAAATCTGCTGGTCCATACCCTGCCCAAGCCCGGATCCGATCCTTCACACACCTCAAGTTATGTGCTAGTCTCCACCCCCTGACCTCTCTATCATCCCTCGTAGCCAAGACCCAACCCTCTTTTACCACCTCCGCGAATCCCTGCATGTCCATCCAATAGTTATAGAATTTAAACGGTTTGGGTCCCCAGGACCTCACCCCGGATTCCAAACATACCGGATAGTGATCTGACAGAACCGTCTCGCATCTCTTTTGAATTAGTGATCCCCGTAGACATAGCCACCCAGGTGACACAAGGAATCTATCTAACCTACTGCACGCTCGCCCTCCTCTCCCGAACCATGTAAATTTCCCCGCTGTCATCGGTAAATCCACCAGTCCCATCCGGTCTATGAATTCTCTAAAATCCCTAATTGTTCCCCCATCCTCACTAACTCCAATTCTCTCTGTCGCATCTGTAATGGCATTAAAATCCCCCATAATGCACCATAATTCCCCATTCCCCGTGTCACACTTGTTTGAGATAAAACTCCAGAACTCCTCCCTTTCCCTTCGATTGTTAGGGGCGTGTACACAAACCAAGTTGACAGTCCCTTCCACTCCTCTGATGTCGCCCTTAATCCATACAAAATGATGCCCCTTTTCTACTACACTGAATGAACAGCACGCACTGTCCCAGATAACCAAGATACCCCCCGCATTACCCCTAGCCGGTTGGTAGCTGTAAGTTCCACTTTTCGACCCCCAAATGCTATTTACTACTTGCTCTGTAATGACTTCCATCTTGGTCTCCTGAAATCCGCCAACTGTTGGATTCAGCTTACGACATAGCCGCCTCAATGCCCTTTTCCTAACCCCCCCCCATTCAATCCCCGTATATTACATGTTACAATCCGCATATAAATAGCTACACTCGACCTACCCCCCACCCGCTGATGATAATCATCTATTCCCTAAGCAATTCCTCTCTCACCCTCGCCTCCGCCTCCTCTCTGCTTTTCAACAATCCCAGCCCCAAGCTTTCTGCCAATTCCAGTGTAGCGTTAATTTCTGCATAGTCTAATAGTTTCATACCTGCCTTCGTTCGGATTATTGTGAATTGTAATGGAGCAAATATTTCTTCCGACATCGCATCTCCGCGGCTGTTTATCCCCTTTTCACCATGCCCCAAAGTTCTCTGTTTCCCTTTTTTACTCCGCCCACGCATTCGGCATATACGATTGACGCGCTTCCTACCCCTCATCACTCCTGACAGTGCCTCATCCACTTTCCTCTTTTCCAAGTTTAGTTTCTCCCGCATCTCCACTACTGAATCTTGTACAAACTCTACAGCGTTTATCTCCAGATCTGCCTCTAAAGAATTTGTACACCTGCTATCTGGGCCGTCGCCTTCTACTTGGGTCTCTGAGACCCCACCCCCGACCGCCTCTCCGATTTGTTCCTCGATCCCTGCATCTGCATTCTTCTCCCTTATGACCGCATCGTTTCCTCCATCCAGTTCGACAGAACAATTTAACCCTTTCCTCCTTTCTCCGTTACTTGCCACATCAAATCCCGTATAGTTATGGGCCCTTGCACAATCAGAAACCTCTATCTGTAATCCCAAACTGCTCGGTCCACTATCCGGCCCAATATTGGTCCATTTATTTTTGGTCCCAACCTCTGCTTCACCCCCCAGTCTTACCTCCTCCACTTCTTCCGATCCACTATCCATAGGCCCATTGAAACCTTCTAGGCCCATTTCTCTGACTTTATAATTTCCTCGACTAGCCTTTTTATCCTCTTTACATGCCGCGCAATTATTACTGTCCTTCGCCGCCTCATTTGAAAATTTTGTTTCCCCATGCAACGATTCCACTTTTCCATGCATCAGTTCCATTGCCTCATCATCTGTGGTCCACGACCTATTATTCTTCGTTCTTTCCGGCCACCCTGCATCGCCGGATGAGCTTCCCCACTGGCAACCCTTTTCCTTCCTGCCCGCTTCTCCCATATCCTCCTCCACTACTACAGGTTCACTGTAACATGCAGCTATTCGAACCGTGGATACCATGTCTTCAACTTGCACCTTCAGTGTTAATGGCATCATTTCATTTTCTTTCAGTGCCACCAGAATTCTGGCTCTGTCCATGCGTTTTTTGTCTAAAGTCTCTTTGTCTATGCTAATAATTTCGCCCCATGCCTTCACCAACTTATGGAAAGTCTCCTCGTTCCATACCGAATATGGTATCCCATATATATGAATCCACACAAGCTGTTTTCTCACCTCGTGTCCTCCCTCCCACTTTCTTTTCCACTTCAGGAGCTGGTAATCCCTACCATCTAATAAGAACTGATCCCTTTCCTTAGGACTTTTGAATGTTATGACTAATGTATGACCTCCTCCATATATGATTGTCCCCTCCTTATGTTGACCTCCATACATCCAGTCCTGGAATTCAACCATAGCTTCCAAGTTCCTCAGTTCAGCAATCGCCGATCGTCTCAGCCACTCCAATTCACCTGTATCCTTCTTAAGTTGAATCATGTCTTCTGGCATAGTATCCCCCGCCCAATACCTTCCGTTTCTGCCCGCCATTGTTACTTCAGCATACGTCCTTTCGTCCCTCCAAGCACTTATGTTACGTCTTCTCCATTGCTTTTCATGCCGAATCCCTTTCTGTACTCCCTCCCTGCGTTCGGTCCAGCCACCTTGATACCCCAACCTGTCCTTCCGAAACCCTTTTTGACTGGGCATCGCCCAGTTCACTTTTAGAGGTTTTCCCATCCACATTCGACCCTGTAATGTCCGAATGACTATAGCCGCTTCCTCACGACTGCTAAAGCGATAAAAACCGAACTTGGTTCCCTTCTCCGGCCAGCTTCTTCTGGGAAAAAACCAATCTCGGACCCTTGCAATACGATCTATTTCTTTAAACAGCTGACCTGGTGTAGTTTCAGTTGAAATATTGCCTACGAACACACTAACGAAGCCCTTGCGTGCATCTGCCCTTCCTCCACCGATCCTTCTGTCCGCTTGTATCTCTTTTCCACCATTCTCCGCCGCTTTTGCTCTTTCGTCCGCCGCTGGAGTAGAGTTGCCAGCTGCAGGCTGCTGCTCTCGCTCCATGTGAATTTACCGAGGGTGTGGGCTGCTGCTCTTTAGATAATATATAAAATTTAAATAAATAAAAATATTTTATAATAAAAAATTTATTTTTAATTAATTAAAAAGAGCACATGACCCGCAATCCGCCTGTGGGTTGGGCTGGGCCGAAGGCCCGCCCCTCCGTGGGCCAGCTGCCTAAAACCCCCAACTAATTTAAAATTGGATTAAAATATTTTAGAATAATAAAAAAATTAAAATATTTCAGAATAATCACAAATCACTATACCAAATAAAGAGTTGGAAAAAATAAATAACTAATTTAAATCATTCTCTATTTCCCAACTACTACTATTAAGTATTATATAATCCAGTGTTTAAACTCATTTGTTGTGGATTTCAAAATTCAGTTATAATGAGGCGGGTTTAAATGACAATGGTAGAAGATACTTCCTCCGTTCTCAAATAACTGAACCAGTTACATAGTAATTACTATTTATTGAGTAACTTTGATTAATTTTTTTAACATAGTTATATAAGAAAAAGATAGTCAAGTGAGATATTGTTAAATTCATCTAATCACGTAGTTTCAGAATATAAAATTTTTGTAATTTTTACTTATATATAGTTAGAGTTATTAATGTTTAAAAATATGTATTGGATTGCGTAAAATGTAGAAATGGTGCAGTTATTAAAAAATAGAGGTAGTATATATTATTAACTTAAATACTCCATATATGAAATGAATAATATCTTTAAATCATATATCTTAAAAGGTAATAAAAATACCATATATATTCATAAAATTAAATATAAAAATAAATTTATATTACATCACTAATTAAAAGTAAAAAGAAAGTTAATTAATGCCAAATTAAGATTTCAACTTTAGCCGGACATTTAAGTTCTAATGGCTAATAAGGTATTTATTAATATTTTTAATTTTAATTAGTTGAATAAAATAATTTATGTTCTTCATACAAATCTTAATAATGAATTCCACATAAACTTCCATTTAAATTCTATGGATTGAATTTGAATTTTAACTAAAGCAGATATCAATTTGCCAAAATTTTAAAAAAATTATTATAATTATATTACCTAATTTAAAAAATGGGCTCTCCTAGGGTTTCGGAAAGGCCTGGTAAGGCGAACTCGGCAGAAAGCGGCGCGGCGGCTGACCGGCCGCCTGACGGCGGCACACACACCTCCTTCCGAGATGCACTTCGCCCGGACAAGGCGGGCGACTCTGGTACTGCGCAAGATCGAGACTTGATTGCTGAGAATTTGGTAAGGACGTCGGCGGAGGAAGGGCAACCAGGGATACTGAGGGTGACGATTGATGATACAATTTTTGATGAGGCATGCAAGCCATGGGAGGGGGCGCTGGTGATCAAAGTTTTGGGGACATCGATTGGTTACAAGGTGCTGAAGGATAGACTAGGCCGATTATGGAAGATTAACGACTCCTTCACACTCATCGGGGTTGGTCATGGATGTTTTGTTGTGCGATTTGATGAGGAATCGGATAGGGATAGGATTGTAGCGGGCGCACCATGGATGCTATTCGATCACTATGTGGCGATCATGACTTGGACTAGGGATTTTGATCCGGCAAAAACAAAGGTGAACAAAACCCTAGTCTGGATCCGATTACATGGATTGACATTGCCTCTCTTTCGAAAGGA
This sequence comes from Hygrophila difformis, assembly GCA_030278955.1. Lineage (NCBI taxonomy): Eukaryota > Viridiplantae > Streptophyta > Magnoliopsida > Lamiales > Acanthaceae > Hygrophila > Hygrophila difformis. Next base: position 51,026,396 of record JAOANR010000006.1, on the reverse strand, counting down.
CATACTTACGGCGATGGTGTCAGGGATAGGCAAGGTTGTGAAATTTGATGAGGCGACACTTAAGGCGGATCGTGCTGAGTTCGCCCGCGTGTGTGTGGAACTTGACTTGGAGAGACCAGTGGTGGGGAAACTCTTGGTTCGGGGGGAGTGCATTAGGGTGGCATATGAGGGCTTGCACCTTATATGCACGGGCTGTGGGAGATATGGCCATTTTCTACGTGCATGTCCTCATGCTACTCGCACGTCAGAAGATGGGGGCAAGGATGTGGCTGGCAAGGGGGTTGAGGAAGAACAGGAGGGCCTGACTGGGAAGGAAGGGATGAAAGGTGGTGGGGATAGCCATCGTGACAGGGGGAAGGGCAAGGGCAAGGAGGGGGAGGATGGTATGGAGGAGGACGGACATGAGGATAATGGTGTGGGTGAGGCGTATGGGGATTGGACTGTGGTCACTAGGAGAAGAAATAGACCTTGGACCCAAATGCGGGAACGTCAAGGTGAATCTAGTGGCCACGCCATGAGGGCGCAGAGGACCTCGGATGCTAATGGGGGGAGAGACGAGGGTTCGAGTAAGAGCCAGAAGGGTCACCCGACGCCGGAAGAGAATAAGGCTGACGAAGGGGGGAGTACTAGCCGGGGCCCGGTGACATTACCCACTGGTGCCATGGTGCTAGTAAGAACGGAGGGGAGTAGAGATGGGCGAAGTATGCGCGCTAAGCGCGTGCGTACGGAATCACCGACAAAAAGTGTCTCACCGGGGAGGAACTATCCCTTGCTGCTGACGGCGGCGGGAGATGAAGTAGGGACGGAGATGAGTGACCAGGAATGCTGGGCGGACGCTGAGGGTGGGGGCGTATGAGCGCTGCTGGTTACCTTCTTCTCCCTAGTTATTTATGGAGTTTACGGATTTTACGATGATATCTTGGAATGTGCGGGGTATTATGAGTAGAAGCGCGAGGAGATGGATGAGTTCTATTTTACATGAACACAAGCCGGATATTTTATGTTTGATGGAACCTCAAGGCTCCTTTGAACATGTTAGATACTTCTTTGCGAGGAAAGGTTATATTAGCTGTCATATCCAGGAAGCTATGGGCAGGGCGGGAGGCTTGTGGGTGTTGAAAGCACAAGGGATGCCGTACGGATGTGGCCTGATTGATGCTAGGGATCGAATGCTTACTTTCGAACTCTCTCGAGGGGCGTGCGCTTGGACTATGACGGCCATCTATGCGGACCCGAACTACCAGAGACGGGTTGTTAACTGGGAGGAGCTGCGGCAGGTTGCCTCGATCCGTACGGGGCCGTGGTTTGTGATAGGGGATTGGAATGAAGTAGTAGCACAGGATGAAGTGGAGGGGGCGGTGTACATTCACTCTAGGGCGGAGGGGCTTCGCCAAACCTTGGTTGACTGTGAACTCCTGGGTGTCTCGACCGTTGGGCCTATGGCTTCATGGGTCAGGACAGTAGAAGGCAGGCGGCTTGCCAAAAGACTAGACAGAGGGGTGGCTAACGTGGAGTGGAACTTGCTTTTTCCGGAAGGACGGATTAGATTGCTACCTAAGTTGGGATCGGATCATGCGCCTCTCAAGCTCACATGTGGTGATAGAGGGGGCTTGCAGGGGGCACGACCGTTTCGATGGGAGGCGGCCTGGGCCACTCATGTAGAATATGAGAGTGTCGTGCAGAAAGGAGTGGAGCTTGGTAGGGGGGCGGTGAATGAGGCTCTTCGGCACGTCCAGCGCCTGTCTGGTGATTTCAATGTGAACACATTTGGCAATGTTGGCCACCGGATCCGCATATTAAAGAGGAGGATTATGGGGATTGAGAGAGTTCTGGATAGGGTGGATTCAGCTTGCATGAGACGGTTGGAGAGTGAATTAAAAGCGGAATTGGATTTAGCATTATACCAGGAGGAGTTATTATGGTTCCAAAAAGCTAAAGACCGATGGGTTAAGTGGGGAGACAGAAACACCAAATACTTCCATGCGCAGACCAAGGTGAGACGCAAACGGAATAGGATATATGGGCTGGAGGTGGAGGAAGGCCGCTGGTCTACTGATCAGGAGGAACTACGAAGCCATGCAAGTCAATATTTCAGTAGCATGTTTCAGCAGGTGGAGGAGGATCCCATTGGAGAGGCTATCATACCGCTGGCCGAGATCCCGGAGTGGGAGGTGGCGACGCTGGCAGAACCGGTTCGACGGGATGAGGTGGACGCGGCTTTGAAACAAATGCGGGACTATGCGGCTCCCGGGCCGGATGGTTTTCCGGTGATATTTTATAAGAGGTATTGGCACCTACTAGGGGATGGAATATTCAATATGGTTACACATGTGGGGCAAACGGCGGTGATTCCGGAGGAGATAGCGCATGCGATAATGTGTCTCATACCAAAGGTGGATGTTCCACGCAGCCTAACTGAGTTCAGACCCTTGACACTTTGCAATGTCACGTACAAGATTATCACGAAGGTGCTAGTTAATAGGCTTCGGCCTATTCTGTCTACATATATCGGGCCAGCTCAGTCGGCCTTTCTGCCGGGAAGGGGGACGAGCGACAACGGTATGCTGCTCCAAGAGATTGTCTCTACTATGGAGAACAGACGGGCGGGGTGCCAGGGAGTTGTGATAAAAATCGATCTGGCCAAGGCTTATGACTCGGTGAGGTGGGATTTCTTGGAAGTGTGCTTGGAGGAGATGAAGTTGCCTGTTGCATGCAGGGCGCTAATTATGGCTTGTGTGAGATCTACATCATTCTCGGTTCTCTGGAATGGGGGTTTACTTAACAAGATCAAGTCGGGACGGGGACTAAGACAGGGCGATCCCCTGTCTCCTTACTTGTTTGTTATTATTATGGAAAAACTATCACGATTGGTTGAGGAGGCTATCTGTGTTGGGGAGTGGCGGCCGATCACGCTTCGACGTGGGGGGATTGGAATCTCCCACATGATTTTTGCTGATGATTTAATCCTTTGCTCCTCAGCAAGCGAGGATAGCATCAAGTGCATGGCTGCAGTGTTGTTTAGATTTACGTCTAGGGCGGGTATGAAGGTTAATGCAAGCAAGTCCAGGGCCTTTATCTCGCCCGGGGGAAATGAAGAGATTGAGGGGTGGATTGGCAACCATTTGAGGATTGGAGTTACGGATGATCTCGGGAAGTACTTGGGATTTCCTATTGTGCATGGGAGAATGAAAAGTAGCCATTTCGATTATATCTTGCAGAGGTTGGAGGGGAATATAGCTCTTTGGTCGTCGAAGTTTTTGAATAAGGCGGGTAGGATTACTAAAGCAAGGGCCGTGCTCTCGGCCGTGCCTTCATACGCCATGCAAGTTCACTGGTTGCCGCAGGGGGTGTGCAAGGCGATCGATGCATCCATAGCTCAGTGGATTTGGAAAGGAGGAGCTGACCGGGGCCTCCACCTGGTGAGTTGGCCGAAGGTGGCGAGGAAAAGGGGAGTGGGTGGTCTGGGAGTGAGGACAGCTCGATGGATGAATACGGCCTTCCTTGGAAAGCAATTATGGCATCTTATTATGACAGATAATAAGTTGTGGGTGAAGGTTTTTCGGGACAAGTATGGGCTGCCTCCGAGAGCCTTTCCGGGACAGCATTGGTTGGGCACTAAGCTTTGGAGGACGTTGATTCGAGTTTTGGATGAATTGAGGGCAGGATTTGGAGTTAGGATTGGGAACGGCCTCTCCTCGCTGTGGCATTCTCCATGGTGGGAAGGCACAACGCTTGGGCCTTTGATGCCATTTGTGCATTATAATGACGTCGAATTATGTATCCGTGATATTGTTGGAGAACAAGGGTGGGAGTGGAATCGCGTATACACTTGGATTCCAGGGGAGCTGCGCGAAAAACTCCAGGAAGCCCCACTACCAGTCTTGAATGCCAACTTGGATGACATGCTGCATTGGAGACTTGGGAAGCGGGGGGTGTATTCGGTGGCCTCTGCTTATGAACTTCTGGAGAAGAGTGAGGAAACCCCGGGCTCATGGAGATGGATGTGGGCTATGGCGATTCCGGAAAAAATTGGTATGACCCTTTGGCTTATGGGACACAACTCGTTGGTCACTAATGGCTTGAGGCATAGGCGGGGAGTGGCAGCATCACCATTGTGCGTGGTGTGTGGTTCGGAAATTGAGACGTGGCAGCATGCTATTTTTTTGTGTGCATGGGCGAGGGATATGTGGAGACACTGTGGCATGCATGAAACTGAGGAGGTAGGGACGGTGGAGAGGGGAGCTACTACCTACTGGTTGGAGTTTTGGTATCGGTCGAAGAAAGAGTGGTTCCTAGCGGTGTTATGGACGTGTTGGTGTGAGCGCAACTATCGAGTGTTTGAGGGGAAGCATCACTCGAGGGACCAACTTTGGTGGAAGGCGAAGAGGATGGCTGCGGCTATGGCTAGAGGGCGAGGCTCGGTTGAGGGGACGGGCGATAGCATTCGTCTGATAGGGTGGAATGATGAGGCTGAGGCGGCTACGGTGGTGCACACAGACGGATGCCTACTGCCAGACATTGGAAAATCTGGTTATGGGGTGGTCTGCCGCCGAGGAGATGGGGAATGGTTGAGGGGAGAGAGTGGCCAACATGGAAGGAGACCCATTATTGACATTGAGATGTATGCGATTTGGCGAGGGCTGTGCATGGCGGAGGGTTGTGGGGCGAGCCGAGTGACATTGTACTCAGACTCCCTTGGGGCGGTCCGATTGGTGCGAGAGGAAGGCAATGAGTTTCACCATCTTTGGCCATTGATTGATCTCATTCGGCGAGTCCAGGCAAAATTTGAAAGTTGCAGAATACGACATGTGTGTAGAGAAGGAAACCAGGCGGCTGACTACTTGGCTCGCAAAGCAGTGTTGGATGAACAATTCTTTACGACTTGGGCGTTTCCACCGGATGGAATTGGAGATATCCTGCAGCGAGATTCAGAGGGTGTGCGATACCCTAGGCGGTGACTTGTAGGGTGTCGTTTTTTCTTTTCGTGTATTTTTCATTTTCCTTTTCTTTAGCTCGCCTTTTGGCTGTTACCAAAAAAATATTGCAGGGTAAGTATTTAATTTATTGGATTATCTTCCCAATTTTTCCAATTCAATTAAATTGTTGTTGTTTTTATATTTTATAGTGAACTTAAATCAATACAAAAAATATATAAAAATTATATCCAAAAGACAAATCAAAATATGAATAATCTATTAACAAAAGAAAAAAATACAACAAATACAGGGGAACATCTCCAAATTTACACTCTTCAATTTTTTTCACTATTTTCAAAACACGAATAAAGACAATAAACAAACAAAAATAAAATCAATATAAAACAAACTTTATGCTATAGAAATAATTTTGAGTAGTATCCAAATTAGAATGACAAAAACAAATTATAGAATATGACTTCATTGCAATCCTGCATTATAGCAACATGTAATCCTGCAAAAGACAATGGAAAAGCATTAAAAATATATATTTAACATTACGTTTTAAAAAAAACTTATTAATATTATTCACACGCAGAGTAACAGAAAGAAAAAAAATTCTTACATGAATATAAAGATGAAGAATATTTTGCAACAAAAGAGAGAAAAATTAACCTGAAGCAAAATAAATATTAGGAAAACATTGATGTGGGAAACAAAAAAAAATATTTAAATATAAAATCAAAGTTAAGAAGACATAAGAAAATAATGGAGAATAAGAATAAAGAAATAAAATATGAGAGGGTGAGAACTTTAAGACCACCGTAAGATTAGATAAATGAATGAAGTATTTATAGAGCAATAGGAGTGGTGGAATTGGATTTGAAGTGATCATCTAAAATATATAATAGTATAAATTAAAGATATTATAATATTTTATTAAGATTTTATTAGGATATTATAGATATAAATATTATATATATATATATATTTATTTGATGTCAATGAGAATGAATTTTATGGTTTCAAATCTTAGAAGAATGGAAGTGATCTTCTAAAAATATGTAATATTATGGTTAAATATATTATCATATTATATTAAGATTTTATTATGATAATATAGATATAAAATATAATAAGAAAGTAAATATTAGATTTTTTCTTTTAGACTAAGAAATTGAACATTGGATTTAAATTCAAATCCCAAGATATATATCAGGATAATATATTTTTTTCTTCTGTTTAGACTAATAAATTAAATATAAGATTTTAGATTTAGAATTTTTATTTTAATTATTTTCATATATGATTTAGGTTGTTGAAAAGGGGAGAGAATAGGTGGATGAGTTGTTGAAAAAAGGGGGCGGGAAAGTGGAGGGAAATTAGACTATATTACTTTTATATATATATATATATATAGATATAGATATAGATATAGATATAGATATAGATAGATGTATTTATAGTTAATTCAAATATGTGTATTTAGTGGAAATAATTTAAAATTTTAAGAGTATTATATATTATAGATTTGGGGAATATATATGATATGATTGAGTATGTTGAAATTAAATATTAGATTATATATTATGGATTTAGGGAGTATATATAATTGAGGTAGTTGAATTAGATCATATATATTAGATTTAGTGAGTATATATGATTGTTGAAATTGAAAAAAATAGCCGGATGAGATGTTGAAAAGGGGGGTGGGGAAGTGGGGGAAATTAGACTATATTACTTTTATCTATATATAGATATAGATAGATATTAAAGATTTCAATATATCTTGATCATAATTTAGAATGCTAGACGCGCCGCACAAGAAATTAATATTCTTTCGTCTCATTTTAGATGTTTTGTTTGATTTTTTGATACTGTTCATTATTTGAATTTGACTCAATTTTATTGCGAGTATATATTTGAAAAAATAGTCGAGTTGGGTCTTATTAGAATCCTATAATCATGTAGTTTAAAATATATATTTATATAATTTTTTTATTATACATATTTTGAGATATTAGCGGTTGAAAAATTACAATCAAACAGGACAATTTAAATAGGACAGATGGAGCAATAATTGTGGTTTTAAAACTAATGAATATGATTGGCCAAGTGGTCAAGTTTACAGTTTTCCAATGTTTGGAATTTTGATTCCCACCCACCCAGCCGACTATCCCACATATTTCGTTTGTAATATGGGCTATCACATTTTCTCTGGTCAATGGCTTCACAAGAAATAAATAAAATGGATATGATTCTCTATATGGGTAAAATAGTAAATCAATCATATATCAGTAATGCATTGTAGGGTTCAGTTACGGTTCTACCAAGGATTTGTAGTACATCAAAACAATCAATCTATACCATTAAAAATGATCCAATAGTTATAATTTAAAAAGGGTATAATTGTCATAATAAAAATATAACCCTATATTTAGTATGCTATCATATCTAATATTTGGTAATCCACCTAATATTTCAAATAGTTTTTGTTTTATGATCTACGATACTTATTAAAGATGGTAAAAATATATTAATAGATAATTTCAACTATTATCTAATATTTCAAATATTTTTTTTATGATCTACGATACTTATTAAAGATGGTAACAAATATATTAATAGATAATTTCAACTATGTTACAAAAAAATAATTCAGTGATGTTATAAAAAAATATTTCAGCGATTCTACCCTAGAAGAATTCAACGGCCCTAACTTATCAAATGCAGTATATTTCAGTAATCCTACCTAGATGATTTCAGCGACTACACCAAGAAGAATTCAGCAATGTTACCATATACAATTCAGCGACGCCACCAACAATAATTCAGTGACGCTACCAAGAACAATTCAATGATCTTTTCATGAACAATTCAACAAGGTTTTTACGAAAAATTCAACAACTCAACTAGGAACTTTTAGGTATATTTTCATGAACAGTTCAACATATATAGATATATATATGTATAGCTGCATAATTAAGTAAATTAGAGGGTAATATAAGGTCGATTGGTCATATTGAAATGCATGGAGGAAAAGTAAAGATGAATAACATAGAGAATTCAACGAGCAATTGTTTGTTAACAAAATTAGATATAGCAAATTTACTATTTTAACCTTGGCTTCAAGTTAATCTCAAACATCAATTTAATGGAATCAAAGGTTGTGATGTATCGCATGATATAAATTTTTTTTTTTGACAAGAATAAACTTATTTCATATGTCACTGAAGTTAGTTATTTTAGTAATCACAGTTTGTAATAAAATTTTAGAATATTCAAAATGCAATTTTCATTTGCTAGTCATTTATTTTCCGAGTATGTTTCATTTATAAAAATACATTTAATATATATTTTTTTAAACATTGACACCTATGTGTCGATAAGGGTGTGTGTGAACCCAAACCACACAAATTACAAAGAGGGATTAAGGGGAGGAATAGGGGCCACATGGGAATTGAACCCCTAACCTATGATTGGAAAGCATGGAACATGACCACGTGAGTTAAGTCTGATTCTCCATTTAATCTATTTTGAGTATGCCAGTCATCTATTTTGATATATTATTCTGTATATTGTCTACAAACATGTGTTCTACAATCTAGTGAAGTTAGTGAAGCTGTTCATGAGAGTCTAAGAAATCAAAAGGTATTCAGTTCACAAGGTGGATGATAATTACTTAAGAGGTAAAAACTAATATAGGCCACCAGAAGGAATCATTTCCACTTTTGGGTCATGATATTTTAATTCGGGAAAATAGGCCATTAGAAGGATTTTCGGGCCTGAATTTAGGCTATTGGGATGTAATTCGGGCTGCGATAGCTTAAAAATGGAAATGACTCATTCTGATGGCCTATTTTAGTTTTTCTGAATTATTTTTTATTTTATGTAATTAAAATAAATAATACTCATTCTGCCATTATTTATATCCTACTTTCTTTTTATTCTTATTCCAACATTTTTATTTTATTTTTTTTAAATAGTTAAATATTAATTGTCAAATCTACCCATCATATAGCACTAATAAATAAATATATTAAACTTTCAAACTCATTATCATTTATATTCCAATCCAACTTACAACCATATATTAGTAAATCATACATAAATAAATAAATTAAAATTATAAATTCATCACAATCATATTATATAAATTCTTAAGTTACATTTTATATATGTGATGGTAATGAGTTTATAATTTTAATTTATTGATTTATATGTGATTTACTGATATGTGGTTGTAGGATGAATTGGAATTATTAATGGTAGTGGGTTTGAAAGTTTAATATATTTATTTATTAATGTGATGTGATGGATAAATTTGACGATTAATATTTAATTATTTTTTTAAATGAAAATGAAATGAAAATGTTGGAACAAGAAAAAAAAAGAAGTAGGACATAAATAATGGCACTGAATGAGTATTATTTATTTTAATTACATAAAATAAAAAATAATTGAAAAAAACGAAAATAGACCACCATAAGAGTAATTTTCACTTTTAGGCCATCGCGGCCCGAATTCCAGCCCAATGGTCTAAATTCACGCCCGAAATCCTTCTAATGGCTCATTTCTCTAAATCAAAATATGGTGGTCCAAAAGTGGAAACTCTTAAAGGGACCAGACTATAGAGCCTAATGAAAAAGAATTCGGGCTTGCTGACTCCTTCTGATGACCTATTTTAGTTATTATCTCATTATTTAAAGACAATGTGTTGTAAAAACTAATTTCTCATTCATTATAGATAACACACTTTTATAATAAAAATAAAACAATACATTAAACCTCTATATCAAATTACTCAATCCTATGGATTGAAATATCATGTATACTCATATATACAGAGTTGACAATCCGAGGGTCACCCACAAACATTTTCCATTGCATTATTCTCTTACACAACTTGGGAATTACCCAAACACTCTATTCCTTTGTTCATCCCAAACAATAAAATCCTTACACAAAATCACGATCCCTTAGTGCTGATTTGGTGAACCACAAGAATCAGTCCACCCTGTCCCTTATTTCATTCATAATTAGTAAACAATACAGATTCCTCCTATTTAATCACTATTTCAAACAGCCTGATGTGTCTGTCTTTTTCATACAATTTTTAGATCATCCATGGTCTCAATTTAAGTTCTATGACAAGCTTCCTCCTGCCATCCAGAAACTCAAGCATCTGCAACATTATCAGCCTTTATGGATGAATCCTTACAAACCTCTAGGCATCTCCATCTTGTATATTTTGCAAGTACCAAAAGGCCTATCATCTGGACTGTCAATCCACATATTAACCCAATCCACAATCCCTGTGAATCCCAATCAAAATGAATGATTTTTTTATTTTTTTTTCTCTTGTTAGAAATGAACTTTTATGAGTCTCAATAAATCATTTCCATGTCCAATTCTAACACCTAGGTTGTACCTTGGCATACAGTTTCAACTTGAAACCGAGGAGGGCTGCAACGGGCATGCCAATCAAATAAAACGTTCCCAGGTTGATATACATCACCGGATGCTGCCATCCGCAGCCTCTTGCAACCCCTTAATAAAAAAAAAAACAAAGGGATTTTCAGACTTATAGTATGAGCTATGGCTGAATTTTTTTAGTATACTAATCTATATATGCAGTTCTTTACCTGATAGGATGCCCTGGATAAAATCCAACATAATCGATACCAGGAGGAATGGCATCATCGATGCAAATGCATCAATCACAACAGGGCTATTGCTGAAGCAGCTCGACCACAGTCGGTGACCAAAATACAAGGCTGTGACAACACAGAGTGAAAGGATGAAAGTTAGTTTGAGAGCAACAGCGGTGGCATGCCTTGCCCGATCAGATCTTCCCGCTCCCAACTCATTAGCCACCCGAGTGCTGCAGTAGTCAGTCAATCAATCAGCCAGTGCTGTAATAAATAACTTGAATAACATAAAGCATTATACATACGTACGTACCTGACTGCAGCGCTGAGACCATAAGCGATCATGTAGGCAATGGCCTCTGTGTTGACGCTAATGTGATCATATATATGATTAGAGGATATTTCAAAGGGTGAAAAATGATGCAATATGAATCTATATATACCTTACCACATTGCTATGAGGGGTGTGGTTATCTTTGAGTTTGGCATCAATCCAGCAAGCAAAACAAGAATCTCAAAAGCCCAATACTCCAAACTAGTTAACGAAAAATAATGGTCGTTGCTGGTTAGAACAAATCAAACTGAAAAAAGCATGTTTAATCGGAAGAAGGATTTTATAACAAATTGCTTACCACACCATGGCTGCAGAAGGCAAAGCTAGCTTCAAGTCAATAACCACTAAACTCCAAGACTGTAATGTAAATCCCTCCCAAGTCTGCTCAAATTTCTTCGCCTTGAGCACGTATAAGGCTAACATGAGAACTGAGATCCACAATGAAATCGAGGCTGCTAAAGGTGCGCCCCCAAAATCAAGCGTGCTCCAATTAGCAAAACCATAGGCAATGCCAATTTGGAGGGAGAGCGGGATCACTGAGCAAACAACAAGTGGCAGAACGACAGACTGTGTCTGCAGGAATCTTAAAATGTTTTGAAGAAATCCATAGGCAAACAGTCCAGGGATGAGATACTTCAGATAAAGACCTGATGCTTTTGCAATGCCAGGGTCCTGGCGTAGTAAAGTCAGGATGATGTCGGAATACCACCAGAGAACAGATACAGCGAAGGAGAAAATTAGGGTGACAAAGCACGACGCCTGAAGATATAATCCTAGAAGTCGATGCTGTTTAGCGCCAAATGCTTGCCCGCATAATGTCTCTAGTCCTCCGGTCAAGCCAACCTACATCAAGTATGATAAAAATAATGATCTGAAATTTGTAAGTTAAGAGTAGAGGGACAACGAAAAGAAACCGATAGCAAGTCATAATGGAAACTAAATCTTGCTTATCAATGAAATCTCTCAATTCCATATGTTCAAGCATGCCCAAAAATTTACTGCAAAAGTCTTAACAGATATGCAGCCTCTGTATTAGACTTTAATGGTAATAAGGGGATAGCACTTAGGAGTTTTCCTTATCAATACCACCAGGTTAATATGATCTATATTCGTTAATTACGAACAAGTCTATTAAAGTAATTGATTTGTGCAAAGAAATAGCTACCTTCACTAGATTCAACAATTGAGCTGGGGAATTCATCAGGTCTCAACATCCTTAAACACTGTTAGAGAACATTATTAATTAACACGCATGAGTTTGTACTATGTGTTGGGAAAGCAACAAGCTTTAAAGCCATGTATGGATGTCCAAAGGCTTCAAAGCATAAGTTCATCATCGCGGACATCCAAGAGAATCAAATGGACTACTTTGGCAAGTTGATGATATCCAAAGGTGGTTCTTCATGTTCATCATCATATTCATGCACGTTTTTCACCACAAAATCAAGCCGGCAAGCCTAAGGAGGATCAATGAAGTTTGATCTTACGTTTAGGAATATGATTAGATTTCAAGAGGTGTTCATAAAGTGTTTTTGTTGGTGGTCATCAGTGATGGAGCTAACTTGTTAACCTTCACAACTCTCTGGCCTCACTTTTTGAACTAGCTTTATTGATTTCTAATAGAAGGTTCCCTAGAGAACATCTTTCATATACTCATTATATAGAAGGCCACCTAGCTAGGTTCGGTATCAAGAGACCACTTTAGCTTGCATACATCCTCCAATAGGTTTGGTATCAATGCAAGCCCTTACAAATATGGTGTGCCCATAATTTTATACTTAGCTTTTAAATGAACTTTGATCACTTTTATAGAGTGTTAAGGTCCACTTTTCTAAGGAACAATGAACTTGAACATTTAGTTGAAGAAGTTAAGTGTCCATTCTAGCTTTCTAGCTAAATGTATTGAATTTGTAATTTCGAACCTTGTGGAGGTTCCATGGAGCTAGAAAATATATTATTGGAAGATGGAGAGGAAGCACTTTCATATGCCTGGTCAAAAGCACCTGCAATTGAGCTGTGGATGATGGATCCAAGTAGATACCATGGCTATGTGTTCCGCTAGTGTATCCGTTCTATCTCCCAAAACTACCCCCATTTTAGTGAAAAACTTTTATCAATCTTTTCAACTGTTGTACATGAGAGGTAATAGTAGTATTATAGTACCTCCATTCCTTTTTAAATACATACATTTGTCACTGTTCATTGGAATATAGTCAAGTGGATCTTGTTGGAGCATAGATTTAGAATATCAAATTTTCAAATTATAAGTATATGGAATTTGAGTTATTACGGATTAAAAAAGTGTATTAGATTGCGTGAAATGTAGGTCGTAGCATTTATTTAGGAATGGATAGGAATGGATGAAGTATTTGGTTTTTGAAATAACAATGGAACAGTATATTATTAGCTTCCAAAGAAACTTGAACGACAATCACTATGTGTAGATTTCATATTTTGAGAATTGAGACAAAACCCATGTCAGAATAAAGGTTGTGAAGATAAGAAAAACAATGATGTTTGAGAAATTAAAATAATAATAATAATGGTAGGTTAATTACCATGAGATCGAAGCCGGAGACGAAGGCCCAGGAATTAGCAAGGTTTGCAGCAGCAAGGAGGTGGAGATGCCGGCGGAACGGAAGGTGGCCGGAGAACATGACGGAGATGAGTGGGATGAAGTAGTAGGAGACGTTGGTGAGAATCATGGGAACTGCCAGGACAATCTGGGCCTTAGCTTCTTGCACGTCGATCAACCACCACCACCACCGCGGCGGCCTTGTATTATTACTTGTAGCGGCCGACAACAGCGGAACATCGGCGTCGTTTCCTCCGTCGGAAGCCATATATGTAAAGAGAAGAGAAGCTAGCTGGAAAATAGGCCTGTAGGGGAGAGGCAGTGTGCGTGGTTTTGTGTATGTGAAGAGTGTAGAAGGAACTAGTAGTAGTAGTAGTAATAGAAAGCAAGAAATGCGTTTGTTTTGATTTTGCCGTCACTTTCGGGCATTATCGGGACGCCACATTCACCTCATACCAAATAAAACCTTTTTTTAATGTTTTGATTGTTTCGAATTGAGTCCTAAATTTTCATTTTATCGCATTCAGTTCTTTAATTTTATTAAATTAGCATAACTAGAAAATATTGTGGGATCAATTCGACGCGTATTCTATTTACATAACTTGACGCTGTCCAAAATAGTGTTTCCCATTTTTATATTTTAACTGTTTTCCAATATTATTTTTCTATAATACTTAACTTAAATTTTATTATAATAGAAAAAAAAAATTATCGGATAAGAAATAATATAGAGATGAGAGAATGTGATTTTAAAAACGGATCGAATTATTTGAGAATGATACTCCCTCCGTCCCGCGAAGTTTGACATCTTTCTTTTGGGCACGGTAATTTAGGTAGTGGGGTTTAGTTGTTAAAGTGGTATGAGTGTTTGTATTTAAGATTCTAATAAATTTTGATACTGGTTATTATTTAACTTTGACTTAATGTTATCGTAATAATGTAATTAGAGAAAAATTATCAATTATGGTCTTGTTAATTTAATTTATCTAAAATGGAAAGGTGTCAAACTTCGTGGGACACCCAAAAAAGGAATAGATGTCAAATTTCGTAGGACAGAGGAAGTATATGTCAGATTAGAATATAAGATAACTATGCTAGTTTTATTAATTGTGCTAATTTAAAATATTGTGGTCAATTAGAATCAATTTGATAAAAATAAGTAAAGTTAAAGAATTGAATTTTTTGGCGAAGCCGGAGAAATTAAAGAATTGAATGAGATAAAATAAAAATTTAGATGGAATTGGAAAAAATCAAAACATAAAAAACTAAATGGGTTTCATTTCCTACACATCATATATACTGAGACAGGTAGGCTGTCGCAAAAGGATAAAAATGAAATTAACCCCATTCAAATCATTTCATGGCCACTAAATCTGAATTTTGGATTGTTTCTCCACATTATTTTTAATTATATTATTATTTTATTTAGTGTCTGTATTCAGACACAAGATGACTCCTCTATACGCCTCTCACCAGTTTCCTTAATTTTCTTCAATTAAGTATATCCCCATTAACGGTAGAAATGTCCTAGGTCTTGGCTTGAACGGTCTAAGCTTGCATCAAATTTTTAAGGCCTGAGTCTGACCTATTGCCTTTGATAATCTTATTTTAAAGGCCTAAGTTTGGCCTTTTTATTTAAATATGTTGGTTTTTAAGCCTTTTAAAAGCCTGATTACGCATATTTTAAAATTAAGTTAAAATTATTTTATATATGTTCGAATGTAATTATAAAGTTTGAAGACATGAATTTGTTCACTTGGGCAAGTCGTTGTCTACAACTATTTATATGTGAGAAAAAACTTATAAATATTTTAAACACACACTAATAATAATAAATTAATAATATTTCTACATAAATAATTACTTCTACATAAAAAATAATAATAATACTACACATTCCTATGTAGTAAATATAAACACACTAATAATAATAATGATAGATAGATCGGCCTAGTAGGCCTAATAGGTTTTTTACAAAACCTGACCTAGGCCTATTTAATTAAATAGACTTTCGAAATAACCTGAGCTCCAGCCTTTTTATAAAAAAAAAAAATGGTCTAGTCTGGCCTTCGGTAGACTAGGCCATAGGCTGTGGGGTAGTCTAATATTGCTTATTCTCATCCCTAATCCCCATGCTTCAGCTTCACCTTTAGAATACCAATCCGGAACCGGCGGTGCATAATGCAAGGTTCTCATAAATTGAAAGTATCATTATAAAATTTTATGCGGAAAATTACTATTATATAATCATTACAAAATTTATTTCAAACATCGCATTCTTAATTTTGTCATCATAACTCTCTCAAGCCAGCACATTTCCCATACAAATCTGCACAACATATCCAACCCATCCCTTAGAATACGCACGCACATTTCGCATACAAATCTTCACAACATATCCAACCCATCCTTAGATTACGCATGCATGCCGTGTTGGATGGAAATCCATTTTTGTGCATATTCTGCACATATAGAATATGCTGGTCGAAGTGGATTTTGTGATGACAATTATGAGAATGTGATATACTGGATTGATTTTATAATGTTTACGACAGTGATGTCCGGGTATGGTTGTCATGACACTTTCAATCCATCACATTATCTCACTCTTCAATCATATAATTATACTCAATATTATACATATGCAAAATATTGCAATTATGCACCACAACCACATTGGTGTTGGATTAGTTGCAAACATATTTTTTGCGAATAATCGGATATCACGGTGTCACATTGGACCAAGACTATTCCCTCGTGAATTTGCATGGGCAATAAAAGGCGTCTCTCCGAAGCAGTTTTTTATATATACAATGTTCAAACCCTAGACCTTATATAATCGACTAGAGTCTCAATTAACTCAAGATAATTGTTGTTGGTAGTTGCATACGTATTTAAACCATATAATAGATTGTTCATTTTAATATATTTTACCATGTTTGATATTAGAGTTAATTTTTTATTTTTTATTTTGCAAAGCCGAAGCAAAGAAAGGGTATTAGGAGTTCATACCACATAAATTACAAAGAAATAAAAGGGAGAGATAGGGGGTTAGGTGGGGAATTGAACCCTAGTTTTATCAAATGCAGGGACTTGGCTATTTGGGAGTAATTACAAAAATTTTATATATTAAATATTATCGACTGTTTATACTGATCAAATGATTTGGTTTGGAGCTGAATCTGGTCCTTTTGAAGTACTGAATGGATGTTTTGCATGTGCTGAGTATTTTTTATACAGTACAGTCACCATTAAATACTCGGTACACTTTCATTAGTATTCAAACACGAAACACATATCGGATGGATTAGCGTGCATGTAAGCAATGTCTACTCCTGCGGGGTCCAGCCTGCATTAATTAACCACCGACTCGCGGATCAATCAAAAATTATACTTACATTTCTTGCCCACATCGATCCTCGAAATGCTAAAGCCTAAATGATACTAGTAATCAAGACCGCCAGTTTCAGACAATGATGATTCCGTTCCCCTTGGCCCTTACAGGCATTAACGAAGAAAAATTAACAATTGTCGGAGGCAACAGAGCAGAGCAATGAAGGAAGTAAACCTGGAATTGAATTACCAAAAACTGAGAATGTCCAAAATAAATAAATGCACTCTCAAGGCATCTCCAATGGTGCCTTAAAACCGAAAATGGAATGGCATATTCTCCCCAACAATATCCTAAAATCAGGGAAGGGATAGGGTACAGGCACCTTTAGGTGTAGACTTTATGCCTTAAAATTGTAATGTTTGGACATAGAGATTAGACATATATTATTGGGATATACACAGTTCTTTTAGTCTCCCATCACATAAAATGTCGTACACATCACATGGAATACATGCATGCATCACATAATACAGGTACACAGTGCAACATGTAACCACCTTTAACCATGGTTGTTATTCTTATATACTTACATATGGTTTTAAATAACCGCAACATTTCAATATTTTACGCAATTCAATAAACATTTTTTTACCAATAATAACTTATATTGTATATAAGTAAAAATTATAAAAATTTGATATTCTAAACTACGTGATTAGACGAATCTAACAAGATCTCAATTGATTATGGCTTTTTTTTCTTATGTAACTATGTTTAAAAAAATTCATCAAAATTACTCAATTAGTAGTTACTATTGTGTAAATATCTCAATTAAATGAGAACGGATGAAATATACATCACTTTTAGTCTCCCATCATATGAAATGGTGTATACATCACATACAATACTTGCAGGCATCACATAGATAGAACTACGCATCACACATATCTGTATAGACCGGATGAATCACGAAACCCATCTCCCCTGAGATTGCACCCGAAAAATCTTCATCCATGGACGTGATTTCCATGCAATTTTCCGCCATTGATTCTTCCATAAATTCTTCATTCGGTGGTGGGATGTTTAGATCTACCATTTCGGCCATCAAAAATTTATTGGAGTACAAGCAGAGAGTGATTGTAGCCGGTAGGTTTCAGAGAATTTGGGTGGAGAAGATGATGTTATTGGGTGGGGAGGATGACAGTTTTGGTGGGGGGAATGATGACAGTTCTCGTGGGGAGTTCTGGTGGGGAGAGTAGGACGGTTTTATTTGGAGAATAGCACGGTTTTGTTTGGAGAATATGACGGTTTTGGAATGATGACAGTTTTGTGTTGTGTTATGTGTAGTCTGCATGTACAGATGGGTCTGTACCGTATCCCAACTGCTAAATCAAATACTCCCTCCGTCCCATTAAAAGTGGCCACTATTCCTTTTTGGGGTGTCCCATTAAAAGTGGCCACTTTCCCTTTTAAGTAAATTAGATTAACATAAACATGATTAAAAACCCCACAATAATGACAATTGTACTTTCTGCACAAAGTCCCTATATATGTTTAACCATTAATATCTCAAAATGGGTATAAATAAAAATTATATAAAATATACAGTATATTCTAAAACTATACGATTAGACGATTCCAACAAGATCACACTTGACTATTTTTGTCTTTCTACATCATACGATAACATTAAGTCAAAGTTAAATACTCCCTCCGTCCCACTCCAAGTGTCTTGTTACTGTTGGGCACGGAAATTAAGATAGAGTTGGTTTGTGAGTATATGGTGGGGTCCACATAGTTGTTGGAGGGGAAAATTATTTCTATTTATAGAAAGAAGACATTTGTAATGGGACATTAAAAAATAGTAAATAAGACATTTGGAATGGGACGGAGGGAGTAATAAATATGGTTAAAAGTCAAATGTAACCATTATAAATTAGATGGATGAATTAGTCAAATTTACTCACACCACTTTAACTACTAATCCCACTACCTAAATTCCCGTGCCCAAAAGAAAGGGGCCACTTATATTGGGACGGAGGGAGTATATTTTAAGTTTTTTGAGTTTTATGAGTAGTAAATACTCAAATTGAGTATTTATTATTTACTATTCACAAACCTATCTCACTTTTTGCAATTAAATTAATTGCAATCACATCCCTCCAATTGTTGCAAATTGAACATTGATCTAATTTTGTATTGTGGTTAATAATTTTAATACTTCATACAATTTTTTTTATTAAATTTATTTTATAGTTAATTAGATTAAAGGTTTTAAGGTTTCTTTATAAAATAAATTTTAAACATAAAGATAACTAAATTTTTAAAGTTTTGGTACAATCTTAGCAATCATTAAAAAAATTACATTAGCATTCGAAAATATAATTAAACATAACACATGTACATCTCAAATACTTAAAAAAGGTACAATATTAAACAATCAAATAACTACGGTAACGGTACAATATTTTTAATTTAATACTACCTCCGTTCCTTTTTAAATGACATGTTTTGACTTTTGTCACTGTTCATTAAGTAGCTTTGACTCGACTTTATAATACAATTATATAAGATAAAATATAGTCAAGTGTGATCTTGTTGGATTCGTCTAATAGCATAGATTTAGAATATCAAATTTTCATAATTTTTGCTTGTATGGAATTTGAGTTATTATGAATTAAAAATGTATATTGAATTGCGTAAAATGTGGGTCCGTAACACTTATTTAGGAACGGAGGAAGTATGTATGTTCCGCCATTTAGTGTAATTCTTATTTTAATTATTTAATTCTTTCTTAATTAATTAGTAATAAATTGTATGTGGGGTTAATGTATAATTTATAAGAAATGAAGGGTATGATTGAAAAGATAAATAAGTTTGTATGGAAAAGAATATGTAGAGAATATTCTTTTGAGTTTAAATTTATTGTAAATGGTTGGAGATGAATTACTATTTAATGTAACATTTACTGTAAAATGGGTTTGGGTTTAGTGTGGACCTTTGGAGATGCCCTCATAAGGCACACAACCAATCACTGAAAATGTAACAAAAAAGAAAAACCGTTAAGTGGAAAACACGATTTTGCAATAAATAGTAACTGGACTGAATAGATAATGGGCCGCAACCACAAATTGGGCCAGCCCACATCCATCAGCCCAGCTCATTCATGATAACACCCTCACTCCTGAAACACTAATAAGCAAGCCTTCACACATCCTCTTCATGTAACTTAAAATTCATTTACAATTTCGATAACTGATTTAATCTACTACTATATCTTAAATATGGTAAACACAACAAGAAAGTGTACTTGCTCATGAAATTGTAAATTCATGAATCTACAAAATTTATCATTGACCTGCATCCATTGATTCCTTAATTTTGGTCATGTTTTTTTTTTTTTTTGGCAATGAAATGTCCTCTCCTTCGCCTTCCTTTCGTGCCTTCTTGATCATTGGAAGTGTGTCTCTTTTGCAGTATATCCACACCCCTCTACTCATCAATTCTTCTCATCAGAGCGATAAATTTTAATTAAATGGGATAGGATTGGGGTCTGTATAGACTAAATTATTCCACATTCCATCATCAAATTAAAGGTGGACTCAAAAGAATCCATTAATTTTAATTTAACTCTTTAAATGTAAGAGTATATCCCAACATTCTTCTCCTTCTCGCTGACTTGATGAACGTTGAAAGTATCACAACCTTTAATAAGTGTAGTAGAGCGCACACACGTAGGCTATGTTAGTAAAATAATTAGAAAAGTATAGTTTGGAGTTTAGAGTTTGGAGTTTTAAATTGAGATGCTTTTGAATAATGGTGTTTGGTGATATAATTTAAAAGTATAGTTTGGCGTTTGAAGAGCCTAAAATTGGGGAGAGTAACGATTAAAGTTTAGAGTATAGAGATAGAAATTTAACAGTTATTGAAATTAATGTTTACTATATATATATATATATAAGTTTTCAGGTAATTTTAATATGTATTTTAAAAGTTAAACACTAAATGCTAGAATGTATTCCAAAAACAACAGTAATATCAACCTTCAATCAATCCACCTCCATAATCTTACATTTACTCAAAGAAACACAAAAAGGGAAACAAGAAAAAGTGCTCCTATACACACCCATATGACACATTCCATTCCCACTTAGAAACGCACTCTCTCCTTTGGAGAGGGCTACAACATACATATATATATATTAATGTCATGCACACTGCATTCATTCTTTCACACTACAATAAAAGCAACAACAAATTAAAGAAAAGGGGACATCATGTCACATGTGCCACTATAAAGCATGACCCAAATTTAACAAGAAAAACTAAAAAAAAGTTGGGCCCTTGGTGGCAACCAACTTTTTCATTTGACCCAACCAACTAACCAACCAACTTTACTATTAATTATTAATTGGTCATGTCAGGTTAGATCAGATCAGATCGTGAGTCAAAAGTTGAGTCGGGACGTATACGTGGCCTTCGGTGTCCAATTCTTAGGAATGACATCCCTCGCGGAGAGGGTTCTCTCCATGGACAAGGTCGTTAGCTTCACGGAGAACGGACCCTTCAGAGGTCCGGCAATGATGCACCAATTCGCACCCCATACGTGCGTCATCTCTAGCCATTGCATCGAATTCGCCTGTATATTCAATCATCAATCATGAATCTTACAAGAAAATGGAATATACTAAAGTGGCAACACCTATTCTATTACATTCTTCATGAACATCTTATCTTTATCTTTCCACAAAGCTAAGAAAGCTAAGACAAAACAAGTGTGTGTGCTATGACTTGTCGGGGACACGTGATTTCAAGGGCTTTAATTTAATTAAACATTTCTGATTTTAGGCCGAAATCTTCGGAATAGTCTAAGGTTGGATTGTGTGTGATTTTTGGTGCAAAACTCACCAACAGGGTTCACTTTTTCTTTGCTTTTACATGTGCAAAAGTGTGCCCTTTTCTTTATTGGTAATTTGCACTAGTTTTCTCTTGTGCAAGAAATCAATGCAAATCCATCTATAAAGGGGAAAGAGCCTTCCTTCTTTTTCACCTTAGGACAAGAAATGGGGAAGACATGAGATTAAAGTTTTACCACAATTAAATTAATGATTAATTTGTTTTATGGTCCCAATATTGCATCTACTTTAATAATCTAAGGCAGACAGTGAGACAAGTAGCAATAAGCAAGATTTTCTGGGAACTAAGTGTTGCTTTTGTCATGTGGTTTGGTCATCACATAACAAAGCAAAAGGGAAAAGGCTGACTTATTGGTCGATCCTATACTTAAAAAAATACTACTAGTAGTATTTACTAGTATATTATTATGGGATCGGATCATATATATCATAGACTTTTAATTTTTGTGGTGGAAGATTGGAGAATTCTTTTTAAAATAAAAACATTGTAATTTTTTATTTTTTATTTTTTACCATGTGACATTATTCCACTGCATAATGTAAGAATATTACCATGGAATATATAAGATCGACCAATCCCACGTGAGGTTTCGAATCGTGACTTTATTAGGTGATTGTAACGAAACTACTTGTGCTAGTTTTTTCCAAATAAAAAATACTTTTTTTTTATTAAATATATATTTTTGGAAGAAAAAAAGTGTTATTAATTAACACGTATTGCTTTAAATTTAAAGTCATTGAATAGGATTTGGTTAGGGAGTTAGATCAGCTATTGCTGAAGTGTTGGAGGAATATTTTGTATGTACTTAGTGAGTGTTTTGTATGTAGTGAATGTTTTTTATATAGCTCGAATACCATTAAAAATACCCAACACACCTTATTAATAACCAACACACATCTCACCGAATTAGCACACCAACACTTGTTGAATATCACTCATTCAGCACCATATCTAAACCCGATTGAATATATGATTTCAAAGAATTGATCAATGTAAATCTATTGATGAGTCATCAGATTAGGTCAAATGATCGAATTCAAATTAATTTTCAGTTGATAGCTAGAGTGGTGACACGTCAGCTACTAAACTGAGCTGAAAAGTGTTTTGAATCCAGCCATTTGACCTAAGTTAATGATACATTGAGTTTATAATGATCTATAGTAGGAGTAGTATTTTGTTTTAAAATATGTTAATATCTCTAGAAAGGAATCTTTAAAACATGAATGTGAGTGTGAAAAATGTTGTTGAAGTCAAATTTTGGATAACAAGTTCTAAGAAAGAACCCCAACGACAGAAATATTCATGCTGTTGAATTTTCTAATATTATTGATGAAAATTTTGTTTTTCAACAATAAGTTTTAGGATTTCAACGACAGTTTAAGAGCTGCTAATATTGTAGTCCAATAGAACTATGCAAGTAGGTAGTATAAGCCAAGTTTACCTGTCGTATGTGCATGGATCCCACATCACCATCTCCATCCTCGTATTCTACCAATAGCGACAACCAATAGTTTGTCGATCCCTCGTTAACATGGAACGCTATATTCTTCCCAGGATACTTGCACGGTGTCCTGTTTATATCACAAAAAAATTACCATATACTTATATTCTTTATCGAATAGTATATCACAAAAAAAGTCATTGCGCAACCAACCATATCCATATGAATTTCTTTTCTGGCTTCCGCTTTTTTTTTTTTTTTATTTTAAAAAAAACATATTCATATGGAAGTGCATTGTAGCTGCAGATTGATCACAATAAAATATTTGAAGAATATGACATACTCCCTCCGTTCATAAATAGTTCTCATTCAGCTCAATTTCAGTAACCAAGGTTTGCACTAATTAACTTATAAATTTATATTTTTACCCTTCAACTAAATTCATTCTTAATGTTAATAAATAGCATTTATGTAAAGTGAAAGACAATATAGTAAATACACTTTTTAATCTCTAAAAAAGACAACTAAAAGGCAACGTAGAGTAGTATATGTCTGCTCAGTTTTTTTGGATGAGCATATGTCTGCTCAATTGACAATTGGTCAGTTGATAGGTGCTGCATACTTTTGACTAAACGCCCAGTATGTCTCCATTGGCCATTATGGGAGGTTTTATTTTATTTTTATAAAAAGAAAAACATAATTAATTAAAATGAAATAATTCAAAGTACACGACGAGCCAGAAGAAGTATACAAGACTTTCAACTATTAACAAAACAATTAACATGAGAGTAACTTGACTCTTTTGTTTCTTTTCAATATTATTTATTATTATAATATTTTTGTTCTTTTTTTATGTTTTATTTTAAAATTGATGATAGTATGAGAAAGAAATTGCATAGACAAGGCGTAGGGGGACCGGACCGTCTAGAGACAAATGTGGGAAAGTACACAAAAGCAGAATTGGTTAATGCTAACGGCATTCACTTAAAAATATCAATTATTGCATTTTTTTTTAAAAAAAATTCTGTTTGTGGAATTGTGGCCCTCACCATTATACATTGCTCTATTTCTTTTCTTTTGCTCACGTTTTATTTCTATTATTACATTTTATTTATTTTTTTATTTCCATTCCAATTTGAATATTAAATATGCTACAATAATTTCCTTTCCATATTATTGTAAAATTATGCTACACTGAAAAAGTACTACAGTATTTACGGTAGTATATATTTTTCTATTAATATATAATTTAATTATTCCTTTTTACTTATTACAAAATGTGTTGCTACCTAGCATTTCCCTATCTTCCTTAAATTATGTGTACAATTTATTCATAACAGTTAAAAATAAATTTTAAAAAGAATACCCCTTTCAAGGTAATAATTTCAACAATTTTATAGTTGGAATGTTTTGTTGAAAACACTTATTTTTTTTCCTTTTTTTTTTTTTCATTACTAGAGTGTGTCAAGTGTGTAAGTAAATCATGTGTAGGATTTAAGCCGTACAGTAAATTAACTAATAGTCAAACTGACATGGAAGAATTCTCACCACATTAATTATACTATATGCTTATTTGAAAATTCTCTAATTTTCTCAGACTTCAAAATTATCTTTCAGAAAAATTAGATGCAAAATTTCACTAGTGAGGAAAATCCTAAATGAGAGTAAGATGGATTGTTTTGTGTTTCTTGACAGAATCTCTCTTTCAGAATAAAGAAATTTTAGTTAGCAGTTAATGGAATAAAAATAAATTAAAATCCACAAGCAATAAATTAAAGTAGAAAATGACAAAACAGAACAAGACCGTTAAGAATCACAGAGTGTGGATATAAAATAAATAAATAAATAAATAAATAAAAAATAATAAAACAAGTTTATGTATGTAAGCACAAGACAATATGAAGAAATTAGCAAATTAGAGAATTAATTACATACCTCCGGAAGATGACCGGAATTTCGCCGCGGTTGCGCAGCTGCCCGCCGCTTCCGGCAACAGCCATCCGGCCGAATGCGGCGCCGCTGAGGTCGAAATGCGTGCGGCCATTGGAGCAGTATCCGCCGGGGCACTCGTCGGTTATGATGACGGTCACCGCCCGGCGGGAGCAAATGGAGCGGTCGAGGCACTTGACTTTGTAGCAGGCGCCGCAGCCCTCGCCGCCCTTGAACAGCACCGGGCTGACGGCGCCGACGCGGGCTCGCATTGGCTTCACATCCACCAGCGAGCCGTAACCGCAGGCGCCGCCGTCGCTGCCGTCGCCTTCGGGGCTTCCGTACCACGTGGCCGTCGCCGGCTTCCAATGCAGGTCCGGAGTGACGGCTGCCGTGGCGGCGGCGGTCACGAGGAGCATTATGAAGAAAATGAAATGGGGAAATGCCGGAGGAGCAGACATTATTGCGACGGAGGCGCGTGGAAGTGGCGGCGGAAGCGAAAGTGGAGTCTGCCGACACTTTTATTTTAAGGATTTTAGTATATAAATTTGTTTTTCCCGTTTTTCGGTGTGGTAATAACAGTGCGGTGGGAAACTCAGGACTGTACTACTACTCTGATGCAGTTTGTTCGGTACATCATACATACATGTGTGTGTATATATAGAATTTGTACGTATACTGTATGTATAACAAATAACAATAAAGAATGTGGAACAAGGGGAATTAATAAATACAAGTATTTTGGCTTGAGTGGATGGAGCTCTAGTCGCTTAAGCAAGGTCTCGGGTTCGAGCCTTGTGTATGCAAAAAACTGTTTTGGGATAGACGCCCTTAATTGCCCTTGCAAATACTCGAGGAGGAATTAGTCTTGGGTCCAATGTGACATGGGATACCCTGTTATTCAGCTAAAAAATAAATACAAGTATTTTGTTTTTAACTTTTTGATATTGTGATATTTTTGAAGGTTTGTGGGACCTTCGAATTATTTTTCTAAAATATCCCTTTTCCGATCCTTTACCTTTTTTTATTTACTTTTTTTACTCTATTGATGATTTTAAATATATCACGGTTGGGATGAGGATTGGGATGAGTATTTGATCTGATAATCAAATTTCCTTATTTTCAACCTTCAGGTTGAGGTTGGAGGTAGAGGTTGGAGGTTTCGATTACTCATCCGGTGTCCTTTAGTAATTTGTATGGATTGAACACCCAACACCAATTTCCTAACTTGTAATGTTTGTTCAGCAAATTGGCAAACCACTTGTAGTACGATTTAGCTACTCATTTCGTTACCGCAAGGATTTTTTTTTTTTTTTCTGAACAACCTATACAGGTTAGGAAATGAATGGTGGGAACTCATACTAAATAAATTATAAAGGAAATAAAGGGGAGACATAGGGGGCCAGTGGAGAATCGAACCTCTGGAAGTCAATAGACTTAATCACTTGGGCTAAGTCCTCGCCTCGTTAGCGCAAGGTATTGGAGTAATTGGGAATAATAATAAATGAGGACCGATAGGCGAGGACAAGACTTGGAAGAAAATTAGAAAAATAAAAATTATAGCTTCTTTTTACATTCATCTCGTATCCGCAACCCATTTGTGGGAGTTGATGTTTAGTGATCTCACTTCTAAGTTAGGCAGATTTTTATTTTTATTTTTATTTTATTTTTTTATTTTTATTTTTGTTCTTTATAGTAATAATTTTTTTCAATCTAATCATAGGTGACAACCAATGTGAACCTAGCCCCTATGGGCTACCCCCCTTGTGGCCTTATGGACTTTTTATATTCTTGTGCTCCTTATCATCCCAACTTCAAAGTTTACCAGGACTTCATACTTAAGCATCGATTCATTGTGAGAACCCTACATGTCTCATGTCTTAATTAGCCCATTAAATATGTGCATTATAGAAGACTCTAGCTAGAGAGCTAATATGTTGATGTTTGTCGCTTTTGCATGATGCCATGCAAATTATTGTGACGAAAAATAATCACATCCCATACTTGGTGAAGACCTATGTACAGTTTTTGTAAATACTAGTACTAGAAAAGTTTCGAATTCGGTCTCTAAAACTTTTGTCGCTAATGAATTTTGTTCGCTAACCCCTTTCGTGACCCAATTTTACTAAACTTTTTTGTTGCCCAAAAAAAAAGTCTTGTAGTGTAATAATATTTCCCTTGGCTCGATCATGTTTTCCTACAAGTAACCAGGTCACTGTTCTCTCTTTGTTCCATCACTTCCTAGTAGTGTTTTTTTTCTTTCACTTTCAATTATTGTCTCTTAATATTCAACGACGACTTCCTTTGGGGATGAGAACTTAGTTCAAGTCGTTAAGTCCATTGACTTCGAAAGCTGGAGGTTCGACTCTCCACCGCTCCCCTATCCCTCCCTTTTATTTCCTTTGTAATTTGTGTGACATAGGCTCCCACCACCCATTTTCTAGCATGTATAGGCTTTTCAGCAAAAAAAAAAAAAAAAAAAAAAACTACTTCCACTACACTATACCCTTTGGAGAATATGGTTGGGGTTTCGATTTCCACTCGGCCTTCCATCACTCCCATTTATCCCTATTTGTAATTTGTGTGGCTTGGACTCACACATATCTTTACCGACACATGAGTGTCAATGTTTTTTTTTAAAAAAATAAAAAAAAATAAAAAAAAAACAACAACTACTACTTCCACTACACTATACACTTCCAAAACTACTATATTCACTTTCAACTATTATATACACATAACATAAAAGTCATATCTTCCCACACTACCACACACCACCCTTCGAAAAAGGTCGTGGCGTCGAGCCCTCCATTGTCGTCACTCCTAGATCGAGGTAGAATTGGACATCATTCTTTTTTTAATCCATTTCATCTTTGATGCTTTATTAATTGGTAACCTGTTATCCGTATAAATTTTGAGGGAAAGAAGAAACTGAAATTGAATTGTTGTTGAAGAATTACAAAGGTACTGTAATTGAAATACAAGAATTAAACAAAAAGCTGTAAGAAAGCGGTAAATTGGACTGAAAGCTTAAAGGAATGAAAAATACAGAAAGCAGTAAAAAACTAGAAGAAATATAAGAGGCTCTTTGAGAGTTGTCTTGAGGTTATCCCTGCTCCCATGTCTCCTTCAGCCTTTTATAGGGGAATGGGGTGATGCCTGGCTTCAATAGGCGTCTTAAAAACTCCAGATTCTCCTCCCTTGATGGTGCGCTGTATTGATGTTGGGATCCTCTCCCTCTTTGACTGCAGCTCTTCTGATTGTGCAACCGTTCCCTTTTCCACCATCCTCTCCAAGGTTGCAGCCCCAAAAGTCTCAATGTCGTGATTCTCTCCACAGTCTTTAATGTTACATCTCACCATGATTCATCATCCGGATAGACCTATGGATTGGATGGCGGCTTCTCACCCATGTCCTTATCCGGATAACTCTTGAATTGGACCGGGCCTCGAAAAATGGATTGGACTGAATTTACTGGGCCAAACAAATCAACTTATTGGGCCTAGAATTTTGATGTTAACAGATGCCCCCCTCGCGCAATTTGTCTAATTAGCATTTTAAGACAGATCTGCGCGTTTGATCCAGGCCCACTTAGGTCGGCCGCCACGCCGCCATTGAGGAGCACCCTGAGCCGCCAAATTCTTTCCTTGGGCTGCCGTTGTCGCTGCGAGCCGCCAACACCCTTCCGGCCGCCAACACCTCGGGGCCGCCAACGGTGGAGCGCCGGCAACCACCTCCAGAGCCGCCAGTCTTGAACGCAGCCGCCAGCATCCAGATGCCGCCAGCAACCTCCAAGTGCCGCCATCACCTGCCTCGAGTGTCGCCAGCGCCTGCAGCTCGCCGCCATCTCCGGATACCGCCAGCCTCCACGGGCCGCCAGCCTCTCGCCTGCCGCCAGCCTTGGTTCCAAGCGCCGCCAGCAACCTCCAAGTGCCGCCATCGCCTACCTCGAGTGCCGCCAGCGCCTGCAGCTCGCCGCCATCTCCGGATGCCGCCAGCCTTGAGCGCTGCTGCAGCCTTCCGAGCGCCGCCAATTCCAGAAACACCGCCATCCCGAGAGTGTCCTCCGCCAGCCTCGGTGTTGGCAGCCGCCAGCTCCCAGCATGTCGCCAACCAGGAATCGCCGCCATCCCTCGGGTCGCCGACGTCCTCGGGTTGCCGCTCCTTCAAACACCGCCATCCTCCGGATTGCTGCCATCGAGCTCCCGAGCGCTGCCAACCGAGCACGCGAACGCCACCAGCCCACACTCCAAGCGCCGCCAACACATCCACCCAGCGCCGTCAGTAAGCACGGGCCGCCATCTCTCCACAGGCCGCCATCCTTGATCGGGGAGCCGCCAACTTCATCCTCGGCCGCCAACTGCTGTTGAGTGCCGCCACCCTTCCTATCGCCGCCATCTATCGAGGACACCGCTCTAGGCCGCCAGCCTCCATCTCCACGGGACCGGCCGCCATTCGCCTTTGCTCGGCTGCCATCGGCCTACACCCGGCCGCCATTGGCTTTCGCCCACATGCGTGGTCAGTGAGGCCACCATCATCGGCCAGGCGCCATCCTCAACCAGGCCGCCATTCATCAGCCATCAAATATTCGGCCTCGAAGGCCGCTATCGATGGCGTCCTAGGGCCGTTATCCAGGGTTGTTTCTACCCAGGGTTATTGCGTTGGCCACCACTGGTTCATCTTCCTCTCTACTGGGTTTCAACTCATTAAAAGAAGACCCGTATGTAGGACGACGTTTCTCATCTTGTTCCTCAAGGAACTTTTCCAAGCGGGCCGCTTTCTCGGCCAGCTGGGCAAGATTAGTGGAATCATGTACAATTAAACATTTTTTCAATTTTGGCAACATATTCGCCACTGCAATATTGGCTATCTCCCTATCAGGGACTCCCATAGTGCATCGATCCTTAAGCCGCTGCAATCTGTTAACGAAAGTGTTTGCCGCCTCATCGACAAACTGTTTGACATTAGTGAGATCTGCAAGACTAACCTGTGACAGGTGTGTGTAGAACCTGTCATGAAATGCCCGCTCAAGATCGGCCCAATTTTGAATTGAGTTAGGCCGCAAGGATGCAAACCATGCGAAAGCAGGTCCAGTTAAAGACGAACTGAACAACCTCAGCTTCAGCCAATCATTGGCCGCTGCTTCGCCACATTGAGCAGTGAATCTGCCAACATGCTCCACTGTGGACTTCTCGCCGTCCCCTGAGAACGTGGTGAACTCGGGCATCTTGAAGCCCCTGGGATATGGCTGCATGGTGTCTACCCAATCAGGGTATGGCTTCTTGTATGTGGACCGTTCCATCGGCTTTAGCTGAATCCCAAAGTGTTGTTGTATCATATCTGCTAACACCTCGGGTGATACCACTGGTGCCTGTGTGGGAGGCATCGCGGCTTGAGGAGGCATCGCGGCTTGAGCGGCCTGAGGAGGCATCGCGACTTGAGGAGACATCGCGGCCTGATGAGGCATCGCAGCCTGAAGAGGCATCGCGGCCTGAGGAGGCATCGCGTCCTGATGAGGTATCTTGGCCTGAGGAGTGTGACCCGCCACAGGGTGTGTAGGATTGGCGGGTTGAGCCGCCATCTGGTGAGTAGGGATAGCGGCCTGAGGTGCCACCATAGAGTATTGTGGAATGGCGGCTGGGATGCCACATTGAGCCGCCACTTGGTAAGGTGGATTGGCGGCTGGGTTGTGGATGTTGGCTTGTGGTGATGCTGCCACTCCAAATGGTGTGTGAGGCGTCGTCACATGGCGTGGCACCCCAGGGATCGCTGTGTAGCTCGATCCAGTATTTGGCATCAAATAACTTGACGCAGCATAGGTCGGCATGGGGGATGCCGCATATCCAAAGTTAGGCATAGGCGCCGCATGAGTGGAAGAAGCATATGGAAATGGAGGCTGACTGGCCAGCCCTGTGGATTCAGATACCAATGGCGGCTGGTTGAGTGTTGTCCCCCAAGTCCTTTGGCCGCCATACGGCCCCGAACCTGTAGTGTTTGCTGGCATAGTCATGCCACCTGAAGACCCTTCCTGCTGAGTACGCAGGGATCCACAGATTTTATCAACTTGATCGGCCATGGCAAGCCGCAATACATCCATAAGGTGCCTCGTTAACATAGGCATGAATTCGGCCATCGACTCAGTCATCGACAGCCGCATTTGTTCCGATAAAGTGGGAACTTGAACAATTCCCTGTTGTTGAGAAACACCCGCCGTATCATCGGCGTTGTTTTCAATGAGTGTCCTAATCGGTGTGTCCTCTTGAAGTGTCATTTCCTCAAACGTCTGGGTTAAGTCTCTCACTATACGTCCAGATCTCAATTGCATAAACTGAGTCTAAAGCGGATGTGGTCTCAATCTCGTGTCCCACTGGGCGTGCCAATTTGTTATCCGTATAAATTTTGAGGGAAAGAAGAAACTAAAATTGAATTATTGTTGAAGAATTACAAAGGTACTGTAATTGAAATACAAGAATTAAACAAAAAGCTGTAAGAAAGCGGTAAATTGGACTGAAAGCTTAAAGGAATGAAAAATACAGAAAGCAGTAAAAAACTAGAAGAAATATAAGAGGCTCTTTGAGAGTTGTCTTGAGGTTATCCCTGCTCCCATGTCTCCTTCAGCCTTTTATAGGGGAATGGGGTGATGCCTGGCTTCAATAGGCGTCTTAAAAACTCCGGATTCTCCTCCCTTGATGGTGCACTGTATTGATGTTGGGATCCTCTCCCTCTTTGACTGCAGCTCTTCTGATTGTGCAACCGTTCCCTTTTCCACCATCCTCTCCAAGGTTGCAGCCCCAAAAGTCTCAATGCCGTGATTCTCTCCACAGTCTTTAATGTTACATCTCACCATGATTCATCATCCGGATAGACCTATGGATTGGATGGCGGCTTCTCACCCATGTCCTTATCCGGATAACTCTTGAATTGGACCGGGCCTCGAAAAATGGATTGGACTGAATTTACTGGGCCAAACAAATCAACTTATTGGGCCAATTTGTTATCCGTATAAATTTTGAGGGAAAGAAGAAACTGAAATTGAATTGTTGTTGAAGAATTACAAAGGTACTGTAATTGAAATACAAGAATTAAACAAAAATCTGTAAGAAAGCGGTAAATTGGACTGAAAGCTTAAAGGAATGAAAAATACAGAAAGCAGTAAAAAACTAGAAGAAATATAAGAGGCTCTTTGAGAGTTGTCTTGAGGTTATCCCTGCTCCCATGTCTCCTTCAGCCTTTTATAGGGGAATGGGGTGATGCCTGGCTTCAATAGGCGTATTAAAAACTCCGGATTCTCCTCCCTTGATGGTGCGCTGTATTGATGTTGGGATCCTCTCCCTCTTTGACTGCAGCTCTTCTGATTGTGCAACCGTTCCCTTTTCCACCATCCTCTCCAAGGTTGCAGCCCCAAAAGTCTCAATGCCGTGATTCTCTCCACAGTCTTTAATGTTACATCTCACCATGATTCATCATCCGGATAGACCTATGGATTGGATGGCGGCTTCTCACCCATGTCCTTATCCGGATAACTCTTGAATTGGACCGGGCCTCGAAAAATGGATTGGACTGAATTTACTGGGCCAAACAAATCAACTTATTGGGCCTAGAATTTTGATGTTAACATAACCCTTGAGTCATATAGTAACGAGATTACACTCTAGGAAAAAGAAAAAGAAAATTCGAAAATAAAATACATTGTCATGGCCTTAGCGTGTGGATATTTATTTTCCTAACGGTCCATTTGGTTGGAGAGATCTTCGATTACTAGTGGAAATGTAATTGTTGGGAGTGTGAGATTAATGGGAATATGAGATTGCTGGAAATCTCATCTTTTTATGGTTTAATATTATTACGTTTGGTTAAATTAAGAATCTTAGATTTTCGATTCTAACTAATTTACTATAATGTCCTTGAATTTCAATTGAATTAAAGTTATAAATATGTTATAGAAAATATTTAAGCTGGTTTTCTTATTTTAATATGGAAAATTATTTATATGTAATTTATTATATTATAATTAGTCATTTAATGTCTCTAAATCCTTATTATTTTTATTTTTTTATATAAAAGATAAATAAATTTTTTTAAAAAATATGAAGATATATATTAAAAATATGTTTAAATAATTTAAAATTTTTCAATTGATTTTTAAAAATTAAATTTCATATATTTATTATTTTTTAGAATACAAATATCTAAATTTATAAGTAAAATAAGTATAAAAATGAGGGTATAAAAGTCAAATTAGTATAAAAGTATGCGAAGTGGAGGTGGTAATCTAAGATTACCAGTCCTCTATGTGGAAATCACATTCCCACAAAAACCCCCTAACATTCCCACCAAGGTGGGAATTCGATGTGAATGTGACATTCCCATATGAAACATGCCCGAACCAAACATGGGCATGTTTCATTCCCTAGCCATCTTGGATATAGCCCCTAAACCAAACGCCCCCTGTGTACTTCCTCCATTCCTTAATACGTGACACATTCCGGTGTTTTACACAGTTCAAAATATATTTTTCATTCTTAATAACTACTCCCTCTGTCCCATTATTTATGTCTTAAAACTTTTGGAAACGTCGTCCAATGCACTTGTTTAACACTTAATGTCTTAAAATGTACATATGTAAAAATTATAAAATGAAGTATATTCTAAAACTACATTATTACGATAACATCAGGTCAAAGTTTATCAATAAACAATGTCCAAAGTCAAAATGAGACAGTTTAGGTGAGGTGGAGGGAGGAAAATTGTATACATGTAAAAGTTATAAAAATTTGATATTTTAAAACTATGTTATTAGACTAATGCAATAATATCTTGCTTGACAATATTTTACTTTGGTCTTCGTTACTGTGCGGACTGCACTTCTCTGTACCGTGCAGACGGGCATCTCGGCTGTTGATCAATTATATGATCGAACGGTTGTAATGATTTGCAGGGTTAGTTTCGTCATTTAAGTATTGTAGGCTTAATTATGTCTTTTGTCGCTGATATATATTAGCGAATCGCTGAGTTTTGCTTCACAAGTCGTTGAATGATACTTCATATGTCGCTGAATGATGCTTCACATATCGCTGAATGATGCTTCACAGTCGTTGAATGATGCTTTTACAGGTCGTTGAATGATGCTTCACATGTCTCTGAATGATGCTTCACAGGTCGCTGAATGATGCTTCACATGTTGCTGAATGATGATTCATGTGTCGATGTTTAAACTAAATATGTCGCTGATCTTCCTCAGAGTTTGTCGCTGTACTCTGCTAATATTTTCGTTGATTCGTTTCTATGCCGTCAGTGATGTTTTATAATTGTAAGTCGCTGAATATTTTTCCTAAACAATGAAATTATTTAAGGAAAGTATTTGTATCTCAAGTAAGCATTTTGTATTAGATACGGATCACCAAAGATTCGAAAACAAATCTTCGTCATTTTGGTAAATAAAGAAACAGTTAAATTATTTTGACAATTATACCCTTTTTTATTAATAGCCATCGGATCGAAATTAATGGTTCGGATTGAGTGTCTTCACCGTGCGGACATTTATGTTGTATATACGGTAACCGTTCCCTTATACTTTTGTATATTTATTATGTCAAAACATTGATCAAATTTATTTAATGAATACTCCCTCCGTTTTTTTTCAACTTCATCCATCTTGCACTGCACGCAATTCAATGCACATTTTCAATCATCAATATCTCATATTATATATAAGTAAAAATTATAAAAATTTGATATTCTAAAACTACGCGATTAAATGAATCCAACATCTCACTTGACTATGTTTTATCTTATATAATTGTGATAAAAAGATTAATCAAAGTTACTTAATGAATAGTTTCTACTATTCAAAGGGAGAAAATAAAAAAAAAATGGAGGGAGTAATAGTTACTATGCCAAATTATAAAGAACGGAGGTAGTATTAAATAAGGGAAAAAAGGCCAAATATATCCTTTTTGTTTTAAAAAAAGCCAAATCTATCCTTTTTCTATTTTATTACCGAATTTATCCTTTACATATGCTAATTATATCCGGAAATATCCTAAATTCACTAATCGTAGAATGCCTGCTGACGTGGCAATAAATTAACTTAAACCCTACACGCTGGATCGAATTTGAAGTGTGTCTCAATTAGGGCTGGGGAAAAATACCGAATATACTGCATACCGAACATACCGTATCGAAAAAATACCGAAAATTTTCGGTATGGTATCATACCGTACCGTAAGATTTGGGTACGGTAACGGTATAAATTTTTTTATATCGCGGTATATCGCTACCGTACCGAACTTTGGTATATACCACGGTAGCGGTATATACCGCGATACCGTTATATACCGTATATCGGTATGTTGGTATATAGCGAAAGTTCGGTATGCCGGTATATACCGCAATACCGGTATGTCGGTGTGTAGTGAATGTTCGGTATGTCGGTATATACCGCGATACGGTATATCGCTATGTACTGAATGTTCGGTATAGCGGTATATACTGAACTTACCGGAATGTCGGTATGGAAACGGTATGAAAATATTTCATACCGAAACTTTCGGTATACCGAAGATCGGTATACCGAAATGTTCGGTACGGCAACAGTATGAAAATTTCATACCGTAAAGTTCGGTAAGGTATACGGTACGGAGAATTTTTTTCGGTATGATACCATACCGAAAATTACGGTATACCGAAAATTTCGATATTTCTTTTTTCGATACGGTATGTGCGGTATGCGGTATGCGGTATACTCGGTATTTTTCCTCAGCCCTAATTGAGAGACACTTCAAATCTCATCCAGCGTGTAGAGTTTAGGTTAATTTATTGCCACGTCAGCAGTCATTCCACGATTAGTGAATTTAGGATATTTCCGGATATAATTAGCATATGTAGAGGATAAATTCGGTAATAAAATAAAAAAAGGATAGATTTGGCTTTTTTTGAAATAAAAGGGATATATTTGGCCTTTTTTCCATTAAATAAGCAATGAATCCAAATTAAAATTCTGGCAAGGCAAACTTTAATAAAATTAAATAATATCCTTAAAAATTTTGTTGATGCTTCAACATAAAAATCAAAAACAATTTAATAACATAAATAGGACTCCTATTAGTCCGATATACTTCCTCCGTTTTTTTAATTGCTACATACCCACAGTACATGCAGTCCAATGTACATTCTAAACCATTAGCAACTCAAGTTCGGTATAAGTAAAAATTCTAAAATTCGATATTTAAAAACTATAAGACGAGACGAATCTACTAAGATCTCACTTGGCTATATTTTAACTTATATAATTATGATAAAAAATTTAAGTTAAAATATTTGTGTGAACAGTAGCACATTTAAAAAATGTAGCAACTTTTTTTTTAAAAAAAAATGGAGTGAGTATGTGTTTGTTATTATACTCCTATAATAGGAGTTAGTAAAAATACATCTGTCTCATTATAAATGCTACGGACCACTATTTGACACTATTCATTGTTTAACTTTGATTCAAAATTTTATCATAGTTATATAAGAAAAGACACAGTCAAGTGGGATCTTATTAAATTCGTCTATTTTTGTAGTTTTAGAATATCAATTTTTTATACTCCCTCCGTCCCAGTTATTGTGTTCTGTTTGACTTTTTTGTCATTGTTCAGCTTTGACTCAATTTTCTTTCAAGTATATATAAGTATTTGAAAAATAAAGATAGTCGAGTTGGGTCTTGTTAGGATTGTATGATCATGTAGTTTTAGAATAAATATTTTACATAATTTTTCATTGTATATATTCCGAGATATTAACAATTTAAAAAGTGCATTGGATTGTGTACAAAAGTCAAACAAGACAAGTTAAATGAGATGGAGGGAGTAATTTTCACTTGTAAACAATTGAAGTTATTAACTGTTAAAAATATGTATCGCCATGCGTGTCGTGAGTAAGCGTATCAATTTCAATGAGACGGAGGAAGTATGTATACAATCCTATATACATTGAGTATCAGACGCAGCTGGCCTGAGAGTATGAAGCTCTGGCATCTTAAGCAAATGTTTTGAATTCGATACTTTGTGTATGCAAAATTCTACTTCGGGAGAAACAATCCTTCAACGTGCACCCGATACTCGAGTGGTTATCCAATAAGATATACTCCGTATTAGAGTACTATGATATTCACTTAAAAAAATTCACTTAAAAAAAAATACTCCACTATACAATGAGTGAACTTACCAAAGCTGTCAACGTCCCAACACAGTTAGTTCAGACAAGTTGGGTCAATCATATAAGGCTTCTAATCCTTATTTAGATTAATAATTTATTACATAGAAAAGCATGCAATAACTTAATACTCCAGTAAGAAAATGTTTACAAAAAATAAAATAAAATAAAACTTAGTAGTAAGAAATAAATCTAATGACTTATACATTGAATGTTACAAAATTTTGTCCTCTCATCCCCAGATTGTAAATTTTGTCATGGACAATATATGCTCTAGCTTTGGTCACGGGTCACCTATTTACGTACAAAACAAAAGGCCATATTGATCTTTTAATTACACCTTACATAATCGCAAGATTATTTTTTGAAACAATACAAGTTTCCTTTTGAAATTGATTCATGTTAGGAAATATTTCCTAAAATAATAATAATAATAATAATAATAATAATAATAATAATAATAATAATAATAATAATAATAGTATGTTATCATGTAAAAAGGTATAATTGTCACTACCGTTCATTTTAATCCAATGGTTATAATGTAAAAAGGGTATAATTGTCAAATAATCCTATATTTAGTATGTTATCAATCTAATATTTCGTAAATCATATCAAATATTAGGTAATCTATAGCTAGGATCAACACTCCTTAAAAAGCGTAACAAATTTATTACTATAAAATTTCAAAAATGTTACCAAAAATAATTATGTGAATATGTGATGCTATCCAAAATATATTAAGCGACCCAACGTTCAAGAATTCAGCGACACTACATTGAGAAATTCAGCGATACTACCTCATAGAATTCAGCGATGTTACCAAAATAATTCAGTGATGCTACCAAAAACTATTTCAGCGGCCCTACATAAAGGAATTCAGCGAGCACTCCAAGAAGAATTCAGCGACACCTCCAAGATAAATTCAGCGATGCTACCATATACAATTCAGCGATGTTACCAAAATAATTCAGTGATGCTACCAAAAAATATTTCAGGACCCTACCTAAAGGAATTCATCGACTACAATAAGAAGAATTCAGCGACACAACCAAGAAGGATTCAGCGATGCTACCTTATAGAATTCAGCGATGCCGCCAAAAAACAATTCAAAGACGTTTTCATGAACAGTCCAGCGATGCTACCCGGAACAATTCAGCGAAACAAACCAAGAACAATTCAGTGACCTTTCCATGAACAATTCAGCGACGTTTTGGTTAACAATTCAGCGACTCAAAATATAAACATTTTTTAGGTACGTTTTGATTAACATATATGTATATTATATAGAAGCATAAATATGCAAATTGGAGGGTAAGATAAGATCGATTGATTGTATTGAAATGAGTAGAAGAAAAGTAGAGTTGAATAGCATGAGGAATTGACGAGCAAATGTCTGTTAACAAAACTAAATGTAGCAAATTTACTATTTTAACCTTTAATTTAATCTCAACCATCAATTTAAAAATTGCATCAGTGGCTGCATGTACGCAGTACATCAAGTCAAAATCTTTAGTCGCACCCTAACGGAAGCGTAATATCTTTTATACAAATAAAACAATGCTAAGAAATTGATTACATGCAATACATAGAAAGATTACAAATTAAAATACACCCTTCTAAATTCATATGTTCAGGGATAACAATAAGTCCGGGTCAGAATAAAAAATCGAGCCAGACCCGAGGTTGGGACGGGGTCTTGGTTTTTGTAAAAATAGATACAGAACCGACCCGCTGCCATTCCTAAGAATGACATATCCAGATCAGACCCGAAATAGAATGAACCCGAGCCTCGTGTTGAGTCTTGGCAGACCCGACCCATTGCCATATAGAAGTATATGATATGTCGTGGAAGTGATTCATCAACATATATTTCATAGCTCAACACATCATATCGATTGCATCAATTGACCTCTAACATCTTATCGAATAATTATCAATTCTCTCATCGAACAAGTAGCAACCAATTACATCATCAAACATACCTTCTATTTATCCATGGAGACTATCCTTGTCATTAATAATTAATAATTTTGGTGAATTCAAAATTATCTCATTATTTCTATAATCGCATAAAAAGTCAAGTGTTACAAAAGAAACAAAACTGAAATAAACAAAAATAATTTTATAATTTAAAATGGTGTACAAACAATTTAATACAAAATAAAATAGGAAATACCGAAGAATTTTATATTACCTCATTCTGGATGAGAATGTGTGAACTGCCTGCAGGAATCACGTTTCCAATCAAAGCCAACAAAATTCTCATTATGTGATGGAAATCATATATTCCTACCTTTTTTTTTTTCATCCCTCCCACCCAATCTGGTTATACTTCCTCTTTATTCGAAAAATGTTAACATTCATTGTTTTTACGCAATTCAATGCATATTTTTAAATAGTAATATCTCAAATTTTATAAAATAAAAAATTATAAAACTTTAATATTATAAAACTACGTGATTAGACGAATCTAACAAGATCTCACTTGATTATATTTTATCTTATGTAACTGTGTTAAAAAGTCGAATCAAAGTTACTCAATGAATAGTGTTTACTATGCAAAAGTTAATATTTTCAAATACATGAGTATATAATTTTTCTACTAGGAATCTCGAATACCACAACCAAATGCCCATAAAGTTAGAGGCATGCACTCTCACTTTTACATTTTTTAATTTTATGGATAAAATATAAAATATAAAGGAACGTGAAAGCTTTACCCTTTATATTTAGTCTTTGGGAGTTGGGGCACTCAAATCCACAGTGTCTCTACTTTCACTTGACCTTCTAGTAAAGTACTTAGACCATATCCAATGGTCCCCTAAAATTCAAAATGGGGTGGCATCTTCTCTCCAACAATACCCTAAATACTCAAATTTGAGTATTTACTATTCATAAACCTATATCACTTTTTGCAATTAAATTAATTATAATTTCATCCCTCCAATTGTTGCAAGTTGAATATTGATCTAATTTTATATTATGCTTGATAATTTTATACTTCATATAATTTTTTATTAAATTAATTTTATATTTAATTAGATTAGAAATTTTAAGGTTTCTTTATAAAATAAATTTTAAACATAAAGATAACTAAATTTTTAAAATTTTGGTACAATCTTAGCAATCATTAAAAAAATTACATTAGCATATGAAAATATATTAAACATAACACAACTCAAATACTTAAAAAAAATGTACAATATTAAACAACTAAATAACTACGCAAACGGAAAATGAAGTTAATAGTCATCTAAATCAACATTGGATCCTCCAACATTATTGAAATACGTAGATGAATTTGTATTGAATTTATGTGGGGTTAATGTATAATTTATAAGAAATGAAGGATATGATTGAAAAGATAAATAAGTTTATATGGAAAAGAATATATAGAGAATATTCTTCTAAGTTTGAGTTTAGTGTAAATGGTTGGAGATGAATTACTGTTTGATGTGACATATACTGTAAAATGAGTTTGAGTTTGGTGTTGGCTATTGGAGATGCCCTTAGTACGTACTTCTTTAAAATATTATTTCTACACATGCATCAACATTGATCTATCAAAATTAGTATTTGAACTGAGTATGAGTACATCTGTACATGGCTAATCGATCAAGTCCATTATTTTCAAATGTGAGTTCGATTTTCTACCCGGCCTTCTATCTGTCCGCTTTGTTAATTTGTAATTTGTGTAATATGAGCTTCCACCTCACTTCCTAGTTGTATAAGTTGTTCTGTAAAAATTAGTATTTAAAGTATCTACAATAATGATTTGAGTGGCACACGACTTTAACATTTCAAAATTTTAGTTTTTTTAAAAGAAAAAAGAAAAATAGAGGGTGGACTTCAAATTTTTATTAACTGCAGTCTTTTATCATTTATGTTTTTGGGTTAGTACATACATGCATAAATAAATATATATATATATATATTGAATTTTTAATTATAACACAATAATTTTTTAAGAGGCAATCCTTCAATGCCATTCAATTCTCAAGAGATTAATTTTTTATCCAGTAATACTTTCAATACTCCAAGTATTCACCTAAAAAAATTATATAAGGAAAAGATAATATTGGCTAACAGACGGCTAAAATTGAGGATGCAGTGGGTATCTATTAAGAAAAATAAAAGCCGAAATATGGATTCTGGATTCCCATTGAGATCGATTTCCTATCCTTTATGATTATAGTACTAGTATCTTTCGATTTTTTACTTTATTTTTATCTTTTATACAGTATTTTAGTAGAGTATTTTTATTACAGGAAGTTTATGCAATGGAAAGTGTGGGGCCCATCGACAGTTAAGGCGTTAAATCCGCACGACAAAATCCACGTGTTTGTCTGTGAGAAGGTCACATGGATAAGGGCATTTTGGTCATTAACTGTCCCGTGATCTATCAACGTTACCGTTGCCCGCTGGTCCAGTTTTATTTTCAACTTATATTTATTATTGAAAAGTCTTGTAGGAACTCAGCATTTGTTGAAAGGCAGCGGTGCCGCAAGGGGGCCTGATAGCGACACGTGTACCCTTATCAAAATTATTGATTTATTATTATTGTACTTTACCGTTTTACGGTTCCTTTTCTTTAAATAATACTCCTCCGTTCCACCACACTTGTCCAGTTTGACTTTTTTACACTGTTCATTGTTCTGCTTTGACTCAACTTTATTGCAAGTATATATTTAGAGAAAAATAGTCGAGTTGGGTCTTATTAGAATCGTATGATCATGTAGTTTTATAATATATATATTTTGCATAATTTTTTATTGTACATATTTTGAGATATTAACAATTGAAAAATTGTATTGAATTGTGTGCAAAAGTGAAACAAGACAAGTTAAATGAGACGGAGGGAGTATGTAGTAGTAATAAAGACGTGTGCTGGGCTGCCATTTGATAGAAATTGTACGAGTGCAAAAACAAATTGGAAAACAATGACATTACATATAATAAGAGTTACTATATACGTACGTAGTCAGATTGAGGGTTGGAAGAGATACTTTGCATTCTCGTCATGCACAGATGGAGAGTATTTTGATTCGGTTTAGGAAAAACTAGACTCGACTCGACTCATGTTCAAAAAAAATTGAATCGATTCAAATTATTTAAGTGAATACTGACTTGAATATGAACCCTTACTTCAACACAATACTCATCAAATATATATATATATATATATATATATATATATATATCCTGCAGCTAATTAAATCGAGGAGTATTACTAATCAATATAGGAGTACTTAAGAAGTATTTAACATTTAATTACTACCGATGAATAGAGTCGAGTGGAGCACTACGTACTGCACTAGTATAGCAATATAGCAATAATAATAATAATTGGGCTCGACTCTAAAACTAGAAAAAGGAAACAACTCTCAGTCTCAAGTCAAGCTCGAAACGTGTTGTTTTGCCAAGCTCAGCTCAAACTCGATTATAGCACTACTCAAGTTCTTCAACTTGAAATCACTCTTAGTTTGGAGGTATGGAATATTAGTAATAAAATTTCTTTCATTCATAAATTGTACTGTACTATATAAATAAATTCAAATACAACAATTACTGTTTTAAGAGTAGTAATTGATGATGCACAATATATACCCGGCCACATTAATCCTATATATTGCACTTGCCCCTTGAACGTAGCTAGCTAATAGTATTGGTTTGGAGAAACCTTTTATGATTATTAGTTGTCTCGATTTTCATATTTTTATTTCTAATCAATTCAGATTTTAGTTCCAAAATCTCAAATCCATATATCATGTTCCCACCACATTCTGGGCATAACAAACAGTGCATGGTTCAAAGCCATCTGTAGAAAGGTCCCTTGAAACTCCTAGCCAGTACGTATTTTGCGGTTGCACCTCTTAAATGGACCTTTAGTTCATAAAACGGTTTCTTCAGATTTTGGTCAGCGGTTGGTTCGGGTTTGCTCGCAAAGTCCGGCCCGAAGCAGTGAATGGCATCAAAATTTGAGATTGAGACGACGTTCAACGGAAGCAATTCCGTATTGTGGAAGATGAGGATGAAAGCGATCTTGAGAAAAAAAACAATTGTCTGGCGGCAATAGAGAAACCAGACCAGATGTGCTCACAAATGAGAAGTGAGGAATG
Organism: Hygrophila difformis; assembly: GCA_030278955.1. Taxonomy (NCBI): domain Eukaryota; kingdom Viridiplantae; phylum Streptophyta; class Magnoliopsida; order Lamiales; family Acanthaceae; genus Hygrophila; species Hygrophila difformis. Next base: position 50,982,982 of record JAOANR010000006.1, on the reverse strand, counting down.
AAATGCATGGATGGGAATGTTATTGCTAATAACATTCACTTAGCATCATTACAAGACTCTGTGCTATCGATTGTGGAAGAAAAGAAATCTGCAAATTAAAAGGACATTTGAGATATTCAAATGCCTTGGAAATGAGATACTTCTACTAATGTTCGTTCGATATAATTGTTTGTTTGTGAAGCTTAACGAATCGAGTTCGAACACGAACTCGAGCTCGTTTGCTTAACAAACGAACACGAGCTTTGTTCGCGAACAGTCTAAAATTGTTCGTTAATGTTTGGTAAGAAGGTAATTTTGTAATTTTATATTATTATATATAATTATTTGTAATTTTTATTTATTTTATGATTAAATTCAAATAAATATTTAATTAAGCCGAACGAGCTCAAACGAACTGATTTCGAACTAAACAAGTTGAGCCAAACATAAGAATTTCAAACACCCACAACTCAGCTCGGTTCGGCTCAGTTACAGCTCTAGATGGACATATATACATGAGTGGTGCACCATATTCAAACTCAGTTTTGGAAAGAAAAAGGACTAAAAAATCATTTTTACCTTGTTACTCCCTCCGTCCCATCTATTATGTCTTGTTTGTTACTCACTCCGTCCCATCTATTATGTGTTGTTTGACTTTTGAACACAATTTAAATATTATAAAGATAAAAGATAAATACAGTATATATAAAGATAAAGATTTTGGAGTTACTAGATTGGGTGTGGGAAGTTTGCTGGGGCAAAATCCCTTGAAACCCTTTTTGAAATCGGGCAGCTTGGGGTGCAACCGTACAAGTTAACAAACTTCTTGCCCTGCTCTTTTCTTCTCTGCTGCTTTCACTCTCACTCTCACTCTCACTCTGCGTCTGCCTCTTTCCTTCTCAGGTAAGCTTCAAATCCTTCCCCCGACTGGACTTTTAATGTTGCTCTTTCTTAACTCCGTTCCTGTGGGCGGCTTTTGCGGAAAGCTTTTACGGGAAAACCTCTTTCTGTATAAGGTTCTCTTATTGTCTTATTCCTGGTTTTAAAGGATGGATCTTAACTTGTTGAACAAGAAGTTTTTCTCTGTGTTTTGGCCCCTGTTTTGATGGTTTTGTTGCTGTTTTTGTGTGTGTTTGGATGGATGATGAATTGTTGGATCATGGATGTTGTATGTTGGTGTTTTTTAGATTTTTGTATTGTTTCTCTTGATATTGTCGTGTTGTTCATTTATTTATGTTTATGGTATTCTTAGTTTGAAGGGAAGTGGAGGAATGATGAAAATTCTAAGTTTTCAACAAATCAATATATGGGTTCCTGGTGAATCCACACCATTCAGCCCCCCCTTTATGTTAATTTCATAATTAGCTCCGAACCTATTTCATTCTCCAACCAGTTCTACTTCTTTCTATGGGAAGGGCAATTCAATGACCAAAATGATCTTGTCACGAGCTGGATTCCTTTTTTCACTTGTTATATCAAGAGGCTAAGCTGGCAAAAGAGCTCTGAACCCGGGTTTATAAGTCCAATTTTCATGAACATTTTCGAATGGTTTGTCTAACCCTTTGACCTCTCATCGCTCATAGCAAGTTTTATGGGTAAGATTTTTCAAGTTCTAGGGCTACACAGGGAAGTCTCTCGTTGAATGTGGGTAAATCTTCTTCTCATTTTAAGCATTTGAAATTGAACCTTAGTTGATGAGTTCTCTTATTCATCAAATTATGCTCCGTAATGACACTGTTTTTGTGATTTCCACTACTATGATTGTTAAGCCCATCCATATTGTCGAATTCCTGCTTCAAAATCAAAATATCGATCATCCTTCACTGATTGATTGGGCAAGGGTAATAAATTATAATTCTTCATCGCTTATTACAGTTGTATGTGAAACTAGTATGGGGAGTCTATGATCAACTGGCCATGCTTCTAAACTGAATTATTTCCTCATCGACAAACCAGGTGAAGAGGATACCGAAGAATCTTAGGGTCATTGTTGATGACTCCAATGAGCACAAAATTAGTGGACTTAGTGATAAAATATGCATGGAGCAAACATGAATAACAACTGTTTTTGTTATATTTTTTCGCACCAAGTATCTAAGATTTTATTGCCGTGCATTATTTGGATTTATAGTTGTCACCATTGAAAGTTATTATCTTCTTTTCTTGTAGGTTCTCCCTGAAGCTGAGAAAGGAGAGAGGCAGCCCACCAACTAAAGTTGAGATAACCGTGTATGACTATTATGTTCAACATCAAAACACAAAACTCGAAATCTTTGGAGACCGACCTTGTCTTAATGTTGGTAAACCAAAGCATCCAACATACATTTGAGTTGAGGTTTGTACTATGCTGCTACCAAGGATTTACATAATCACTTCTGCTCATTTGAACCTACCCGTCAATTACAAGGTCATTTTCCTTATTCCTATAGCTATGCACCTTGGTTTCTATGCAACGCTCGACAAAAGCCTTGTTCAATCTTCAAAGTGTCTCATTGTCGGAAAAATCCTGGCAAAACCCCCTACAATCTCTGAATTCTACATACATTGTAGGAGGTTTTTCCTGGACTTTTTTGACAATGAGGCACTTTGAAGATTGGACAAGGCTTTTGTCGAGCGTTGTAAGGAAACCAAGGTGCATAGCTATAGGAATAATGAGTGCAACACTCACTCTTGGAGGTCATCACGGGGGAATCCCATGTCATTACGGAGAACATAATAGTGAGTTGGCTGTGTTGTTGCCTGATCAATGTATTTGTGTTCATGCTCTATAACTTTGCATTGTGCAAATTAAACTTCATGAATATAGATAACAAACTCACCTTTTTTCCCTTACGTACGCACATGTAGAAATCATTGAATCTCGTGTGGTAGATTGCACTGTCAACCACAATGCTTGAGCAAGAAATGGCATAACATTAAGAAAGAAATAATGTTTTATATATAACATATATATATATATATATTTGTATTTAATGATATGAAATTACAATTGACAAACCTGGTGGGACATTTTTTTAAAGTGTTGTCTATGAAAACCCTTGTGCGGCGATTCTTTGGTGCCACGGCCAACATAAATTTGGGCAGCATACCAGCATCATAAACTTTCATGCCTGAAAATAAACAACTCATTACCCTTGCACAATGGGAGCAAACAAAACATGATCAAAGAGGAAGCACCAAAAGCATTGGGAATTCATAAAATGACCACAATGATCTAAAATCTAGCCTAATGTTCAGCACTTCTTCAAGGCTAGCAAAAACTATTCCCTTGACAGCATTCTCAAAAATCACACCAGAGCTTTGTAGTTAGTACACAAGAGAAAGTAGCGCAAGTTTAAAAGCAACTGAATATTATGGTCATTGATAATTAACAATATCAATAGGCACCAAGCAAGTTTCAATTGACTGCAACCTGTTCCAATTGAATATTATGGTCATTGATAATTAATTGTAACCCATTGACTGCAACTAGTTCTAATTCTTCAAGCCAACGTTTCAAGTTTAGTACCACTCAAGGCCTCATTTGAACTATTTTCAATGCTCACTTCACCAACTTCACTCGTATAAGGGTCAACATATCTCTCCATAAACTTTTTATCTGACATAATGATAACTCCATCAAGAGCAGGCCAAACTTTAATCAGATTCTTCCTCTCCAAACTTTCTAACGTCTTATACCGTGGCTCGTACATCCTGAAGTTTCAGCTCCCAACCCTGGCTAGTCCGGCCAGAGAGAACTTCAACCGCATAAATGAACTTATCGGAGCTTCTATCTGCCATTTCCCAAGCGTTTTCCGCACATTTATTGAGAATTCCTGGTTGAGACAGCAGATATGTCTACTAATTGTGCTTGATAAAGGGAGATTTGGATCGGTATAAAAAGGGGTTCTTAACAATGGCACCACTGTGGCCGAGAAAGTGTTCGATTTGGAAATAGGAGTGTTCAAGAGTTTTGATGCAGAATGTGAAGCACCGCATAACCTAAGCCATTGTAGAGTCATCAGTGGTTGCTCCAACTACGAGTTCAAGCATTGGTACTGTAGTACATGCAGAATTGAAGCATGGAGCAGTGGTTATATTCTGATTACTTATTCTTAGACACTATGCAAAGATTGAACATAATGGTAGATGTGGTTTGTGCACTTGAATACGTTCATTATGGCTTGTCTGTAGCTATGAAGTATGATCCGTTATGATCTAAATTCTAGTAATATATTGTTAGATGATAGAGCTAAGTGGACTTGGACTAAATGCCTGAAATATGATGGCTCATTATAACTCACTACCATATTTGTAGCAAGGATGATTGACTGATTCATGTTCTTGACATTGAACTCGATATACAGGGTAAAGATATGCTTGATGGTTAATATTATCCTTTAGGCTTCTTGTTTCAATGAATAATTTCTCTGTCAAGCGAGTATATGGTCTAAAATAAGGCCCGTTTGATTGACTTCATATATATTTTTAGTTAATAGCAAGATTTGACTTTCTCATAAGAATTATTTGAGGAAAATCTTGCAACGCTTCAATATGCAAGATTGTTTTATCCAGGATGTCTCGTAGCAATGAAGCAGAGAGGATGGAAATGTCTCGAGTACCATACGCATCAGGAGTAGGATGTCTAATGATTGCTATGATTTGTACATGACCGGACATTTCACAAGCAGTAGGAGCGGTTAGCAGATACATGGCAGATCGTATAGAGAGCATTGGAATACAGTTCAAAGGATACTCAGATATATCAAGGTACCTTAGATGTTGCATTATGTTATGGAGGTTCTGAATTTACTGTTAGAGGATATGTTGATTTTGCAGGTGATCTTGATAAAAGAAAATCTACTGCTGGCTATGTGTTCATAATTACAGGAGGAGCTATAAGTTGGATTTTCAAACTTCATATTGTTGTAGCATTATCAACAACAAAAGCTGAATACATGGCAACTACACAAGCTTGTAAAGAAACAATCTGGTTATGGAAACTCATGAAGGAACTTGACACAAGTTCACAAGTTCCTTCCAACTAACAAAATAAGGGTGAATCTTCTAGAGATCCACCCTTCCATCTTCAATATCATTTTGTCCGAGATGTAGTAGAAGATGGAAGGGCGGATCTCCAGCAGATTCACACCAAAAGAGAATCTAGTAGATGCATTAACCAAGCCAATTAACTCTGATAAGTATACCTGGTGCAGATCGTGTTATGGCCTAGTAGAGAAGTAAGCAGCAAGAAAAGGGCAGGTGGAGTAAGGATGACGGAGATACAAAAATGATCGAGTGTGAAGACTTGATTGATATCAAACTCTTCAAGTGGGAGAATGTTGATCAGATATTCTATACTTGGCAAATCCATGTTGCTAAGATATCCAAGAATAGCAACAAGATATAGTTAGCAAATACACATCCCCTCCAAGCTAAATATGGAATATTTTATCTCCCTCTCTTCATATATAATAATGAGGCATTCGGATGTCTCATTTAGTATCCTCCATTTTCCTCTTTTCATAGTGAGGAAAAGATTGAGAGTAAAAAACCAGTATAACTAGAGAGTTGGTGAGGTGTTCTATTTATAAGAGTGTTATAATACCCACATCATTCTCATAGTGAAATCCTATTGCATCGGCCCCATGAACGTAGCCAATATTGGGTGAACCACGTTAAATTGCTTGTCTCTATTCTCCTATCTTTATTTCTCAATTCAAATTTTAGCTGCAAATTATCACTTCCATACATCATGTTCCGACAGTCTGGGCATAACAATCTGAAGGGCCAATTCTTTCAAGACTTCAATGGGATTTTTGAATCAGTTGACAATGACTTCCCATGCAGACCAAATCAAGAACGTGTATATTGCATAAACGATGTAGAATTGCAAACTTTAAAGCAAGATCTCTTGTGTATGAGAATCGTATGATAATGAATCGAGTTTAACTCCGAACCTGAACCACTTTTGGCTTTGCCTTTGCCGACAGGAGCAAGAGTGCATGGCATGCATTGGAAGATGCAGCTTCTCGTTGGTAACCTAGAAATATATCACCACAGTACCACATTACTCACTATATATAAAGTAAGACCATCTACATCAACTTAGCAACCTTGACTTTATTCCCAGCAAAACCTCTAAATAGACAATAGTAGCACCAAAATCATGAACTATTACGGATTTTTGCCACATAAATGAAAAACATGGGAATAGCTTCAACTATAACTTTGAATAAAACTTTGTCCTGCCATCTACACGTACTAACTTAGCGTCCTTCACTTTACTCCTCATTTTGTTTCACACATTTTGAAAAGCCTTCTCCCTAATTTTCCGCTATTGATCCTAAGCAATTAGTATTTATCGTATATATCTAGCAACCTTAACTTATATTCAAAATTTGTACTCAGTTATTTCTACCATAACAGCATACTGTAAAATTGTACGTACCTCCTCTTAATTGTAATCTGGTATTGCTACAATGTACTGATTAGTGATTACTGACCTTGTTGAACACGTGTGGGATGACAACAATATCAAGACTTACGATAAGTACACAGGAGTATTATTATCTGTAGCAATTTGCATTTTACAGAATATATGCATGTGTTATTTACTAGGCACACAAATTGACAAACTTGAGTTTCCCTTCAATGACAAAAAATGGAAGAAAAAGAAAAAAAGTATGAAAAAGAAAATAAATAAGGGAAAAAAGAAAAACAACATAACATGTACAGTAGAATTGTAGAAATATCTTATAAGCATTAATAGGCCATCCTTGTCCCACAGTAGATCCATGCGCCACAATGCCTCAAAAGTAGTTTATCGGCTTCCCTGCAGTGAAAACGAAAATATGTAAATAAGGAATAATAACTGTAAACCCAAATAATTTAGATATTGAGAAATTTCTTGCATGTTGCTGCAACATACGCCAAAGAACATCACATAATCACTTGAAAGGCTCAAGCAAATACTACAATCATATGTCACTAGTGTTGGACCAAATCATACTCTCCTGTTTCATAAAGATAGTTGAACTTATTAAATTAAATTCATTCCAAATCATTGATTGTGCACTTGTCCAGGCATAACAAATCAAGACAGAAAAATTTTCGACTATTAAATTAATCGTCCGCACCACCTCATCGTACAGAAGCATGGTGTATATGTGGAAAAAGCGCAATATCAGTAGTTGAATATTTATGCATCATTGAGATAGATGCATTCATTAGAGCCTAAACTATAGAAAATCTTACATTCACTGTTCACATAATCGGAATATTATAAAAACTCCCATGAAACCAAATTTTTTTCCAGAGTTTAGTCCCTCAAAAATTTTAAAATCTAACCCTGCAACATGGGTCAACAGTGAATTGTGAAAGGCATGATGTAAAGTCCTTCCCATGCCATTGCACACCGTGCGCAGCTCAACACACGCCATATTTTTAAATACACATATTTGTTTAAATAAGTGTGTGTGTGTATGTGTGTGTGTGTGTGAAGTACAAAATTGCCAATAGTCAAGATAAACATCCATTCTGTTAATTCCAACCTCCATTATCACATCTAAAAAATTTATATCCATCATGTTATGATTATATGCTCAAAGATATGTTCCTTATCAAAATATATCTTACAACATTAAGAGTTAGACAGATGCAGTCTCACTGTTGTGCTTTCAACTACTGGAGCTCAGAATTTAGAAATGAACAATGAATTTCGCGTCTTCTAGGATGACAATATGTCAAAATGTAGACAAGTTGCAATTAAATAAAATAATTAATCCACCCACAGACCCACCAACCCCTCTCCAAAGAAAAATAATGGTACTGCCTCTTCACTAAGGCGCACAACATCGGCGCACATCACTGAAGAAACACACCACAAATTGGTAAATAGGTAGACGCTGAGGCAAGTTGCACATCATTCTGCCCCATTGACAGCTATGCCTTGCGATCACAATTTTATTCTATCCTTCTCTCATCCTCATTCCCAATCCACTCTCTTCTTGCTTAGGTATAGATTACTCCACAATTACTGCGCTTTATTAAAGGTGCGAGTTTATAAGGTGCTTTTAGTTGTTACTTTACTTCACGTTTATAAGGTGCGAATTTGTTGTCATCTGCAAGTATTATGAAGTTAAAGATGAAAATTGAAATTTTAATTTAAATTATGCAGGATAGCAGGCAATGCAATTTCCCTAAAATCACAAGGTTAGAAAGAAAACATACCTTACTATCAATTCTCATATTCCAAGCATTACTTTTCGCCCCATAGGCAGGGTCGCCAATGACATAAGGTTGAGCAGGTACATAATTCTTTAAGAGAGGTACCCTATCTGATAGATACTCATCATCACTTTCATAGTATCTCTCAGGATGTGGTCCCAAAGCTTTGAGAACCATTGCTAGAAATATGATTATCCCCTGTAGGAAAAAGCATTACCATTGGAGTAAATGGCTGCATAAAGGAATGATATAAATAGAATATAATATGTTAAGGGAAAAAAATCTATAGATCATGAAATTCCTGTTACCAAAGCCATCATTTTAATTGATATCAATTTATCAATTTCTGTACTTGAGAAATTTTACATTCTTTTTAATTTTCCATTTATCTTAAGGTAGTCATAGAAGTTTTAAGGGTACGCGATAACTAATACAGTAAATAGATGCTGGATGTCAGGGTTGTACTTAGAAATTAGTATAACATGGTGACTAAATATAGGAAAATTTTAATCTGTTTAAACTTATGTTCGTATACAGCAGTAAATTTATAGTGTATACTGATAAAAAGTATTTAAAGTTTAATTTTAAAATGAATCCTGATGGACATTAAGGTATTCAGCTTCTGAGTCAAACCACTCTACACACGATGTGAAATAAATGGATAAATTTGGAAGTGAAATCAAACTCTTCAAGATATATCAAATTCAAAACATTGAGAATACCCCAACACTTCCCTTAAGTTGAATTCAAATAAATGAGGAAAAGGTTCAACTTGCAGTAAAGACATCAAGTCACATTCAAAGTGTTGTACCAAAAAGACATCACAACACGAAAAACTAAATGCATCACATAATGGCACCATAGACGGAAAGAAACTGTGAGAAGATATAATACCCAATGTTGAAATTAAAAGAAACCAAATAATCTCGCTTAGATAGAGGGAAAACCAAAGGCTCTAAATTATAATACCCATGTTGAAATTGAAGGAACTACATAATTCTATCCATGAAGAAAAGAGATGGATAAACTAGGATATGAGATCAAATTAGAATCACACTAAAACTAATCTACAAACAACTTCATAAGTCCATATACTAAATTCCAAACATGTTGGTGGGAATATGATTCATTGTGCAAAATATTCAATTCTTCTTTAGTTTTTTGAATATATTTCGAAACAACCCATTCACTTCAGCACTCCATGTCCCACAAAAATGCAAAACACATTAATGTTTTTTTCCATACTTTTTGGCCTTGCACATATGGAAATACAAAGCAATGGAAAATGGAGAAAATGTACTGCAAAAGAAGAAATTTGACCTGTAAAGCAACCACTGCCAAACCAATCCATTTGCAAATCTCAATGTTTTCTTTGATGAAGTCCTTTAACTTATCAAAATTCCCAGTGATGTCCTTTGGAAAGTCCTGAAGAAGATTAAAATCAAACAATTTTAATATGGGTGTGATACTATTATATTTTGAAGTACAAATTAGAGCAAACCTCTTCCCAGTTAGAGTTTAAGAAAATATCTGCAGTGACTGCAGCTTCCAGCACAAGAAGTACAAAGACAAAAAACATGTACTATATTAGTTAAGGTCAAGAGGGACTACTATGCAGGGATTTGATAAATGTAACCAATAACAGAGAGATGCCAAGAAGAAACTTGAATACCCAATTTGTAAGTCATGTTAATTATAAGTAACACCTCTGCAATGAACAGTAAACAAGGTGTGCATATAAGGTATTCTTGTCAGCACAGACACAAAACCAAGAAAGCAACAAAACTTGCTTACTAATGTATATATGAAAGAGTATGAAACTCAGTTAGTTGTTAAAACAAAAGCATGCATTTGAAGCAACAACACTAAATTAAAAATACAAAGAGAATTTCCAAATCATGAAAATTTCTACTTTTAGGAAGCAATAGACAGTTACTCAATCAACTAATAATCTAATGAACACAAATTTGGGCAGCCAATGAATTAAGTGAATACATTTTGGACTCTATAGAATTTAAATAAGGATTTATATTATTGAAATATGCAAACTGTCTAATTTGACAAAATGGTTAAATGGGCTCTTTGAAATTTAAACCATCCCTTGACCTGTATGGAAAACCTGGACGATTATGCATTGAAGTATCCATCAACTAAGAATGAATCCGGTAGACATAACTGACTTCCAGCATAATGAAAATGATGAAATAGTGACACTGTTCAATGGCTTGGTGCTTTAGCGAATGAAGCCCACAGTATGGCATAATTGAAACATGTTTGTTCGAACTATATATTAAAAAAGCACATAACTGCATCCTAATTCCTAAACACGGTTATACATAATATGTTATTTATTCATAGAACAAACCATAAGGATACAATGTACAAGCAGCAACCATTAGCAGTTTCGCTGGCAATGTGACCGGAGCATGTGATCACGCACAAAGCAACCCCAAGCCCCAGGGTAGTGTATATGAACCTGAATTACAACATAAGCTACCTGTGAAAACAAACACGCCCACTCAAATAATTATCGGTTGACTTTTATAAATGAATGAATAGATACGAGAGTACTTATTACCAAGGGATAGGGGCTTGGAAGGATTCTTCATTTCTGAGCCAAATCCTAAGCATCCAAATAGAGTAGACGGCCATGGCGATTCCCAGCATTCCCAATCCAGAATTGACAAGCTTCAGCATCGACTGAATGCATGTTCGCGCAATTCGACCCATGTTTGGGCAAATTGCTAAGGTTGGATCCCGCAGCAGGTGATTGAGGAGGAAACGCAAGATCCTAAATCTAGAAAAATATGAATTCTAATAATGTTGCAGTGGGCTCAGAAATAATTCCATCGGCATCCAAAACGGTTATGTAATTAGATGGGTACAGAGGATTATTAGTATTTATTTTCACATTGGTCCAAAACAATCTTGAATTTTTTTTTTATCATACCTCCTTAAACTTTTCTATGATCATACTACTTAAATGTAGGATTTATAATTTAGTATATAAGTAATCTTTTTATTTTAAATTTTAAAACTTGTAGCTTCGTTATATATGATGTGTAAAAATATACATTATGCAAGTTCGTGCAAATTTTTTATGTTTAAATTTTGTTATTTTTATATTGTATTGTATTTAATTATCTTGCAATATTCATATACACACGAATTAATATTTTTCCTTATTAGTATCCATAATTGATTAATCTATTGATGGAATTACATAAGATCTTAGGATCTCGATATGATTATACGATTCCGATCTTACAAATAGAAAAACGATCACATATAGGATCTCGAGTCTGACAACCTTGCTTACATCTACACTCCACTGTATTTTTTATCTTTAGAAAATATCCTTAGTTAGACCATCTCCAACGCGGACAGTATAATTGGGACAGACGGGATATATACTGAAGCGGGAACTCCAATCGTAACGGAAAAATTGGCGCTGCAATCTCCATTTTTGCCTTTTTTGGATCAGTGCACCGCATTTTATTGCAGACAATGTTCAAAGCAATGCAATCTATATGTTTTATTCATTTTTATTTACTTGTTTATTAATCTTTTCTTTTTGATTTGTTTGATATATATAATATTTTCCTTTTAAGATCATTTAAATTTTATTTAGTATTAAATAAAAATTAATTAAATATTAAGAAATTATTTTAATATAAAAATAAGTATTAATGTACATAAATATAGATGCAAATAATAATTACAAATTTTAATTAAATAATATTAAATACAAAAATTAAATATTATATAACAAAAATATGTATAAAAATTAATTGATGATGGAATTAAAATGGAAGATTCTACGGTAGATGGAAGTATAGAGTTTTGGATTAGAGATGAATACTACTGTAAATTAATTGGAAAAATAAAATTAATGTAAGTGTAAAATAGAGTTTTGGGATGAAGCCTTAACACAACCACTTATAGGCTAGGCACTAGTCACACTCAATATCAGGGCATCTGACAATGACTCAGAAGTGGCATTGGCTGAACCACCTTCTGATTCCGGCATGGTTCCTGTGGAACCTTTTCTTACATTATGTGTTGCAATTATTTTATAACTCTTGGATCTTATTTTTTTATTAAATCAATTGTGCTGATTGTATAAGGATAATTGTGTAAATTAACTCATTTTACCATTTAAGTTTTATTATTTGAAATATATAATATTATAAATTTGTTACTTTTTGCAACTTTTTGCTGTCTAAACAAAGTAGTGATGAATACTACTTTTTGCAACTCTTCAAATTCAAATAGATTTACTATAAATTTATTAACACTTAGTGGATGATACTTTAACAAAGAATTCAACATTGAATACTCGTATTAACAATTGATCAAAATATATATATATACTAGTTAAATACCTGTGCGATGCACAGCGTAAAAGGGATGTACAACTGCCTATGGAGAAAGAAAAAATAATTATAGGTAAGTGTATGTGAGTTCCTATCTACAACCATTTATTTCCTAATTTGGTTGCCAGAGTAAGATCGTGGTGTGAGGAGCTCCGAATTTGAACTGCCAACTGAGTTCCGGCGTGGTGAGGGGGTAGCCGACCCATTGCCATAGGTACGGTACCCATTTCCATTCTTAAAGCTGCTGCTTCTCCGCAGGCTTGGCTTAGACCCATAGATGGATTCTTTCTCAGCGAGGAGCATATCATGTATCTTTTTCTGATCCTGAATTGTAGTTGCAAATCAAATTCAGTACCCCAACCATGCCTCTTATACATTATAGTAGAATATAAAACTTAAACCTCTCTTTATCATTTGACAACATAAAAGCAAACAATTGTTATGAAAGAATGACTTGATGTAATGAAAATTACCCGGGCTAGCTTCTTTTCCTCCTCCTTGAGCCTTCTTGTTAGTTTGTAATCCTCCAGTATTGACACCAAACACACCTGTATATAAGAGGGAGAATACAGTAATCAGATTCAAACTACGCGAAGTAGCGAAAACACCAAAATGCTAGAAAAGTTATAAAAATTTACCCCATCATACAGGAACAACATCTTTTGTTCATCCTCCCACATTAGTATCTTGCTAATCAAATTTTCTACCATTGCTGAAAATTCAGAGCTCGTTAATATAACCTCCAGAAAGATATAAGTTTCAGTAATGATGAACATCAAAGAAAGCCTGAAGAGTTACCTGGAATCTTATTTACAGTAATTCTAGCACGCTCTGCACGTTTAAGGTTTATATGCACACCTCTTCCAGCACTTTAGCTGTTATCATCCTAGGGATCAACAGGGATTACAGTAAATGCTAATGAATATTGTTGAGACGGGAAACATATAACCACCCTAGACAAATAACTTCAAAGAAAAATACTACGATAGACATCAAATGAAAGAAACAATCCCAGGGATTATGAATGAACATGAAACAGGATAATAAACTATGCAATTATATGGAAAGTGCATCACACCAATGAGATGCCATCATTGCCTGCTTACTTTGTTATAATCTTCAAGCCACTTTTCTTCATCACAAGCAGAAACCCATCTGCCTATCTTTTCCATTATGTCTTTACGGGTAAATGCTCCCTCTTTGGCTTTCAATATTTGGGCTTCAATGTTTGCCAACAGTTCACATGGATCCACCAAGGCATTTGTTTTCTCAGATTCTCTGCCAACCTATCAATTACAGTTACATGAAGAAGGCTTGGAAAGATTTAGTATAAAAGGTTTTGGGCAATAATTAGTAATATCTACATGAAATGGGCATGAGAAACCATGACTATTAACCGTAATCTGTGACTCAAATATGGAATTTCAAATCTGAAATCGTTTTCCGACTTGTTTTTGCCACATCTCATTTCTGACTGCACACAAGAATATGTAACAGCTTATCATGTATAGAAATTCCTGCAGATTGAAGAATAGCAAAGTGTATTAACAAGAGACATTTCTAGAGTTAAACTCCCCTACATAACATATATTTTACATTTCTAGAGTTAATGTGACTTACCATAGGGGTCTTCGTGCTTCCAACCTATTGAGATTTTCAGCCATAAATAAAAATGAAAATATTTGTTAGTGATATGCAGTATATCTGATGGAATATTTAATATTGAAATTTATAGTATAATTGTAAGTAAGTGTATGTAAATTCTATAAATTGGGAAGTAAGTCAAATTTAGGAGAAATATAGGAGGAACAAAATTATGCACAGTATATTTATTGATGTATATGGATAAACAGAGTCTGTAAGTGTACGATTTTAAACCTGGAATTTTGGGTTGGGGGGGGGGAGTGGATGGCGGCGACGGTGGCAGGAAACAGCTGAGGCTGGCGGCAGTGAGCGGCCAACGTGAGGGCGGCAGTGAAGGTGGGTTCTTTCCAGGCCCATTGTAACCTGTGCTTTAACACTTTCTTCATCGTATTCTTGTTTGTGGTTTTTGAACTCAGCAATTGAATTCTCAACCTCCTTAACCAGCTCCTCTGTCATTATCTGCATCAGGGCAATATATCAATTGAGCCGAAAATCTCAAAGGAAAACAATCACAAGGCTTAAGAGGCGTGTTCTTACAACTTCTGACCAGACATATGCAACTTTGATATTTTAAGAGGTCCCTTCAAAATATATCTTCTCCCCCAACGATGTTTCAAATTTTAGAGCTTTATGCATATGAAAAAAAAAGTTTAAATATGGTAATGATTGAATTACTATTAATTTATACCTTTTTCATTTTTTAATAAGATGGTGAACAATTTGCGTTGAAAATGTTGTGCTTATGAATAAGGTAAAAAATCAATACAAAATTATTAAGAAGGCAACCAAAACAAACTAATCTTGTTTAATTTCCCCTCAATCAATGTCTAGGGTGGACTCAGTGGACTAAGAGATGAACAGGGCCACTGTAACGGTTCAAATTTGAACCCTTATCCAACAAAGTGTCAAGATGGGCAAATAACTTAAATTTCAAAAAGATTAAAATGAGCATGACCAAATATGTGCTAAAAATTCAACACCACAATAGTTACAGGATAAAAAACATAAAATGCTGGACTTGGGGCCTTACACTAAGCATATTTGTAGGCACCTGGCCAAATCACAAAAATTGTAAACAAATAACACATGTAGAATGAAATTTAAAAATAAATAGTCAGGTGGACCAGCACTCCAAATCCCACCAAGGACGAAAAAAGTAAACCGTTGTGGCGTTGTTTCTTTACTTCTTTCTCATCTTTTTTACCCTCAACTCTCAGCATACAGTCTAAAAGAGGAAATTTATACCTGCATATTTTCACGTTTGAATATGTCTCCAACAGCTATATTCTGCTTTATAATATTTGTTATGTTCTCTTTCTGACTTTCCAGGTACTCCCTCATAGCCCTGGGACTTGATAAAGATGCCAATTGCTGTTCATTGAGTTTCATGTTTGCCTGGTGAAAAAGATTCTTCAGTAAATACATATTCTTCTGTATAACTATTCTTAAAAACTGTAAAAGGTTAAACCCCTACTGGCAGAAGGTAGAGTGAGTAAATCTTCACCTGAATTTGCAGGAGTTGTGCGCCATAAAGCTGGCTGCCTTGTTCCTCGAACAAAGATGGGGGAATATCAACTTCAACCATCTAAAAACAAGCAAAATATGGTGAGCAAACAAACAGTAGAAGACACGTTGATATTTCAGTGAATGAAATGTTATTGTGCGGCCAAAATGGTAATAGATTGATACAGTAGACACTGATCACTCATCCAAGATGTAGCAACCAAGAAAACAGATTCAATTTTAATAATGGTCATCTTAACGTAAAAAGGATAATACTTTTTGAATATGGTCCAGTATAGCATTATCTGTAGCTTGTTCCTTGGCTGTTTGCTCCAATTCAAGAAATTTTTTGCAATAAGGTTTCCTTAACCTGTGGATGGCAAGAGCAAAACTCCAGTGAGGTGTTTCAAAGCAATAAACAAGGGCAAATAGGATTTATTTGATTTTTGACTCAATACCATGTGATGACGTGATATTTGTTTGGGTCAAATGCCTTACCTCTTCAATGATTGTGCATCCAGATAAAATCTTGTCCGCATTTCATTCCAATAACCAATTGCAGAAAATCTGGAAGGACTTTATCCCCATCTTCTGTATCAAATTGGAAGCCTGAAAAGCAACAGAATTAAAGCCACTTAACTAACAGAAATGGGTATAAAAAATATCAAAAACATCACAACCTTTCTTTACAGCTCCTGATACATGTCACTAAGATTGGTACAGTATAATGTCCAAGCAAGGCTTATTGAGATCTTAACGAAATGTAGCACATGCACACAGACCTTTACTCTCAGCAGATGGTATCCTTTGGGCAGGGGATTCATCTTGTTCAATTGTTGTAGCTGATATATCAAGTACGGCAACATCACCCACCTGGAGAGGATTTAAGTTTTCCAATTAGTTAACTGAAAGCTAAATGTGCCATCCATCTTTTCAATAGCATCATTACAGTGAAAGAAGTTGCCGAGTAAACTTTCAAGTGATTATTAGCACAGGATACTGGTTAGGCAGAAATTTTGTAACTTGCTGATATAGACAGAAGGTTCAAGACTCGAGGGATATAATGATACAAAAAAGAGTGCCAAACACCAGCTCTTTACCTCAAGTCCTCGGTCAGCAACAATTCTAAGTGAACCAATGGTGTTGTGACGACGCTTCAATTCTTGTTCCATTGCAGTATGGGCATCTATTTCCTTATCTATCTCGACAACAATTTTCAAATTCTTGTATCCATCTTCAGGAATCCATTTCACTTCAGGCACAACATCGACAATTACTTCATATCTAACGAATTTTAGAAGCACAAAATCAAGCAATAATCAACAAAAACAATTACCCACACATCTTCCTAGTATCAAGTAAAATGTAAGCAAAAACCCGATTTCATAAATAGATATTTTTACTGTAGGACAATGGAAAATGGAAAAATATGTGAAGTATAAGATAATTGCATCCTTATCACGATATTAGAAAAACGGAAAAATGAAATGCAATGAGCAAAGAAAATAGCAGTAATCTCTCACTGAACCATTCTTATTTTCATGAAATTAGGATGCTGCATCAATCAAAGGTATACAATTTGCTTGAAGAAGTGATAAATATGTAAGCAACCTCATGGAGTTCATAGAAGAATACATGCTCTCCATCTCTGAAAATTTTGTTGAAATGCGAATTGAATCTTCCAAGGCTCTTCCACTTACCTGGTAGGCAACATGAATGGAAGGTAGTTTACAGAATAGTTAAAGAGCAGATTCAAAAAACTGAGGAAACCTCCCCACCTCCCCTCATAATATTAGACAGACTCATCATTAAGTATAATAGACAACCATCTATTTTCAGCACAATATAATTCCTCCATCCTCAAATAATCCTTACATTAGGTTTGGACATGGAATAGAGAGAGAAATTAGGTAATATAGTCGTGAATGGAGAAAGAAATGGGATAATTATTAGATGGGGATTGGAGAGATATGATACACACTTCATTTTTATATATTTTTTTTATTTCTTTTAATTTTTGTCATATTAAAGTTGATGGTATGTCACATCTACCACATTTCAATGAGAAATAGAAAAGGAATGGAGTAAAATTTATTAGTTGATGCGACAGAAACTATCAAATGAGAACGTAATACTCATTTGTGGACAACCTACAAAGAAAAGTGTAACACTTATTTGAGGACAGAGGGAGTATTATACTGTATTTAGCAAATACTGTATTTGATATAGCAGTTTCCTTCCACACCACAAAGAAGGATAACAGTTCCGTTGAATACATGCAAGGTTCTTATCATGACTAAGAGTAGAAGTGGTATAGAAGATATCCCAAGTTTAATATAGGAATACTATGCGAGAGCCATTTGATTTTTTTTATACACATATAAAGAATATAAAAAGGGCGCACCGAAGACATGGCATGTGGCAGTGTTCTCCTCAAAACAGATTCAATTATAGCCCTCTTAAAATTTTCCTTTCCAACATAACCTATAAGAATACTCTCCGGAATATTCTTCCCATGCCGAAACCCAGGGACCTGTAAAGAGCAGAGAATATACACAATAAGCCAAATATCATTTGCAGGTAGATGATGAACTTTGAAGGGTCATAGATGAACTGTCAGCCAGGTATGTAGCACACAATAATAGAAACAAATGTTAGAGGCATTTCTAGCCCATTTCCTTATAAACACATCATGATCTAACATTTTTATAAATCACCCTGTTCCACTTGGGAGAAGTGTGATAAATCGAAAGTAGATCCTCAATAATTAGAACATTAGAGCATTTATCCAAATAATTGTATTCATTTATTATATGGGATCATTGTATGTATGCACATCAAAGTAGAACATATTAATCTGTTCATCTCAGCCTAAGTCATTAATCTCAAATCAATCTTAGTATGCACATCAAAGTAGAACACATTCAGTGAGGGTATTGAGAGAAATAACCTTGAATGGCTCGTTATTAGATCGAAGAACAATCCCAGGTATAAAATGCAGCCACAGAGGAAATCCTCTGCAGAAAGATAACCCAAATATATGAGTGACCTGATTAACCATATATGAGTGACCTGATTCCTCAATTCAAGGCCCTTTAGTATATAAGTTGTGCTTGAATTGTTTATTCTTACAATATCCTTCTGTATCTTTTCACCCAAAACCCTCCATGGATTTGCTTTTGCAGCCAGAACCCATTGCCACGACCATCGTGTTGATCATCATCCCATTGTTTCTTTTGATTGTCTTTCTTGTACGAAGGGATTATGGCCTGAAAAACAAAAGGTATCATCTCGTGGGAGGAACAATACTAAACCAGCTGATGAACTTCAACAGGCTCCATGATTACATAACTGATCTTGCAAGGAAACACTTAACATACAGATTGATAACCCACAGCCCCTTTCGGGCAGAGATCTACACCACAGATCCCAGGAATGTAGAGCACATATGCAAGACCAAATTCCAGAATTATGGCAAGGTAGGTTGAATTTAGAGGTTCCTCCATGTTAACTTCTCTACTGTCACTACGTTTTAGAAAAGATAATGTTTACCTTCTCCTGAGTCAAATCTGCTTTAAAGCTAATCTTCAAAATCTAATGAACAATGCAGGGATGGTACAATAATAGCATTCTAAATGACTTACTCGGTGATGGAATTTTTGCGGTTGCTGGTGAAAAGTGGTGGGAGCAGAGGAAAGTATCGAGCCATGAATTTTCCACCAAGGCCCTGAGGGATGTTAGCAGAACTATCTTCAAACAAAATGCCATAAAGCTTGCCAATATAGTGTCTGCAGCCGCAATTGCCAATCAACCACTGGATATTCAAGTAAATAATATCATTAACAAAGGATTCTTTATTTATCTGAATATGACCCGAAAAATTATTTGATTGTAAAATTGTGTTTTAGGACCTTTTCATGAAGTCTACTTTGGATTCAAGTAAGTGGAGACAAAACCTAAAATAAATTTCTCCAGACAACGAGGGTGTGGATTAAAAATGCACATAACCCTCTATATCAAAATGATGTAAATCCGAAATATCAGCTCAATGAAAATTTCACTTATGCATGATTTATAGGTAAATAAACCAACAGGCTTAGGAAACACAGATGGGAAAAAATGCGTATTTCTCACGTGTCAATTATTAAGCATTCACAATCATGGGTTGTGATTTTTTTTTTTTTGGAAAGCATCATGGGTTGTGATTTGTGAAAGGAAGTTTGTACTCAAATTTATATATTTCGCAAGGACAATGCATAAATTTTAGCCAATGAATATTAAAATTCCATTTAATTGACCTTTCTTGCAAGTTAAGGCTTACTGTAGGGTAATCTAACAAGCGTACATTCAAATAATAATTGATTTGTATAACCCAAAAGTTTGTGCTTCGTGAGTTTATATTCACTTATTGATTTCTTGTATAGAGTTTGTATTCTGCATGGGTCATACGTTAATTATTGTGGCTACATCTGAAAATTATTATAACAGTGTAAAACGTTGACAATAGACCTTTACAACCGTAGCATAGTCTAAAAAGCCTACTTCAATTAAACAAACTTTTACAAATAATCAAATGCAAAAAACAGGAACAGACAGCAAGAAGAACAAATATAAAACCATCAAGCCCGTGAAGGAACAAAAGATCTGGAAAAGCAAGAATGCATAAAGGCAGCAAAACTAATGACTAATCTACAAAACCTTAAATGAATGTATGAATACTACAGCAAAAGTTAGACAGAAATCAGTAACAGGAAACCAAAAGTTCTAAATAAGAATAGAGATATTGAAAATGGCTACTTTTCAGAACCAACTAAGACTTCCCAACAATTCGGTGAAAAACTAAGTTCAATCTAATCTAAAACAGTGAATCAAGATTACTTGAATCAAAACAACTACAAATAAAGAAAAATAGAATTCATGGAACTGAAGCATGGATTGATCTACTTAGCGTTATATATTACATTAAGATCTAAAACATCCCTGATCTAAAACATCCTCTCTCTCAAAATGCAGCCATTATATACTCATCAGATGTCACAGAATTGTAACATTAAGATAGCATATAGGAGAAAGCCTAGCCACTTGAATGCACGAATAATGAATTACTCTGGAAACCACAATCATCCCAATTAGTCTTTACCATCCCAAGAAATGAAGTTTGATGAAAGTATTGTTAACTTGTTTGGTCAGAATTTACAGCAACCTAGAGTTCTGAAACCTAGCCCATTTTAAGTAAAGGAAGCTCTAATCCAAGGCTCAATGAATTACAATAGCACATCTGTCTTATCCATTCATGGAAAAAAGGAAAAAAATATTTATATTCATGTGCAATCAAAGAACAGAAGCCACACCAAAACATGCCTACCACTAATCCGACCCTAACATCCCAGCCAGCAATTTAGAGAGACATCAAATGTTGTCCAAATGAAATTTGATCATTCGCCAAGAAATTTGATGATTAGACTTTAGTAATAGCTTTTCCAAAAACAATTAGACTTTAGTAATAAAGATGAAAATGTCATTCTTTACCCCTCGGTCCACACATGTAGAATAGATGTAATGGAATTCCAATTTTTATTTCATAAATGTGGCATTCTAATTACCAAAATAAAAAAAATAAAGCAAAATAAAAAAGAAAATTTTAATTTTTTCTTTTATAAAAAAGATGGCCTAAATATTTCGTATCTATCCATATGTCCCTGCAACCTGTTTTTATCTAGTTGGATATAAAATTCTATATTTCTATGTTTGTAGTAGAAACTAAGGCACCAGCCAGCCTTCGGTTATTGTGGCGATTTTCTGTTAACTGGAAACAAAAAATGTAACACCCCGGATTTGATAACCCAGGCCGGGATGTCACCGCCGCATTTCCCTAGCAAGACACGGCTTCCCGAGCTCGCTAAGGAAATGCAAGGCTTGTGGGTATGAAAAAGATTTAAAACATTTCAAGATTTAGTCCGGAAATTTATAATACTTAGTACGATAGTAGAAATTATCATACGCGGAAAATAAATAAAGTAAGTGCAGCGGAAAGTAAAATCACGGCCGACATGGCCAAATCCTCGGGTTTAACAGACCCGGTAAAAACAGTACGATGCAGAAATTTAAAATGTCCGTTATGATTTCCCCCAAGTGCATATGCAATGCGTCACTCGACTTACTCTGTAAAAAAAAAGGAAAATGACAACGGTTGTCAGTATAAAAATATACTGAGTAAGTTAATCCCTAACTACAAATAAAAGGGGTTACAAGTGTTTAAACTAAAGATTTCGCTTACCGTACGAGAATTTAGAAATACATGATTTATTAGCAGCGGAAAAACAAGATCAAAGGACTTAATTTTAAAAGCGTAATTTAAAGCATAATTTAAGATGCATAAATTTTAAATACATAATTAAAGACATGATAAATACGATTTAAGCATAATGAAACACTCACACAAGTCTTTTATTTTTCATCCCGTAGACTAAGAAGAGGACACCATACCGGGAGATCACTAACGAGGCAATCTCAACATAGGACCACTAACGAGGCGATCCAAAAAGATAGTAGGACCACTAACGAGGCGATCCACAAATACAGCGCGCGAGATCACTAACGAGGCAATCTCAGATAGTAAGGAGACCACTAACGAGGCAGTCTCAAAGATAATGATAGTATGAAGATCGGCTCAGCCTAGTGAACGGGATTTTTTGAAAGTTCGTATTTCAAAGTCATCAAATGGTCGATATCGCGTTTTCAGAGTTCGAGTTTTCTCAAGTTCGAAAAATCCTATTCGAGGCAGTTTACGCCTTTCTTAATTAAAAATTCGTCTTTTCTCCAAAAATTCTGAAATTTTTACAGTAATTCAAAAACACACACACGAACAACTTTCATGTTTTAAGTTTTTGGAAATAAGGTTCCGAAGTGAGTTGAAATTCGAATTTATTGCAAAGAATAATTTATGTCTTAAAAACTGTTTTCGTCACAGGTTCGTGCAACGCCGATTAAAAATTCATTTCAAAACCAATCGATGTGAAATTTTTACAGTAACTACACAACACATTAAGGAACAACTTTTATGTTTTAAGAATTTGGAAATAATGAATTCTTGGTACTCAAAAATCGAGTGCAACTCACTGCATACTCATGGCCCTTAAAACGATTTCAAAACAGTTTTAAAAACTCGGCCGTTTGACATATCAAATGAAAACCAAAATCCGTGAAATTTTATATGCATAATCTAGACACAATTATCTACAACTTTTGTTTAGGAATGCAAAGTTAAATCATTCGAAAAATGGGTGAAAAACATGCATCAAGTTGAATGAAGGAATCTGTCACAGTTTAAAACGTTCGGTTCGATAGAGAAAGTTCACGGCGGAATTTGGGATAGCAAAACTTAATGTCAACGGCTGAAATTTGGACACAAGATAGATAAAGGTGTTAGGAACAACTTTTATGTTGAAAAGTTTTCGGTTTGAATTCCCGAAGGTCGAGTTTTTGGCGAGTCTTTAAAATTGGACGAAAATAGGGTTTTTGAAAACCGATTTTTGTTACAAGCCCATATCTCGAGATTTAAACAACAAACAACCACGAAAATTTGTGAGTAAGGTTTTAACTTACTTAGAATGATGATAGGGTCGCTGGATTGGGTTTCCGGACGTCCTAGGGTCACGACGAACGGCCAACTTCTCCGATCGCTTTTTGTTCGGTTTCCGACGTGAAATCGTAGTAAGGAAATAGTGTTAGAATTCGAGTTTCGGAGACTCATGGACTGATGGAACGCTATATTAAGACTTACCAAGGTCCTATGAAGCCGTGGCTCAGTCCAGTTCACCTCGTCGTCGCCGGAATGTTCGCCGGAAAGCTTCGTCGGGAGAGTTTGGCTTGGAGAGGGAGTTTGTAAGTATGGTGGGGATGGGTTTCTGTGGGATTAGGGCTTTTGAGGCTCCCCAGCCGCCCTTAACCTTCCTTAAGGCTGGAATTTGGTTTCCCTCGAAGGGAATTGTAATTTAGGCAAGAAAATCACCCCCGAATGGAAAGATTACACCTTCAGCCCCTCTGGCGCGGAGGTGGCGCGCACCCACCCCTATGGTCGCGCGGAGCACGCGTGCCAGGCCTGGCGTCGCGACGCCCTTGGCCGCGCGGTGGCCGCGCGGCGGCGCGCGGACAGCGCGGGCCGGCCGGACCGGCCGGTTCGGCGATCCGCGTGTTCCGTCGGGTCTTCCCTCGCTTTCCCCTATCGGTTTTCTACGTGTTAGCTCGATTCCCTGGGTCGTCTTCGTTTCGGAATCTTCTCCTTAATCTGGTTACGAGTCCGGCTTATCGCTCGCAACATTTCCGTGTCCTACTTAGCCTAGTCTAAATTGGTTCCAACACCTCCTATCGTCCTTGTGATCTAATTCGTGATGTATTTTGTGATTTATTTCGTGACTGAACTTAGAAATTAGTTCTAAGCTGCCCACGTACCCTGTGAAGGGATCAAGTCATGACGTAGTTCAAAACAATTTGAATTTATTTTTCCTCGGGTGTTACATCCTCCCCCCCTTAAGAATACAGTTATGTCCCCATAACTGTGGTCGGGTCGTCTTGGAAGAGGGTAGGGTAACGTTGCCTCATGTCGGCTTCCAATTCCCAGGTTGCCGTCTCCGTCTCGTGGTTGGACCACAGGACCTTGACCATCTTTACAGTTTTATTCCCTGTCACCCTTTCCTTGTAGTCGAGTATTTGCACCGGGGTTTCTTCATAGGTCAAGTCATCATCCAATTCGATTACGTCCGGTTGGAGTACATGCGACGTGTCGGGCACATACTTCTTTAGTTGGGAGACGTGAAACACGTTATGGTTACGAGCAAACTGTGGTGGGGACGTTAGTTAACACGCTGTTCTCTATTCCCTACGGAATTTCTTATGGTCCCTAGGTATTTACGTCCCGGGGGCTTCCTGTAGTCCTGCGAAATGAGGGCGTGAGGCAATTCCGCTGTCCTTGCCCGGAATAATGCCAGGTGACGCTCCATGTCGTCGTATTTCTCCGTCAATGTATGCCCGGGTTCAGTGAGGAGCGTATAGCAGAAGAGATTGAGCAGAACAGGAAAGATAAAACTACATCCGGGTCCCGCGCGGTGGCCGCGCGGTGGCGCGCGGAGAGCGCGCGGCATCCTCTGTTCGAGAAAATAGGGCTCGCGCTCCGCGCGAGCCACTTCCCCCATTTTCTATTCGAGAACACACCCCCAATTCTCTCTAAATCCTGCGAGTCACCTTCCTGTTTGCTTGATTTCGACTTCAATTTCACCCATCTAGGTACGATTCTACTAAACCCACTTACTAATTTCAACTTTTATGTTTTGAATGACTTGATTTGTGTAGAGATTTAGGAAATTAGGGTTTGTGTACAAAAATTGGGGATTTATGACCTTTAGGCTTGATTTGTGCGAATTAGCAAGTGTATGTGGCAATTTTCGTTACTCTTGATGCCTTACCTATGTTTATGTTATAATGTGTTTATGTTTTTGGCAAATTCTTGTTGAATTCGAATCCTTAGAAAGGCTATGATGTTTGGGTGTTATTGGGGTATGGTTATTGGTTCATTCCCCTGTTGTTTGGTGCGGTAGGACGCGCTGTGTTGTCATTAGGATGATTGTTTCATTCGGTGGCCAATTTCCGTGTGTTGTTAGTAGCTTAGGTTTTGGTTTATTGCGCCCATAACGTGTTAGACGAAATGCTACAATTGGTTTAGGCACTAGTTTGAGAATATCCTTTGTCTAGATTATTTCCTGGTTGGTCCTAGTAAACGGTAGGATTTGTTGTTCTTACGGTACATTTGCGTTAGAAGCGTGTATTGATGCCCTTTACGTGTTTTCGCTTGGCTTTTGTGTGGGACTTAGTCTTATAATTGGTATTTGGTAACTTGCAGGATGTTGTTCTTTTTGTGGGTCGTTTTGGCGTCTCTCATGTGTCCTCCGAGGACTAGGAGACGAGTTGCTGATGAGGCTGGCCCCAGTCATGCCGCTCCGGCGATGCCTGATTTCGACGAGAGCGAGTCAGAGGAGGACGAGGAGCAGCGGGGTCCGCGACTCAGGGGTCTTCCGGACGAGGTGCGTCCTCACCGGCACGACAGGTTCCGGTTCAGGACGAAGGCTGCCCAGGACTTTTATTTTGACGAGCTTCGTCGAAACAGGGCTTACGTCCCTGAGAGAGGCATATATCCTCTTCATATGGGCGATGACAGGGTCAGTGCAGTCTTGGAGTATTTGCAGTGGACTGGTCTGGCACGTCACCCCGAGGGCGTCGCCTCCGCTTATTTGGCTATGGAGGTTATTGCCAACATTGGCGGTCTCGGGGAGGGTGACGATCTATCCCGGGTATGGGTCCGTGGTCGCTATCTCGACTTCAGTGCTCGGGCGATCAATGTCTATTTTGGCTTGCCCGACGATGGCGTATTCCGGCCCCAGCCTGAGGGACGCGTTCTTGCTCCTGCGTGGAACACCTTATGCACCATAGTGCCTCCTCAGTTCGAGCACAGTCATGAGCTTCGTTTGACGTCAATGGACTCCCCTTGGCGAGAGCTTGCTCAGCTGTGGTTCGGGCGTGTCCGGCCGATGTCCCGTAGCCACATTGTCCTGGATCACGTCTACGAGACCATTTGCTTCATCGCGCGAGACGGTAGGGTGAATGTAGGAGCTTGCATCGAGGACAACTTGCGGGGTATGCGAAGAGGACGAGGGAGTAGGGTGATTACCCATGTTCACCTCATCTGTGGGTTGTGCGCGGCGCAGGGGATTCGCACTACACCGGAGACAGACCCGTACGACCTAGCACCTGGCCGTTGCTACCGTATCCCGACTTATGCTGAGCGGCGTAGCGCCTTACGTCGTGGGGCTCCCCGTGCTGTACTTCGCCCGCAGCCTGATGACGGCGGCCTGATCCTTGCTGTACCACCGGAGCAGCCACCCCCTCCTCCAGTAGTTCCACCTCCTGTTGGGGCACCTCCTGCTGTGGCACCTCAGGGGCAGGAGATGATTCAGATGCTGCAGATGATGCAGGAGATGCGGGTCAGTATGGACGCCGGGTTCGCGGCTGGGCAGGCTCGTTATGACGCCCTCGACGCTAGGTTGGACTTCTATCAGACCCGTATGGACTCGTTTGCTACGAGGCAGGCTCAGCAGCAGGCCACCATGTCCGACATGTACGCCTATGTGCGGCAGATGGACGACTACATGCGCCGGCAGTTCCCGCCTCCCGATCAGTGAGGTCTCCTTTTGGTTTCGTGTTTTCGTTTAGGTTTTGCATTTAGACGTACTTTGTTTAGTTTCCCCCTTATGAGGACGTTGCTGTTGTCTGGGATTTGTGATTTATATTTTCGTGATGTTATTGCTTAGTTAGGTGCTTGACATGTGTTAGTTGTTTGCTGCTGTTTTAGAACCATGGTTTAATTGTTCTGTCCATTTTATGGTTTGAGATGTTCTGGATTTACTATTACCTTCCTATCGTGTCCGCATGTGTGTGGATTGCCCAACAATACCTACGCCGTTGCTTGACTAAACCGCTTGGATAAATTAGCGTGATAAGGTACACGGGATTAGAGTTTATATGTGGAGTATATATAGTTGCTCTTAAGGGGAAAATTTTTATTGAATGAAGATTAATCTTTTAATAGGTATCAATTTATCAGGGTTTTCTTGTAAAGGTTGTTGGAATTTATTTATTTATTCTTATATGTACATATTCACGTATATGTATATATTTTATTATTATTATTATTTTTATTTTTATTTTTATTATTATTATTATTATTATTATTTTTTTTCAGTAATCTGTTCGGGTTTTTTTTTTTTTGTTCAGGGTTGTAGGTTCCCCTCTTTGATTATGGTAGTTAAAGAACTAAATAAAATGCATGGAATAGATTTAAATAGGCTTGTATTTTTTTTATTACTCAAGAATTAAATTTGGTTTACAAGCATTCGAAATAGAAATAGGTGTGCTGCTAATGGTACGGAAAGGAAAATATACTAATAATGCGTAGCTGGATCACTAGATCTAAAACGGGTGGGCAGGCTCGGCCTTGATGGGATCATCCTCATCGCTGGATATGTCAATAGGAACGGATGTCCCCACCGGGCTCGGGCTCGGAGGGAAGATGTCAGCCTCTAGGCCCAGCAGCTCAGCTGCTAAGTGTCCTATTTGCATCATCAGTTCGTTATCCTTGTTTTGGAGTGCAACCACTAGTGTTTGGAGTTCGGCGACTTGGGCCTTGAGTTGGGTTATTTCATAATGGTCAGCTTCCCTAAGATTTCTCAGATAGTCCACGTTACTCTCTAGATGCCCCACTCGAGCTTTGAAGTGATTGACATGCTGTTGGGACTCGAGATATGCGTTGGTCAGTTTCATCATTAGGTTGGTCATGTTTGCGTTCGGTTCAGCCATCTAATGTCAACAAGGGAGGTTAGAGTTAGACATTTTTCAGGCAAAGTTAAGATATGCACAAATTTAAATCTATATGCAACATGCAAGTGCAAGTCCCTTCCCCATAAAAATTTAGTTTAAAATAATTGCTAAGGGTTGGGCCTTTATAGTGGGCCAAAATTTAATATTTCTTTGGCTAAGATTTTGGGCTATGTAAAAAAAAGGATTATAGACTTTTGGTTTAAAAATAATACTAGCAGTCAAAATAAATAGTTTTAAAAGAAATCGCACTTGGGTTTAAAAATAATGGTTTAAAATAATAGTAGTAGCTTTAAAAAAAAATTTTCCGGGCTCTGATACCAACTTGTAACACCCCGGATTTGATAACCCAGGCCGGGATGTCACCGCCGCATTTCCCTAGCAAGACACGGCTTCCCGAGCTCGCTAAGGAAATGCAAGGCTTGTGGGTATGAAAAAGATTTAAAACATTTCAAGATTTAGTCCGGAAATTTATAATACTTAGTACGATAGTAGAAATTATCATACGCGGAAAATAAATAAAGTAAGTGCAGCGGAAAGTAAAATCACGGCCGACATGGCCAAATCCTCGGGTTTAACAGACCCGGTAAAAACAGTACGATGCAGAAATTTAAAATGTCCGTTATGATTTCCCCCAAGTGCATATGCAATGCGTCACTCGACATACTCTGTAAAAAAAAAAAGGAAAATGACAACGGTTGTCAGTATAAAAATATACTGAGTAAGTTAATCCCTAACTACAAATAAAAGGGGTTACAAGTGTTTAAACTAAAGATTTCGCTTACCGTACGAGAATTTAGAAATACATGATTTATTAGCAGCGGAAAAACATGATCAAAGGACTTAATTTTAAAAGCGTAATTTAAAGCATAATTTAAGATGCATAAATTTTAAATACATAATTAAAGACATGATAAATACGATTTAAGCATAATGAAACACTCACACAAGTCTTTTACTTTTCATCCCGTAGACTAAGAAGAGGACACCATACCGGGAGATCACTAACGAGGCAATCTCAACATAGGACCACTAACGAGGCAGTCCAAACAATGGGAGACCACTAACGAGGCAGTCTCAAAGATAGTAGGACCACTAACGAGGCGATCCAAAAAGATAGTAGGACCACTAACGAGGCGATCCACAAATACAGCGCGCGAGATCACTAACGAGGCAATCTCAGATAGTAAGGAGACCACTAACGAGGCAGTCTCAAAGATAATGATAGTATGAAGATCGGCTCAGCCTAGTGAACGGGATTTTTTGAAAGTTCGTATTTCAAAGTCATCAAATGGTCGATATCGTGTTTTCAGAGTTCGAGTTTTCTCAAGTTCGAAAAATCCTATTCGAGGCAGTTTACGCCTTTCTTAATTAAAAATTCGTCTTTTCTCCAAAAATTCTGAAATTTTTACAGTAATTCAAAAACATACACACGAACAACTTTCATGCTTTAAGTTTTTGGAAATAAGGTTCCGAAGTGAGTTGAAATTCGAATTTATTGCAAAGAATAATTTATGTCTTAAAAACTGTTTTCGTCACAGGTTCGTGCAACGCTGATTAAAAATTCATTTCAAAACCAATCGATGTGAAATTTTTACAGTAACTATACAACACGTTAAGGAACAACTTTTTTTTTTAAGAATTTGGAAATAATGAATTCTTGGTACTCAAAAATCGAGTGCAACTCACTGCATACTCATGGCCCTTAAAACGATTTCTAAACAGTTTTAAAAACTCGGCCGTTTGACATATCAAATGAAAACCAAAATCTGTGAAATTTTATATGCATAATCTAGACACAATTATCTTCAACTTTTGTTTAGGAATGCAAAGTTAAATCATTCGAAAAATGGGTGAAAAACATGCATCAAGTTGAATGAAGGAATCTGTCACAGTTTAAAACGTTCGGTTCGATACAGAAAGTTCATGGCGGAATTTGGGATAGCAAAACTTAATGTCAACAGCTGAAATTTGGACACAAGATAGATAAAGGTGTTAGGAACAACTTTTATGTTGAAAAGTTTTCGGTTTGAATTCCCGAAGGTCGAGTTTTTGGCGAGTCTTTAAAATTGGACGAAAATAGGGTTTTTGAAACCGATTTTTGTTACAAGCCCATATCTCGAGATTTAAACAACAAACAACCACGAACATTTGTGAGTAAGGTTTTAACTTACTTAGAATGATGATAGGGTTGCTGGATTGGGTTTCCGGACGTCCTAGGGTCACGACGAACGACCAACTTCTCCGATCGCTTTTTGTTCGTTTTCCGACGTGAAATCGTAGTAAGGAAATAGTGTTAGAATTCGAGTTTCGGAGACTCATGGACTGATGGAACGCTATATTAAGACTTACCAAGGTCCTATGAAGCCGTGGCTCAGTCCCGTTCACCTCGTCGTTGCCGGAATGTTCGCCGGAAAGCTTCGTCGGGAGAGTTTGGCTTGGAGAGGGAGTTTGTAAGTATGGTGGGGATGGGTTTCTGTGGGATTAGGGCTTTTGAGGCTCCCCAGCCGCCCTTAAGCCTTCCTTAAGGCTGGAATTTGGTTTCCCTCGAAGGGAATTGTAATTTAGGCAAGAAAATCACCCCCGAATGGAAAGATTACACCTTCAGCCCCTCTGGCGCGGAGGTGGCGCGCACCCACCCCTATGGTCGCGCGGAGCACGCGTGCCAGGCCTGGCGTCGCGACGCCCTTGGCCGCACGGTGGCCGCGCGGCGGCGCGCGGACAGCGCGGGCCGGCCGGACCGGCCGGTTCGGGGATCCGCGTGTTCCGTCGGGTCTTCCCTCGCTTGCCCCTATCGGTTTTCTACGTGTTAGCTCGATTCCCTGGGTCGTCTTCGTTTCGGAATCTTCTCCTTAATCTGGTTACGTGTCCGGCTTATCGCTCGCAACATTTCCGTGTCCTACTTAGCCTAGTCTAAATTGGTTCCAACACCTCCTATCGTCCTTGTGATCTAATTCGTGATGTATTTTGTGATTTATTTCGTGACTGAACTTAGAAATTAGTTCTAAGCTGCCTACGTACCCTGTGAAGGGATCAAGTCATGACGTAGTTCAAAACAATTTGAATTTGTTTTTCCTCGGGTGTTACAAAAAACCTTTCCACTCAAGAGCCATGTCTGTAATAGTCTCCAACACTTTCCCAATTTTTTTTGTTGAGCCGAGGCCTGGAAAAAACACTTTCCCAATTGAGACTTTTGCTCTGCCCAGCTAGCTATTAGACATGATATGGGGTGAGGTGGGATTGTCAAGCTAAGCAATATGTCTAATTTTTACTTTGCTAAAGCTTGCCTCTAGAATTTGTAAACTCTTACAGTATCACAATTAAGTCCAGTTCAAATTAAACAAATGGGTTTTGGAATAGCTGAAAACCGAAAGCAACCATAACCGAACTAATAAATTGCCTGCAACAATTGAAGTTTCAGAGTTTCTCAAAACCCAAATTCCATTTGTTCAAGGAAACTCAACAAACCAATTTATCACACCAGAACTTAACCCAATAGACTTACACTGATGCTATTAGCCAAATCAAAAAAGGAAAAAAATAAAATAAATAAATAAAAAACAGCAAGGATAACCTTCAACTTTCTAAGAGTACCAAAAACAAAATAAAACAATTAATTATAAATTCCCCCAAGAATATTAGAAGTGGATCAATCCACCAACACTTCTCCACATAAAGAAACCCCACGAAATGATCCCAATACAATCGCAAATCAATCCCGCACAAAAAGGAAAAAAATTCCTTCCCCAACAGATTCTGAGACATATCAATTTGTAATAACTTTACAGTCTCAATCTGTAGCATCCTATTATGTAAATTCAGAAATCCAAAAGGCTTAGCCAAAGATTAAAGGTAAAACTTGTATAATAGTGATGATTAATAGCTATACAAAGAGGAAGAAAAGGATTCCATATCATCTTAATCTGTGTGAAAATTCTACAAATACGAATTAGAAGTAATCTATAAAATGAGGAAACAATAAATCCAGTTAATGAACCAAATGGACAGATTTTTATAAAATCGATGCAAAATATTCAACATTTTATCAAACACCTCTAAGGCACAATCTCAACAGACCCGACAATAAAACTCAACAATGACACAACCTTCAAACTTTCTAAGGGCTTGTAGAGAAAGGCAAAGGGAAAAAGACGTGCCACCCCACAACCTAGCGCAGGCAGCTATAGGTAGGGCCATGTTTGGTAAAAAGGCCAAAAAGATAGGATTCAAGAAAGACCATATCAATACAATAGAAGGATAACAATCAAATGCCTGACCGTAGCAATCAAATTCCTAATTCTTGTAAAATGAACAATGCACAGCTACACATTTCAACTGAAGTAAAAATAAAAAGTAGATACAAGATAATGTCAGATGCAGATCTGCTAATCTATGAACACACAAAATATGCAATGAATACATTAAAATGAAGCCGAAGATACCTATAAAAGATCGCTATAAAGAACAACAGATCTGAAAATTGCCTTAAAAATAATAAACATTAACAACAAAATCGGTAAACAAAACCTCAAATAAAAAGAGCAAAAATCGGCTACTAAAAAGAGCAGATCGAAGTGATTAAAATGTCGAATAGGGAATAAACTCACATATGAAGGGAGCAAAGACAAGGAAAAGCAGATTTCCAGAATTTTCACGGAGGAGTTCGGTGATGGGAGAGTAGAGCACCGTGACGGTGGAAACGGCGGTGGTCAGGATGATCTGCAAATAACCGACTAAATTATAAAACAAAAATAAGCACAAACACTTCCAACGAACCTGTCCATTAGCAAACACTACTACATTACTTTCCCAAGTATACAATGTCTTGGCTAAAAAAGAACAGAACCATAGCTTTTATACACAGTGAATCATTCCAAAAATATACAAGACCTCCACAACTTTAAACTGTGCAGAAGATGCAAATTCTTTTTGAATGAGTGGGTGGCCAGCTTATGATTCTTGAACATCTAAAAACAAACAAAGAAGAGAACTAACCAGGTTCGTCTGAGATAGCAATATTATTGATGCTGCAAGACCTGATACAACCCGTTTCACACCAAATTTCGTTGATATAGAGTGCTCAAGACAGCAGCTTTGCATCTCTTTGCAAGGGATTCCCCTAGAGTAAAAGAGAGAGCATATTTAACAGTCTCTTTTGAACACTGGGGTGGGACAAAAACACTATGTCCAGAGTGCAAGAAACTTTGAAATAGTGGGTCCTTATAACACATTAAAAATATATGGTGAACCAACTACGATCGAAATTTTACAAGCTTGTAAACATCACCCGTAACAAAGTGTCCACTTCAAGAACCAAAACCCGGGAGACAATGGCAAGACAAATTGACAAACTACATATGTAAAATGATCATAAAATGTACAATGGTTCGAAGGATATCCACAAATCACTTCACTTCATCTTTATAAGAAACCGGTTAACCTGGTAATACTTCAACTAATCTGCCCGTAGTATAATAATAAAGTGAACCTATGGGGATCGTTCAAACAACCAACCAATCTTAGAGGAATTTCACATAAATGTACATGGCTAAGGAATTGCGATAAATTTTTCAAGATGAACTGAAATTGGTTTCACAAAAATTCAACAAATGCTTCTGAAATTTGTCATTACAAGTAAAGGTGCCTATGGTGCCTGCGCAAGAAAGAAAACAGACAAAACAGAAAGTAGAGAGGGAAAATTGGAACATGTGTGGAAACAATGGCACCTGGGTGAAACTTTTGACAAATTTCAATAACACGAGCATGTTTTCTAAAATATCCCAGGTTAAATTTATTAAATGAAAAGAGTTATGATTCATGGGTAAGGGGTTTAAGGATATATTCCACTTTTTATTACTCATGTGGGGAACTTTGATTTCAAACGGCGCTGTGGACCTCCCTGGCATGAAACTTTTGACAACTTTCACGGTGCAGCCGGGATACATAATGTAATCTTGGCCTTCAGTCTGTCACACTGAAGGTCCCCGGCCATAAGCATCATGAAATTTATCATAATTTCGTGTCATGAAGATCCTTTGCCATGAAACATTTAACACATTTCCCATTATATGAGTATTTTCTGAAAAATAATAACCCTGGTTTTTAATTTTATTTAATGAAACCAATTTATGATGGCGGAGTTGTGATTAGGGATATATCTATAGGTTGTCACGTTTTTATTTACTCGTGTTAAGAAACTGTGCCCCCGAAAGCGCACGGTGTCAAAAATTGCAGTAATTTATAGTAAGACCGGATCGTTCACTGGAGGATGTGCGATAGAAGCAGGGCCCACGTCGTTTTACTAGATTTTCCATTCATATTGCTCCAATGGTTTGAAAAGTGATTAACAACTACTGGCATGAATTTAAACTAAACTATAAAAGCATTTAAATTTATTCTATAAAGCAGAATAAGTCTATTCTAGAAAGCGGGTAAAGTTATTCTAAAAAGCGATAAATACCATCTACGAAAGCAGTGAAAATTTACACTATGCTAGCTATGGAGCTAAATCACAATGTAGACAGAAGTGACAGGAAGGAAAGAATAAAAATTGGACAAGATTTAGATAAGGCAGTATTAAACTTCCATTTTTATACACAGATCTTTGTTTGGGATAATTCTATCAGATAGCTAATTCTCATGCTCTCAATACTGCGTTCCCTTTAACAGACAGGTACTTACAGTATGAGTTTACATGTTCTAAAGACCGCAAATTCTAAGATACCACAGATTCGTAACTGCCCTGGCCTGGGTGTGTTACTTCATCTGTGGTGGAAAAGCAACACCTGGCAAACCATTTATTGAAATGCCAAGTACTACTATCATTCCCCCATGTCACACCCAAAGATTCTAATCAAGCTCTGAACTATCCCTTAACTATCAATCCTAGTAGCAGTTACGCAACTCTCAATACAACCGAGTGACCTCTAATGAAAGCGGTTAAAAGAAAGCAGTAAAGAAAGCATTTTAAAATTCCTATCACTCAGAGGTTTTGAAAATCTGACCCTGGTAGTAAAAGACAGCACCCAGTCAAGATAACTGGGTATGGATCAAGAATTCCCGGCTCTCGGTGAAATGCTCGCAGTGTTCACTTCCTTCCGGGTGGTTATGAGATACAAACTAATGAAACGAACTAATAAATTAGTTTGTTCCGGATGTACTCACTCAGGACTCAATAATAGGCTTTGGCAGAAGAAAACAACAGTTGAAAGAATACTCAACCCTATCTTAGAAAATAACCAAGGCCTGAGTGTTGTTCCTTTAAGATTATTTACTACACTGTATTTGAATCCAAGTGGACCCCATCTCGGTATAATACGTAATCATAGATTTCCAACGCACATCAGTTTTGGAAAATAATAAATATGAAAATCATTCCCCTACAGGTACTAGACTCTCAATTAAAACACAGACCCTTTCAGTCTAGATGAGACCTAATCGCTGATTCTGCTTCTAGTTTCCCAAAACACAACCCTCGACGGAATATGAATTAGTCATAACTGAGGAATTTATCCCTTACTCAGATCCGGACTTTATAAAGGAGTTTTTGTTGGAAATTTAATACGCAATATCTGGTTGAATGCAGACTTCTGATGTCCAAGGGAAGGATCCCAAAATAATTACAGACCACAATATCTACATAATATTATCATGCATAAGGATATAGGGAAGTGTAAAATTAATTGACCCAAAATATAACAGCAGGTCTAGACAGAAGGTGAAACACAATCATGAAATGGCCGGAGGACCAAAGTAATGGCAGAGCTATTAGGTGAATTGCAAACATCTGCGATTCAGTATCCTGATAACTCGGATGGAATGAATTTAGACAGGTGGAACCCTATAATGGCAGTGTCGCTACCAGTTGGGTCCCTACTGTCTGTGAATTCGGATAAAAACCTACATGCTTCCTCTCTGCATTACTTATCAGCTAATGTTGACAGACATTAGCAGAGTTTTATTGCAGATTGGAATTTGGGTTGGAAATTAAGATAATAAAATAAACTGTATCTGGATGGGAGTCAGCCGAGCAGCTATTATAACCCCGGATGGGCGAACCGCCAAGGCTTCCACTGACAGTCATCCAGACCATGCAAAATAACACTTAGTAATTAATACCCAGATTACGAGCTAGTTATCCATGAGGGAATACCCGCCAACATTAGTCTGATGTAGTCTTTACTAATTGTTACACACAACACGCAAAGACAAAATCAACAAGAAATAAAAGAAGATTCCTTGTATGAGAGACATTGGTTTCTCATGCAAGGTTGCGGATTGGGTCCACAATTGATGATCTTAAATAATCCCTCCTACCATAATTAATTACAGTCCGGATTATCTGCTTAAGTCATCAAGATTTTATTTATAGAGGAGTATTTTAATGGCAATTGAACAAAGGTCCTTTAATCATGATGATTATTGATGTTTAATTATTGCTAATCTCACTCTTTAATCATTAATGACTCAAGGGTTCAATTAGTTAAGCGATGAAAATGGAGAATCAAAATTTGGGCAGCATAACACCCTATATTGCAATTCCAGAATGTTACACCTTAACCCATGGGGTTATGATGTGAGTGATGCAATATAATATAGGAAGAGAATGAAGAATGTTTGAGATTAAATAGAGAGACGGGAGTCTTTGTCGCGATATCATAAATTTTGTCGCGGACCGAGGTTCGCGACATGGGTATCCCGACAAGTTTTTAGAATTTTTGGCAGCATAACGCTTCTTTGTCGCTAAGCAGGATTTTGTCGCGGAACGTGGTTCCGCGACAAGAGTGTTCCGCGACAAAGAATTTTCAGAAAATTTTTAAAGCATTTGGTCTTTGTCGCTATGCATGGAAAATTTTGTCGCGGAACGTGGTTCCGCGACAAGGTGTTCCGCGACAAGGGTTTTCAAAGAAATAAGGGCATGGCATAATTTTTCTGTCTCAGAATGAGATTTTGTCGCGAAACGTGGTTCCGCGACAAGAATGTTCCGCGACAGAAAGCCATGCAGACAAAATGCAAGAGTTTGGCTCCTTTGTCGCCAAACAGGGTTGTGTCGCGGAACGTGGTTCCGCGACAAAAGGCGGTTGGCGACAGAGGTGGTTCAGGACAAAAGTCAGAAAAAGCAGAAATGAACAGTGGCATGCAAACAGCGTGATCTCACCCTATTTCAGATCAAAAAGCTGTTCTAAGCTAAAAACAAGCGAGCAACATTCAAAATATGGAAGAACATGCTTAAACAAAACTGGACAGAATTTAAAAATAAAGCATACATCCTAATCTAGGGTTTGACCACACACACACACAACATTATCCAATAATGCAAGCAGTAAGCATAAAAATAGCATAATGGGGGTCAAATGACCCCAAAATGAAAAAGAAAGCATAAATCCATGGGGTGTGAGACCCATTTCATGATTTGGGACACAATTGATGAATGTTTTCTCATTTTATTAAGTGGGTGTTGTTAATACCCATGATTTGGGTATTACAAACCCTAAAAACAAGAGTTTAGAAAGCAAAACATGTATTAAAGTGGCTATCTAAATTACTGTGAACAGTAAAATACTAAAATAAACACTAAACTAAACTAAACTATGGACAAAAATTAAATAATACAAAAAAATAAAACTATTCTACACTACCTAAAAGAGGAACTCCTTGCTGCCTTGTCTCCAAGAGAAAAAATTTTCTAACTAATTTTTCCCACACTTAGCTCAAGAGAACCACCTCATATTTATAGAGGGGAAACCCTAAGCTCATGGGTCTTGATTTGAGCCCATTGTGTCTCAAGACATCACACACATCACAGCTTTGTCTCGGAGCATCAAGTTTGGTCGCGGAACACACTGCATGTGGCAAAGCTTCTCGACTGGGTCTTGTGTCTCTAAAAGTGCATCTTTGTCGCGGAATAGACCTTTGTCGCGGAACAGGGCATCGCGACAAAGGTATCCTGGCTGGTCTCCTCTTCATCTGAGTCTGCTTGGTCGCGGAGCATTCCTTGGTCGCGGAACCATGCATCGCGACAAAGGAGCTTCCGCGACAAGGGTGCTCCTGGGCCTGCTGGATTGGGCCAGATGGGCCGAAAATGTTCTTTTTGTGGGCTTTTCTCTATTTTTCCCATCTTTTTCATTCCTTTTTCTTTTCATTTCTTTTTCTCATGTTTTTGGATTTTTCTAACATAAATATGTAATAAAATTATATATTTATGCCTTTTTCACACCAGCTTATTATTTTTACAATTATGCATAAATCAATCCAATTCAACTGCTTTCTTACTTAATGTAAGACCGGAATGCGATCAAATGCCCGTTTAAGACACGGAAATGGATTGAAAATAACTGTCATTTCTGGCCATTATCAACATCCTCACATTTAATACTGATCGTCCCCGAGCAGTCAGAGTCAATGTTCGAAAGAACACGGGCTCTGCATATTCAATTCATTTTCGTGGCTTCATAAATCACATTCTTTTTGGATTGGGATAAGACAATCAAAAACTACAAATATTGAATTCCCTTGATTGCAGTGTTGAATAAAATGATACTTGCTCACTAAATTGGGCCTACAAATCAAACATTATTATCAACCCTTCATGAATATCATGTTTGAGAGATGCAAGGATTAAAAATTAGAATTAAGGCATGACATGAACATGTGCAACAAAACAGAGCCTCACTTATAAAAGAATCGGAAATTTCACTCACTCTCAATTGGGTTTATCATGACCGCTCAAAATCAAATTTTAATTAAAATATCCCATAAGCTTGCAATCAGACCAACTCGCCACCGGCTCATTTCCTCAAATCGAGATCATGAGGTCTTATTTAAGGTTATAACGGGGCATACGGTTGTAACATTAGGTAGGAAAGGGAATTATTGGGCTAGAAGTGGCAAGAATTAATTCTATCATGATATGGCATATTTATTTAGAATTTATGATCACCATTATTTCTTTCTTTTGCTTTTTTTATTGCATGACATTAGACTATTGTCTAATTGTTTGTCATTTGCAATTTGTTTATGTTGAATGAATCTCAACTCTCTTTTTTTTTTTTTTTTGAATCGGTCTATAACATACCGATTAATATGGATTGATGATCATAAGTTTAATGCCTTTGATAGAATTCATCCTTGCTCACTTGGGTTTGAATTTCTTGGTCTTTTATAAGGATAGGAATAATATAGAGGGCTTCAAAGAAAAATTAGGCTTAAGGCTCAAAGTGGTCAATCCTAAAGGGAGAATCTTTTTGGGTTTGGATTTCAAACGAAGGCGAAAATTTTGGTTCTCTAGGTGCCTCGATCATGTGCTCGATTTTTGGAATATGGCATGGTCTTGTATCGATCCCAATCGCAAGTTCTAGTTTCCTTTAATCAAAATGATTCACACATCAAAGAAAATAAATGAGTAAAATTGACTCATGGCTCAAATCTCACAAGGTTGGATTGATTCATGTCATACAGTATTCTCAAATTTAATCAAAGCTTAATTCTAACAATTTATTCAATCGAGATTTCTAACATGCAGATTTATTACCCAACAAGATGATCGCATCATTAAATTTTTATAGCTCAAAACCTTAGGAATTCATTTCATGCATGTTTTCAATTATACTATCCCAATTTAAAAGTTTGAAAATTTAATCACAAGTCTAAATTCAACATGTGAATTTAGAGCAGGTTTATGCACATTTTTGCTGGTTATTTAATTTAAAGCAGTAAAGAGGCACTGCTGACACACGGAGTGTGTCAACAGCATATTTTTGGTCTGACAGTTACTTATTCATCTTGGACTGTACAGACATCTTTTTCGAAGAGAAAGCAAGTAAAGATCTGTTCAGTGGTCCCAAAAGCTGAGTTCCATTTTAGGGAAAGCAATAAATTACATCCGAGACAAGGGTTTCTCGTGCAGTTAGTACAAACCTGCACTTAGAAAAGGGGAGATCCCTTGCAGATTACTACTACTAAAACAGAAAATAAAATAAAATAAAGCATACTAGGATTCATCCTTCTTCCTCTCCTCAGAACATGTATCGGAGCCAGTGGACGTAGCTGGTCAGCTCACAGCGTAGGCACCAGTCGCGGTTTCTCAGGGGTGCATGCATTCTTCTGCAGAAAACTCTGGGTGGTTGCCCTGCAAACAGGTAAGGGGCATCATTGTCTGCCATCCACGCGAGGGTGTTGGTGGATGTGTAGTTGAAAACCTCTCGGCTGGTCACCATCTTCTCGATCATTGCGATCCCCTGATTGACTTGACTTTCATCCATCTTGCTCATGAGCATCAGTCCGCGGGTGAGGATTGACGCTTTATGATTGTCTTCGATGCCTGGCCGTAGCAGCTCGCATGCTCGCTCTTCGTCCCCTTCTACAAATGCCATGAGTGCTGGAACAATTTGGAGATTGAAGTTTCCAGCCTCAGTGCATGTGTGCAGAAATCTTTGTTTCTGCCATCGTATCTCCTCCTGCCAGTGCCTCACCCTAGCAGCATCCAACTCGCATCGCCTGTAGACGATGGCGAGGTTTCCTGTGTCCCTCAGCTTCGTACAAGTTCTCCTAGCTCTGAACACTTCTTTCATGTCATCCTCCCCGATTCGGGAGAGAATTTCTCCTAGAAGTTCTAGTGGAAGGTCCAGCAGCTGGGTTCCTCCGGGCACTGGGTCTGGGTTTGGAAGATTTCTCCTGAAAAGATAAGAAGTGATGAATCCAATTTTTATATGATTTTCTTAGAGTTATTCAAGTTCAGAAACCAACATCCTCACATTTAGAGCTTTGCTCTAGATGTGAGGTTATTAAATTTCCAACTTGAATTTTTAATATAAAGCATAGGTAAAATAAATTTTTATGAAAGGATAGGGGTCATTGGGCCCCTATATATTTTTAATGGGCCATTGGGCCCAAAAGTTTGATTTTCAATTTTATTAAACAAGTCCGAGGCACTTGTTGAAAATGGGATGGGATGGAATGATGGAGATGAAATGCTCGAATATAGAATGTGCAATGGAGGAGTGGCGAAGTGGATCTGCTATTTCTGGATTGCCTGGACTGTTTTGGACAGTTAAAGCATTCCAAAAGTTTGCAAACACTGTTTTTAATTTTAAAATGGTTGACTCATTTTATTTAATAAAAGTGGGATGTGAGTGGTCCCATTTTTTATTTTTGAAAAGGATAGCAGTTAGGTGACGAAAATACTGCTATTTTACTCACACTAGGGTTCCATTGGGAACAAAAGACTTCAAGTCAAACATTAAACAAAATAACTCTTTTTGTCTTTTTTCCAAAGGGTTGCTTTTATTAAAAAGTGGAAGCTTCTCATTGGGTGTTTGTACTATGTTTCCATAAACAAACAAACATTCATTCCCATCAGATTTCTAACATGAGAACAAATATGCCCAAAAAGATCTTCCATCTTTATTGCCCTAAAACAACACTGCAAGAAGTCACATCAAGATCAAACAAACCAATAACATCAAGATATTCAAAACAATACCCAAATGTTCATCAGTTTGTTCTTTCCAGTTTTATCTTCAAAATTTTGAATTCATAACAGTTTTCAAACACATGTTCTAAGGGGTTCTCAAAAATTTCAACACATTGCTCATAACCGAGTCTTTAGAAACCCCAAAAACAGAAGAACTCACGCACAAATAAGCCATATTATGCTAAAAACACATCAAAAACACAAACAAGAACAAAGGAGTCCGAGCGGGTGCCATGAACAGGGGGGGGGGGGAAATGGGTTTACCCTGCCCTCCATGGCTCGGGTCTAGGCATGGGTCCAAGGTTTGGGAAGGTTCTAAGCAATCTGTCCATAGTATCCCCTTGAAAATGGATGAGTTGGTTGCGAAGAACACGGTGGTGTTCGTTCGGAAGAGATGAAAATGGAAGGAGGGAGCAGAAGAAGTTGAAATGACAAGTGAGAATGAAGAGAGAGTGGGAA
The DNA here is from genome assembly GCA_030278955.1 of Hygrophila difformis. Taxonomy (NCBI): domain Eukaryota; kingdom Viridiplantae; phylum Streptophyta; class Magnoliopsida; order Lamiales; family Acanthaceae; genus Hygrophila; species Hygrophila difformis. The sequence goes on along the minus strand of JAOANR010000006.1, from coordinate 50,940,919 downwards.
AAACTGGTGAGGGGGGGAGGGTATAAATACTAAGGAATTTGTCGCGGAATCCGAGACTTTGTCGCGGAACAAGGTTCCGCGACAAGGGCATAGCGACATTAGAGAGGTCGCGGAGTTGGGGTCTGGTCGCGGAGTAGTGTTCCGCGACAGAGCTGTCGCGACAAGATTCAGTATAGAGACAAAGTCAACGAGGGTTGTGTCGCGGAGCAGGGCTTGGTCGCGGGGCCATGCTCCGCGACAAGGTGCATCTCGACAATCAACAGAGAAAGGTTAAGGACAAAAGAGAGTTTGTCGCGGAACAGGGCCTGGTCGCGATGCATGACATCGCGACAAAGGACCTTCCGCGACAAGGAATTTTGAATTTTCAAATTTCTTGGACTGGGCCCGAGTGTGATGTTGGGCCTGAGTCCATTTTATTTGATTTGGGCTGAATAAATTCAGTCCAAATAAATTCAAAATGCTGGGCTAAAAGTTAAATAATCCACTTTCATAAAATTAGGTTGGGTCAGTTCCATTTTTCTGTGAATTTTATTCCGGGTATTGAATTTCTTCAAATTCCGAAAGCGTTTTCTCAGACTTATGGAACTAATCCAACCAAGAACCTGGTTTTTCCATGTTACTCTTATCTGCTCTTTCTTTTTGATGGTTCCGAGCTTTCTGCAAGACAGATAAATAAAACGCATGAGATTTTCTCCAAAGATCAACATCCTCACATTTAGAGTGTTAGTACTCTAAATGTTTAATTGATTTTTGGGTACTTTCTCATCATGAAATAAGTACTATATATATATATATAAAATGAAATTTTTGTGTTTTTTTTTTTAATGTTGTTTCTTATTAGGTGTAAGCCGGGTCTGCCACTGCTTGGCTTTCTTTCTCCGGATCAAACTGTCCGATGTACTCCTTCAATCGATGTCCATTCACCACTATGTTGCCCTTGTCAGTTCGGATCCTGACGGCTCCATTTTGAAACACTTCCAGCACTTCATGTGGTCCTTCCCATCTGGATTTAAGCTTTCCAGGGAACAGCTTCAACCTAGAATTGAACAATAATACATTTTGACCAATATAGAAATGCTTAGGCTTAATCCTGCGATCGTGCAACTTCTGGGTCCGCTCCTTATAAATTCGAGAGCTTTCATAAGCTAATGCTCGTATTTCCTCAATTTCATTGAGGTCTAACTTGCGTTTGCTCTGAGCAACTTTCGGATCGAAGTTAAGCGTTTTGACGGCCCAGTAAGCCTTGTGCTCTAACTCTACAGGCAGATGACAGGCTTTTCCGAAGACAAGTCTGTAAGGGGACATCCCAATGGGAGTCTTAAATGCTGTGCGATATGCCCATAGAGCATCATTGAGCTTACGTGCCCAATCCTTACGGGTTATCCCGACTGTGGCTTCGAGTATATGTTTGATTTCGCGGTTGGATACTTCGACTTGACCACTAGTCTGAGGATGGTAAGGCGTGCCTATCTTATGAAGGATCCCATTTTTACTCATTAAAGTTTCAAAAGCTTTATTAATAAAGTGTGTTCCTCCATCAGATATCACCACCCTAGGTACGCCAAATCGACTGAAAACGTTGTTCTTGAGGAACTTGATGACTTGGCTACCATCATTGGTCGGTAATGCGACAGCCTCAACCCATTTGGACACGTAATCGACAGCCACCAAGATATAGTAGTTTCCACCTGATGGTGGGAACGGTCCCATGAAGTCAATGCCCCATACATAGAAAATCTCAAGTGTGAGAATTCCCTTTTGAGGCATCTCATCCCTCTTGGAGAGGTTTCCTAATCTTTGGCATTTGTCGCAACCTTTCACAAATGTCCTGCAATCCTCATAGATGTGAGGCCAATAAAATCCACACTCGAGGACCTTGTGGGGCGTTCGAGCGGGACCATGGTGACCTCCATATTCTGATTCATGGCATTTTCTGACAATTTGATAGGCTTCATGCTCGGTCACACATCGCCTGATTATTGAATCGGCGCAGTGTTTGAAGAGATAAGGTTCTTCCCAGAAGTAACTTAATACATCTCGTTTGAACTTATTCCTCTGATGATAGTTCGAAAACTGTGGGGTTATTCCGCATGCCAAGAAGTTAGCGATGTCGGAAAACCATGGACAAGCTTGATTATGCAGATGCAATGCGAACAACTGTTCGTCCGGAAACTCTTCATTAACGGCTTTTTCCTTTTTATCATTATCTAATCGAGATAAGTGGTCAGCAGCACCATTATCTCGACCTCGCCTATCTTTTATTATGATGTCAAATTCTTGCAACAGAAGTACCCACCTGATTAATCGAGGTTTTGCATCTTGCTTGCTAAACAAGTATCTCAATGCTGTATGATCGGTGTATACTATGGTCTTCGTACCTATCAGATACTGTCTGAACTTGTCAAACGCGAAGACTACAGCATACATCTCTTTCTCCGTTGTGGTGTAGTTAATTTGGGCTTCATTCAGGGCATGACTTGCGTAATGAATTACGCAATGTCTCCCATCCTTATGTTGTCCAAGAACTGCGCCCACGGCGAGACCACTAGCATCGCACATTACCTCGAAAGGCAGTGACCAATCGGGTGGTTGCACTATCGGTGCAGAAACCAACATCTTCTTGAGCGTGTCAAAGGTTTGGACACACGCTTCATTTATTAAGAAGGGGTTTTCTTTACAAAGCAAGTTAGTGAGCGGCTTGGCAATTTTAGAGAAATCCTTAATGAATCGCCGGTAAAAACCGGCATGCCCTAAGAAGCTCCTAACTGATTTGATCGAGTTGGGGAGAGGGAGATTGGAAATGATGGAAACTTTGGCTGGATCAACTTCGATGCCTGCACGAGAAATGCGATGACCTAACACTATGCCCTCAGTGACCATAAAATGGCACTTTTCCCAATTTAAAACAAGGTTAGTGTCCTCACACCTCTTTAAAATCTTAGCAAGATTAGTCAAACATTCATCAAACGTATCTCCATATACAGAGAAGTCATCCATGAAGACCTCAATGCATTTTTCGATAAATTCAGAGAATATAGACATCATGCATCTTTGAAAAGTAGCAGGAGCATTGCAAAGACCAAAAGGCATGCGCCTATAGGCAAAAGTGCCGTAAGGGCAGGTAAAAGTAGTTTTTTCGTGATCCTCACTGGCGATCACTATTTGATTGTATCCAGAATAGCCATCTAAAAAACAATAAAATGCCCTTCTCGCCAATCGTTCCAACATTTGATCGATAAAAGGTAAAGGGAAATGGTCCTTGCGAGTTGCCTCGTTCAACTTCCGGTAGTCTATGCAGACTCTCCATCCGGTGACTGGGCGCGTGGCAATTTCCTCCCCTTGTTCATTCTGCGTAATGCACATCCCACCCCGCTTCGGAACAACCTGCACAGAACTGACCCATTTGCTATCAGAAATCCGGTATATAATACTGGCGTCTAACAGCTTGATCACTTCCTTTCTTACCACTTCTTGCATGGGTGGGTTCAATCTTCGTTGGGGCTGGCGAGAGGCCTTGAAATTCTCCTCCATTAAAATCCTGTGCATACAAACAGAAGGGCTTATTCCTTTGATATCAGAAATGGTCCAACCGATTGCACGCACATAATTTTTAAGAACGGCCACCAGAGCATTTTCTTGCTCTTGGGAGAGCTTAGCCGAAACAATCACAGGTAATTTTTTATGTTATGCGAGAAACGCGTACTTGAGATGATCGGGTAATGCTTTAAGTTCAAGCTCTGGTGGGCATTCAATGGAAGGGAGTAATTTGCGAGAATTAGATGGGAGAAGATCAATTTTACCTTCCGGACCCTGCATCAGTACAGGATCCGCCTCCTCTTGGTCGGCGTCGTCATGGAAGTCTGTGCCGTCAAAATCCTCCAAATCCCCTGTTTCGGGATCGGCAAAGTGAACGGCCTTGCATCCTTGGTGTTCCACGCCAGCAGGCTTCAGTACCTGCTTTGAAATCTCATCCAGCATCATTTCATTATCAAATCCAGAGTCAAGCTCTCTCTCCTCACTCCTAACTATTACAGATTTTGATGAACAGAACCCGTCATCTGGGTATTTCTGTAACTGTGCCATGTCAAATGTAACTTCTTCCTCATCGACTCGCAGTGTTACTCGTCCAGCTTTTGCATCTATAAGTGCTCCGCCTGTTGCAAGGAATGGTCTCCCCAAGATCAATGGCATGTCCAGATCCTCCTCCATGTCGAGTATCACAAAATCAACTGGGAATAAGATATTCCCAGTCTTCACTATGATGTCCTTGAGGATGCCGACAGGCTTTGTGATGGATCTGAATCGGCAGCGTGCAACAGCCTGGATCTTCTTGCTTTTCCGGAAGCTTGCGCTGGATGATAGCACTGCATGTATTGTTAAGAACTACCAGTTCTTCCTGCTCAATTCTCCTCTTTCCTGAAACTAATTCTTTCAGAAATTTAGCGTATGCTGGCATCTCAGTTATCATTTCGATGAGAGGAATAGTTATTTCTACTTTTTGCAGTCTTTTCAGAAATTTTTCAAATTTAAGGTCCTGTTCTTGATTTCTAAGTCGGGCCGGGTATGGCACCCTTGGCATGAACTTTTTATTATCAAATTGTTTTTGTGGTAAAGGGAAGGAAGTTGTACCTCCACCTGTACACTTATCTGTTTCAGCTGTTTCAGGTGCAGCATCGGTCTGCAGATCAGCTGCCTCTCTCTCGGCTTCCTTTTCATTCTCCTCGATATCACTTCCCAGTTCATTCTCTTGTACCAGTTTCTCCTTGCCCTTGGGTCCTTCCAGAACTTTACCAGACTTCAGTGTGATGGCCTTACACTGAGGATTTTTCTCAGCAGTGCTGGGTAGAGTTCCATGGTCTCTTTTCTGCATTTCCTTGGCCATTTGCGTGACCTGCGTTTCCACATTCCGGATAGAGGACTGCAACTGAGTGTTGATTTCCTTTTGACTGGTTATAAAGTCAGTCATGAGGGTCTCCAATCTGGAAGGGGGTTTCTGCTAGTTCTGGTTCCAATTCTGGTTCTGACCTTGGTTTTGACCAAACTGATTCTGATTTGGGACAAACTGATTCTATGGCTGCTGAAAGTTTTGGAAATTTTGGTTTTGAGGTGGCCTAGCTAGAATCTGAGGCTGAAAGCCTGGGTTAAAGTGCTGGGGCCTTGGTTGGTTGAACTGTTGTGGCTGGGTTAACAGGTGGGAATTCAAGGCATTGTTGTTGGAATATGAGAAGTTCGGGTGCCGATTTTGGAATCCACCTGCATAGTTACAACCTTCATTCGCCACTTGCTGACAGGATTCAGTGGAATGCGGGCCTTGGCAAGTCCCGCAAACAGCTTCAGCGTTTTGAGCCTGTGTAGAGCTCCCAGCTTCCTGATTCAAGGCCAAGACGGCCACTTGGTCTTTCAGTTTGTCCAGTTCAGATTTCCCTACCGTACCTACAGCACATAAACCACGAGGGGGAGGGGAATTAACATCATCAGAAAGTACAGTTCTGTTTACACTCATTGCTTCAATCTTGGCCCAGGCTTGGTCCATGGGGATGTATAGCAGGTGTTGACCACCAGCGGCATCAAGCATGTTCTTCCATGCTGGGGTCAAACCGCTATAGAACTTTCTCAATTTCTCCCACTCATGGAAACCATGCTGGGGGCATTTCCTGGGCAGGTTGAAGAACCGTTCCTTTGCATCATACAGGGATTCGTCTGGTTTCATCTTGAATTCCGCAATCTTAGAGCGGCATTCATCCACCTTGGATTCCGGGAAGTACTTTGTCAGGAAATTTCTGATAACGTCTTCCCATGCAGACTTCTGATTCACGGGCAGTGATTTGTACCATGTCCTTGCCCCGCTAGTCAGAGAGAAAGGAAACAGCCTCAATCGAATGGTGTTAGCAGATACATTCTGGTTTTTAATGGTGTCACATAGCTCCAAGAATGTTTGCAAATGATCATGCGGATCTTCATGATTTGCTCCTGCGAACTGGTTGCTCTGAACAAGATTGATGAGAGCCGGCTTTAATTCGAAATTCCTGGCCAAGAATGGGGCTTGTCCAGGAATGTTCAAATATGGTTCTAGAATGGGCTGCATATAGTCAGCTGCGGCTGCCTGTTGATTGTTCCCTGCCCCTCCTTGGTATTGTTGTGGGTAAAAGTTCTGATTCGGATAGTAATTTCTGGGATCATTGAAATCGTTCGGGTTGGGATGATTCTGGTTTTGGTTAAACTGGGGGTCTGGAAATTGAGGATTCTGAAAATTTTGGTTATTAGGGTTATTCTGGTTAAGTGGGTTGTTTTGGGGATTTTGGTGGTTTGGGTTGGGTGGAGGCATCTCGAAGGGTTGCTGCTCGAGATTTGGGGGATTCTCACCTCCCTGAATGACTTGAGGGGGGAGATCCTCCAAGTTCTCAACGTCAACGTCTTCTGGATCCTCTTGGATGTTTTGGAGTGGTGGGTTAAGTGGAATGTTTGGGGGATTGCCATGGTTATCCGCCATGTCTGAGATGTCACTGCTTGTGCTTGGAGAGAGGAGAGCTTGTCTTTCCCGTTCCTTTCTTTGCCTAGCTTCCGCCCTCAGACGCCGAGCTGTTTTCTCAATCTCTGCGTTGAACGGGATCTCGGCTGGAGTCTCCTTCCTCTTTTGCATAGAACAGAGGTCTTAGCTATGACAGTACCTGCACATTCCCCAGGTTAGAATCGGTTTTGGGGTGAATATTTATATTTATATGTATAAGCTAACTAGGAGCAATGAGGAATGTAATTCTTTAATAAAACGGCGCTGTATCCTCCCCGGCAACGGCGCCATGAAACTTTTGACAAATTTCAATAACACGAGCATGTTTTCTAAAATATCCCAGGTTAAATTTATTAAATGAAAAGAGTTATGATTCATGGGTAAGGGGTTTAAGGATATATTCCACTTTTTATTACTCATGTGGGGAACTTTGATTTCAAACGGCGCTGTGGACCTCCCTGGCATGAAACTTTTGACAACTTTCACGGTGCAGCCGGGATACATAATGTAATCTTGGCCTTCAGTCTGTCACACTGAAGGTCCTCGGCCATAAGCATCATGAAATTTATCATAATTTCGTGTCATGAAGATCCTTTGCTATGAAACTTTTAATACATTTCCCATTATATGAGTATTTTCTGAAAAATAATAACCCTGGTTTTTAATTTTATTTAATGAAACCAATTTATGATGGCGGATTTGTGATTAGGGATATATCTATAGGTTGTCACGTTTTTATTTACTCGTGTTAAGAAACTGTGCCCCCGAAAGCGCACGGTGTCAAAAATTGCAGTAATTTATAGTAAGACCGGATTGTTCACTGGAGGATGTGCGATAGAAGCAGGGCCCACGTCGTTTTACTAGATTTTCCATTCATATTGCTCCAATGGTTTGAAAAGTGATTAACAACTACTGGCATGAATTTAAACTAAACTATAAAAGCATTTAAATTTATTCTACAAAGCAGAATAAGTCTATTCTAGAAAGCGGGTAAAGTTATTCTAAAAAGCGATAAATACCATCTACGAAAGCAGTGAAAATTTACACTATGCTAGCTATGGAGCTAAATCACAATGTAGACAGAAGGGACAGGAAGGAAAGAATAAAAATTGGACAAGATTTAGATAAGGCAGTATTAAACTTCCATTTTTATACACAGATCTTTGTTTGGGATAATTCTATCAGATAGCTAATTCTCATGCTCTCAATACTGCGTTCCCTTTAACAGACAGGTACTTACAGTATGAGTTTACATGTTCTAAAGACCGCAAATTCTAAGATACCACATATTCGTAACTGCCCTGGCCTGGGTGTGTTACTTCATCTGTGGTGGAAAAGCAACACCTGGCAAACCATTTATTGAAATGCCAAGTACTACTATCATTCTCTCATGTCACACCCAAAGATTCTAATCAAGCTCTGAACTATCCCTTAACTATCAATCCTAGTAGCAGTTACGCAACTCTCAATACAACCGAGTGACCTCTAATGAAAGCGGTTAAAAGAAAGCAGTAAAGAAAGCATTTTAAATTCCTATCACTCAGAGGTTTTGAAAATCTAACCCTGGTAGTAAAAGACAGCACCCAGTCAAGATGACTGGGTATGGATCAAGAATTCCCGGCTCTCGGTGAAATGCTCGCAGTGTTCACTTCCTTCCGGGTGGTTATGAGATACAAACTAATGAAACGAACTAATAAATTAGTTTGTTCCGGATGTACTCACTCAGGACTCAATAATAGGCTTTGGCAGAAGAAAACAGCAGTTGAAAGAATACTCAACCCTATCTTAGAAAATAACCAAGGCCTGAGTGTTGTTCCTTTAAGATTATTTACTACACTGTATTTGAATCCAAGTGGACCCCATCTCGGTGTAATACGTAATCATAGATTTCCAACGCACAGCAGTTTTGGAAAATAATAAATATGAAAATCATTCCCCTACAGGTACTAGACTCTCAATTAAAACACAGACCCTTTCAGTCTAGATGAGACCTAATCGCTGATTCTGCTTCTAGTTTCCCAAAACACAACCCTCGACGGAATATGAATTAGTCATAACTGAGGAATTTATCCCTTACTCAGATCCGGACTTTATAAAGGAGTTTTTGTTGGAAATTTAATACGCAATATCTGGTTGAATGCAGACTTCTGATGTCCAAGGGAAGGATCCCAAAATAATTACAGACCACAATATCTACATAATATTATCATGCATAAGGATATAGGGAAGTGTAAAATTAATTGACCCAAAATATAACAGCAGGTCTAGACAGAAGGTGAAACACAATCATGAAATGGCCGGAGGACCAAAGTAATGGCAGAGCTATTAGGTGAATTGCAAACATCTGCGATTCAGTATCCTGATAACTCGGATGGAATGAATTTAGACAGGTGGAACCCTATAATGGCAGTGTCGCTACCAGTTGGGTCCCTACTGTCTGTGAATTCGGATAAAAACCTACATGCTTCCTCTCTGCATTACTTATCAGCTAATGTTGACAGACATTAGCAGAGTTTTATTGCAGATTGGAATTTGGGTTGGAAATTAAGATAATAAAATAAATTGTATCTGGATGGGAGTCAGCCGAGCAGCTATTATAACCCCGGATGGGCGAACCGCCAAGGCTTCCACTGACAGTCATCCAGACCATGCAAAATAACACTTAGTAATTAATACCCAGATTACGAGCTAGTTATCCATGAGGGAATACCCGCCAACATTAGTCTGATGTAGTCTTTACTAATTGTTACACACAACACGCAAAGACAAAATCAACAAGAAATAAAAGAAGATTCCTTGTATGAGAGACATTGGTTTCTCATGCAAGGTTGCGGATTGGGTTCACAATTGATGATCTTAAATAATTCCTCCTACCATAATTAATTACAGTCCGGATTATCTGCTTAAGTCATCAAGATTTTATTTATAGAGGAGTATTTTAATGGCAATTGAACAAAGGTCCTTTAATCATGATGATTATTGATGTTTAATTATTGCTAATCTCACTCTTTAATCATTAATGACTCAAGGGTTCAATTAGTTAAGCGATGAAAATGGAGAATCAAAATTTGGGCAGCATAACACCCTATATTGCAATTCCAGAATGTTACACCTTAACCCATGGGGTTATGATGTGAGTGATGCAATATAATATAGGAAGAGAATGAAGAATGTTTGAGATTAAATAGAGAGACGGGAGTCTTTGTCGCGATATCATAAATTTTGTCGCGGACCGAGGTCCGCGACATGGGTATCCCGACAAGTTTTTAGAATTTTTGGCAGCATAACGCTTCTTTGTCGCTAAGCAGGATTTTGTCGCGGAACGTGGTTCCGCGACAAGAGTGTTCCGCGACAAAGAATTTTCAGAAAATTTTTAAAGCATTTGGTCTTTGTCGCTATGCATGTAAAATTTTGTCGCGGAACGTGGTTCGCGACAAGGTGTTCCGCGACAAGGGTTTTCAAAGAAATAAGGGCATGGCATAATTTTTCTGTATCAGAATGAGATTTTGTCGCGAAACGTGGTTCCGCGACAAGAATGTTCCGCGACAGAAAGCCATGCAGACAAAATGCAAGAGTTTGGCTCCTTTGTCGCCAAACAGGGTTGTGTCGCGGAACGTGGTTCCGCGACAAAGTGTTTCGTGACAAAGGGTTTTAAAATATGAAGACAAGTGTCTTTAGACACCTTTGTCGCGGAACAACCATTTTGTCGCGGAACGTGGTTCCGCGACAAAAGGCGGTTGGCGACAGAGGTGGTTCAGGACAAAAGTCAGAACAAGCAGAAATGAACAGTGGCATGCAAACAGCGTGATCTCACCCTATTTCAGATCAAAATGTTGTTCTAAGCTAAAAACAAGCGAGCAACATTCAAAATATGGAAGAACATGCTTAAACAAAACTGGACAGAATTTAAAAATAAAGCATACATCCTAATCTAGGGTTTGACCACACACACACACAACATTATCCAATAATGCAAGCAGTAAGCATAAAAATAGCATAATGGGGGTCAAATGACCCCAAAATGAAAAAGAAAGCATAAATCCATGGGGTGTGAGACCCATTTCATGATTTGGGACACAAATGATAAATGTTTTCCCATTTTATTAAGTGGGTGTTGTTAATACCCATGATTTGGGTATTACAAACCCTAAAAACAAGAGTTTAGAAAGCAAAACATGTATTAAAGTGGCTATCTAAATTACTGTGAACAGTAAAATACTAAAATAAACACTAAACTAAACTAAACTATGGACAAAAATTAAATAATACAAAAAAATAAAACTAATCTACACTACCTAAAAGAGGAACTCCTTGCTGCCTTGTCTCCAAGACAAAAAATTTTCTAACTAATTTTTCCCACACTTAGCTCAAGAGAACCACCTCATATTTATAGAGGGGAAACCCTAAGCTCATGAGCCTTGATTTGAGCCCATTGTGTCTCAAGACATCACACACATCACAGCTTTGTCTCGGAGCATCAAGTTTGGTCGCGGAACACACTGCATGTGGCAAAGCTTCTCGACTGGGTCTTGTGTCTCTAAAAGTGCATCTTTGTCGCGGAATAGACCTTTGACGCGGAACAGGGCATCGCGACAAATGTATCCTGGCTGGTCTCCTCTTCATCTGAGTCTGCTTGGTCGCGGAGCATTCCTTGGTCGCGGAACCATGCATCGCGACAAAGGAGCTTCCGCGACAAGGGTGCTCCTGGGCCTGCTGAATTGGGCCAGATGGGCCGAAAATGTTCTTTTTGTGGGCTTTTCTCTCTTTTTCCCATCTTTTTCATTCCTTTTTCTTTTCATTTCTTTTTCTCATGTTTTTGGATTTTTCTAACATAAATATGTAATAAAATTACATATTTATGTCTTTTTCACACCAGCTTATTATTTTTACAATTATGCATAAATCAGTCCAATTCAACTGCTTTCTTACTTAATGTAAGACCGGAATGCGATCAAATGCCTGTTTAAGACACGGAAATGGATTGAAAATAATGGTCATTTCTGGCCATTATCACTGGGCAAGCGAGAATAATGCGATTGAACCAGAAGAGGAGGCGGCTGGGTAGCCACGAGATTACTACATTGATACACCATTTTGTAGATCTCCTCAGAGAATCGGAATTGAGGGTGATTGGGTGGTGTTGCAGAATAAACTAAAACTACATGTGAATTAGGGATTTTGGTTATTGTTTTTTTTGCAGTGAATTTGGTAATTAGGTTAATTTTGCAGCAACAAAAACCCAAATCCCAAATCTCAGCAACAGATTAAAATTGGGAAACCTAGGTTTTCAAAGAGGAGGCATCATTCAATTGAGGAAAAAACTAATCCAAAACCTTAACAACCAAAAATTCCCAAACCTATATACCTGGTATACAAACACCAACACTCACATCAAAATACCGAACCCTAAAGCCCAAATCCCCAACGAATTCAAACAAAGACGAGGAAAATTGCACAAACGTTAGACAAAGCATGAAAAGCGTGAGCAAAGGGAAACCTTGGAAAACGACCTATGACTGAGACCAAGAAGACAGCGGGCATGGGCGCTACGAAGCGGCCTACCGATGGCCGACGCCGCTCCAACCAGAGTGTGGTGCCAATCCCAAGACGTCGCCGGTCCTTGGCGAGAACTCTATTCGAATAATAACGGTGGAGCGCGGGTGAGATTAGACGGTAGAGAGGCGCGACACCATGGCTGGCCGAGGAGAAGGATCGCGAGCACAGAGAAGAGGGCTCGCCGATTTTTGCGAGGTGGGCGGCGAAGGAATGCGGAGAAGAGGAGGAAGCCCTAAACCCTCACCAAAATACCGGAGGAAAAGTCGAATGGGTGGCTCGAACACGGGTTGAGCAAAAAGAGTAAAAAAACGATTGAAAGCAACGGCCATGATCTCAATTGGAAACTTGATCCAACGGCTCAGAATCAAATGGGAGATTTGAGCTCTCCCATTTATATAGTATTAATAGATATATCTCTATTTGAGGGGTTTCTTCCTATACCCATGAATTCCATTGTACCCCCATAAGTATAAAAATTGCTAGATTTATAGAAGTATAAGTTTAGCACATACTTCTATAAAATAAAATAATATGGCATATTATACATAGCAGAATATTAGATACTCTCTATGTCTAATTTAAGATGTCTTGTTTCATTTCTGCACACAATTCAATGCACTTTTTCAATCATTAATATCTCAAAATATATACAACAAAAAATTATGTAAAATATATATTATAAAACTACATGATTATACGATTCTAACAAGATCCAACTCGACTATTTTTTTTCAAACATTACTTGAAATAATATTGAGTCAAAGTTAAACAATAAACAGTGCCAAAAAGTCAAACCAGACATCTTGCCTGGGACGGAGAGAGTATTTTAAGAAAGAATGTCAAGTAAAACAAAATGCCTAAAATTTTAAAATGATACGTAACAAGAAGTGAGATTTAGATGATACAAAATGATTGTTTCTTAAAGACAAGATACCAATTTGAATGAAATAGAGTGTCAATTTGAATCAAATAGAATGTAAATTTGGATACACACATAATGTCAATATATTGAAAAAAATAATGTTTATATATCACAATCTCAAAACATAAAGTCAAAATATATCAAATAGAATGTGCACATATTTCTAAACATATTGAAAACAAGTACTTCTCTGTCCCATTGTCATTGTAAATGTTACATTGGGCTTTTTGTTATACTATTTAATGTTTAATTCTGACTCAACTTTTTGTTACTATTTCACATTTTGCCGTGTTACAGGTGTCATTTTGTGTTGTTATAGGTGTCATTCTGTCATGTTATAAGCTTCATTATGTCTTGATATTTCTATCATTCGGTTTTCTTATATGTTTTGTTCTGTTTGAAGTATTTCATATGATTTGATTATCTAACATTCATCTTGTTATAGGCATTCTGTCTTATTATAGGAGTCGTATATCATGTTATAAGTTACATTATCCACTACAATTGGAGCCAACTATACAACTTCTCAATGCAAATTCAAATTTGGATTATAATCGACTAGAAAATATTTGTAATCGATTTCAAAAGAATGGTTACAAAAATTTCTATATAAAACTTGGATTGATCCAAAAGGAAAGCACTCGAATAATACAATTTACGTTATTTTAAACTTAAAAAGTATAATATCAACTATTGATTTAAGATTTCTCTAGCTGTTCAGCCAAAAAAAAAATTATAGATTTAAGATGAAATACAAGGGTTATAAACGAGCCGTTTTGAATCACCCTTGTTAGGTGCTCCACAATGATTCTTGAAGTATCCAACACTTTCACATCATTGTGACACTTACAAGGTTTTCCTGAACCTAGACAGACCTCCCCTTTCTTATGGTCTTTCTATGCAATCCTATCTCCACATTAATGATGACAATAAAATGAAGCACTAACAGCACTAACAGTACAATCCCAGGCAATGAAGACAATAAAATGAGTGCTTAATCTCATCATTTTGAATACAGTTTTAACAAAACCCAACTCTGCAGTTGGTGCGCGCTGTCCGCCACGATCGGGGCGACGGCATTCCACGGGCATATCGTGTGCCCGGGCTTTGGCCGCCGCCTCAATCCGCGCTGGTCCACGCCCCGAGTCGATCGGCGGACCAGCTCTCGCCGTTCCACATCCGACCGGGACGCATTGCCGGCCCCCATCCGCTTCCCTCCCGACAATTTCAAGAACTCTTTGACTCTCTTTTCAAAGTCCTTTTCATCTTTCCCTGGCGGTACTTGTTCGCTATCGGTCTCTCGCCTGTATTTAGCCTTGGACGGAATTTACCGCCCGATTGGGGCTGCATTCCCAAACAACCCGACTCACTGACAGCGCCTCGTGGTGCGACAGATTGAATTCATTCAAATGCATATTAGCCTCCTACAATGCTGTTTCCGTTACTACAAGGAATACAACATTCTCAGACAACGACAGACAGACGGATTGCACAAAACTGCCTTCACATCCAACAAGTCGCAATCTTCCTGCTCCATGTCCTCTCCAGCTTCTCACCCTTCAAGGGTTAGATGCAAATCCCTTCCGATCGAGTGATCATGCACTTGCATCCCCCCAGAAACCGAGATCCTCGCCATTAAACTTATCAATCTGCGACCTATCCATCCATATCTGATGAGCGATGATGAACCCTGGGATGAATTCAATCAGAAATCCAGTTCTACCAGTTGTTGGGAGATTGCTCGATCAATCCAATTGAATACAACCACACAATAATAATAAAGCAGAAAATAAATAAAGCACAAACACACATAAATGTTTACGCAGTTAACCAGCGTAATTGCCAGCCTATATATGCCGACACCAAGCCAAGAGTGATTTCACTATCACCCATTCCTTGCGCTCAGGGGACCAAGCGCGAGGGCTATGTGCTCTTTTCAGAGCACTTGGGCGAGATTGCACATTCGGGCTATGCAGTCCTGGTTCTGCCCATTGTGTGGAATTGCCCCACAACTTACAACTCTTCAAAGAAAAACCAAAATATGCACATTTACTAGGTCTGTATAATAAAAGATACAACACTTGGAAATTATCTATTAATGTACAAAAATTGGACTCTTGTCATCCCTGAGGGATCTCATCGTCACGAGATAATAACTCTCTTAACTTGACCTCGTCCATGCCCATAAACACTGCAAGAAGGCTACAATCGTCGTATTTCCTTCTTTTGGATGAATCCAAGTCATGAGGATTACTGTCCTTTATTTCATTCGATTCTTCGTGTGATTCTTTTCCTTCGTCACCACAAGAGCTTCCGGGTTGATCCCTAGCTTCTTCCCTCACAGGCATACTCGAATCTGCCTCCATCAGTGTCCCAGACCTGACGTTAACAACATCTTCATTTCTATGAGCATATACAACACCTGCGAGAACAAGGAAAACTAACAATTTGTTGAATAATACACAAGAAGAAACCAGACATTATATATGCTATTGTATATGATAGAAATTGAAGCATTCAGCTATATCAAAAGAAACTGTTGCATACTGTTTACAGAAGTGCATCAACAAGACAATATACATTCTGAGAAGACAAAGCTTATATTTTGACAGTTCTAAAGTTGGACATAAACAAACATACCAAGGTCTTTGAGCATTGGATCAACTCTTGCCTGCCTGTCACCATTGGTCTCCTTACTTTCAGCTCCTGTAGAATGCCTGGCAGATATATCTTCTCCTGAAGGATCAAAATGAATTCCGAGCTCAGTCAAGTCCAGCTTTGGACGGTGATTGCGATCACTCTCTTTTCCATCCTTTTCATGGAATTCTACAATGTCACTGGTAAAAAGCTTATTGGAAAGATCACGGAACAGATTGCAAATCCCAAACAGCTCGCCTTGAAACTCCTTGGAGTCCTTCAAAAGGAAGTGTTTTAAAAAAATGAAATCCAAGCCAAAAACAAAAACATAATTTTGATATTATACACATATCCTATCCACCTACTTGTACACCTTCAAAATATCGCTTTTCTATTTTCCCAGAAACAGCAACATTTGATAGCTGCTGCTTATATATCTGTCTTGTGTAGACAAGTTCCTCGAGGGAACCAGCTGCAAGAAGACGGAAAACTGTTACATGACGCTTCTGACCAAAACGAAATGATCGATCTTGTGCCTGCAAATCCTGAGCAGGATTCCAGTTTGGGTCAAAGATAACAACACGATTTGCACTAACAAGGTTTAGCCCCAGGCCACCAGCTCGAGTAGAAATCAGGAACACCTAAAATCAGGAATAAGATAAATTCAGTTCAAATTTGAAACAAACAAACAGCCAATTTCATGGGTAGAGACAAAAGGTTGACCTGTTTACTTGGACTTGAGTTGAAGTCGTCCACAAGAGACTGACGCAGGCTAGTTGGAGTGGAACCATCTAGTCTTTCAAAGCAGTATCCTTTCCGTATAATAAATTTTTCAAGTATATCAAGCATCCTGTGATACAAGACATTCTGTAAAATCCAACATGGGCATTGAAATTTTTCACTGAACCACCCCCCCCTCCCACCTCACCCCCCCCCCCCCCCCCCCCCCACCCCCGCCCCAAAAATAAATAAATAAATAAAAAATAAGAAAACACCACCACCACCACAAAGTAAGAAAAGGAAGTCAGAAAAAGAAAACCAGGTCCTGGAAGAGAAGGAAAGAGAATTGCAATTTCCAATATGAAGCTAACTAAATAGAATTGCATTATTTCATACCCTAGAGCTTCTACGTCTCAGGAAGTGCAGCAAATTAAATTATGAATTTTCAATGACATCAAATGATAAAAACTGAATTTGTGCAAAAGATGATAAAAACTGAATTTGTGCAAATGCATTGAGAGAGAATGAAGAATAACAGAGAAAGGAGGAGAGGAAGAGAGTTTAGCAACACTTCTTCCTAAATTTCTGCCCTGAAACCTTCAGCCACATTTCATATAACAAGTGAATGAAACTAAACAACTTATAAAGGACACCCAAGAACAGGCAGCAATAAAGAACCACTACAAGTCACACCTGAAATTCAGTGACAGATTTCCATATTAAAAAAAAAAAAATGAAATTAACTTGAATGAATATGAGAAACATAATTGTGAATTTACTGGGCCATGCCTAGGCAATCAGAAGAAATCAGGGAAAAAAAATCCTTTTAAAAAAAATTCTAAAAAGCTATAATAGGTACACTTGTTACTAGATAAGTAAAGACTCACACCTTATCATCAAACAAGATTTCTCGTCTCATCTAAATGATTCCCAAAGGTACTACAGTGACCTAAATCTACATCTGATCGCCACAAATGCATATCACTAATGAAGACATGAACTCAAGTCGTTTAACTCACAAAACACTCAGCTTGAACAGAATATCAGACTTCAGAAACATAAATTATTTTACGGACCTTTAAGCTACAATCAATAAGCGGTAAGACTCAATGAGGTTTACTTTAGAATGTATCAAATTTAAAAAATTTAATGTAAATTACACTAGTTTCTTCCTTTTCCCTTCAACCATATTTCTAAGATTTCAACATTAACTATCATCTATATTTTCAACCTGCTTGGTGCAAGCAATATGACAGATAAGAACAAGTGAAAGCAATATGAACCAAGTACATTACATACAGTAAGGCAGAAAGTAGCATTCCAACTCACTACCTTACTGAATAACTAAACAGAAGAATCTTGTCCCCCTTAGAAATCCAAGACTGCATCAGTCTCCCAAGTGTTCCCATTTTTCCACAATGTCTAACATCACTAACCCCCATGAAACTGTCAGTTTGGATGCTCCCTCCCACTAGATCAATATCGGCACCAAATACGGCAGTAGCAAATTCAGCATCTTTTTTTTGCTTATCTTGATCATCCTTTGAGTTAGGCTTGATAAGCTCTAGGTGATTGCTTATCTGTTATAAGATAGAAAATTATAATGCCGAGCAATAAGTTTTTTTTTTTTTTTTTTTTTGGGTTGGGGGGGGGGGGGGTTGAAGTGTCGTAAATGTTAGGGTATCCATCCCAAAAATTGTGTGTTTCAAGCATCATTAATCCTATCGAGACGAGATTATTTTATTCAAAAGTATCATCGTGTTTATCAAAATACGCATCAAATCTATTTGGATTATTATTAGTAAAAAGTGTGTGCCTTCAACTTTGATTAATATTAGGAAATTGCTACTGGTATAGTTTTTTAGAAGTTGTTTTCGTTTTTATTTACCAGATACTCTGGGATCCCAATACAAATAAAAATTTATTTTTCCTTTCTTATCATCATCTTTGTCTTTTATTGGAGAATTAATATAATCAATATTAGTTGGACATGTTGATAATTTACCAACATTGACCAAATCTTTTGAACAACAATCACACTAAAAGAGATCCAATAGAAACAGATACCTGCTGAAGCTTGACCAGGCAAGGTAGTATAAGGCAAAAAGGACAAGAATCACAACCTTCTGGATTGTCCCTATGAAGATAAGGCCAAATGAGACCATCGGGCACTGTTCGTTTGCAACATTCAAATTGTTTAAGGGGGCTTCCGCAACTGCAAGGAAGGTCCTTATTGACAAGGGTCTGAATGTCAGGTAGCTGCAGTGTCCTTTTATAAACCCGTTTTTGCAACTCACTCATCGCACAGAATACAACATTATCCTCTTTTCCCATCATAAGATGCCCTATTGTTTCTTCTTTTGTCCTTCTGAGCATATATTTCTTTAAAACTGACACTAAGTGATGTTTTCTCTCATTTGCAATTGTGACAAATCTTTCTGGAGCGCTTGATCTCTGGCCATGCTTGATAGGTTCATCGTAAAATTCTCTAAAATGTTCTCGTGTCCCCAACCTACCAGGTACTGCCCAATCAAATAGATTAAATAACTCCATCATTTTGTTCTGCATTATAGTTCCAGTAAGACCATATCGCTTCATTGTCCTAATCTTTAAGCATGCTGTATAAAGTTTCGATTTCTCATTCTTAAGCCTGTGTGCCTCATCAATTACCACAATCTCCCACTGGATATTTGATAAAATGTCTCCTTGTAATCTATATGTGTCGAAGCTGGTTATGAGAATGTCAACAGCGGCTGCTTTTAGTTTGTCAAGTATCAAATCACGATTTGGTCCATGATAAACTGAAGTACTGAAAGTGGACCAATTGGAAAATTCGTTTTCCCAGTTATGAATGATGGAGCTGGGGCAAACGATCAGTACAGGACCTTTCTCAAAATCTCTTCCTTTGTCAGATGCTGAGTTTGGCTCCAGACCCTTCCCATACACAGCAGCCAAGAAAGCGATAATCTGAATGGTCTTCCCCAATCCCCTGATGTATGCATGAATAAAGTCCAAATTAGAAATAAAATACATTTAACTTAAATACGGTGAAAAGGGAAACTGGACAAAGAAACAGATGGATAAATGATTTTTTTAAAAAAAAAAAATACAAGAAATACAAGTATTTAGAACCTAGATTATATGAGCATTCCACCCATCAAAATATAAAAAATAAAGGATTCCATTATATGGTTCAGGAAAGGGGGAAAAAAAATAGAACAATAACACCAGAAACTAAGAAAATATTGGCACTACGAACATGTTAAAGATGTTGGTTATGTTTAGTTTAAGGGTGGCATTGATAGCCTTATAGGATTGGGTGGTTATTTATCTCATCTCCTGTTAGAAATAATTATCACAATTTTTTTTAATTAGCACATCAATCAAGGGAAGTAGGTCCTGTTTTCATGTCTACCAAGTTGTTTTTCGATTTTTTTCTTCCATAAAACACACTCTGGACGTGTTTGGATGGGACTACATGAAATGCAGAAAAAAGCTAAAATACTGGTTTTTAAGAAGCATCACGGGGGTTGACTTTGGCTTTTGCTTTTATCTTTTTAGAAGTCCTTCCAAATGAGATTTTAACCATATGAAGTAAACATATGTGAATAAAATAATATTAAGTTTGCATCCAAATTAAAGGGAAATGACACTTTATTTGACAATGCGTATAACTGGAAGATGCTGATAATTCTGAAATTTACAAACCACTGAGAAATAAGAAACTGGTATGTCCGAGTTATTCTAGATTTCCATTTCTAGTAAAGTATTCAAATAGACTACTACCCTTAGCAATTTCTCACAAGAATTTCAATTTTCCGAAAACCATAAAGGCAGGTCCTTGAAAAAGACTGCCAATTGAACTTTTAATATGTAGTAGATGTATAAGTAACTATTTGATCATCAATCCAAAAACAATTAGAGGACTACAAAAAAATGCTCTTCCCCTTCCTTCAAGATTGAGCCTTTGACAAACCGAGCAATTCACCATGTTTGATTTCACTGTTTGCCTCATAGAAAGAAGAATAAAAAAGCATAATGCTTGTTATTTGAGTCGAGCTCAATTATTAATCAAACCAACATTAAACGAACCAAATGCAAGGTTGTATATGAATGCTTCAGTTTTAAAAATTTATACATATATTTGTCGATCCATGAGTTTTCATATACTCACAATGATGAATCATTCTTTTTCAAGAATGATTTATTTATTAAAATACTTGAGAGTCATCCTTCAAAAAATCCTTAAATAGTATCATCCTCTTTGGATCTTCCACAAGACAATTATATTTCAAACTATAAAAGCATTCCAAAGCTGTATACGAATTGCCATGCACCAATCAAAATACATGGACCCATTGAATTTGTACTCAATCAGGTCCCTAAAGGTACAGCATCAGTCATCAGCAAAAACTTTTCAACAATGTGGACACAACTCTTGTTAGACAGAAGATGGAGCTAGGGCTTCAACCCAAAACAGATTGGTGATAGGTAGAGCGGCCCATGTCCATATAAACAGGGGGATATCCCAGTATATAAGTGACGTGGGACATTATAACACCCCTCCACGAGATAAATATCATCTTGGAAACAACGAGATACCCAAATGGGTACCCATGGCTCTGAAACCATGTTAGAAAGAAGATGGACCTAGGGCTTCAAACCAAAACCAATTGGTGATTGGTAGAGTGGCCTATGTCCATATAAACAGGGGGATATCCCAACATATAAGCGATGCGGGACATTATAACAACTCCAACACTGCCACAAGAATTTTCCTCTTCGAATTTTTATTTCAAGAAATAGATATTAGCCTTTAGCACACTCACTTTACTTTAAAATATGCAACTTAGAAATGGAAAAAATATCAAAAAAAAAAGAGAGAAAAGAAAAAAGCCAAGGATACATTAATAGAAGTATGCATATAATGTCTTCCAATCTGGCTAAATTTTAAATAGCAAAACCCTATGACATTAGAAAATGAAAATAGAGCATAACACTGAAACTTACATGTCATCTCCTAGAACCCCTCCATGGTTGTTTCTGTACAAGTTATACAAGAATTTCACTCCATGTCTCTGATGCTCCAGGAGCCTGCTATTTATTGATGCGGGAACCTGAAAAAGTAAACAAAAAAAGAAAACAAGATAAAAATTAAGTACATGATGAGCTTGTATTCATTTTTTCCACAGAAAAAATCTTATGTTTGTACTCCTAGCTGTAGTACATGGAGCATGGCCTATTGAACTAGATGACATAAAGAAAATTGTTGTCTTGGAATATTTAGCTTTCCATGTCAGGATCATGAATAAAATATTGTTACAGCTATTAAGCATTAAACTCCCTGACTACTACAACCAGGGCAGTTACAAGAAAGTGAAAACTTTTGTTAACCAATACTCCATAAGAAACTACGATGAAAAATTGGCATAATAACTAGATATTAATCAAATTACCACCACTATAGAACTTAATTATGTGTCCACATTCAAAGCTCCAGTGTCCATACTAAACACCTATATTCAGCCCAGGATCCATTTAAATGAGTTTTCTTCCACTTGCAAACAACAGAAGATGAATTCCTTACTTTGGAGGTGACTCATTATTCCTTTACACAATCTTCTATAAATATCACTTGCTGGATACAGCTTGAGTAAATTTATTTGTAAATTTGTAATGACTTCATGTTGCCTGTGTATGCATTGTTGAACAAACAGAAAACCTATGAATAAAAACAGAAAATTCACCTTTTTATGCATTTTAAAGCTAATTACTAAAAACACGATTATACCATCACCAACATGACCATACAGAGCCAAGTGGAAAATGGCCCAAATCCAATTAATTTGAAAAAGTCAAAAATTTCCATAACCCAGATAGAGAAATAAATGACAGCACGAATGTAAATATTTCTTCAACAGAACAGACTTTATTTACCAAAAGACAATTTATCCCAACAGAGTAAGTCACATAACCTAAAACAAATAATGTCCAATACAGTATCAAATTAAAATTGATAAATCAGAAAGGGCAGTGGTAACTGGTACTGGGAAAGCAACCTGCACAACAGGAAAGTCGGCGGGTGGAGACAGAAAAAGAGGTTCGTAATCAGTGGCGGTGTCAAGCTGACGTAAGGAATCCGAATTGCCAAGCATGGGTGATTCCTTGACTTTAATGTCTCCATAATTCCAATTCTCATTCCCATTCCGAGAATTGGAATTTGGGTGATTGTTAGAGCAGGGTTTGGTTTGGAATTGCGGAAAGAAGTCGGCATCTTGTTGAATGCGCAAAAGTTGCTTAGAGAGGGTTGATTTGGGGGGCTTTCTGGGCACAATTGAGGGGTCGGACGAAAAGGAAAATTGGGAGGAATCCGAGGAGGAGGATGGCTTGGCGGTGCTGTTGCAGGGCTTTAGAGCCTCTTTCAAAGCGTTGAGTGACATCGGAATACTTGTATTGTATAATGGCGGAATGGTGTGCAGTTACAGTTGAGAATGGCAATTCACAATTGAAAGGCAAGGGAAGGCGGTGTTCATATTTCCGCGGTTCGGTTAGGGACAGAGAAAAATAAGTACTCCCTCCGTCCCACTCCAAGTGTCTTGTTACTGTTGGACAAGAGAATTAAGATAGAGTTGGTTTATGAGTATATGATGGGATCCACACAGTTGTTGGAAGGGAAAATTATTTCTATTTATAAAATGTTGTTGGAAGGGAAAATTATTTCTATTTATAGAAAGAACATTTGTAATGGGACATCCAAAAATAGTAAGTAGGACATTTAGAATGGGACGGAGGGAATATAAAATAAAATAAAATGAAATACAGCAGCACAAAATGCACTTCTAATAATTGCCCGCAGATCCTAAACTCTGTAACATGTTCATCTAAACAATCATTAATATGGTGTTTGAATAAGCGGTTTTATAACATAAATAATTACTTTAATAGCTCAAAAATAGTATTGCAAATATGATTATTTGCATTTATAAAAATACAATAATTAAATAATTTATTTCATATTGCACATCCAAATACCCACTAAGTAATAAATTTAAATAACTATAACATGTTTTTTAATAATTAGTATTTTAAAATAAATATATTAGAAATTATATAAAATATATATTTAAAATAAGTAAACAGATAGAATTAGATTATTTTTTAAAAATATACAATTAGAAATGACCTAATTGTCAAGTTTAAAATATTCAAAATAAAAAATAATTGTCTTTGTTTCAATTGGTGATATTAACCGTGATTGGGAACTTGACTATTAAGTCAAGTTTCCTATTCTCAACCTATTGGTTGAGATTTGATTTACCATCCAACCTCTTATTTCTCTTATTTGTCCCTTTGTAATTTGTATAGTATGAACTCCATCCACCCCTTTCCTAATCTGTACAAACCGTTCAATAAAAAATAAAAATAAAAAATGGTGAAATTAATCTTCTACCTTTAAGCTTTAAGCCAATTTAGTCCTTTGGATTTTTGGGGATTAAATTTTGGCCCCAACACTTTGAAAATGTGTCCATAAAGCCCAGCATCATTTTGTACACGGAAAAGGTCAATATAGTCCTTTTTTTTTACAAAAAAACCAAAAATTCTTTCTTTTTTTTTAAATTTTTTTTGTCCAATTGGTCCGCTACATATACTAATTACGTCGCAATCGGTACTTCACCCACTAATTATGTCCTAATTACATATTTTTGGCCAAAATCAGTCCCTTTTTTTCAAAAATCTAAATTGATCCGTTATTAATTTTTGTTTCCTTTCATGCAGTCCAATGCACATTTCAGATCATTAATAACTCAAATTCGATATAAGTAAATATTCTAAAATTTCAATATTTATAAACTACACAACGAGACGAATCTAACAAGATCCTACTTGGCTCATTTTAATTTGTATATCTATGTTTAAACTTTAAGTTAAAACAAGTGTGTGAATAGTATCAAATTAGACAATGTAATTATTAAAAAAAAAATGGAGGGAGTATATCACAATTGGTCTTCATTTTATGAAGAAACACAAAAAAAACTACAGAACTCTAAAAGATCCACCCGGTTTCTCTATAAAATGAAGTCCAATTGCGATTTACTCCCTCTATTTTTTACTTATATCGCAATTGTGGTTTCTCTATAAATATCGAAATGTTAGAATTTTTACTTATATCGAATTTGAGTTATTAGTGGTCTGAATTGTGCATTGGACTGCATGAAAGGGGGCAAAAATTAATAACGGACCAATTTAGATTTTTGGGAAAAAATGACTGATTTGGCCAAAAATATATAATTAATGCATAATTAGTGGGTGGATGACCGATTGGGACATAATTAGTATATGTAGTGGACCAATTGGGCAAAAAAATAAAAAAAATGACTGATTTGGCTTTTTTGTTAAAAAAAAGACTATATTGGCCTTTTTTTTTTTTTTCCTTTTGTACACTGATACACTCTAGTCCTAATTAAATATTTTAATTTTTCTTTATTCAAAGAGTAACTTCTATTTTTCAACCCCAAACTACCCCAGAGGAAAGAGTTTGTAGGTTTCCACAACAAACAATTATACAGTAAAGAAAAACTCAGTTTGGATATAGTACAAAGAACCAATCATGTCTAGTAAAGCATTCTCTAAACATCAACACTATTGCACAATCTCACTCTTCTTATCTCTTGTTATTACAATCCTGCATGAGAGAGCCATCATTCAAATGAACACTTAAATAACACAATGAGCAGGAAAAAGCTAGTACATGTAACATGCCTGAATGAATGGAGCAGGCAGCTGATGGTAGAATCACCACTCCCACAACACCAGGAGATCATTATCACAATTCACAGAGCCTCTGCAACAAAGTTCAATTATCATAAGAAGAAAACCAATCACCTCTGGGAAACCAATAAATTTATTTTCCTTAGAACATAAATGGAGAACAATAAAGTTAACAGCTCTCATGCATGTTTGTAACCTCTACATGAGCACATCGACTCCAAACACCTCTTTCGTTAACATGGTAACAATAACAAGGGCATACTGTTGCATTAGCAGTCCTGCAACACTAATGATTTTACTTCCAGGATCTCAACTTTACAAGTAGACAACAGCACGAGTTTATAGAAACAATAAACCTCCTATGTCAATCAGACCACTTCCATGACCACCTTTAAGTAATCCAAGGAGCTTGCATTATAAACCTTTTCCATTAAAAAATGAAGTCATTGCAAGCCTCTTAAAAATGCAATATATCATGACATATTTTTATTTACTCATAAGGATTGTTTGTCCTTTGCGCCAAAAGATTTATGACATTCAAGAAACCTGAATCCGGGACCCAATTGATCCAAAATTCAGGGTGTATAATTAGGTTTAGGGTTTGGAAAATTGGGAGAAAACAGAAAGGGTGGATGGGGTGGATCGGGAGGGCTAACATTGATCCTGCAACAACTTCAGACAAGCTTGAGGCAGAAAGCATCTGGATCAATGAATAAATAAAGTAGCACACAGCCAAAGCAAAAAAAGTGCAGGCTTTAGGGTCAAATTATTGAGCACCAAAAACTGGTTAGTAGTTGACCTCCATTCCTCCACTCATGAGTTCACAATCCTGACGAATCATGGGGAAATGCAAACGAGCATCATCAAATAGAAAGCAAGAATTACACAACCAATGCAACTCGTAAATATACTGTGGCAAACAAAAAATAATTGGGAAAAACTGAAATGTCAATAAAATCAAGGATGCAAAGAACATAGATACAAAGAGAACTAAAAACTAAGCAGAAGAGAAACCAATTTCATGTGGATGTTGCACTGCACCAATGAGGCATTACAAAGGAACGAAACAACAGAAGGGGCTGGACCCAAAACCAGGGACAACAGGTTGAAACAAAGGAGAGATAAAACGATCTAACGCAAAAGAATACCAGGGCAACAACAATAGAACTATACTGCAGTTAATTAGGAGAGGCCCAGCAAACCATTAGTCCATCCGGAAGAGACCATACTCAAGGACAAACAAACAGCAAACATTAGCATTCAAACAAAAAATAGATGAAGCATCAAATAAAGGAAACTGATGCGGGTATAAAAGTGCAGGGGGGCAACTGGCTGGCCAGGGGCAACCAAACATAAAGGCAAAATAAATCTGAATGGTCAATTGAAACCCTAAAACATGATGACCAAATTTCACCTGCACGGGAAGGAGTGAGCTGGAGGCTGGCAAATGGCATCCATGACCACAGGATGTTGAGCAGAAACCTTGAGAAAGGATCAATCCCAATTCAAGGGATAATTCAAATGCAAAGCAACAGAAACAGGCAAAACAACAATAAGATGCAATCCTCAAATATGAAAAACGGAGAGTTAAATTAAATTGGATGAACTGTTAAATTCGCCTATTCTCATACTTATATAATACCAATACGTAGATATGTATATATATATACAGTAAAAACTAATGTGTGTACAGTATATTTACTCTTCAGATCAAATAATTCTACACCATGATGCCAATGATAGCAAAGAACATTGATATGTCCTTCCTCAGCTAGAAACTGTGTTGGTTTTAATTCTTGGAAGACATGGCTTCCTCAATTTTCCTAATGACGAAACCAAGGCTGTCTCCATTTTGCAGAGCCTTGACAGCAGCCCTGTGGGCATGTCTTTGCCATTTGATCAGATTGTAAGATTGTAGCACAGACCAACGGGCTTGATTTGACATCTGTAAATACAACAAAACATGACGGAAAATATTTAACCATCAGAAAGTGTCACAACTCATGAATCTAACATACATGTATAATTGGCAGGAAGACATTCTGAAAGAGAATCAAATTCCTAGTAAAGTTTCTCTGGCAGAATTAATCAAAGAGATTAATATTAAAATAGGCCACTATAAGGGCATATTTTTTATTTTAGGCCACTAAACACCAATTACCAAAATAGGCCACTACAAGGGCGGTGTATTGTAAAAATAGGCCAAATGACCTTGCAGTGGCATATATTGATAAGCACATGCATTGTAAAAATCGGCCACTACATTGCATCGCCCTTGTAGTGGCCTATTTTGGTACTTAGTGGTTTTAGTGGCCTAAAATAAAAAATAGGCCATTGTAATGGCCTATTTTAATATTTATTTCTTAATTAATGAAATGAACAAAGCTTCGCAATCTCAAATTTAAACCTATTTATCCATTTCTCTAGGGACACCATATTTCAAATTCTGCGACTTTTGCCAATATAAACAGACACAACCGCCACGAAGATATTTTGCTGCTTGTAGTACAACTGTATAACATAAACAGAAAAATGGTTCATCTCAATTGAAAACCTGCACGGTGGAGAGAGGGGGGTCTAGAAGCACACAGACACTCCTAAACAGGTTTTCATCATTTTCTCCACCCTCAGCTTCACCGTATACAAGAGCCTCTGCCGCAATACCAGCAAAAAGCACCATGCAATACCTAATCATATTGAGAAATGGAGACATGAGTTGCAAAACTACTAAGAGACTTGATTTTTACACGACTTAAAATCTGGAAAAAAGTGGACTTAATCCCACACTCATAGTGTGAAATCATATCTCAAGAGCATCGACACTTCTATCCAACGACAACCAAACATGAACTGCAGAAAGTATCAACCTGTCAAATGCAGTACCACTGACAAGGCCTTTGGCAAGCTCATCCTGAAGTTTTTCATCCCAAAACTGTGTGCCAGCCTGCCAAATTAATGCTTAAAGAATTAATGACCAAAAAGTGTGCTTGATCATAGGTTAGTCTGCTAGAGAAAGTATTCAACGGTAGCTAGTAAAAGTAAAAAGGTGTGGCAAAATTCAATTATCTTTGGACACAAATTAGCATCCAAGACATTGAAGCTAAGTTGTAACGTGAGTATGGGGTAAATAATAATTACAATTTACAAGGAGGAAAAGGAAAACTAAGTGAGAACAGAAACAATATTCTATTTTGCATTTGAAAGTAAACGAATGACAGGAGTAAGTATATGTTGAAAGAGTGCTGAGTAAATATATGTTACAGAGGAATGGTGTTGAGTAAATATATGTTACTGAAGTTAAGAAGAAGCCAACAATGACATGAAGAAGAAGGATATCATCAAAAGAGTGCTTAATTGTCCTAGAAATAGGTGACATCGATCAATTGTTTTATTTCGAAACTAAATAATCTAAGTATAGCGAACTCTGGTAAGTTAAAGACCTAAAGGGGGATGCACTACAAAACATTACAACAAACCAATATTCTTGAATGTTTTGGAATTCTTGACAATCAGGATTGCATCAGCAACATAAAGCAAACGCTGCACAAAAAAAAAAAATAAAAAATAAAAAATAAAAATAAAAAAGGTACCTGCCCCTGGATTCCCATCTGCATTGCAACAAATGGATCTAAAATTACACCACGAATTGGACAGCCCATCAAGTATGCTGCAAATTTCCAGAACTTTCTGTCACCACTTCATCTCTTAGATTGAATTCATTGATACGAATAAACATGTACACATAAGGAAATCATCCTACCCTCAAACCATAGAGTAACAGTAATACCTTAAAACAAAAATTGATATGTATGCCTGTTCAGTTTCATTGCTCCATAGTATAGCAGTAAAAATTTAAAGATCACTAGTAAGGCATACCAACAAGCAGGTGACCAGCTTCGTGTACTAGAATGCGACGCTTATATGGGGGCCAATAACTACTGATCTGAGCTAAGCATGATCCACCAAGAAAAATTGCATCTACCATCGTCAAGCCCAAGATTGCTGCAAGGTTCGGTCTGATATCTATTCCTTGGTTTAGTAGGACAGATACTCCAGCAAGTAAACCAATCAGAGCAAGACGAGAGCTCCCAGAAACTCCCCACTTCTTAGGAGAAAGCTTTGAGACTGAAACAGAAACGCTAACATCGTGAAATAATCAAATAGAACTTCAAAGACAGAAATTAGTGGGCAACTATTTATCATCATTGAACTCGCACCTTCTAAACCAGTTGAAGACTTCAACACGCTTGGTGTAACTTCTCTTGGTCCCTCCAAAACTGCAAGCAACTAAAATTCAATCATGTGGAGTAGAATTTTATGTGAAATTATAGCATTCGTTAAAAATTACTACATCAAATCTGGAAACCCACGGAATACATAGCGGGTACAAAAGAACCAAAAATCAAAGTAAGCTAGACAATCATTTGCCATTAAGTAGTGCATAATCTAAAACAGTTTGAATTCCGAATCGACAAAGAGCACAGAAGCAAGCAAACAATTTACCAAGATTTCGATATTTTCCAAAATTAGGCAACAGCCCTCGATCTTTGAGAAAGGAATAGGCGCGGGCGACAAGCCTCATATCATCAGCGTTCAAGCACGTGTCCAACACAAGCCAATCCCTCTCCAATCCCAGAAAACCCAAGTCACCACCATTCCCCCGTCCACTCGACACGACTGAAGAATTCTCCAGCTCCAATTCATCCGGAACGTCCTTGAGGAAGCGGAGCGCCCGTGCAAGGTCCTTCTCCTTGACAGCTTCCTCGTACTCTCCCCAGTCCCGTGTCACATTATTCCGGCGTAAACCCTTTCTGCGCGAAAATTGCGCGCCTAATCGAAATGAAAACGGTCCAGAAATCGACGGGATGGGCGAAATGACTGGAAATTGGCCGTTGAAACGATGCGAATGCGAGAGCATCGAATTCGCCATTGCACGAACTTTGG
This sequence comes from Hygrophila difformis, assembly GCA_030278955.1. Lineage (NCBI taxonomy): Eukaryota > Viridiplantae > Streptophyta > Magnoliopsida > Lamiales > Acanthaceae > Hygrophila > Hygrophila difformis. Next base: position 50,910,863 of record JAOANR010000006.1, on the reverse strand, counting down.
AGCCCTTGTGAATTTGGAGTCCATTCCCACATCGATATTTTATGTGCTCTTGTTCATTCTTTTAAGTAGGAAGATTGCAACAGAAGTTCAATACCACGAGGCGGAGTGAGTGGACAGCAGGGCAACTTGTGGGCCCGATTGTCCAGGAAAGTCCCCGGGCCATATCCGCAGAGATGCGGGACCGGAAACGGTTCGTCTCCATGCCTGATGGGTTCGTGGCTGAGACACGTGTGGAGCCTAATTCCTATCCGGCTGGAGTATCCTTGGCCGATAAACAGTTATACACTCAACCCAGTCATTGGGCTAACAGAACGGGGCTTACGATCTCGTGGTAAACCTTTTTGAAATATTTATTTTCTAATTTAAATATTTGTTTTCAATCTATTTAAAACGATTTATACAAATATTTTAGAAACCGCCCACTACTACTCATTTGCCTTAATTAAAAAAAAAATGGTATTTAGAATAATCTATTGACTAAAATTTTAACCATGTATATTGTATCAATATTCAAGACTTGGATTTTTCCGCCGGACTTCATACGTCTCTTTTGGCATCGATGCTGCGGGAACCTGGTTTCCTAGGCCCTAGCATAGGCTTTTCTGATTTAATGCTTATCTTTTTCTTTTTTCCATAGCCTTTGAAGGCTGTTTCGCAAAAAAAAAAAAAAATCAAATCGTTCATTCAATCCACAACATAGTCACCTACATGTCGAAAATCGTTGGTTCAATCCACAACATGGTTTCAATAAATTAAAGGTTAGAAAATAATCAAATTAGTCCTTTAGCTTTAATCATTCTTAATTCCGTCCCTTTCTTTTCTTAGCATCTGTTAAATAGTATGCTAATTATCCACAAAGAGTTTGTTCCTAATGGTACAATTAAAATAAATTATTATATTCGGATCCACTGGTGACTAAATTAGTCCACTAACTATCATCATTTTAGCCTATTTAGTCAATTTTACTTTATGAATGGTAAATTGATCGCTACTTTTGTTTTATTATATTTAGACCCCAAAATTTAAATTTCTATTTTAATTTATATACTCTTAACAAAAACTCCAATATACTTCCGTAAATAAATTTAAATACTCCATCCGTCCCACTCCAAATGTCTTACTTACTATTTTTTGATGTCCCATTACAAATGTCTTCTTCCTATAAATAGAAATAATTTTCCCCTCCAACAACTATGTGGACCCCACTATATACTCACAAACCAACTCTACCTTAATTCCCGTGCCCAACAGTAACAGGACACTTGGGGTGGGACGGAGGGAGTACTAATTTAGTGTTAACTGGTTTTATTAACTTTAGGCGTTTATGAATTTCCTCCGACCACCGAATTACAGATAATGGTTCACTAGTTTTTCTGCCACAGCAACAAATAACAAAAATTATTTCATTTTCTACATTACGATGTGGGCTTAAGTAAATAATTTAATAATATTTTTTTTAATTATAAAAAATTGTGTGGGTAAAATTTTGCGGGAAAATTACATACGAGACACCAGTGTCATAGGTAAAGTTGTCAAGAAAATTAAAATTTTTAAAAGTCTAAAATTATCCCATTTTTACCTATACTAGATTTTATATAGGTAAAAGCGTTGGTATTTTATCGACTTCAAAGCAGTTAAATTGTACTAGTTACTTGAGTGTGATATGTAAGAGTGTGTTTGGTACCGAGATTTGTGGGGAGAGAAAAGGAATTGGGTAATATTCCCTTGTTTGGTTTGATCGAGAATTGAAGATGGAGAATTGAATTGATTCTCATTCTCTATTTTTATTTCTCTATCCAAAACGGAGAAATAGCGAGAATTGTGGATGCTTATCTCGATTCCAAATTTATTTCTCACCTCAAATCAAATCGCAATTCTTCTGCACCCATTTTCATCTGACTGCTCAACCCCTTTCGTCATTCAACCGCTCAACCCTTCAAGCATCCCTTCCGGCAACAATTTCCCCCTTCCCTCTCCCTATCATTTTATCTCACTCCCTCACCGAACTACAGCCCTACGTCTCGCCTCCATCGTCAAGCCGTCGACTGCCTGCTCTCGCGTCCATCGCCGCGCCGTTGAGTGCCTCCTCTCGCCACCAACTCCTCGCCGTTGAGTTTCTCTCGCCATCAACCCACTTTCAACACAAAAAAATTGAGATTGTGAACATTTTTTAATGTTTATTTTTATTTGAATAAATTGTTATAAAAATCCTATTCGAGATAGGATATTAGGGATAAAATTTATTTTTATATTTAACAATAACAAAAAAAAATAAAGATATATATATATATATATAAATAAAAGAGAATTGATTCCTCATTTTTTTCGTAATTCTCTGTTCAACCAAACAAGATAATTGATTATTTGTTTAATTTCTCTGATGAATTCTCTGTTATACCAAACAGGAGAATCAATTCCAATTCTCTGGCTCAATTCCCTTTCTCTACAATTCCATTCCCTGCTATCAATTCTCTGCAATTCCATTCTCTGTACCAAACGCGCCCTAAGTTTTCTGCAAAATTTCACCCGCACAATTTTCTTTATAATTAAAAAAATATTAATAAATCTTGTACCCAAACCTTCCCACATTCGAATGTAGGTAATGAAATAAGATTGTGTTGTTTATTGTTGTAGAGCCAAGATACCAGTCAACTGTTGAATGTGGTTGGGTGGTTTGAGAAACTCTATAAAACCCTAAAACAGAAACCAGCTAGCACTTAAACCTGATATACGAGGTTTAGTATTTAATTTTATTTACAGAAGTATGTTGGATCTTTTGTTAACGAGATCTATCAATTAAAATGAAAACCGCACTATTTGTTTATTGTGTAGTTTGCAAAATAAAGTTGAAGCTTAAACTTAGCGCACATTTAACTTAAAATTAATTTAAATTAATCAAATTTATCACGAATTAATTAAATACTACTGGTATTCGCGTGTAAAGTAACCGCTTAATACTCTAGAATGGTGCTTATAATAGAAAGCGAGATGAAAATTATTCCAATGAGAGCTACGAACTAATGCATTGAAATGAAAAAAAAGTATCCTGGAAATCCTGATATATAGGAAAGCTTTATTAAATGTAAAATAGATGACATTACAAAAAGTAAAGGCAGAAAAATGTAGATTTGTGTGTTAGAGTTGGAACTATTTTTTCTGTCTAGAATTTGCTTATTTTATACACGTATTGATGCCTTTTCACAAAGGACACCGTTTTGGGATGACTCGGACATCGCTTGGAGACGACTCACCCATCTTTTCTTTCCGTCACGCGGATAAGCCCTTTGCGAGAATGTAGATGCTTCCTTCCTCGGTATCATGTTGTCGTGGATATGCTCAGGAAGATCTTTCCCAGGGTTCTTTGGGAAGATGTTTGCTTGGACAACTGTTTTGTCCGGCTATATTTTTCAGTGTTTTCTGAGGGATCCTGTTGCTCGGACCGACCTTTGAGCACATGTTTGACTAATGTTATTGGGCCTTTTGTGGTATTGGGTCCTAACCAAGATTTTGTGCTTTTAGCATATAGTATTTTTATGTGTTAACAATAATGAGATAGTTTTATTTATTTTATTTTATGTTTATCACTTTATAATTTATGTGACACTTTTAGCATTTAGTATTTTTATGTGTTAACAATAATGAGATAGTTTTATTTATTTTATTTTATGTCTATCACTTTATAATTTATGTGACATGAATCAGCTTAAAAGAATGAATTGGAACTTGGTCTAGTGGTCATATCTGTTGAATTTTATGTTTGGATTTCGATTCTCACCCGATCCCCTTTTCCTCTCATTTATCTCATTTATAATTTGTATAAATTGAGCTCTCACACACGCACGTGCCGGACGCATGAGTAGCAATGTTAAAAAAAAGAAAAGAAAAAGAAACGAAGGCTTTGTATCTCGTTTATTAAAAAAGTGAGTGGACGGTGGAGGGGCAAAGGCGTGTCCCTAATTGACACGATATTAAAAAGCGTGTGAAGACGTAACGTAGTGGTGTCGTAGTTTGGGATTGGAATTGGGTCCTCGAAGAAATAAAATACTTCCTACAAGTACAATGGAAATATATGGAATTGACCTCACCCTTACCCGATACTCTTCTAATCCCTTCTTGCTTAATCAATTGCTCTGAATTCAACCAGACTTCCAAACCCTGCCTCTCCAATTCCATATTCCATCTCCAACCGCCTATGGCTTCTGGATCCTCTGGTCGGACTACCAACTCGGGCAACAAGGCCTTCGATTTCGCCTCCGATGATATTCTTTGCTCCTACGAGGATTACGGAGCTCGGGATGGGACGCCTGCTGGAAACCATTCCGATCCATCAATTGCGACAAATCCGGCCAAGGTAATTTATTGTTTTTATGTTTATATATATATATATATATATATATATATATATATATTCTTATTCGTTTGCTTTGCGAGTGATTGCTCTATGCTACCTGCTTAGGGTTTTGATTTGTGAACAACTGTGTTTTGTAAGCCTAGGGTTTATTTTGTAGTTTGTTAAAGGTGTTGACTTGCGTGCCGTTCTATGATTAATGCATATTTTGGGTTTTGACGGGATCGATGGACAACTACTACTATATGTTTATGTAAAGCTGAGAATGTGCCAATCTTTGTTCTTCTTTCCATCTTATACAGTTATACGTATACGTATATGTGTATGCTTTGAGTGTGTAATGGTATTTGAATTGTGTAATAGTACTCCTTTTTTGGGTCGTTTGAGCTGATTTTGGCAATTGATTAGCCCTAAATCCTGTATACAGATTTGCTTCAGATGAGAACTGGAGCACTCGTCTGTTGGAACAGAATTAATATTAGTTGTAGTGGAATGTTTGGTGTTGGTTAATGCAAGCCTTTTTTTCCCAATGATGGCAGAATTTTTTGTTCTCTGTGTACATAAGTAGAATTATCCTAGAGATGGATGAATGTGGGAAGAAATGATTGGATAGGAAAACATGATGTTGAACATAAAAGTAGCTTGGACATAATTAAACATTTGTACTGGGCTGTTTCCTTTTAATGTAGCATTATTGACTTGTTCCCCATAATTGCTTTCTTTTTTTAAAACTCTGGTTTAACTTCAATATTGAACGAGTTTTTGCATCAATTGAGCAGGAGTTCCACAAAAGTAGAATGGCAAGGGGGGGATCTGTTTATCCTGCACCCTCTTACAGTCCACCGGAAGAATCTTCATTTAATCAAGATGTCATTTCAGCTGTTGAAAGTGCCGTGAAGAAGAACTCAGACAATATCATGCGCTTTCTTGAAGGAATTAGCTCGCGGCTGTCACAGTTGGAACTATATTGCTATAATCTTGATAAATCTATTGGAGAAATGCGTTCTGATTTGGTTCGTGATCACGAAGGGTCCGAATCAAGGCTCAAATCTCTGGAAAAACACATGCAAGAGGTTTGTTTATAATTTACTGCCTGTGGATTCCTATATCCTTTACTGGCTGTCACACTTGTTTGTTGGGTAAAGAAGAATTTTAGTCTTTTTTTTTTTGAATGGCAATGAAACATCATGTCATAATTTTCTAATTTACAGGAGACATTATGTGTGTTTATTAGAAGCTCCTTTTCCCCTGACAGTACCTTTTTTTATGTGTTATATTTGTTTACTGATTTTTGTCCAAAGCTTGTGGTTTTACAAATTGGTCTTTTGTAAGTCTCATACGGGATAATATTCATGGTTGTTTTTTCCTTTCTTTCTTTCCTTTTTTTTTACAGCATATAATTATATATTTATACCAATGGTCATTGTTTTCTAGATTGCCTGATGAACTCTTTGTTAATCTAAGATCATTACACATCATTTTGAATTCTAGCCATGTTTACATATAGATGCCTGTTGATCTGATGTCTTTTTTCAATAAAATAAATTAATAAAATAAATGCCATTCTTTTTGGTTTACTTTTATTTTGAGGGATGTATTATCTGTGTGTTTATAACCCTTCTAATGCATTTGATTTTCAATTCTCTGGAACATAGGTTCACAGGTCGGTGCAGATTTTAAGGGATAAGCAGGAACTTGCTGATACTCAGAAGGAGCTAGCAAAGCTTCAGCTCGCACAAAAGGAATCATCTTCAGCTGGCAATTCTCTGCAAAACAAGGAAAGTGCTTCACCACCTGCTTCTGAGGCCAAAACAAGCGAGCCCTCGTCAGATTCTGCTGATCAGCAATTGGCACTTGTACCTCACCAAGCTGCTGCTACTCAACCCACTCTCCCGGCCCAACCAATCGAGCACCAGCAGCCTCCTATGGCACCTCCCTCGTCTATACCTCCACAAAATATGGCACCTGGACATGCTTACTACATGCATCCACCACAACCAAATACCATGAATGCTTCATTACCACCATCACAGGCTCAATACCATCCAGCAGCATCTCAAATTCAAGACCCCTCTCGAATGGCAGTTCCACCACATCCATCACAGTCTCAAGTGAATCAGAGCACACATGTTCAGCAAATCCCATCATATCCCCCACAATGGGCCCATCAACTACAACAGCCAGGACAGCCACCCCAGCAGGCAGTTATGCAGCCACAGATCAGAGGCTCCTCTCAAGTGGTCTACTCTAATTATCTGCCTGGTCAGTCAAATCAGTCTCCGGCTGAAATGGCTCCCAATAGTATGCCTATGCAGGTGCCATTTGTGGGAGCACCACAAACAGTTTCTGCAGGATCTGAGCCACCACCTTATGGTTTCGTATCTGCTGGCAGACCAGGTCAACAACAGCCTCCGACACAGCAGGTCAAACCTGGATATGGCTCTACACAACCAGGGGACGGATATGTTCATGGGGGGCCCCATCCAGCACTTCCCCCCGGAAATACCTACATGATGTATGATGGTGAAGGAGGAAGGGTACACCATCCTCCTCCACAACATTACCAACAAAATGCTTATCCTCCTACTAGTATCCCACTACAGACCCCCCAGCGTGTGCCGAATGCTGTTCCTCATCCGGTGCGCAACCATCCCTATAACGAATTGGTTGAGAAATTGGTGAGCATGGGTTTCAGGGGTGAACATGTCGTTAGTACCATTCAAAGGCTGGAGGAGAGCGGTCAACCTGTTGATTTCAATTCAGTGCTTGACAGGCTGAACGGTGGAGGCCCTCAGAGAGGGTGGTCTGGTTAGCCTACAGAGGTTCTACCTGAATGCTTATTGCCTTCAACAACTGCCATATTTCTTGCCATCGTTTCTCCTTCCTTTCATTTTATTTTTTATTTTCCTTATGTCCTACAGCGTGTGTATCAGAATAAAGGATTGAGGGGTATGTGTATGATTTGCTAACTGCAGGGATAAAGAGATGCTTTTTAGATTTGCAGTCTCTTTACCAGTGTGCTTTATTGGTGGCTGTTTTGTAAGGCAAGCTCTGTTTCATGCCTTCATGGTAGCACAACAAACTGGCCTTGTTCTTGGATGTCTTTGTTTTATGTTATTTTTATATTTATACCCAAAGTGCCTTAGGATAGATAGTAAATGTGTACTCTGATGTGTGTGTGTGTGTGTGTGTGTGTGTGTTTCAATCTCTCACAAGTCACAAGACCTGCTATATACTTAATGCTCGACATGGTTACACTAGATATGTGTATCTTTTGGGGGTTATTGTAGTACTTCTCCATTTGTTTTTCTACAGTTTTGATATGTATACTTTGGGGTCAATGTTTGGAGGGCAGAGTTTATTAGTATTAATTTATCTACATGTTTACCAAATACTCCCTCTGTCCCATTTAAGATGTCTTGTTTCATTTCTGCACACAATCCAATGCACTTTTTCAATCGTTAATATCTCAAAAAATATACAACAAAAAATTATGTAAAATATATATTATAAAACTACATGATTATACGATTCTAATAAGACCCAACTCGACTATTTTTTTCAAATGTATATTTGGAATAATATTGAGTCAAAGTTAAACAATGAACAGTGCCAAAAAGTCAAACCAGACATCTTGACTGGGACGGAGGGAGTACCAAACAACATTTATCTTATCCATTTTGGAACCACTAGAAAACAAAGATAAGACCAGTCAGATATATCATCAGAGAGAGAGGCACATGTTAAATGCTTTGGATATTAGATTTGCCACTATAAGGCCTTCTTCAACATTTACACATTTACAAACTTGATCTTTTAAAATTAGGGGTGAGTGCTCTGCAGGGTGCCCTCCTAACGATTCACTTCGTGCCTTTATGGACGATGGTGACCCGTGCGAAATTGTGAGATATGTTGCCAAAACAGCATGAGATATACGACCTACACTCTCGTGAATACCCATATGGGTTTCCCGAGGCTCCGGAGTGGTACTGGGTATGGCAGATACGGCTGCGGCCGCCGGCTTCCGGCTAGACTTGACGAGATTTCGATGCAATCGTGAAATACTTGAAATACTAAATCTTGGGTGTAATGGGGATAGTTAAATATTTATTTGTTGTCCTTTTTAAATTGTTAAATGCTTTATTTAAATTAATTATGACTTTTAGGTAAATTATGCTAAATGTATTATTGATTAGTGTCATGAATTAATTATGCAAGTTGTTAGATAATTAAATTGAATTAGTTATGATTTATTATCATGCTTTTATTTACATACTAGCATACCCGCCCGCGCAATGCGCGGTAAGTAAAATTTATATATATAATTTTAAAATAAGATAAGATTTCAAAAATTCAAATATTGTACTTATTACATAAAATTTGATTCATGCGGTGTTGGAAACTTAACCATGTGGTAACTCCCCCAACTCCCAACCTTTAGGTTGAGGGGTTCGAATCCCCATCCGGTCCCCTATCCATTCCCTTTGTTCCCTTTGTAATTGTGTGGCATGAGCTCCCACCACCCTTTCCAGACCTTCAATGGCTTCTTCAAAAAAATTTGGTTCATGCTAATTTTCTGACCACATTATTGAGAAAAAATGTGACAAAGTGGTTTTGCAACTTTGTCAATTAAGTTATTTTCCTAATATTGTTGTTTTATTGATTTAGCGGGCGTTTGTTTGTACATTTTGGGCGGAATTATCTGATTATTGCGTTTGCAAAACGCAAATAATCAGTTAATTCTGTTTTTGTACTAACTTCCAATAATCTATTATTTGCCTTTTGAGGGAATGAAAACGCTATTTTCTTGCAGCCCCACTTTGGTGCTGCAAGAAAATTGCGTGTAGCCAAAAATATATTTTACTATATTGTTGCCTTTTGAGGTAATGAAAAATACAAATCCAAGCATTTTTTCATGATTATCTGATTAATGCGATTTGAAACAACATAAGCTCATCCAAACACTTAATTTTCTACAGCATGTTTTGTTACAACAATTATCTGATTTTCCTTTTCTAAATGCTGCAGCACTTTTTTAAAACGCGCATCCAAACATCCTCTTAGCCCATAATCAATTTGATTTTACATTATTTAATTTATATTAATACATTTTTGCCTGATACGAATTATGTAATATATTTGATTTTACATTTTTAAATTTATAATTTCCGAGATATAATTTTAACTCCATTTTATATTTTATATATTAATTTATTATTATATATTACACTAATAATGCTACTGGACTACTCGACCAATGGCATGCCTCCCGCACCTGGCGAGACGTCTTTGACCGATGTTCAGTTCATCATGTACTTTGCAAGTGTAAAATGGTCGCGGATTGTCTAGCAAAATGTGGTGCATCTTTAGAAGAATTCTACACTACTTGGACATTTCCCCAGACTTCACGCACAGGGTGTTAGCGGCGGATTCTTCCGGCGTATGGTTCCCAAGAGCCAAAGTGTTAGCTCTTTTTTTCCTTTCTGCTTTTGGACACCTCTTTTTGTTGCTCTTTTTTCCCTTTATTTTCTTTTCAATTTATTATTTGGCGTCAGCTTCCCACAAAATAAGGTTAATAATTTTAGAACATTGTTCACATATGTATGGAGTGACTAATACAAATCTAATCATGAATATATAATTATCATATTATACTATATTATACTTCCTCCATTTTTTTAAGTGTTACACTTTCTTTTTTTGGGTGTTTCATAATAAATGTTACATTACCATGTATAAATGCTTTTAAGGGTATAAAACTTCCACTAAAGCACTTTTATTCCTTGCATTGAATCTCGGGTCATTTCCTTATGTTACACTTATTTTGAAATGAAGGGAGTATTATATTATATGTAGGGATGAAAACGGTATGGATATGATCAGAAAGTATTGGATACGAATATATATTATCCCACATTTTTTTTCTCGGATTCGGATCGAATATAGATATGCCGGATACAAATACATGTCGGATATAGATTTAATTGGATACAGATTATCGGATAATTTTTAATCTTTTTTGAAAATTTGATAATTATATAGGAGTAATAATTTTATATTTTGTTATAATTATTGATAATTTTTAATTAATAAATAATAATATATTAATATATTTGGATATCCATATTTAAAATCTGGATAATATCCTATCAGTTTTTAGATAAGGTCAGATATTTTTGGATACAAATACGAATGCATATATTAAATTACAGATTCAAATTTGGATGCGACTATTGAAATATTTGGCTGGATAGTTGGATACAGATTCGGATTCGAATATAATCGGATACAGTATCGGATCGGTCTGATATTGACCGTACCCCTTTCACCCCTAATTATAAGTATATATATTATACAAATATATAGTACTATATTTATTCAATTAGACGAAGTTAAAAGATGTATATTATAGTAAATCTTTTTAGTTTATGTAGTGTTATTATACCGTTTATATTAATTAATAATTTCTTAAAAATATAGGATTGGTATCCACCTTATATATATATATATATATCAACCATTCAAAATTAGATTGAGATCTTCTAAAATAATAACAAATCACTATGCTAAATAAAAAGTTGGAAAAAAATAAACAACTAATTTAAATCATTCCCTATCCAATTTATTAGATTATTCCCAATTTTTCCGAATTCAATTAAATAATGATTGTTTTCTACTTTAAAGTGAACTTAAATAAATTAAAAAATATTTTTTTAAAAAATGTATCCATAAGGAAAGATGTGAAAAAGGGAATAATCTATTAACAAAATGGAAAAAAATACATCAATAAAAAATAAAGTGGAAATATCTCCAAATTTATTCTCTTTAGTTTTTTTTTCAAATTTTGAATAAAGACAAAAAAAACAATAAAAAAATCAACATAAAATAGATTCATGATATACAAAGATTTTGAGTAGTATACAAAGGAGAATCATAAAAATAATTTGTAGAGTATGACTTAATTGCAATCTTGAATTACAACATGTAATCCTGTAAAAGTCATTGGAAAATCATTAGAAATATATGTTTAATAGTACATAAGAAAAAACAAAAAAAAACCCACTAATATTCACGTTTGAGTAACAAAAATCTTACATGAATAGCAAGACGAAGAATATATTGTAATCTGAGAAAAATTAACCTGCAACAAAAGAAATATAGGAAAATATTGGGGTGTGAAACATTGTAATACATGAGAAGAGGAAACAAAAGACATTGTTTTAAATATAAAATCAATGTTGAGAAGACATAAACAAAGAATGAACAAATAAAATGTGAGGTGATGAGAATTTCAAGACAGCCATGATATTAGATAAATGAATGGAATATTTATAGAGAAATAGGAGGAGGTTTGATGGAGATATATATGCAAATATTGGATGAATAGAATCAAATTTGACGTGATCTTCTAAAAACATATAATAGTTTAAATTAGTTAAAGATATTATAATATTTTATTAAGAATTTGTTAGGATATTGATGAATATTGATAAAAGAATTATATTAAACGTATATTAATTAATATTGGATATTTATATATATTTATGGATATTTCAATATATAATATTAAAATTTTAGGATTAAACATTGTTGGATGAATTAAATGTGATTGTTGAAAAAAGGGGGTGTGGAAGTGGGGGGAAACTTGACTATATTACTGTTATATATATATAGATTAGTTAATGGCTTTGAAACCCCACACTCAGCAAGTTGTGCTGACTAAACCATTTTATTTCTTTTCCTCACAGAGTATGTGGAATGAGCATGAGCACTACATGCATGGGATTTATGGGAACATTTAATATTTTGATTTTTGCCTTAGACTATAGTATGAACAGGCCTGTTTAACCCGTGTTTTGGCCATGTTGCCCTATTTACATTTTCCGCTGCAATACTTAAACTTAGATACTATTATTTCCGCTGCATTATACTATTTATTTTGAACTTATATTGAATGGGCTACTTGAATGGTTTTAAATGTTTTAAATACTGCAATACCTAGCCTTGCATCTCTTTAGTGAGCTCGGAGAAACCGTGTCTTGCTAGGGAGGTGCGGCGGTGACATCCCGACCTGGGTGACCAAAAACCGGGGTGTTACACCTACATTTTACGGAATCCAATACACAATTTTAATCGTTAACAACTCAAATTGCATACAAGTAAAATTTATGAAAATTAGATATTATAAATTTATGCGATCAGACGAATCCAACAAGATCCCACTTAACTATATTTCATTTTATATAATTGCATTAAAAAGTCGAATCAAAGTTACTTAATGAACCGTGCCAAAATCTAAAATGTGCATTTAAAAAGAAACGGATGTAGTATTAATTTGATAGATAAAAATTAAAGGAATAGAAAAAAGAATAAAAATGGAATATTCTTAAATAGAGAAAATTAGAGTTGATTGTTGAATTTGAAAAGACATAAAAATAAAATAGAGTTGACTGAAAAATAGAATTTATTGTGCGGTTAGATAATACATTCTGAAGTTGCGAACGCGTTTCTGTCCGGAGGCCGCATATGCGGACATGTTCTGGGAAAGAACATGTTGTGATTTATAACCTAAACCCACATATGGCAGTATTTTATCCATTTTTCTTTCCTTATATTAATAGAGTAATTGGTGTGTAATTAAGGGGATATGTCAATTTTGAGATTTGCTGAAATGGTGCAAATTTTTTTAAAGATTTTAATTCTTACACGTGCTATTGCCAAGATTCTCCCGAATTTGAGAATGCTATGTGTATATTTTATTTTCAGTAAAGATCTTTGTCCCCACAAGTTGTATTCTATTGGACCACTTATGTCTTTCAATACCCATTTTCTGGCCAAGTGACCCTTTCCATGTTTCCCTATTTAGACTAGTGTTACATTTTTGAATTCATTTTCTAATATTTAGATATGCTCTTTGTATTCATGTCCCCCTACTTCATGATCATGTATGCGTTATGTCCTGGTGCAACTTATGCTATGACTCTGTCACATCAATGTTCTGTATTAGAAGCTATGATGCTTTTTATCACTTTGACAATGTGCAAATCAATGATATTAACTGTTATTATCCTGCTGACTTTTTATTATCACTTTTTGTCAATGCTATGCCTCTGTTGCATCCGTGTTCTGTCGTAGCATATACTTTGCTCCCATCCCCATGCCAGTGTGCAATTAAATATACTTCATGCCCATAAATGTGTTATCTCCTGGTGCACTTCATGCTATGACTCTCTCACATCAGTGTTCTGTAGTAGAAGCTATGATGCTTCTTATTTGTAGGACAATGCGCAAATCAATGATATTAACTGTTATTATCCTGCTGACTTTTTATTATCACTTTTTATCAATGCTATGCCTCTGTTGCATCCGTGTTCTGTCGTAGCATATAATTTGCTCCCATCCCCATGTCAGTGTGCAATTTACTGTACTCAAAACTGTATATTATCCTGCTGACCCTGTGACCCTTTCCATGTCCCCCTATATCTTGTGTTCCTATTGCTCCTACCATCTCTATGAATGTCATATAGATTAGTATTAAAGTTGTGCATTCCTGTTAACTTTATATTAAAAGCAATTTCCATTTTTCTCCATTTTCAATCATGCTCATTCATTATGGCAGATCTTTCTCCCGTACGTGCGTGATGGCCATTGGGTGCTTTTTGTGATCGATTCCACCGAGAAGAAGGTTTGGTACTTTAACAGTCGCGTTCGACAGCCGGGCTTCGATTCAGAAAAGATGAATAACACATTTGCTATTGGGGGAAAAAAATGGAATAAAAAAAGAAGAATAATTTAAACCCTAAAAAAAAAACCATTTGGAAAATAGTGACCAGAAATAATGACATCAATATCTTCCACCATCAAACATCTCTTAAAAGGCATACATTCAACACATTTTTGCCATCAACGTTACCTGCCAACACCAGTGTTACCCGGCTACAAGAACCTTCGTCCACATCGGCATTAGTTTCTGCGGACGTATCGGGAGCCGATTCACTACCCACACCCGCATCACCACCATCTTCTTCCATTCCCAATCGTGTTATTGAGTCGTCAATGATCTCCAAATTTTCTTCACCACCATGTGAATCGTATCCGAAATCTGCGGGTGTTGTATCACCTTCACCGGAATGGTTGTCGGAGAATGCTATTGGACACTCGCTTCCGTCGCCCAATTCGTCCGGAAAAAAATTGAGGTCGATCATCCCCACGCCGGAATGGTTGTCGGAGAATGATATTGTCGGATGTAGGGAGGTTGCGTATGTTTTTCCAATTGAATATTCAGAATATGCTTTCCCAATTAATTATACAAAAATGGCAGTTTCATATCATGCCTATAATTACTCCAATAATCAGTGGAATCACTGATACACCTGCCATTTATAATAAATGCACCCGCATGGAATTTCAAACCCTATTTTGACACGTAGCACAAGCCCTTCACAGCCGGAACACATCCGCATATCCGGACAACAAATCATCCGTATAGTAACTTAATTGCTGAAGTTGTTCAAAGAAGACGCATCATTCATACTTGATTGTGTGTTTAATTTTAAGATGAATGATCGGACATCATCAAAGTCGAGATTCTTGTACGCTGTAAAGGCAATCAAGTTGTTTGTGTAAAACTAAAACCCACATTATTGACCATGAGGTAATTTTTGCGTTAAGAAATTAAGTAGTAATTGACATTTACAATCAGTTATAACAAAGACTAGCTAGGTATGTCCAATTTCCATTATATGAAATCTAAGATATTTTTTTTTGGTAAACAAATCTAAGATATTTTGATCCGAAGGTAAACGAAACAAAAATGACAAACAATGGTAACCCATATCCCATTCTAATCAGAGTTTTGAAATAGGGTAATTGAATAGGTGCGTCGTAGCAACGCATTGGTACAGTTCAGATTCCTTCAATATATATATATAAAATACTACCATATGCTTAAAATACTATTATCCATTCTAAGTAGTGTATACATAATACATAGGCATCTCAAGTGAATAAAATTACAATCAAGCTTTTGAAGGGCTCCTCCACACAAATTGAAAATTTTTCTTACATACCATCATCATAGTGTAGTAGCAAAAGCTTGAGATGCTCTTTGACAAGAAAGATGAGAAGCACCAAGATGCATCACAAAAGGTTCAATCAAAAAGTTACTACTAACGCAATCCTATTTGGGCTATTACCTTCTCCATTACTATTGCAGGAATACTACCCCCGTTAGTTAGTTAGCCGGAATATGAAGAATTCCATTCCTGTGTGTTTATTCAGTTGAAGACGCAATTGTGAACCAAGAAGGTCATTAGGGACCATAAGATATGAGGTGGTGGGGAGCTCTGCAGTCCATTTCGATCTGCACTGCACACGTGCAGTCAGCCTGAGAAAACCACGTGATGGGCCGATACCTATCTCCAACGTGCATATGTATGCCGATGAAGCTGCAGGTGCAATGCAGACAACCTTAACATGAGTGCCATAAGGTTTTGCAATTTGCGTGAGGACAAAAACCACCTTCGCGTACTTTTCTTGAATGAAAGCATGCTCTTGAGAACCGCCCAACTCAATGTTCAAGAAGGAGCCGAAACTGAAGGAATGATCAGCACGATGCGAAATCGAGAAGTGCTCGTACAAGTCCCCGCACAAGCCAACAAAATCACAACCGGGTAGAGGGCAAGAACAGGGGACATACTTGCAACGTTCTACATGATCAAGTTTTTCAGCATAGCTCAACTTTGAATGGCACCCATATACCTTGTTCGGGCAGTTGAGTGTGATTGATTCAACAATATTCTCCAGAACACGACAACGGATAGTTCCGATGACGCAGGAACAAGATGGGCATTTTTTCTTGATAGAGTCACAGCACGAGGCGCATGCCACATGCCCATTCTTACACTGCAAATGGAAACACTACTACTTTATAACTCCCTTCTGTTTGTGTATTTGACAACGAATTTATACACATATTTCAAACTAAGGTCTCTAATATAAGTATTATATGGAGTAATAAAAGATTATGAAATTGAAGTATACCTGGTACACTGGAGAGGATAGAGGATAGAAACAAATGGGGCAATCTAGAAGTTGTTCGTCCTCTAGAGTGAAGGAAAGGGGTGTTGAAGCAGCAGCAGCTGCCGATGCCGAGCTTGGATGATCTTTTGCAGCAGGGGGTGGTGTTGTCTGTGTTTGTGTTTCTTCTGCTGTTCGCGGTTTTTTGGTGATGGGCTCGTCGTTGTTCCCCTTTCCCGACATGTCTAGGAATATTCTAAAGGGAAATACTAAATGTGTAAAGGGGGTTTTGTTGTCTGCATAAAAGGGGGTTTTGAAATACTACAATGTGTTTGTAAACTGTAAAAGGGGATACTCCAATACAACCCTTGAGTTACTATAACGCCGCATCATTGAACCTTTGAACCAAACTAATTTAAGCTAAGATATCGAACAGACAGATACAGTAGTATTATTAAACCAAAAAATGCTTAAATTTGTACAGAAACGGAGTAGTAATAAATGAAAACAGTCAAAATCGGAAACATACAGAAGGGATTGAGGTGTGGATTGGGATGATGATTAATAAGTGCAGCCAAGGAGAGCAGTGAGGCCCGACTATTGCCGCCGGCGCCGCCGCCTGGGAATTTGAAGAAGGCGCAAACCGAAAACAAAAACAGTAATGGTGGAAATGACCTTCACCTCCGTAATTTTTCTTGGTCACGCCACGCTAATCCGTACGTACTACAAGTAATTTTTTTTTTTGTTTGGTAAATACTGGGGATCGAATCCCAATCTATAGGTGAGAACTTCTAGTTGAGAGACGAGGTACTTGACCACTAAGATAAGTTCCAAGCGCATGAGTACATTTTAACCACAATTGTAGTTAATTTATATACTATTTTCTTTTACATAATGTAAGACTCAATATATTATAAAATGTTAGTGGGAGTCGAATCCTTAATAAAAATAATTTATAATTTTCATTTGTTGCTTCACAACGACCTGACCATGCAATTGGTCAATTTTCTTCTTTCGGTTTGTTTCCCGAACATGGAGATTTACCGACGCTCTCCCAACCTGTGAACGCTGGACGCTCGATTCCCCAACGTTGGAGTTTCACGTTTAGCGTTCACTTGCAAAATTATAATAATGTCTGAAAAAATCTGGAGGGAAGACTGCACTTGAC
This sequence comes from Hygrophila difformis, assembly GCA_030278955.1. Classification (NCBI taxonomy): domain Eukaryota; kingdom Viridiplantae; phylum Streptophyta; class Magnoliopsida; order Lamiales; family Acanthaceae; genus Hygrophila; species Hygrophila difformis. Next base: position 50,893,329 of record JAOANR010000006.1, on the reverse strand, counting down.
CTGGCAGCGTAAATTGGTTTGTGATTCCTTCCCCAGTGTCGATTAGTGGTTTTCTTTTCTTTACTATTTCTCGCTGACAAATTTTGTTCTTCTTCCTCCAATCTGGCCACAATCAAGAAACCTAAGTTCAAATTGAAGGTTTGGGTAGAAACCCAGTTTATGGTTGAAGCTTGCAGTGAAAGTGTTCGAGAAATTGACTTGGCTGGGGATCTGGACAGCGGTTACGAGATTAAAGATATCAAAGATTTCCAGTAAGGGGATGTAGATATCTGGTATATTGAACCTATTTCCGGTGAGTTTCCTTTCTTGTTTGTTTGCTTGTCCAGCTTATTCATATGTTTTTGTTACTTGTTTTGTTTAGGGATTTAGTTTACGAACTTGGGTTGATTTTTTATGATCAATAAGGCACTGTTGCTATCTGAATTAGGTGTGATGAGTTTTCTAATCTCAAGAGTGTGAGTGCCCCTTATATCGGCATATATTCATGTTCTGAATGGATTTACCTCTATGGATTAGATTGCCACAATGGTGAAGTGTTGTCTTAAGTGATATGGTTTAACTTTCCTTCCCATCTTGTATTTATACAGAAGCCTTTATGGCTTTAGACCTTAAGTTTTTACAGAAGCATTTTTATATTTATGTTCATTGTGTGTTTGGAATTTAGATTAGTTGCAATTCCTTGTTGGACTTGATGCTATAAGTACTCTTATGCCTGTGTGTTCATATGTTCATGTTCTTCTCTCTTCTATTGTTTTTGTTGATGTGTGCCTGTTAATGCATCCTTACTTGTGTTGATCATGCACTAATAAGTAAGTCATCATCTCCTGCACTTCATGCCTTTTTTTGTTCTCTCGGTGGAGCGATGAACTGGACATCATTTTCTTCATCGGCAACTTGTATGTAAAATTGGGGAGTATCCGTCGAACTTGTATTTGGCATGAAGTTGGTAGGATGTGATGGACCTCCACCCATTTGAAGGTTTTGAGGATAAAAATTTGGAGGAATTAGATATTGCGGTGGTATCTAAAATCTTGGAGGAATGGAATTATGTGAGGGATAGGCTTGCGATACTTGGTAATTGTAAAGCATATTCACATTTGACGGTCTTTGTGAATATTCTGAGCCTCCAAGCATACTCATAAAACTTGAAAATGTGTAAGCATTTTGTGAGTTTGAATCTTCATGAGAGTTCGGCTCCATAGTTGAGAGGAAAAAAAATAGAAGGATGTATGAAGAGGTATAGAATGATGTGAAGTGACATGTTGATAAATGAAGATAATGTAGTGTATTTATAAGTAAAGACTTGCAACGACTAGTTTTCTAACGGCTACTTTTCTAACAGCTATTTTTCAAACGGATATTTTTCTAACAGTTATTTTTTCAAACGGATTTTTTCCAACGGCTATTTTTGAATTATTAATAAATTATTACTATGACAAATATTGAATAAAAATATTTATTAATTTTGATTAATAAAATATTATTTAAAAATATTTTATAATTAATATTATTGATTAAATATAATTAAATAGTAAAATTAATGAAAATATTATTTATAATTGTTATTTTAAAATCTTTGTAAATAAAAAAATTAGTGATGTTGAAAAAAGTGAGTTGCTTTATTGTAGATAAAAAATGAGATGAAGTTGCGAGATGATGTGGCAGAGAGAGAAACTGATGTGGAAGGAAAAAGTAGATTGTTATGGGAGCTTGAATGGAGATGCTCTTAGAAGCTTGCCAATGGAAGGGAGAGTTTTATGAACAACAAGGGCCATCCCACATTTAAGGAGAATAGGGTTGTGGTCTGAACCCACGCGAGGGAGAATCTGAAGGAAACCAAACCGAAAGATCGAAATCCAGTAGTCCAGGTTTACCAATGCTCTATCAAGCCGTTTATATATAAATGATTAAATGGTAGGTAGATCCCCCAGGACGAGACCAAATGTATTAATAATTTAGTCTTTTTTTTTTTTTTTGAATGAAACAGCCTAAGAAGGCGAGTGAAAGAAAAAGAAAAAGAAAATCAACGACAAAAATTAAACACGAATATAAACAGCTCCACTAGCATCTCTACTAAGTAACTCTTGAATATCATCCGGGGGGAAAGCCCATGTGATGTAGAAATCGACTGAGTGAGCTGCTTTCCTCGCCAGGCAATCGGCAACCTGGTTACCCTCGCGATGCACATGGCGAACCGAGCACCCCGCCATGTTCTGAAGAAGACCCCGAACATCCTTAATCATCGGCCAGAGGAAGTGATGATGAGTAGCAACGCCCATAATCAATCGGACAACGTCGAGAGAATCAACATAACAAACTTCAAGAATGACTCCCAATTGAGAAGCAAGTAAAAGCCCAAACCGTAATGCAAGTAATTCCACCTCAAGAATTGATCGATCACCCAAGCTACCTCCACAAGCACCAACCCAATCACCCCCAGCTGTCCGCAAGATTGCCCCAAACCCCGTCTGCTTAGATTGCAACTTACACCCGTCCAATAATTTAGTCTTTATATACTTCTATTTGGGAAAGGAGTTTTTTACTTTTTATATGTATTTTTTATATTTTGTAGTATTAAATAAATTGATGATTTTCATTATAATTTTTTTTGTATTGAATTTGCATAATAATTTGTTGAATATTAATTAGATTATACTACTATTTTCTTATATTAAATAACTTGAAACAATTAGAAAATCAACAAAAAGGAAAAAAAATATATTTTAGTTATAAAATTTAAATATAATATATATTTAAATATCACTACAAGAAAAAGTCAGTTTAGCGACCGAAATTCGCGACTGAAAATATTTGGTCGCCATTACCGACCGAATTAGCGACCGAATTTTTCTGTCGCTACTTTGCCGACCGAATTAGCGACCGAAATTTTATGTCGCAATTTAGCGACCGAAATCGCGACCGAAACGCATTTGGTGGCTACTTGTTGACCGAAATCCAATTACCGACCGAAATAGCGACCGAATTTTCGGTCGCTAATCCAATTTCCAATTTTTTAATTTTTTTTAAAAAAAAATCTTATCAAATATACGTTTAGCGACCGAATTAGCGACCGAAAATATTCAGTCACAAACTAGCGACCGAATTCGCGACCGAAAATTCGGTCGCAAATCTTTTTACATAATTTTATTTTATTTTTTTTATATTTTAATTAGTTTTTTTTTATCTTTTTAATTTTAATTATTTTTCCTGAATTAAATTTTATTTAATTTATTTTATATTTATATATTAATTTTTATTTTAAATATTTAATTTAATTAATGTTGGATTTAATATGTAATTTTTAATTTTAATTATTGAATTAATATTTTTATAATGAAAGTTTTTAGTTTAACTAATATTTAATAATATTGATTTCAGGTTTTTTAAATTTAATTAGTGATTTAATTAATTTTATCCATTTAATTTAATTTTGTATTTTGTTTAATTAATTAATTATTCAATTATTTATTTAACTAATATATTTTTTTAATTTTATTATTTAAGTTATTAATTTACAAATTTATACAAATATATATTATATATATAACACATTGCATCAGATGACATGAAATTGTGAGTAGCTGGACGGCATACGCGTGCGTGGGAGGTCTTTAGGTCCTTGGTTCGAATCCCCTCATCAACACATTTGGGGAGGAATTAAAATATATGACATGTGGCAGGCTTTTATTGGTGATTCGGAGGGTCGGTACAGGTGGTTAGGGCTGGGGATGATGATGATGAGGTCGTGGGTTCGAGCCCTCTTGGGAACATTATTTCTCAAATTTTGGACTTATTTAGCGACCGAATATTTTGGTCGCTAATTCGGTCGCTAAATATAGCGACCGAATTTTCGGTCGCTAATTCGGTCGTTAATATAAAAATTATTAAAAAATAAAAAATTTAAATTTTCGGTCGTAGAACTTAGCGACCGAACAATGCGGTCGCAGTTTCGGTCGCGAAAATCCGACCGAAAATTTTTTTAGTCGGTAGAATTTTTTTGACAAAGCTTTTACCGACCGAAAAAATTCGGTTGCGAATTCGGTCGCTAACCCTGTTAGCAACTGAATTTTGAGGCTTAGCGACCGAATTTTTCGGTCGGTAAACTGGATTTTTCTTGTTGTGTATATACAATATATTATATAATTTGATAGATAAAAACCAAAGGAATAGAAAAAAGAATCAAAATAGAATATTCTTAAATATAGGAAATTAGAGTTGATTGTTGGAGATGAAAAGTAAAAAACTATAATCTGGACAGAAAAATAAAATAGAGTTGACTGAAAAAAGTAGAGTTTATTGCGCCCTTAGATAACACATTCTGAAGTTGTTCAAAGAAGACGCATGCATTCATAATTGATTGTGTGTTTAATTTTAAGATGAATGATCGGACATCATCAAATCAAAGTCGAGATTCTTGTACGCAGTAAAGGCAATCAAGTTGTTTGTGTAAAACTAAAACCCACATTATTGACCATGAGGTAATTTTTTGCGTTAAGAAATTAAGTAGTAATTGACATGTGCAATTAGTTACAACAAAATTGAGAAAAACAAAATTGAATAGGTACGTAGCAACGCATTGGTACTTAATTCAGATTCCTTCAATAAAAAATTAAAAAAAAAAAATTCAAATTACAGCGTGTGGAACGAAACATTTACAAAGAAAAAAGGTTTTTGATTTACAAGGAGTATTATATGGTAATTAAATAGGTACGCAGCAATGCATTAGTTTCATACTTTTATTTGTTCATCAGAATGTCATTATATAAATATATACCGGCCATTTTTGGCTAAATAGACCAATTACTATTATACTTATAGTATTATACTTCTACAATCTGTAGGATACACACAGTTTAAATTAACTTGTACACTAACAAAACAATGCAACAGTAACTCGGCTCTAATGATGACATTAGGGCATAAATAGGCATCTCAAGTGAATAATAATACTTGTACAATCAAGCTTTTGAAGGGCTCCTCCACACAGATTGAAAATTTTTCTTACATACCATCATCATAGTGTAGTAGCAAAAGCTTGAGATGCTCTTTGACAAGAAAGATGAGAAGCACCAAGATGCATCACAAAAGGTTCAATCAAAAAGTTACTACTAACGCAATCCTATTTGGGCTATTACCTTCTCCACCACTACTATGTTGTTCTCATACGCAGGAATACCCCCCCTACTATTTTGGCTATTACTACTAACGCAATCCTATTTTGGCTTTTGTAGAATTCTATTCCCATGCTGCTACCCACGGCATTTTATTCAGTTGAAGACGCAATTGTGAACCAAGAAGGTCATTAGGGACCATAAGATATGAGGTGGTGGGGAGCTCTGCAGTCCATTTCGATCTGCACTGCACACGTGCAGTCAGCCTGAGAAAACCACGTGATGGGCCGATACCTATCTCCAACGTGCATATGTATGCCGATGAAGCTGCAGGTGCAATGCAGACAACCTTAACATGAGTGCCATAAGGTTTTGCAATTTGCGTGAGGACAAAAACCACCTTCGCGTACTTTTCTTGAATGAAAGCATGCTCTTGAGAACCGCCCAACTCAATGTTCAAGAAGGAGCCGAAACTGAAGGAATGATCAGCACGATGCGAAATCGAGAAGTGCTCGTACAAGTCCCCGCACAAGCCAACAAAATCACAACCGGGTAGAGGGCAAGAACAGGGGACATACTTGCAACGTTCTACATGATCAAGTTTTTCAGCATAGCTCAACTTTGAATGGCACCCATATACCTTGTTCGGGCAGTTGAGTGTGATTGATTCAACAATATTCTCCAGAACACGACACCGGATAGTTCCGATGACGCAGGAACAAGATGGGCATTTTTTCTTGATAGAGTCACAGCACGAGGCGCATGCCACATGCCCATTCTTACACTGCAAATGGAAACACTACTACTTTATAACTCCCTTCTGTTTGTGTATTTGACAACGAATTTATACACATATTTCAAACTAAGGTCTCTAATATAAGTATTATATGGAGTAATAAAAGATTATGAAATTGAAGTATACCTGGTACACTGGAGAGGATAGAGGATAGAAACAAATGGGGCAATCTAGAAGTTGTTCGTCCTCTAGAGTGAAGGAAAGGGGTGTTGAAGCAGCAGCAGCTGCCGATGCCGAGCTTGGATGATCTTTTGCAGCAGGGGGTGGTGTTGTCTGTGTTTGTGTTTCTTCTGCTGTTCGCGGTTTTTTGGTGATGGGCTCGTCGTTGTTCCCCTTTCCCGACATGTCTAGGAATATTCTAAAGGGAAATACTAAATGTGTAAAGGGGGTTTTGTTGTCTGCATAAAAGGGGGTTTTGAAATACTACAATGTGTATGTAAACTGTGAAAGGGGATATAGAGGGTGTTTGGATTGGCTTCTACCAAGTTGCTTTTGGCTTTTGCTTCTGCCAAAAGCACTTTTGGGGAAAAAGAAACGTTTGGTTTGGCTTTTTTAAAAAAGCAGAAGCACCTCGAAAAGCTGCAAAAGTGCTTCTGGGAGAAGCTCCGAAAAGTAGAAGCCAAAAGCACTTCGTTAATTGTGCAAAGACTTAAATACCTTCATTATTTAATATAAATTACACTATAAATATATCTTATTATCATATTAAGTAGCATGTCCTTTTTGGTAATTTATACATTTAAAAAGCACTTTTCACTTTTACACATCCAAACACACTTTTGAAAAAAAGCTGCTTTTCAAGCATTCCATCCAAACACAAAAGTTACCTGCTTCTGCCGCCGACTATTGCCGCCGCCGACTATTGCCGCCGCCGCCGTCGCCGCCTGGGAATTTGAAGAAGGCGCAAACCGAAAACGAAAACTATAATGGTGGAAATGACCTTCACCTCCGTAATTTTTCTAGGTCACGCTACGCTAATCCGTACATACTAGTACTTTTTAAGCACAATACTAGTTAATTTTTTATATTTATTTTTTGTGAATAGAATAGTACTACTCCCCTGTCCCATTTAACATGTCTTGTTTGATTTCTGCATACAATTAAATACATTTTTTAACTCTTAATATCTCAAAACATATACAACAAAAAATTATATAAAATATAATAGAAACTAGATGTAAACGCTCCAAGAAACCCCTTCCTTATCCAAGAAATCAGCCGTGACCTGCTAAGATGGGAGACACAGAGATGGAGGACCTTGCCGCGGCGCTGGGTTTATACATGTTCCAACTGAAGACCTCACCGCGGACCTTGCCGGTGATGATGATGATATTATAGAATCGGAGGTAAATGGCATACCTCGTTTCCAACTCTCTCCGGCGTTTAAAAGAACTTTGCTTCGTTTCTGGCAACATGCGGTTGTTCTTGAGGTGGTTGGGCGCAATGTCTCCTACCGCGTTCTCAAAGCACGCCTTGATAGTCTTTGGCCGGCGTCTGCCTCATTATCGCTCATTGACGTCGATAATTGGTACTACATAATCAACTTCAAAACGAAAGAAGATGCACTCCACGCACTTACCGGCGGCCCTTGGATGGTCTCCGGCCAATACCTCCATGTCCAGTTATGGGACGAGAAGTTCAACCCCCGGACAAATGAAATCAGGAATATGGTTGCATGGGTTCGCTTTCCGAGTATACCAATGCATCTATACAATCATCAATACTTACTGAGGGCTGGAAAGGCGGTAGGGCAAGTTCTCAGTATAGACTTTAACACTAATCGAAACGCCAGGGGTCGATATGCACGGTTGTCGGTCAAGATTGAGTTGGACAAACCCCTGCGGCCTCAAGTCATGTTGGAGGATGAAGTGATCAACGTGGAATATGAAAATTTGAAGCTGGTTTGCTTCAATTGCGGACGGTATGGCCATGGAACTACTTCTTGTTCGGCACCTAAACAGACAACTCCGGAGGATCCCCAAGCAATCCCTTGACAGGAGGGTGATCAAGATCAACAAGATCATAGTGGCTTCGGGCCTTGGATGCTTGTACAGCCAAAACGAAGGCCGCGTGGATCTGGAGGCATTGATCCTACCATTAGACACAACACCACGAACCGGTTTGACATATTGATGGATGATCAAGACATGCATGATGTGGCTTCCGATCGCCCTGCCAATCCATATATTCCTTCTTCCTCGAGCTACCAGACATCCCCTCAATTATCCAAAAACCCTTCATCATCTCGCCCTCCATTTCAAGCCAACAATCCTGTTCCAACCCTAGCTAACAGGCCTAAACCACCCCAAGCCAATAAATCTGCTCCACCCCAAGCGAGTAGACCTTATCCAGCCCAGACGACCAAGTCCACCACACCGGCTGTCAACATTCCATCTCCTGAAGCGAATTCTAGCAGCAGGCGTAATACCCCACCCCGGTCTGTTTCACCACCTTCCCATGGGGATGAGGATCCCTCCCTTTCTTGGAAGCAACAGCCATCAGGTGCTTGGACTAAGGCTGTTTCAACCTCACTGCCCTCTAGCCACCATGCAGCGGTTGAGGTTCTTGATCCATCTACGCACATTAGCAAGCGTTGCAAGAGTGTGGATGGTCCTACCCGAGGCCGACCCCCGGATCCGTCCAATACTCCCCAGGCAATGCAAGCTGAGATGACTCCCAGTTTACAAGTTGGTCGGCAGCAAGCTGCGAGCTTGCCATCCTAGCTGCTGTCACAGGCTAAGTGGTTTCTTCTCTTTTAATTATCTACCTTATCAATGTTTTTTAACCTTGCATGTTGGAACGTTCAAGGTGCAGGATCAGCTCCTTTTAGGCGAGAGTTCTGTGATCTCACAACTAGCAAACACATTGATCTTATAGCCATCTTTGAACCGCGCATCAATGGTTTCCAGGCTGATCACTTCATTAGCAGATGTGGATTCCCATATCTTATCGTGTAGAGGCTTCTGGATTCTCGGGAGGTATTTGGATCCTTTGGAAAGATAATATCTCCATTAAGGTTATTGAAGCTCATTCCCAATTTGTAGATTTGTGTGTCTCTAGCTCTGATGGTGATATTTTCATTACTATGGTTTATGCGGCCCCTAATAAATTTCATCGTTCTTGGTTATGGCATGAACTTGTGAGAATTAGTAGCAATAGACGGGATCCTTGGCTTATTGGTGGAGACCTCAATTGCATTGCATCTTTTGATGAGTCTAGAGGTGGTTCTTCTAATATTTCTTGTGATGAACTGGTTAATTGGATGGGAGCAGCCTCTGTCACTGAAATTAGAACTTTTGGTTGCAAATTCACTTGGGCTAGGGGTCTCTTGAGGTGCCGAATGGACAGACTTCTTGGAAATGATGCTTGGCATGACAGGTTCCTTAATTGTACTGTTGAAGTTCTTCCCAAAGTGCTTTCTGATCATTCTCCACTATATATCAGAATTAAGGATTGAGCTTCTCCTAGCTTTGAGGGTACATACAAATGTTTCAAGTATAAAGCTGCGTGGCAGAGTCTCCCGAGCTTTAGAAAGTTGGTAGCTTCCACTTGGAACAATCACTATCCTTTTCCTATTACTGTGAAAAAGTTCCAGCAGAATGCTTCTATTTGGAATGAGGAAATTTTTAGCTCCATAAACAGAAGGAAAGCTAGGATTCAGGGCCCGTCTTAAAGGGATTGAAAGAAACCCAGATTGGTTTGCTAATAGATTCTCCAGACGCTTGCATTCCCAACTCAGTACTGAACTTGGTCTTATTCTCGAGAAAGAGGAGTTAAATTGGATCCAAAGAAGTACTAGGGATTGGAATGTTGCAGGTGATCTCAATACAAGTTTTTATCATGCTTTTGTCAAAGCCAGGAAGAAGGATAAGATGGTGTCTATCCTCAAGGACTCTGAAGGTAATATCTATACTGAGGATAGAACAATTAAAGACATGGTCACTACATTCTTCAAACAACTTTATCAAAGTAGCATGCTTCCATCTCAGTCACCTCAAACTCCTACCGTTCATGTTGGCCACCTTCCTACATTATCTGAATCTGAGTTCTCTTCATTGGAATCAATCCCTTCTAAAAGTGAGGTGTTTGCTGCAATAAAAGATATGGCTCCCTTAAAGGCCCCTGGACCGGAAGGGATTCACGCCATGTTCTACCAACACAACTGGCCCATAATTGGAGATTCGGTATTCGAGTTCATCAAAGATTGTTTCTGTGGAAAATGTGATCTATCAGCTATTAACCAAACAACTTTGGTGCTCATTCCCAAAGTGGCTAATCCCTCTTCAGTTACTCAATTCCGTCCTATTAGCCTCTGTAATGTAATTTATAAAATTATCACTAAAGTTCTTGTCAATAGGCTGACTCACATCCGTCCCATTCAAGCTTGAATGGAATTTCATCCATGATACTCTTTCTTCTTTTGGTTTTCCTTCAGTTTGCATTTCTCTCATTATGCATTGTATTAATACTTCTTCAATGCAGATTCTTTGGAATAGTAGACTAACCAATGTTTTCAAACCTTCTCGAGGCGTTCGTCAAGGGGACCCTATATCCCCTTATATCTTTATTTTGTGTATGGAGAGACTTGGTGCCATGATCAATAAAGCAGTCCATGACAACCATTGGCATCCTCCAACCTGGGATAGAGGGCAACTCAAAATCCCTTATCTCTTTTTTGCAGACGATATACTCCTATGTGCTAAAGCCTCTGCTGATCAAGCTTTATACATCAAGGCGATCCTTAACTAGTTTAGTTCGGTGTCTGGCCTGGTTGTCAGTCTCTCCAAATCTCACACCATGTTTGGCAAAGCTGTATCCCGCGAGGACAGGAGGAGCATCTCTAATATTCTGGGATTCTCCAATGTTCAAAGCCTTGGTATTTATCTTGGTATTCCTATATCTGTGCATAAACTTACTAACTCTGATTTCAGGTTTCTCCTCGACAAAGTTAGTGCCAAATTAAATGGCTGGTCACACCGATTGCTTATTCTAGCTGGAAGGATAACTTTAATCAGATCCGTTCTTCATCCTAGCAGTATGTACATCATGCAAGTTATCCGTCTTCCAATGACAACAATTAAGGCTCTTGAAAAACTTTGCCGGGACTTCCTCTGGGGTTCTTACAACAATAATTGGAAAGTTCACCTCATTGCTTGGGACAAAGTTACCTCTAAGCTTGACCATGGTGGCCTTGGCATCCGGAACTTAAAGGATTACAATGAAGCGCTTCTCATGAAGAGTTGGTGGGGGTCTTGTTACTAGAAATACGCCCTGGACTAAACTCATGAAAACCCGCTATGGATGGCATGCCAATAAGTTTACTCACCAAAATCAGTCTCTATCCCAATTTGCCAAAGATCTCACATCCATCCACCCGACTTTCCATTCTTTGCTTGAATGGAATATTGGAAATGGTAAGTCTACCCTTTTTTTGGGTTGATAATTGGACTCACCAAGGTTTTACTATGCAGGATATGGCTGCTCATCCTCTCACTCAGGACGATCTTAATCGATCTGTTGCCTCCTACTCGCTGGGCTCTACTTGGAACATGCAGGAGCTTCGACCAATGTTGACAGATGCTGGACTTCAACTTATCATGCAATCTCCCACTCCCCAGAAGCCCACTGTTGATGATCGCCCTTTTTGGAGGCCGGCCTCCAATGGAATTTTCTCAGTTCGTCGCACCGTGGATCAGCTTGCTGCTCGTTTCCCCAACATAACTATTACAAATTGGAAGCTATTGTAGCGTTGGTCAGCCCCTCAGAGAGTGCGCACTTTTCTTTGGCTTGCCATGCACAATAAGCTTCTTACCGGCCTGGAGAGACACAAACGTCACATTTCTACTGATGCCCTTTGCTGGAAATGTGGAGATATTGAAAGCGGTATTAATGCATTACGTGATTGCCCCGATTCAGCTAGCACATGGTCTCAGTTGGGTCTAGTGACTACCAACACTTTCTGGTCCCTTAATCTGCAAGAATGGATTGATTCCATGAAGAGCACTGAGGTCGTTGAGTACAATTCGGCTCTCTTTGGCATTGGAGTTTGGCAAATCTGGAAGTCCCGTTGCATGGAGTTTTATGGTCATGAACGTGTTTCTTGGCCTACCATCCATTCCACAATTCGAAAATCTCTGAATGCATACTTGGCGGCCAGAAAGGAGCTTCAACTTTCTGGTCTCAAAACATGGCACTGTGGACGGGCTCGATGGGAAAGGCCTCCGGCCAATTGGATTAAAGCCAACTGTGATGCTAGTATCAAGCGTGGTCATAGTTTTTCGGGAGGACTTCTTCGAGATCACGATGGTACTGGCTTGGTGGAATCCGCACTAAAGATTCTTTGCATAATATCTTGCATGCAGAACTCAAAGCTCTTCTTATTGCTTTGCAACTTGCTTGGTCCTTGGGGTATCGTCATATCGAGGTTGAAACTAATTGCTTAGAAGCAGTTTATCTCATCACTGGCCATTCGGATGCCTTGGGTCCTGCCTATTCTTGGGTTTATCACATCAGAACTATGGTTTCCTGGAATTGGAACATTAGGGTTTCACATATCCCTCGCCTTTGCAACATTGCTTCCGACCGTTTTATCAAGGGTCGTCCTTGGACGGGTGCTATCCAACATTTTACTCGTCCTCCAGATTTTGTTTTAGATGCTATCTCTGTTGACCGAATTGGTCTGTATCAAACTCTACAAGTTTTGCAATAAACCGGCTTCGGCCCCCCTCTTCTCCCGAAAAATTATGTAAAATATATATTCTAAAACTATATGATTATACGATTCTAACAAGACCCAACTCGACTATTTTTTTTCAAATATATACTTTTAATAAATTTGAGTCAAAGTTAACAATGAACAGTGCCAAAAAGTAAAACAAGACATGTTAGCCGGGACGAAGGGAGTAGTTAATTTATATGCTACCTTCATTTCATAAGCGACCATAATTCTTTTAGGTTTATACAAGTACTAAAATACTTATTACTTTAATCTAATATTTTATCCCACATTTTATTCTTTTTTTTTTTTTTTTGGTTTGCTTTTCATTCATTTTACTTAATCAAATATGAAACCAACTTTATAATTATTTAAAACATCACCAAAGAAAACCGAAAAATATCAATTAATTTGAAAGTATTATATATTTTCTTTTACATAATATAAGACTCAATGTATTTTGTATAAAATGTTAGTGGGAGTCGAACACTTAATGAAAATAATTTATAATTTTCATTTATTGGTCAAGTCCTCATTCGCAGCAAAAATAATTTATAGTTAATTTCTTTATCAGATTATTTTTTTATGTTATTAATTTAATCTTACAAAAATAATATCAAAACACTTTTAAATTTGCTATAATTTAACCATTTTTTTGAGTTCTTTTTTGCCGTAATAATTTAATATATTCAAATTTAATTTAATCTTGCTTTTGTGTGTGTTCATAATTAATTTGGCCCCTAAATTGTGTACCTATTGCCAATTTGAAGCATACATAATTAATTTATTCACTACATTAGTACCCGGGTCGCGACGCAAGATTGAATAGAATGTTTCTGTTGAAAACACTAGAATGTTTCTGGTGATTGAAACATAGAATGTTTCAATCACCACAAATAAGTGTTCCTTAGCCTTTAGCTTCAACACTTGAAACAAGAACTAATCCATTGAGTCCCAGATTCCCTACACACATCAACGAAACCTTTAAACACCTTCGAACAATTATTTCTTTAACTAATGTTGAATCGAAGATAGAACAAATGTTCCAAATTCAGATTGAATTGATGAAATATATGATGTCCTTTATATAGAGTAATTATGTCAAAAGAAAAAGAAAAACATAAAGGAGTTGCAAACAAAGCAATGAATGACGAAATTAAAATAGTTTTCATTCCAATCTTGAGAGGAAACAAATTTTTTTTTGGTAAACAGTGACACTCATGTGTCGGCAAAGGTGTGTGTGAGCCCAAACCACACAAATTACAAAGAGGGATAAAGGGGAGGGATAGGGGGCCGGGTTGGGATCGAACCCCCAACCTATGGTTGGGAGAAAGGGGACTTGACCGCTAGGGTAAGTCCCCAACCCCAACTACAGGAAACAAATTGACACCAAATGTAAAGGAAAAAACAAAACCTAGAATTAATAGCAGCTTTTTGCTATGTGCAATGCAATTAAGAACCGTCACATAAATAATAATATATCAACGCCAACCAAATAACCACATTTGATCTACATTTTCTCAACATGGTCGGTCGCACGGCCAATCAAATATTTATCCTGTTTCTGCAAACACAAATAATGTAGTACAGCACAAGGTATCGTCTCCACAGGGACTGTGATATGTAATTCTAGTGTATTATAAAACTAAAAATAAAGTTTGGGAGGGTTTGATTTGAATGATCTATAAATCTAATGAAATAATAAAACAAGTAATCAAAGCAAATAATAAAGCTGGAGACAAAGGACGGGATTAACTATGAATTAAAAAGCCTAGTCCTAGGAATGATTTGGGATTGGTACTTGAATTAGATCATCGATTTAATAAAGATTGAGTTCACACACCATTGATAAATTAGTTATAGTTATCAGGTCTGCTTAGGCAACCAATTTTTCCTTACCGATTAGATAACTAAGGTACGACCGTTAGTTATCCCTAATTGGGTACAATAATCCTAGGTACGACCGTAGGATTTAATTGCCCAATTGCATTATAAACAAGAAAAACCCCAATTCGAGTAATCTACACATACGATGTGTAGAGTAATGTCGATTATGCAATTCCTTGGGAAGGAACTAATCAACCCAATTGTCACATATTCAAATAGAAATACAATTACGGTTATCCTATTCAAATTGACTACTAATCATCAAGCCAAATAAAATATCGGTACCAAAATATTCATCCAACTCAACAATTGTAACAATGAACATAGAAATTGCATAAATACCAAAGATGTAAAAATCCACAAAAGTGTTTAACAATCTCCCAAAATCCAAGTACCAAATCCAATCAAAACCTAGAACTAGAAAGGTGAATCTACTCCATAGTCATTTGGAAGAAGAAAATAAAAAACATTACAACCATAGACTTAGAGATCATTGAATCAATTCTTCTCCTTCTTGCTTGGTTGCTGTCTCGCCTCTTGCCTGCTCTCCCCAAAATCAATTCTGTCGTCCCATTCGTGTGTCTTTTTTCAATCCTGCGTATGTAAAAGTGCCCTTCCAATTTGCCTGTTTCTTACCTTAATTAATTGCTCCACTAATTTCTTTGATTGCCTTTCCTAATTTGCCATGAATTTCCTTAATTCTTTAATTCCACTCCAGCCGTTTCTTGTTCAAGAAGGATTTGTTTTCTTCACAGCAAATGGGTCCAAATCCACTAGGGATTAATTTCCAACTAACCACAAAAGAATTGTTCATAACCATGATTAAAGTGCTCCTTCCTTGCTGCCATTTTTCTTCCAAAAAGGTCACTTTTCACTTGTTCTTCTCTAATCAACTTCAAGCCTACAAAATAACCAAAACATGCACAAATAAGCCATATCCTCAAATAATCAACTCCAAACCACTTAAAATATTAACAAAATGTATGAACATATTCACTCTTATCAGAACATTTATCCCCAATCCAGAAATCTGAATTAGAAGATGAATTTAAGAAAAAAATCAAGAAACCGTCGATTTCGATGCAAGCAACAGAAAGAAATTGAATTCAAAGTTCTCACCTTGCAAGAGGCTCAATGATAGGAGAGGTAGGCAGCAACAATGGAAGCTCGGTACCAAGCGAGCCTTTCAAGGATGGACGGTGGCACGGTTGTAATACCCGAGAATTTTCCATCATAAAATAAAACAATAATTAAATAAATAGATAATAGATAAAATAAATACCATAAATAAATAAATAAATCCAGCAAATAAAAGAAGTAAATAAAGATAAGTAAATGAGAAATGAGATTTTTACTTAAAAAAGAATTAAAGGAATTTAATTAAATAAAAGGATGGATTAAAGGTAAATAAATGGTACACCAAAACCCGACACTAATGAACTCGAGTATTCGAGTCCAAAACATCCAATTAGACTGAGAATAAATTTAGAGAGAAAGTAGAAACCCGAAGATACCCCGGGAATCGGAATTCGGGAGCATAGAGGGATAGAAACCCGAAAGAGAGGCGGAAAAGCACGACGGATCGCACGACCCGCCCGGACCGAAGTCCAGGCGAAGTCGGCGCGGTGGCCGCGCGGTGGAGGGCGATTAGCGCGCCACGACCGCGCCACTTGACAGATTTGGTTGTTGCGTGAATCTCTCGCCCGAACGCGGATTTTTCGACTTTCGGTTGAACATCTCTCGACCCAAGACCTTTAGGTCAGATGTGGACGCCCTAGGGATTGAGAATTCTATAAATAAGCCCTTTGGGAGCCCCAAACAAGTTTACAAAACCCTACAACCTACTATACGTTCGAAACCCTAAATTCGGAGTCGACGGAAAGCACCAAACGGAGGCAGCAGCTTTGGACGAAAATCCAAGGATCTCCAAACGTTGTGGTAAGCTCTAGTCCGACAAATCCTTTCACGTTTCAATCCGAAAACGGATTCTAACTTCGGTTCTTTTCTTTCTACACCCCGTATTGAATCTAGATCGTAGAACCCGACGAACGGAGAGGAGAAACGGTGATCTGGAAGCCACGCCTCCGAACTAGACATCCCCGACGTTCATAGACACTGTAAGTTAACTCTTACATGGTTTTGGGATGAATTAAAACATTCAAAACTAAAAGATTAACAAGAAACCGAAAATCTGTCAATTCTTACTTTCTACCGGCGCAACAGATTTGTTGAATTTTTCCGAACCTTAAAACGAACTCAAATGGAAAAACTTAAACCACGAAAAACGTTCCTAAGACTTAGATCTAGCTACTGTAAATTTTTGAGAATTTTTGGAATTGATTTGATATGCGAAAACCCATTGAAACCGAGCTGGTTAAATCTAGATCTTGAAATCTTGGACAGAACTTAGGAATGATCTTGATCACGTTTTTGACATAGGATCTAGGCTGTTTTAGATCTTTGGCCAAACATGAAAGTTTTAGATAAATGTCGTAAGATGATCTCTGTCAAATTTCATTAAATTTGGAGTTGAATTGCTATGGTAGAATTCGAAATCTTTAAACTGTGGTGCATTGAACTCGGACAGATTTGTTCTTATGCGAAAATTGGCGATTTTGACCTACTTAGGTATCTCGGATTGAAAAAGTTAAAACACGAAAGTTGTAGATCTTGATGTTTCCGAGTCAGATATGAAATTTTGGAATTTTTGGAATGAAATCTGATTTTAGACGAATTTTGGAGTAAACTGTGATTTACCGAAACGAAATCTTGAAATCTTGTTGAAACATGGAATTAACCTTTAGGGTTGAAACGAGTTGAGATGTTATTTCTTAATAAATACAATTGAAGTCAGATTTTAAAAATTAAATCCCCTTACAAACTTGATAAATTAAAATTAGGGGTGAGTGCTCTGCAGGGTGCCCCCTAACGATTCACTTCGTGCCGTAATGGACGATGGTGACCCCGCGCGCTAAACTTGAGATATGGATTGCCTAAACGGCGAAACTTAGAGCCTACACTCTCGTGAATATCCGTATGGGTTTCCCGAGGCTCCGGAGTGGTACTGGGTATGGCTGATACGGTTGCGGCCGCCGGGCTACCGGCTAAACTTGTTGACATCGCGATTTTATCGTGAAACTTTGAAATACCAAATCGGGGATGTAATGGGGATTCTAAACTAAATTAAATTAGATTAAATTATGTTGTTGTCCAATTAAATTATTTAAATGCTTTATTTAAATTATGGCTTTTATGATTAAACCATGTGATATGTGTCATTAAATAGAGCCCTGAGAGAAATTATGCTATTGGATATGGATTAGATGAAATTAAATATTATGTTATTATCATGCTTTGTTAAATTATTTAATTTATGGCTTTAAAACCCTACGATCATGCATGTGTTAGCTTACTCAGCAATTTTGCTGACCAAAACCATTTTTATTCCTTTCCTTACAGAATATGTGGAATGAGCATGTGTGAGCACGATTCATGCATGTGATTTTGGGGAACACTTATTTTGCTTTTAAATTTCGTACTTAGACTATATTATGAACGGGCCTGTTTAACCCGTGGTTTGGCCATGTCGGCCCCTTTTATATTTTCCGCTGCGATATTGTACTAAACTAAATATTTCCGCTGCGCTATGCTATTATTATTTTCGAATTATATTGTATGGGCTATTTTGAATGCTTTAAATGTTTTAAATACTGCAATACCTAGCCTTGCATCTCTTTAGTAAGCTCGGAGAAACCGTGTCTTACTAGGGAGATGTGGCGGTGACATCCCGACCTGGGTGACCAAAAACCGGGGTGTTACAACGGTCTTTGGCACTCGTCGTGCATCGGCGGCGGAACAATTGAGAACCCCAGGCGGAGGGGATTTGCAACATATGAGGAAATGCAAGAATTGTGACGAGAGATATGGGGACAGTAAGGGGGACGAGGCTGAAAAAGGAAGGCCTGATAGGGGGTTAGAAAGGTAAATCAAGTATTGACACAGCCGTAATGCAAGGATGAAGATGAGCAAAATGTTAAACGTTAAACTCATTCAGTCCAAAGAAGCGGCAAAGTGATTACCGACAGGAAGCCGCAATCAAAAGAAGCAGTAATGTTTGAATAACAATCCGTCAAATATTGCGAATTGCGTTTGTAAAAAATGTTGTATTTTATATTGTCACGTTTGTATTCTTCCGGCTATAAATAGTCGTGTAATGTTAATGAAAAAAATAAGACGAGTTTTAGAGAAGCATAATTCCTAAACTCAATAGTTCTCCCCAATTCAGAATAACAGAATTGGTATCAGAGAATGGAGAACGAGATTTAGATACGCAACCTCTAAATTCTCAAAAAGAGTTGTTCTCCCGATTTAAAAAATTCCAACATTTGGTATCAGAGCCTGAGTGATTCAAACCTCAGAGCAAAGAAGAAAAGCTGGGTAGAAGCCCAGAGCCTGAGTGATCCAAACTCAGAGCGAAGAAGAAAAGCTGGGTTGAAGCCCAGAGCCTGAGTCGATCCAAACTCAGAGCATTAAAAAAAATTGAGTATAAACACTTAATTAAAAGACATTTCTTACAGGGTTTTGCAAGAGCAGACCACTGTTGCCAGGAATAAACCTGTGCCAGCCGCTGCCAACATCAGCTGCAGCCGCGAAAGATCCATCGCCGTCGCCACACCTACGACGAGCTTAAACAACCGCCGAGCGTCGAGCGTCGCCCGTTGCCAAACACCAGTTGCAGCCGCGACAGCACCAGATCGTCGCCACAACTCCGACAAGCCAGAGCACCGCCGTGAGCACCACCCGCCATCGCCGGCTCTTCGTGAGCGGCTGTCACAAGCACAGTTTCTCGAACCTCCTCTAGCCACCGCTGTCCAGCAGCGTCCCGCACCACCACAGCGCCGCCAGCCCAAGCCCCGCTATCCCTGCTACTCCAACCGCCGAGCACTACTGATCTGCTGCTGATGTCCTAAGCGAAGGTTGTCGCCCTGCTCATACCGTTGCTGCTCCTCCGCCCTCCACCCCTTCAGTGGAACTAAAGACTTGAATCAATTGTGCTCGGTTGTCTCTCTTGCTGGGCCATCTTTCAATGTTGAAGAAGACACACATATAAGGTAATTGAAACTAAAGAAAGTATATTGAAGCTTGTTAATTGATTACCTCATTCAAAGGAGTACAGTTGGGCGTTGGAATTAATCCCCACCAACTCACGGAGCACCAATTTATTACAACGGAACAGAGATTAATTCAAATTGGATATTTAAAAGTGAATTGCTGAAGACTAAGTCAAAGGAAGGTCAGGGGACACATTGAAGTGGAGTTAAGAATTAAAATTTTAGTGTGGTGTTTAAAAAAGAATAGTGGGTGATTTAAAAAAGAGAGAGAGAGAGAGAGAGAGAGAGAGAGAGAGAGAGAGAGAGAGAGAGAGAGAGAGAGAGAGAGAGAGAGAGAGAGAGAGAGAGAGAGAGAGAGTATTTTTAAAAAATAGTGAGTGTGGTGTTGGGAAAGAATTTATCAAATTGCAGATTTTGGAACACATGAAAGAAGCTGCAGTGAGAATGAAGATCCAACAGCTATTCAGAAAATTGGTGGAAAAATAATTATTGCTGTGCAAAGAAGAAATTTTGGAGCAGAAAAATTTGTTGAAGAAAGCGCTCTATGGATTGAAGCAATCACCAAGAGCTTGGGATTCAAGATTTTAAATGAATGAGTTTAAGGAGGGAAAATGTTAAACGTTAAACTCATTCAGTCCAAAGAAGCGGCAAAGTGATTACCGCCAGGAAGCCGCAATCAAAAGAAGTAGTAATGTTTGAATAACAATCCGTCAAATATTGCGAATTGCGTTTGTCAAAAATGTTGTATTTTATATTGTCACGTTTGTATTCTTCCGACTATAAATAGTCGTGTAATGTTAATGAAAAAAATGAGACGAGTTTTAGAGAAGCATAATTCCTAAACTCAATAGTTCTCCTCAATTCAGAATAACAGAATTAGTATCAGAGAATGGAGAACGAGATTTAGATACACAACCTCTAAATCCTCAAAAAGTGTTGTTCTCCCAAATTTAAAAAAATTCCAACACAAAACACCCAATATACACAAGGATAAACACTGTACAGTAGTATTGAACACACAATTGGCAAGAACTACGAAAATAGGCCATCAAATGCCTGAAACAATATAACCCAAACAAGATTAAGTTACCTTTTGCAGCGTCGTGCGAACTAATGCCACTTCTACTCTTCAACCACAAATGTATACCGAAGCCGCAACCACCAATTCAGTGTTAGGTAGGTCCACACATCCTTTGTGCATTTTCTTATAACTTTGGCAGAGGAGAAATAACCATTCTGCAAATTCCTGCAATTAGGATTGTACAAATAAATCGAACACATAATTGTTTCTTAAGAACAAAAGAGAACATTTATGCAATGCTAGTAAATAAAGTCTCAAAACATGTCTGGCCTTGCTCCAAGTGCAAAATCCATATATGGATCAACCTGTGAGGTCACTCGAGCTTGCTAATACAATTCCCATGAACATTTCGAATTATTATATATCGTACTTCAATCACCATTCGGAATGTGGTTCGCAACCCTTCCACCAGCCGATCAAAATGCGAATCCTGGGCTAAGTCTCTTTATAACTACGAGGTCCGTTGGGTTCCCTTTTTTCCTGGTAGGGGTACTCCACTCTTTGTGTCTTGGTGGGATGGCGTTGCCCAGACCTACTTCAACATTGACTTGAATGTTCGCCTCGAGGCTTGCGGTCTTCTCCAGGCTTATCCATCGCCTTCATCTTTGTCACGGGCTGGATCAATCGAGAAGCAGGCACCATCGCAACCGTCCAACCAAGTATTGATTCTCCTCCTTATTTCAACTTCATATATGAGCACGTTGATTAATTATAATGTGTTCTTGTATTGAAAGGGACAAAAAAGGGTAGGCTGGTTATAACCCTTCCTGGCTCTAGCTCTTCATAGCTCTTCATCTGCCCCCGTCTCATATATTTCTAGCCGTAAGAGATCTGCTATCCACCATTATCGTCTGGTGGTTCGGCCGAAGAGCGCACCGCGCCTCCTCCTGCTAAGGCCCACAAATGGCTAGATTCTTCGCCACTTGCTGCCACAACTGGGGCTTCTCCTTCCAAAGAGGTACCTATCTCTTCTGTGGTTACGGGATGTTTGTACCATAGTTATATGGAACGTAGTACGATTCCAACGGGGAACGGGAACAGAAACGCGGAACGCTAGTCTTAGTGAATCGGGAACGATTTATAATATCAAATTTTTTCTAAATATTAAAATATTTTTAAGTAATAAGGAATTATAATTAAAATTTTTGGCAAAAGACAAGGAAATGCTATATTTATTACTTTCATAAGTTTTTCACCATATTGCAAGGAGCCCAAAGTATATACTATTAGAAGCCCAAAACCCAAAAATTTTATATTGAGCTGGTCAATTTGAAACCAAAATATAAAACAAGCCTACATAAACTCTAGTCCAAAATCTTATTTCTTTCTCTCTCTTTCTCTACATGTCTTCTTCTACCACCGCCACTTCCTCTTTGAACAGGCATGTTTCTTGAAATCTTAATAATGGAAAGTGCAACCAACTATGGTACCATGAACTATGTGCGAAACTTGAAAGAAAAAATATCCCTCCTCAGCCTCAATTGTCGGAATGTGGATCGGTGTTCTGGTACGATTTCGTTTCGTGTTCTGAACGAATCGCTCCGGTACGGAGAACGGCCAGCCGTTCCCCGATCCCGGTAACTATGGTTTGTACCCCAAACCTTAACTTTTACGACAACGTTTATCCTCTTTTCTTAGATTTCTCATAGCCCGTCATCTTCCATCCTTCTTGGGACCACTCAAGGAATTTGTGCGGTCCCTTCTTCCCAGATTGATCTAATGGACAACTCTGCTGATAGCTTGGTTCGCGACCCGAATACATCAAATGCAATCGAACCAAGCATGATCCTATGATGCGTCTTTCATCTTTATCCGATCTACAGATCTTTCCGTCACGCAGGATGACCATCTTGCAGACCCACCCATTTCTTTAGTTAGTCGGGAAGGCCTTTGCGATGTATCCTTGACTCAGCGGACCCGAGGGTTTCAACTAACCCCGTCGCCTAGTAAAGTCATTGGTTGATACATCAGTACCTACGTCTCCTGTTCCGAACATGGAGGCTCTAGATGATTTCTTCACTCCACCTCCTCCTGTTCCGGCTGCAGACTTTCCCAATGACTTGGGTGCATGTTTGGACGATCTCTATGCTTTGATCATCAGGTATGTCGAGGTTGAGTTAGTTGGTCTGAAATCGGTTTTCCTTCTCTTGGCTCATATTGACTGATGCCTCTCGGATGAGCTTCCCTCTCTGAAACCTGAAGATCATGTTCAGTCCATGATCCAGTCTGTCCTTTATCTAGACCAAGACCTTCATGCTGTGTTAGCCTCTAGAGATCACCTTGCCTCTGAGCATCATAATATTTCCTCTTGTCAACAAGCCTTTGACGATTATTCGGCTAAGTGTAAGGAAGGGATGGACGAAATTTCTAGTGTCGAGAGACTGTTCAGCATAAACATGTAGACGATCTTAAGCTCGTCCAAGCTGACATTGCTCGTCGTCAATAGCGAGAAAAAGACCTCCTAAGTGTTGGTAATATAAACTTAACTTTATTTTGTATTAAATAATGTGTTGGAATTTGCCTTGTGTAATAATGCTTTGAATAGTCTTTAAACCATGTTTGATGTTTGACTATTCGGTTGAGTTTCTTTATATTTGTCTTTAAATTGTAATGGAGTGTTAGAATGAATATTGAGCAGAAAAGTTATCCTCCTCATTTGATCGGACACAATATTTTCACTCTTTTCACTCCAACAAAGTGGTATCAGAGCCACCACAAGATGTCCAACACACTACCACTCCAATATCCAAAACTCACCCCAGAGAATTATGGACACTGGTCTATAAGAATGAAAGCCTTGTTGGGATCGCAAGAAGTTTGGGATATTGTTGACAAAGGGTTCGACTCGCCGGAAACCACCGAAGGCATGACGGCAGCGCAAAGAGATGCGCTGAACAAATTAAAGAAACGAGATCAGCTTGCTCTCTCCCTTATTCACATGTGTCTAGAGGACAATATGTTTGAAAAGGTTTCTTCAGCAACCACGGCAAGGGAAGCTTGGGAGATTCTTCAAAATTCTTGCCAAGGAAAAGATAAAGTTGTCAAGGTCCGACTACAAACTTTGAGAGGTGAATTTGAATCTTTAAAAATGAAAGATTAAGAAAACATTGGAGACTATGTCAACAGAGTTCTTTCTGTTGTGAATCAATTGAAGAGGTAGGGCGAAACCATTGATGATGGTCGGGTAAATGATAAAATTCTCAGATCTTTGGACTCAAAGTTTGATTATGTTGTGGCTGCGATCGAGGAATCAAAGGATCTTAAAGACATGCCTGTTGATCAACTTTTAGGGTCATTACAGGCCCATGAAGAAATAATTAAAAGAAGAGAAGAACCCCTTGTTCAGGTGCTGCAATCCAAGCTAACCCTTCAAAATGAGAATGAAGAAAACTTCGGAAAGAATAGAGGCAGAGGATGAGGACAGAGTCGTGGTCGTGGCTGATTTTCTGAACGAGGAAGAATGCAAACAAATCGTGGTGGTAGAGGAGAGACATATTCTCGGGAACAAAATTTTCGCGGACGAGGAAGAAGAGGTCGTTCCCAAGGAGGCCGGGGATGGAAAAACAA
The DNA here is from genome assembly GCA_030278955.1 of Hygrophila difformis. Taxonomy (NCBI): domain Eukaryota; kingdom Viridiplantae; phylum Streptophyta; class Magnoliopsida; order Lamiales; family Acanthaceae; genus Hygrophila; species Hygrophila difformis. The sequence continues at coordinate 50,869,061 of JAOANR010000006.1, read as the reverse complement.
CATCCAGTGTTATAATTGCCACAAGTTTGGACATTTTGCGGCAGACTGTAGACTTATGTCTAATAGAGATGAAAATGCAAATCAGATGGAGGCGATTGAGGAGGAGGAGGAATCAATGCTGCTACTGTCTTGCAATGGTGAATCCGAAAAGAATCAAGAGACATGGTATCTTGACTGGGGAGCCAGTAATCACTTGTCTGGTAACAAATCTTTGTTTTCTAATCTTAATAAATCGGTGAAAGGGAAAATCTCTTTGGTAATTTGTCAAAGGTGCCCATAATGGGGAAAGATGATATCCTGACTAGATTGAAGAATCAAGAACATGAATTTATCTCTCATGTTTATTACGTGCCAGACTTGAAGACACACATTTTAAGCATGGGGCAATTACTGGAAAAGGGATATGAATTTCATATGAAAGGAAATGGCTTGGTAATGAGAAATGAAAATGGAAAGCTGGTAGCCAAGGTGCAGATATCGAATAATAGAATGTTCAAACTTACCATTCATGCCGAGTGTGGTAAGTGCTTGAACATGTCTATTGATGATCCATCGTGGCTTTGGCATCAAAGATTTGGCCACCTGAATTTTGATGGATTGAAGATAATGTCAATGAAGGAAATGGCACATGGTTTGCCCTTGATAAACCATCCGAATCAATTATGTGAAGGTTGTATTTTCAGAAAGCAATTTCGAAGGAGTTTTATTAAGAATCTGGAAGTCGAGCTACTTGGCCATTGCAATTGGTGTATGCAGACATCTGCGGACGGATCACTCCAGCATCTTTCGGTAACAAAAAGTATTTTTTGTTATTTATTGATGATTATAGTCGAAAGACTTGGGTGTATTTTCTAAAGGAAAAGTCGGAAGCATTTGATGTTTTCAAAAATTTCAAAACCTTGGTTGAAAATAGCAGTGGCCTAAAAATCAAGGCGTTGAGAACAGATCGAGGAGGAGAATTCACATCAAAGGCCTTCAACAAATACTGTGAGGAGCAGGGCATTGACAGAAGATTGACAGTACCATATTCACCGCAACAAAACGGGGTTGTGGAGAGGAAGAATCGGACAATATTGAACATGGTCCGGAGCATGCTGAAATCAAAACAAATGCCAAAGGAATTTTGGGCAGAATGTGTGGCGTGTGTGGTATATTTATGCAACAGGAGTCTAACGAAAAGCTTGCAAAATATTACCCCACAGGAGGCATGGAGTGGAAAGAAGCCAAATGTTTCGCATCTTCGAGTGTTCGGCAGCCTTGCTTATGTCCATGTAGCAGATGAATTAAGAAAGAAATTGGACGACAAGAGCAGAAAACTTGTATTCATTGGCTATGATCCAAAGTCAAAAGGATACAAGTTATATGACCCAGAGAAGAAGAAATTGATTGGAAGCAGGGATGTGCAATTCGATGAATCGGGCACATGGGATTGGGGCATTCATGAAGAAACTATACTTTTCTACCACTGTCAGTTGATGATGAGAATATTGCCACTGAAGTTGGAACTCCAGAAACACCACCACACCAATCTCCATCTCAAGACTTTGTTAAACAAAATTCTTCAAGCTCATCTGGTGGAGCTCTTCGTGTTAGACGATTGGCAGATCTCTATGAGGAAACGGAGGAGGTACAAGCTCATTTTTGCTTGCATATTGATTCTGAGATAATTACATTTGATGAAGCTGTCCAGGATGATAAGTGGAGACAGGCAATGGATGAAGAGATGAAGGCTATTCTTAAAAATGATACCTGGGAAATGGTATCACTTCCTGAGGGGAAACAACCGGTGGGACTGAAGTGGATATTCAAGATAAAAAAGAATGCCAAAGGAGAGGTAGAAAAATATAAAGCAAGACTTGTCGCTCGTGGTTTTACTCAAAAAGCTGGAATCGATTACGAGGAAGTTTTTGCTCCAGTCGCCCGATTGGAGACCATTCGGTTGGTGATATCTTTAGCAGCACAACACAACTGGAGGATTTTCCAAATGGATGTGAAATCGGCTTTTTTGAATGGATATTTGGAGGAAGAAGTATACGTAGAGCAGCCGATGGGATATATCATTGAAGGTAAAGAGGACAAGGTGTTACGTCTGAAAAGGGCACTATACGGACTTAAGCAAGCACCAAGAAACTGGTATAATCGGATTGATGCATATTTTTTGGAAAATGACTTTGAGAGATGCCCACATGAGCATGCTGTTTATGTGAAGAAAGGCAAGAATGGTGGAATCTTGTTAGTATGCCTATATGTGGATGATTTGATTTTTACAGGAAATGATCCCAGCATGTTCGATGATTTTAAAAGAAGAATGACGGAGGAATTTGAGATGACAGACTTAGGCCTCATGTCCTATTATTTAGGTATTGAGGTAAAGCAAAGTGATGAAGGTACTTTTATTTCTCAAAGGCGTACGCTGAAAAGGTCTTAAAAGATTTTGGTATGATGAATTCCAATTTTGTAAACACACCAGTGGAGTGTGGATTGAAGTTGTCAAAATATGATGAAGCTGAGAAAGTTGATCCTGGAGAGTTTAGAAGCTTGGTTGGTTGTCTGAGATATTTGACTTGCACAAGACCAGATATCTTGTATGGAGTTGGCATTGTGAGTCGCTTTATGGAATCGCCAAGCTCCATCCATATGAAGGCAGCAAAAAGAATATTGAGATACATCAAAGGTACCATTGATTATGGTTTGCTTTATTCTGTTGCTGAAAATTTTGAGCTACTCGGATACAGTGATAGCGACTGGGGAGGAAATGGGACGGTTGAATGTTATCAACCAAGCAGACGTGACTGTGCAAGGTGATGCGATGGAAGGTACATTTCATGTTTTGAGTACACCCTTAAAGTTCTGTTTGACTCTGGAGCTAGTTCTTCAATCATATCATCAAGGATTTTACCTAAACTAGATCTACCTAAGTGCGAGATGATTAGCTTAGGAATTCAACTACCTTCAGGAGAAGTAGTATCGTGCTCTAAACGTTATAACAGAATTCCGATAGTAATCAAGAACGTAGAATTCTTTGCTAATTTGGTAGATTTTGACTTAAGGGACTTTGACGTTGTACTGGGTATGGATTGGTTGACCCAGTATAAAGCATAAAATCACCCTGTCCAAAAGTAGGGGAAAGAGAGTTATCTTTTACTCTCAACCCCCTAAGAAGAACAACAAGGTTGTTAACGCTCTCAAGTTATATAGCCTAATTCGTAAGGGATACGCGTTGTATGCATGCTACATTCACAACCTTGAAGCGGAAGAGAATGAGGTGGACAACATCCCAGTAGCAAGAGAATATCCCGACGTATTTCCCGAAGACCTTCCTGGCATGCCGCCTGAGCGAGATCTTGAATTCACTATAGATCTCATTCCGGGATCGGAACCTGTCTCGAAAGCTCCTTACCGTATGGCACCACTGGAGACGTAAGAGTTGAAGGAACAACTGGAGGAGCTGTTAGAAAAGGGATACATAAGACCCTGTACTTCGCCGTGGGGAGCACCGGTCTTATTTGTTAAGAAAAAGGACGGAGGGTTACGTCTATGAATTGATTATAGAGGTCTAAATCAACTCACCATCAAGAACAAGTAACCATTACCGAGAATTGAGGACCTATTTGATCAGTTGAAGGGAGCTTAAGTGTTCTCGAAGATTGACTTGCGATCTGGTTATCACCAGTTGAGAATTGCGGAGAAGGACATTCCGAAAACGGCGTTTAGAACTCGTTATGGACACTACGAGTTCACAGTGTTATCCTTTGGGTTAACAAATGCCCCTATAATGTTCATGAACCTCATGAACAATGTGCTTAGAGAATTGTTAGATCAGTGCGTTGTGGTGTTCATTGACGACATCCTGATCTACTCAAGGAGCGAGGAGGAGCATTCCCAACATTTGCATCAAGTGTTGAGGATCTTGCGCCAAAATCAACTCTACAACAAGCTGTCCAGATTCAACTTTTGGATGAAGGAAGTGGCATTCCTTGGACACATATTATCTGCTGATGGAGTTTCAGTAGACCCGGCGAAAGTTTCGGCAGTAACGGAGTGGGTACCGCCGACAAGTCCAACAGAAGTAAGAATTTTCCTTGACTCGCTAGATACTATAGGCGATTTGTAAAGGATTTCTAAAAAATCTCACGCCCTTTAACCCAGCTGTTGAGTGTGAGATCGCGTTTAAAGAACTGAAGAATTGACTCACAACTACGCCAGTGTTAGCCCCATCAGAGAATGGTGATTTCGAAGTATACAGTGATGCTTCAAAAGAAGGTTTGGGATGTGTTTTGATGCAAGATCAGAGAGTCATTGCATATGCATCACAGAAATTAAAACCCCATGAGGAGAACTACCCGACACACGACTTAGAGCTGGAAACAGTCGTATTCACTCTAAAAATATGGAGACATTATCTCTATGGGTGAAATGTCGAATGTTTACTGATCATAAAAGCCTCAAATACATATTCACTCAGAAGGAGTTGAATTTGAGGCAACGGAGATGGTTGGAACTGATCAAGGATTATGATCTCGAAATTTCATACCACGAAGGGAAGGCAAATGTGGTAGCTGACGCCTTAAGCTGGAAGACCCGGCCAGTGGCAAATTCGCTAGTGATACCACCAGCCTTGTACATGGACTTGGCGAGGTTGAACTTAGAGCTTGTGGATTCAGGCACAGTGAATGATGTGGTTAACGCAATGGTAGTAGAGTCTAATATTTGATGAGATAAAACTTGCCCAACCAGGCAATATGAAGGTGGGAAGGATTATGAAAAGCATTGCCGATGCCAAGGCAATAGGGTTTGCTATGCATGAAGACGGAAGCATTCGCTTCAAGAGAAAGTGGTGTGTGCCACAGAAACGTGTTGACCTGAAACGGAGACTGATAGAAGAAGGGCATAACACCCCATATTCGGTTCACCCCGGGGGTGACAAGCTTTTATAAAGACCTGAAGAAGATTTACTGGTGGCCGAATATGAAAAGAGAGGTATCAGATTTTGTGTCGAGATGCCTCACTGCTAGAAGGTCAAGGCAGTACGTCAAAAACCCCTTGGATTAATGTAGCCATTGGAAATCCCAAGTTGGAAATGGGATAGTATATCAATGGATTTTGTTTCTGGGTTACCACGATCACCTAGAGGGATGAACAAGATTTGGGTGATCGTTGATAGGTTGATGAAGACTGCTGCATTTATTCCGATGAAGGATACTTGGTCTATGGATCAAGTGGCGAGAGCTTATATCGACAATGTGGTTCGACGTCATGGAGTACCACATGAAATTATCTCCGACAGAGAATAGATTTGTCTCTCACTTTTGGACTAAGCTGCAAGAAGCCCTCAGTACACAAATTAAGATTACTACCGCATTCCACCCGATGACGGATGGACAGATAGAGAGGACGATCCAGACGTTGGAGGGCATGTTAAGAGCGTGTCCTAAAATTTAAAGGAAGTTGGTGAAACTTTTGACAATTTCCGTCCCACGAGCATTTTCCAAAATATACCAGGTTAGATTTATTACATGAAAAGAGTTATGATTTACGGAAAGGGGTTTAGGGATATATATATTAAGCTTAATAGTCTTTTTATTACTCAAGTATGGTGCTTTGGTTTCGAATGGCGCTGTGGTCCTCTCTGTCATGAAATGTTGACAAATCTCATGGCACAGCCGGGATAAATTGACCTTCAGCCTGTCACACTGAGGATCCCCGGCAAATATGCCATGATACTTCTCATCAATCCTTGTCATAAGATTTCCTGCCATGAAACTTTTGACTGATTCCCACTACATGAGTATTTTCCGAAAAATCATGATCCTGGTTTAGATTTTATTTAATGAAATCAATTTATGATGGCGGGGTTGTGATTAGGGATATATTTATAAGTAGTCATGTTTTTATTGCTCGTGTTTAAGAAACTGTGCCCCCGAAAGCGCACGATGTCAAAAATTGCAGTAATTTATAGTAAGACCGGATCGTTCACTGGAGGATGTGCGATAGAAGCAGGTCCCACGTCGTTTTACTAGATTTTCCATTCGTATTGCTCAATAGGTTGAAAGATGATTAATATCTACTGACATGAATTTAAACTAGATCTTGAAAGCAGTTAAATTAATCTACAAAGCAAATAAATCTATTCTAGAAAGCGGATAAAAATTATTCTAGGAATGCAGTAAACATTATCTATGAAAGCAGGGAAAAGGTGCATTGTGCCAACCGTGAAGCTGAATCACAATGTAGACAGAAAGGACAGGAAGAAAAGAATGAAAATTGGACAAGAGTGAGATACAGCAATATTAAACTTCCATTTTTATACGCAGATCTTTGTTTGGGATAATTCTATCAGATAGCTGATTCTCATGCTCTCAATAATGCTTTCCCTTTAACAGACAGGTACTTGCAATATGAGTTTACATGTTCTTAAGACCGCAAATTCTAAGATACCACAGATTTGTAACTGCCCTGGCCTGGGTGTGTTACTTCACCTGTGGTGGAAAAGCAACACCTGACAAATCATTTATTGAAGTGTCAAGTACTGCTATCATTCCCCCATGTCACACCCAAAGATTTGAATTAAGCCCTAAACTATCCCTTAACTGTCAATCCTAGTAGCAGTTACACAACTCTCAATACAACCGAGTGACCTCTAATGAAAGCGGTTAAAAGAAAGCGGTAAAGAAAGCATTTAAAACCTATCACTCGGAGGTTTTGAAAATCTGACCCTGGTAGTAAACGACAGCTCCCCATCAGGATGAAGGAGTATGGATCAAGAATTCCCGGCTCTCAGTGAACCACTAGTGTGTTCACTTCCTTCTGGGTGATTATGAGATACAAACTAATGAAACGAACTAATAAATTAGTTCGTTCCGGATGCACTCACTCAGGACTCAAAAGTAGGCTTTGGCAGAAGAGGATAGCAGTTGAAAGAAAACTCAACCCTATCTTGGAAAATAACCAAGGCCTGGATGATGTTCCTCTAAGATTATTTACTACACTGTATTTGAATCCAAGTGGACCCCATCTCGGTGTAGCACTTAATCTTACATTTCCATCAACCAGCAATTTTGGAAAATAATGAATTTGAAAATCATTCCCTGTCAGGTACTAGACTCTCAGTTAAAACACAGACCCTTTCAGTCTAGGCGAGACCTAATCGCTGAATCTGCTTCTAATTTCCCAAAATACAACCCTTGACAGGATATGAATTAGTCATAACTGAGGAATTTATCCCTTACTCAGATCCGGATTTTATAAAGAGATTTTTGTTGGAAATTTATAAAGCAATATCTGTTTAAGATCTAGACTTCTATTGTCCAAGGGAAGGATCCCAAAATAATTACAGACCACAATAGTATATAATATTATCATGCATAAAGATATATGGAAGTGTAAAATTAATTGACCCAAAATATAAATGCGGGTCTAGACAGAAGGTGAAACACAGACATGAAGTAGTCAAGGGACCAAAGTAATGGCAGAATAATCAGGTGGACTGTAAACATCTACTGTCCAATTTCCCAATTACTCGGATGGAGCGAATTTAGACAGCTTAGACCCTATAATGGTGGTGTCAACACCAGTTGGGCCTCCACTGTCTGTGAATTCGGATAAAAACCTACATGCTTCCCTTCTATAATGATCATCAGTTGGCATTGACTGATGCCAACTGACTCCCAGTACGGATTGGAATTTAGGTTTGGAAATTAAGATAATGATAAAAATAAAACTGTATCTGGATGGGAGTCAGCCGAGCAGCTATCATAACCCCGGATGGGCGAACCGCCAAGGCTTCCACTGACAGTCGTCCAGACCATGCAAAATAACAATTAGTAACTAATACCCAAAATACGAGCTAGTTATCCATGAGGGAGTACCCGCCAACATTAGTCTGATGTATTCTTTACTAATGGTTCCACACAACACACAAAGACAAAATAAATAAGAAATAAAAGAAGATCCCTTGTATGAGAGACATTGGTTTCTCATGCAAGGTTGTGGATTGGGTCCACATGTGATGGTCTTAAATAATCCTTCCTACCATAATTAATTACAGTCCAGATTATCTGTTTAAGCCATCAAGATTTTGTTTATACAAGAGTGTTTTAATGGCAATTGAACAAAGGTCCTTTAATCATGATGATTGTCGATGTTTGATTATTACTAATCTCAATCCTTAATCATTAATGAGTCAAGGGTTCAATTAATTAAGTGATGCAAATGGAGAATCAAAATTTGGGCAGCATAACACCCTATATTGCAATTCCAGAATGTTACATCCTAACCCGTGGGGTTATGATGTGAGTGTTGCAATATAAAATAGGAAGAGAATGAAGGTTGTTTGAGATTAAATAGAGGGAGAGGAACCCTTGTCGCGATATCATAAATTTTGTCGCGGACCGAGGTCCGCGACATGGACATCCCGACAAGTTTTTAGAATTTTTGGCAGCATAACGCCTCTTTGTCGCTATGCAAGATTTTGTCGCGGAACGTGGTTCCGCGACAAGAGTGACATTGCGACAAAGTGTTTTCAGAAAATTCCTAAAGCATTTGAACCTTTGTCGCTATGCATGGAAATTTTGTCGCGGAACGTGGTTCCGCGACAAGGTGTTCCGCGACAAAGTGTTCAAAGATCAAGGAACATGGCATAATTTTTCTGTCTCAGAATGGGATTTTGTCGCGGAACGTGGCTCCGCGACAAGATGATTCCGCGACAAAAAGCCATGAAGACAAAATGCAAGAGTTTGGCTCCTTTGTCGCTATGCATGGACAGTTTTGTCGCGGAACGTGGCTCCGCGACAAAGGGTTTTAAATTATGGAGACAAGTGTCTTGAAACACCTTGGTCGCGGAACAGCCATTTTGTCGCGGAACGTGGTTCCGCGCCAGAAGGCGGTTGGCGCCCAAGGTGGTTCAGGATAAAAGTCAGAAAAAGCAGAAATGAACAGTGGCATGCAAACAGCGTGATCTCACCCTATTTCAGATTAAAAAGCTATTCTAAGCTAAAAATAAGCAAGAAACATTCAAAATAAAGAAGAACATGCTTGAACAAAAATAACAAGGATGGGCAGAATATTAAAATAAAGCAGGAGTCCTAATCTAGGGTTTGATCACACATCCACACAACATTATCCATAAAATGCTAACAGTAAACATAAATAGGCATAATGGGGGTCAAGAGACCCCAAAGCGAAAAAGAAAGCATAAATCCATGGGGTGTGAAACCCATTTCATGATTTGGGACACAAATGATGAATGTTTTCCCATATTATTGAAGAGGTATTGTTAATACCCATGATTTGGGTATTACAAACCCTAAAACAAGAGTTTAGAAACCAAAACATGGTATAAAAATGGCTATCTAAGCAACTGTGAACAGTAAAAATACTAAACTAAGCTAAACTAAGAGCAAAAATTAAATAATACATGAAAATAAACCTAAACTACTCTACCTAAGGAAGAACTCCTAAGCTTGCCTGCAAGAGCTCTACAAAAATTTCAATCTCTCCAACTAGCCTCTTTTTTTTTAGCTCATGGGAGGCACCTCATATTTATAGAAGTGTAACCCTAAGCCCATGGGCCTTGATTCTAGCCCATTGTGTCTTAAGACATCACACACATCACAGCTTTGTCTCGGAGCATCAAGTTGGTCGCGGAACACACTGCATGTGGCAAGGCTTCTCGACTGGGTCTTGTGTCTCTAATTGTGCATCTTGGTCGCGGAACATGCCTTTGTCGCGGAGCATGCCATCGCGACAAAGGTCATCGCGACAAAGGGCTTGGCTGGTCTCCTCTTCATCTGGGCCACTTGGTCGCGGAACCCCTCCTTTGTCGCGGAACACTGCATCGCGCCAAGGGGCTTCCGCGACAAAGGTCTTCCTGGGCCTGCTGGATTGGGCCAGATGGGCCGAAAATATTCTTTTTGTGGGCTTTTCTATCTTTTTCCCATCTTTTTGTTTCCTTTTCTTTTTCTCATGTTTTTGGATTTTTCTAACATAAATATGTAATAAAATTACATATTTATGTCTTTTTCACACCAGCTTATTATTTTTACAATTATGCATAAATCAGTCCAATTCGACTGCTTTCTTACTTAATGTAAGACCGGAATGCGATCAAATGCCCGTTTAAGACACGGAAATGGATTGAAAATAATGGTCATTTCTGGCCATTATCAACATCCTCACATTTAATACTGATCGTCCCCGAGCAGTCAGAGTCAATGTTCGTAAGAACACGGACTCTACATATTCAATTCATTTTCGTGGCTTCATAAATCACATCCTTTATGGATTGGGATAAGACAATCAAAAATTACAAGTATTAAATTCCCTTGATTGCAGTGTTTAATGAAATGATACTTGCTCACTGTATCGGGCCTACAAATCAAACATCATCATCAACCTTTCATGAATATCATGTTTGAAAAATGCAAAGATTAGGGATGAGAATTAGAGGATGACATGAACATGTGTAATAAGACAAAGCCTCACATATAAGAGAATCGGAAAAATTCACTCACTCTCAATTGGGGTTTAATCATGAACGCTCAAAATCAAATTTAATTAAATTATCCCATAAGCTTGCAATCAGACCAACTCGCCACCGGCTCATTTCTTCAAATCGAGATCACGAGGTCTTATTTGAGGGTTATAACGGGGCGTACGGTTGTAACATTAGGTAGGAAAGGAAAATTATTGGGCTAGAAGTGGCAACGATTTATTCTATCATAACTTGGCATTTTTATTTAAACTTTATGATCATCATTATTTCTTTCTTTTTGATTTTCTTTTGCATGACATTAGACTATTGTCTAATTGCTTGTCATTTGCAATTTATTTGTGTTGAATGACATTCAACTTCTTTTTTTTTTTTTTTTTTGAATCGGTTCATGGAATACCGATTAATCATTTTTGATGATCATAAATTTAATGCCTTTGATAGAATTCATTCTTGCACACTTGGGTTTGAATTTCTTGGTCTTTTTAGAAGGCTAGGAATAATATAGAGGGCTTCAAAGAAAAATTAGGCTTAAGGCTCAAAGTGGTTAATCCTAAGGGGAAAATATTTTTGGGTTTGGATTTCAAACGAAGGCCAAAAATTTGGGTTTTTCTAAGTGCCTCGATCATATGCTCGATTTCGGGAATATGGCATGGTCTTGAATCGGTCCCAACTGCAAGTTCTAGTTTCCTTTAATCAAAATGATTCACACATCAAAGAAAATGAATGAGTAAAAGTGACTCATGGCTCAAATCTCACAAGGTTGGGTTGATTCATGTCATACAATATTCTCAAATTTAATCAAAGCTTAATTCTAACAATTTATTCAATCGAAATCTCTAACATGCAAATTTATTACCCAATAAGCTGATCGCATTATTAAATTTTTATAGCTCAAAACCTCAGGAGTTCATGTCATGCATGTCTTCAATTATATTATCCCAATTTGAAAGTCTGAAAATTTAATCATAAGCCTAAATTCAACCTGTGAATTTAGAGCAAGTTTATGCATATTTTTGCTGGTTATTTAATTGAAAGCAGTAAAGAGGCACTGCTGACATACTGAGTATGTCAACAGCATATTTTTGGCCTGACAGTCACTTATTCATCTCGGACTGTACAGACATCTTTTCAAAGGAAAGCAGTGAAGAATTGTTCAGTGGTCTCAAAAGCTGAGTTCCAATTTAGGGAAAGCAGTAAATACATCCGTGGCAAGGGATTCTCGTGCAGTTAATACGAACCTGCACACACAAAAGGAGGAATCCCTTGCAGATTACTACTACTAAAATGGAAATGAAATAAAGCAAGGTAAAGTGGAACTAGGATTCTTCCTTCTTTCTTCAGAATAGGAATCTGGCCCAGTGGATGTAACTGGTCAACTCACACCGCAGACACCAGCCGTTATGGATCATCATGGGCTCGTGCCTCCTTGGGCAGTAGATTCTGTTTCCTTGATTAGCCCATAGGTACGGAGTGTCTGGGTTATCCGTCATCCATCCGAGGACGTTGGTAGACGTGTACTGAAGGATTGACCGATCTGTTACCATCCTTTCGATCATTCTGATTCCTTGTTCAACTTGCCTTTCATCCGTCTTACTCATAAGCATCAGTCCCCGGGTGAAGATTGACGCCTTGTGGTTGTCCTCAATTCCTGGGCGCAGCAGTTCACAAGCGTGCTCCTCATTCCCTTCTACAAACGCCATAAGTGCTGGAATGATCTGGAGATTGAAGTTTCCTGCAGCTGTGCATGTTTGCAGGAATCTCTCCTTCTGCCAACGGATTCTTTCTTGCCCTCTCTTCACAGTGGAGGAGTCAACCTCGCATCGCCTGTACACGATGGTAAGGTTTCCAGCATCCCTGAGCTTCTTGCATACCCGTTGTGCAGCAAACACCTCCCTGATTTCATCCTCTCCTATCCGGGAGAGAATCTCACCAAGGAGTTCGAGCGGTAAGTCCAGCAACTTGGTTCCCTCTGGAGCAGGGTCTGGAATGGGAGGATTACCCCTGAAAAGATAAGAAGTAATTAATCCAATTTTTATATAATTTTCAGAAATTATTCAAGTTCAGAAACCAACATCCTCACATTTAGAGCTTTGCTCTAGATGTGAGATTATTAAATTTCTGACTTGAATTTTAATCTAAAGCATTTGTAAATAATATTTGGTTTTAATTGGGCTAAGGAGCCCAAAATAAAATAAAATTGGCCATTGGGCCTAAAATCTTTTTTAATGGGCCATTGGGCCCAAAAGTTTTCAATTTTATTAAACAAGTCCGAGACACTTGTTGAAAGTGGAATGAGATGGATAGATGGAAATGGAATGCTCGAATATTGGAATGTGCAATGGAGACGTGGCGGAACGGATCTGCTATTTCTGGATAGCTTGGACTGTTTGGACAGTTAAAGCATCCAAAAATTTGCAAACACTGTTTTTAATTTTAAAATGGTTGACTTGTTTTATTTAACAAAAGTGGGATGTGAGTGGTACCATTTTGGATTTTTGAAAATGATAGCAGTTGGGTGACAAAAATACTGCTATTTTACTCACACTAGTGTTCCATTGGGAACAAAAGGCTCAAGTCAAACATTAAACAAAAATAACTCTTTTTGTCTTTTTCTAAAATTTTGCTTTTATTAAAAGTGGAAGTTTCTCATTGGGTGTTTGTACTATGTTTCCATAAACAAACAAACATTTATTCCCATGAGATTTCTATCATGAGAACAGATGTGCCCAAAAAGGTCTTACCTCTTTTATTACACCAACTCAACTCTGTGCATTTCACATCAAGATCAATCAAACCAATAACATCAAGATATTCAAAACAATATCCAAATGTTCATCAGTTTGTTCTTTCCAGTTTTAAAACTTCAAAATCTTTAAACTATTACCAGTTTCAAAATGGGGTTTCAAATGTTTCAAAATGGTGCTCTCGACCGAGAGCACTCAAAAACCTCAAAAAATCTAAAGTTAAATGTGCGCACTAACAACATCACACCAAGAACACAACAAAATGAAAACAAAATAAAGGGTCCGAATGGGTGTTATGAACATGGCGAAAACAGGGTTTACCCTCTCCTCCTTGGCTTGGGTCTAGGCACGGGTCCAAGGTTGGGAAGGAGTCCATGAAATCGGTCCATAGTTTCCCCTTGAAAATAGAGTGCTAAGGTTGCGAAGAACACGTGTTGTTCGTTCGGATGAGAGAAAAATGGGGGAAAAGAAGATGAAGAAGTTGGAGGGAGTTGAAATGACAAGTGAAAGTGGAAAGAAACTGGAGGGGGTGGGGGGGTATAAATACTTGAACTTTTGTCGCGGAATCCGAGACTTTGTCGCGGAACAAGGTTCCGCGACAAGGCATGGCGACATCAGAGAGGTCGCGGAGTCGAGGGTTGGTCGCGGAGTCATGCTCCGCGACAAGGTCATCGCGACAAAGTTCAGTATGGAGACAGTCAACGCAGGTTGTGTCGCGGAGCAGGGCTTGGTCGCGGAGTCATGCTCCGCGACAAGGTGCATCGCGACAACTAGCAGAGAAGGGTTAAGAAAGAAAAGGGAGTTTGTCGCGGAACAGGGCCTGGTCGCGATGCATGACATCGCGACAAAGGACCTTCCGCGACAAAGAATTTTTGAATTTCAAATTTTCTTGGACTGGGCCCGAGTGTGATGTTGGGCCTGAGTCCATTTTATTTGATTTGGGCTGAATAAATTCAGTCCAAGTAAATTCAAAATGCTGGGCTGAAAATTAAACAATCCACTTGCATAAAATTAGGTTGGGTCAGTTCCATTTATCTGTGAATTTTATTTCGGGTATTAAATTTCTTTAATTTCCGAAAGCGTTTTCTCAGACTTATGGAACTAATCCAACCAAGAACCTGGTTTTTCCGTGTTACTCTTTTCTGCTCCTCTTTTTGGTGGTTCCGAACTTCTGCAAGGCAGATAATTGAAATGCATTAGATTTTCTCCAAATATCAACATCCTCACATTTAGAGTCTTAGTACTCTAAATGTTTAATTGATCTTTGGGTACTTGCTCGTCATGAAATAAGTACTGTAAATATATACTATATATACTATATATATATATAAACTGAAATTTTTGTGTTTTTAAATGCTGTTTCTTATTGAGTGTAAGCCGGGTCTGCCACTGCTTGGCTTTCTTTCTCCGGATCGAACTGTCCGAGGTACTCTTTCAATCGTTTTCCATTCACCACTATATCGCCCCTATCAGTTCGGATCCTGACAGCTCCGTTTTTGAACACCTCTAGTACTTCATGTGGTCCTTCCCATCTAGATTTGAGCTTTCCGGGGAACAGCTTCAACCTAGTATTGAACAATAACACATGTTGGCCAACATAAAAATACTTAGGTTTAATCCGGCGATCGTGCAACTTCTGGGTCCGCTCCTTGTAAATTCGAGAGCTTTCATAAGCTTGCGCTCGTATTTCCTCAATTTCATTGAGGTCCAACTTACGTTTGCTCTGAGCAACTTTCGGATCGAAGTTAAGCGTTTTAACGGCCCAATAAGCTTTATGCTCTAGCTCTACGGGCAAATGACAGGTTTTTCCGAAGACCAGCCTATATGGAGACATCCCGATGGGAGTCTTATATGCTGTGCGGTATGCCCATAGAGCATCATTGAGCTTACGTGCCCAATCCTTACGGGTTATCCCGACAGTGGCTTCGAGTATGTGTTTGATTTCGCGATTGGATACTTCGACTTGACCACTAGTCTGAGGATGGTAAGGCGTGCCTATCTTATGGAGGATCCCATTTTTACTCATTAAAGTTTCAAAACCTTTATTAATAAAGTGTGTTCCTCCATCAGATATCACCACCCTAGGTACGCCAAACCGACTGAAAATGTTGTTCTTGAGGAACTTGATGACTTGGCTACCATCATTGGTCGGTAATGCGACAGCCTCGACCCATTTGGATACGTAATCGACAGCTACCAAGATATAGTAGTTTCCACCAGATGGTGGAAACGGTCCCATGAAGTCAATGCCCCATACATCAAAGATCTCAAGTGTGAGAATCCCCTTTTGAGGCATCTCATCCCTCTTGGAGATGTTTCCTAATCTTTGGCATCTGTCACAGCCCTTAACAAATGTCCGGCAATCCTCATAGATTTGAGGCCAATAAAATCCACATTCGAGGACCTTGTGGGCCGTTCGAGCGGGACCATGGTGACCTCCATATTCTAATTCATGGCATTTTCTGACAATTTGATAAGCTTCATGCTCAGTCACACATCGCCTGATTATTGAATCAGGGCAGTGTTTGAAGAGATAGGGTTCTTCCCAGAAGTAACTTAATACATCTCGTTTGAACTTATTCCTCTGATGATAGTTCGAAAACTGTGGGGTTACTCCGCACGCCAAGAAGTTAGCGATGTCGGAAAACCATGGACAAACTTGATTATGCAGATGCAACGCGAACAACTGTTCGTCCGGGAAATCTTCATTGACGGCTTTTTCCTTTTTATCATTATCTAATCGAGATAAGTGGTCAGCAGCACCGTTATCTCGACCTCGCCTATCTTTTATTATGATGTCAAATTCTTGCAACAGAAGTACCCACCTGATTAATCGAGGTTTTGCATCTTGTTTGCTAAACAAGTATCTCAATGCTGTATGATCGGTGTATACTATGGTCTTTGTACCTATCAGGTACTGTCTGAACTTGTCAAACGCGAAGACTACAGCATACATCTCTTTCTCCGTTGTGGTGTAGTTAACTTGGGCTTCATTCAGGGCATGACTTGCGTAATGAATTACGTAGTGTCTCCCATCCTTATGTTGTCCAAGAACTGCGCCCACGGCGAGACCACTAGCATCGCACATTACCTCGAAAGGTAGTGACCAATCGGGGGGTTGCACTATCAGTGCAGAAACCAACATCTTCTTGAGCGTGTCAAAGGCTTGGACACACGCTTCATTTATTAAGAAAGGATTTTCTTTACAAAGCAGATTAGTGAGCGGCTTGGCAATTTTAGAGAAATCCTTAATGAATCGCCGGTAAAAACCGGCATGCCCTAAGAAGCTCCTAACTGATTTGATCGAGTTAGGGAGAGGGAGATTGGAAATGATGGAAACTTTGGCTGGATCAACTTCAATTCTTGCACGAGAAATGCGATGACCTAACACTATGCCCTCAGTGACCATAAAATGGCACTTTTCCCAATTTAAAACCAAGTTAGTGTCCTCACACCTCTTTAAAATCTTGGCAAGATTGGCCAAGCAATCTTCGAATGTATCTCCATACACAGAGAAGTCATCCATAAAGACCTCAATGCATTTTTCGATAAATTCAGAGAAAATAGACATCATGCATCTTTGAAAAGTAGCAGGTGCATTGCACAAACCAAAAGGCATCCGTCGATAGGCAAAAGTGCCGTACGGGCAAGTAAAAGTGGTTTTATCATGGTCTTCACTGGAAATAACAATCTGATTATAACCAGAATAACCATCCAAAAAGCAATAAAACTCTCTCCCTGCCAACCTCTCAAGCATCTGATCAATGAATGGCAATGGAAAATGGTCCTTGCGTGTGGCCTCGTTCAGCTTCCGGTAGTCGATACAAACTCTCCATCCGGTCACTGGCCTGGTTGCAACCTCTTCTCCTTGCTCATTCTTGGTTATGCACATCCCTCCTCGTTTGGGTACGACCTGCACCGGGCTAACCCATTTGCTATCAGAGATAGGATAGATTATACCAGCATCTAAGAGCTTGATAACTTCTTTCCTTACCACTTCCTGCATAAGGGGGTTCAATCGCCTCTGAGGTTGACGGGAGGGTTTAAACTCTTCTTCCATTAGAATCCTGTGCATGCAAATAGAAGGGCTTATTCCTTTTATATCAGAAATGGTCCAACCTATTGCATGTACATGTTTCTTAAGAATGACCACCAGAGCATTTTCTTGCTCTTGGGAGAGCTTAGCCGAAACAATCACGGGTAACTTTTTATGTTCTGCGAGAAACGCGTACTTGAGATGATCGGGTAGTGTTTTAAGTTCAAGCTCTGGTGGACATTCAACGGAAGGGAGTAGTTTGCGAGAATTGGGTAGTGGGAGAACAGATTTACCTTCGGGATCCTGCATCAGTACAGGATCCTCTTCCTCCTCTTGGTTGGCGTCATCATGGAATACGATGCCGTCAAATTCCTCCAAATCCCCTGTTTCGGGATCGGCAAAGTGAACGGCTTTGCATCCTTTGTGCTCCACGCCAGCAGGCTTCAGTATCTGCTTTGATAGTTCATCCAGCATCATTTCACAATCAAGTTCAGAGTCTGGCTCTTCCCTAACTATTACATTTTCAAATGAGAAACAAGAACTGTCATTCGGAAATTTCTGCAATTTCTCCATATCAAAGATGATCTCCTCGCCATCGACCCTTAAGGTGACTTTTCCGGATTTAGCGTCAATCAGTGCACCACCAGTGGCTAGAAATGGGCGTCCAAGGATAAGCGGTATTTCAGAATCCTCTTCAATGTCGAGGACGATGAAGTCGACCGGGAAAAGAACCTGCCCGGTTTTGACCACAACATCCTTGAGGATTCCTACGGGCTGAGTGATTGATCTGTCTGCAAGTTGCAGTCTCATCTTGACCGGTTGAATTTCTCCAAGCTTAAGGCGAACAGCCATAGCTAGTGGCATCACATTGATGCTTGATCCTAAATCACAAAGCCCCATACTCACTTTGGCCTTTCCGAATTGTACTGGAAGTGTGCAACATCCGGGGTCCTCTTTCTTTTCAGGCATTCTCATCTGAACGATGGCACTGCATGTGCTGTTGAGAATAATTACCTCTTCCTGCTCAACCTGCCTTTTTCCTGAAATCAATTCTTTCAAGAACTTAGCATAGATGGGCATTTCGGAAATCATTTCTGTGAGAGGAATGGTTATCTCTACAGACTTTAATCGTTGCAGAAATTTCTTGAATTTAAGATCATGTTCTTTATTTTTAAGCCGCGCAGGATAAGGAATCCTGGGCATGTACTTGTTATTAGCAATTTTTGGTGGTGAAGGGAAGGAAGTTGTACCTTCACCTGTACCCTTATCTGTTTCAGCCGTTTCAGGCGCAACTTCAGTCTGCAATTGGCTGTCTCTTTTTCCGCTTCGTTCCCATTATCAGCTTCCTTACCAGCATTGTCAACAATACCATCTTCTTCAAATTCCGCTCCAGTATCTGCTCCCTTTGGTCCAGCTAGTACTCTTCCAGATTTCAAGGTTATTGCCTTGCATTGCGGGTTCTTTTCCGCAGTACTAGGCAATGTTCCTTTGTCCCTTTTCTGCATCTCATTAGCCATCTGTGTAACTTGGGTCTCCACATTTCTGATGGAGGCCTGCAGTTGATTGTTGATCTCTTTCTGACTAGTGATGAAATCAGTCATCAAATTCTCAAGCCTTGAAGGAGGCTTTTGATTCTGATTCTGATTTTGATGCTGATTCTGATTCCACTGGCCTTGGTTTGGGACAAACTGAGGCTGGAAACTCTGATTGGGCTGAAAGTTCTGGAAATTCTGAGGCGGCCTCTGCTGGATCTGAGGTTGGAAACCTGGATTCTGAAAATGTTGGCCCCTGTTCTGATTGAATCCTTGGTTCTGCTGAGGGTTGAATTGCTGCTGTGGCTTATTCAAGAGATGTGAATTCAAGGCGTTGTTGTTTGAGTAGGACAAATTCGGGTGTCTATTTGGAAAAGCTCCTGCATAGTTACAGCTCTCAGCTGTGACTTGCTCGCATGTGTCAGTTGCATGAGCGCCTTGACACAGTCCACAAATCACATCAGTTTGCTGTCCCAGCGCGGAACTTCCAACTCCTTGATTTACAGACAACGCTGCCACTTGCTCTTGAAGCTTTTCAATGTCTGACTTCTCTACTGTACCTACAGCACATAAACTACGAGGGGGAGTGAGATTACCATCATCAGTTAGAACAGAACGGTTTACACTCATGGCTTCAATCTTTGCCCAGGCTTGGTCCATCGGTATGTAAAGCAAATGTTGACCACCAGCAGCATCAAGCATGGATTTCCATGCTGGAGTCAGACCACTGTAGAACTTTCTTAATCTCTCCCAGTCATGGAAGCCATGTTGAGGACACTTTCTGAGTAGGTTGAAGAATCTTTCCTTTGCATCATACAAGGACTCGTCTGGTTTCATCTTGAATTCCGCAATTTTGGAGCGGCATTCATCCACCTTGGACTCCGGGAAGTATTTTGCCAGGAAGTTTCTGATCACATCTTCCCATGTAGACTTCTGATTTATGGGCAGTGACTTGTACCATGTTCGTGCTCCGCTTGTCAGAGAGAAGGGGAATAGCCTTAGTCGAATAGTGTTTGTGGGTACATCACGATTCTTGATCGTGTCACACAATTCTAGGAAGGTTTGCAGGTGATCATGGGGATCTTCATGACTTGCTCCGGCAAACTGGTTGCTCTGGACTAGATTGATTAGGGCCGGTTTCAGTTCGAAGTTCCTGGCTAGGAATGGAGCTTGTCCAGGGATGTTCAGATATGGCTCTAAAATCGGCTGCATGTAATCAGCAGCAGCTGCTGCTTGATGATTGTTCTCAGGCCCACCTTGGTACTGCTGTGGGTAGAAGTTCTGAGGCATGAAATAGTTCCTCGGATCATTGAAATCATTCGGATTCGGGGGATTCTGATGGGGGTTATGGTATTGCTGATTCTGTTGGTTTGGGAAATTTTGCTGATTTGGTTGGTTTTGGTTGTTTGGTGGGTTTTGGTTCGGGTTGGGAGGGGGTGCCTCGAAGTGCTGCTGCTCCATGTTTGGTGGATTCCCACCTCCTTGTATGATCTGGGGAGGGGGGTCATCCAAATCATCATGATCAGCATCTTCGGGGTCTTCCTCAATGTTGTGAAGTGGGGGATTGGGTTGAATAATTGGTGGGATGTCAGGGTTTGCCATTTCGGAAATATCGCTGCTGGTGCTTGGCGAAAGTAATGCCTGTCGTTCCCGTTCCCTTCTTCGTTTAGTCTCCGCCCTAAGACGTCGAGCTGTCTTTTCTATCTCTGAATTAAACGGGATCTCGGCTGGCGTCTGCTTCCTCCTTTGCATAGAACAACGGCTTCAATAATGACAGTACCTGTACAATCCCCAGGTTAGAAGTGGTTCTGAAGGTGAATATTTATAATTATATGTATAGGCTAATCTAGGAGCAATGAGGAATGTAATTCCCTAAATAAAACGGCGCTGCATCCTCCCCGGCAACAGCGCCATGAAACTTTTGACAATTTCCGTCCCACAAGCATTTTCCAAAATATACCAGGTTAGATTTATTACATGAAAAGAGTTATGATTTACGGTAAGGGGTTTAGGGATATATATATATTAAGCTTAATAGTCTTTTTATTACTCAAGTATGGTGCTTTGGTTTCGAATGGCGCTGTGGTCCTCTCTGTCATGAAATGTTGACAAATCTCACGGCACAACCGGGATAAATTGACCTTCAGCCTGTCACACTGAGGATCCCCGGCAAATATGCCATGATACTTCTCATCAATCCTTGTCATAAGATTTCCTGCCATGAAACTTTTGACT
This sequence comes from Hygrophila difformis, assembly GCA_030278955.1. Taxonomy (NCBI): domain Eukaryota; kingdom Viridiplantae; phylum Streptophyta; class Magnoliopsida; order Lamiales; family Acanthaceae; genus Hygrophila; species Hygrophila difformis. The sequence continues at coordinate 50,848,022 of JAOANR010000006.1, read as the reverse complement.
GATTCCCACTACATGAGTATTTTCCGAAAAATCATGATCCTGGTTTAGATTTTATTTAATGAAATCAATTTATGATGGCGGGGTTGTGATTAGGGATATATTTATAAGTAGTCATGTTTTTATTGCTCGTGTTTAAGAAACTGTGCCCCCGAAAGCGCACGGTGTCAAAAATTGCAGTAATTTATAGTAAGACCGGATCGTTCACTGGAGGATGTGCGATAGAAGCAGGTCCCACGTCGTTTTACTAGATTTTCCATTCGTATTGCTCAATAGGTTGAAAGATGATTAATATCTACTGACATGAATTTAAACTAGATCTTGAAAGCAGTTAAATTAATCTACAAAGCAAATAAATCTATTCTAGAAAGCGGATAAAAATTATTCTAGGAATGCAGTAAACATTATCTATGAAAGCAGGGAAAAGGTGCATTGTGCCAACCGTGAAGCTGAATCACAATGTAGACAGAAAGGACAGGAAGAAAAGAATGAAAATTGGACAAGAGTGAGATACAGCAATATTAAACTTCCATTTTTATACGCAGATCTTTGTTTGGGATAATTCTATCAGATAGCTGATTCTCATGCTCTCAATAATGCTTTCCCTTTAACAGACAGGTACTTGCAATATGAGTTTACATGTTCTTAAGACCGCAAATTCTAAGATACCACAGATTTGTAACTGCCCTGGCCTGGGTGTGTTACTTCACCTGTGGTGGAAAAGCAACACCTGACAAATCATTTATTGAAGTGTCAAGTACTGCTATCATTCCCCCATGTCACACCCAAAGATTTGAATTAAGCCCTAAACTATCCCTTAACTGTCAATCCTAGTAGCAGTTACACAACTCTCAATACAACCGAGTGACCTCTAATGAAAGCGGTTAAAAGAAAGCGGTAAAGAAAGCATTTAAAACCTATCACTCGGAGGTTTTGAAAATCTGACCCTGGTAGTAAACGACAGCTCCCCATCAGGATGAAGGAGTATGGATCAAGAATTCCCGGCTCTCAGTGAACCACTAGTGTGTTCACTTCCTTCCGGGTGATTATGAGATACAAACTAATGAAACGAACTAATAAATTAGTTCGTCCCGGATGCACTCACTCAGGACTCAAAAGTAGGCTTTGGCAGAAGAGGATAGCAGTTGAAAGAAAACTCAACCCTATCTTGGAAAATAACCAAGGCCTGGATGATGTTCCTCTAAGATTATTTACTACACTGTATTTGAATCCAAGTGGACCCCATCTCGGTGTAGCACTTAATCTTACATTTCCATCAACCAGCAATTTTGGAAAATAATGAATTTGAAAATCATTCCCTGTCAGGTACTAGACTCTCAGTTAAAACACAGACCCTTTCAGTCTAGGCGAGACCTAATCGCTGAATCTGCTTCTAATTTCCCAAAATACAACCCTTGACAGGATATGAATTAGTCATAACTGAGGAATTTATCCCTTACTCAGATCCGGATTTTATAAAGAGATTTTTGTTGGAAATTTATAAAGCAATATCTGTTTAAGATCTAGACTTCTATTGTCCAAGGGAAGGATCCCAAAATAATTACAGACCACAATAGTATATAATATTATCATGCATAAAGATATATGGAAGTGTAAAATTAATTGACCCAAAATATAAATGCGGGTCTAGACAGAAGGTGAAACACAGACATGAAGTAGTCAAGGGACCAAAGTAATGGCAGAATAATCAGGTGGACTGTAAACATCTACTGTCCAATTTCCCAATTACTCGGATGGAGCGAATTTAGACAGCTTAGACCCTATAATGGTGGTGTCAACACCAGTTGGGCCTCCACTGTCTGTGAATTCGGATAAAAACCTACATGCTTCCCTTCTATAATGATCATCAGTTGGCATTGACTGATGCCAACTGACTCCCAGTACGGATTGGAATTTAGGTTTGGAAATTAAGATAATGATAAAAATAAAACTGTATCTGGATGGGAGTCAGCCGAGCAGCTATCATAACCCCAGATGGGCGAACCGCCAAGGCTTCCACTGACAGTCGTCCAGACCATGCAAAATAACAATTAGTAACTAATACCCAGAATACGAGCTAGTTATCCATGAGGGAGTACCCGCCAACATTAGTCTGATGTATTCTTTACTAATGGTTCCACACAACACACAAAGACAAAATAAATAAGAAATAAAAGAAGATCCCTTGTATGAGAGACATTGGTTTCTCATGCAAGGTTGTGGATTGGGTCCACATGTGATGGTCTTAAATAATCCTTCCTACCATAATTAATTACAGTCCAGATTATCTGTTTAAGCCATCAAGATTTTGTTTATACAAGAGTGTTTTAATGGCAATTGAACAAAGGTCCTTTAATCATGATGATTGTCGATGTTTGATTATTACTAATCTCAATCCTTAATCATTAATGAGTCAAGGGTTCAATTAATTAAGTGATGCAAATGGAGAATCAAAATTTGGGCAGCATAACACCCTATATTGCAATTCCAGAATGTTACATCCTAACCCGTGGGGTTATGATGTGAGTGTTGCAATATAAAATAGGAAGAGAATGAAGGTTGTTTGAGATTAAATAGAGGGAGAGGAACCCTTGTCGCGATATCATAAATTTTGTCGCGGACCGAGGTCCGCGACATGGACATCCCGACAAGTTTTTAGAATTTTTGGCAGCATAACGCCTCTTTGTCGCTATGCAAGATTTTGTCGCGGAACGTGGTTCCGCGACAAGAGTGACATTGCGACAAAGTGTTTTCAGAAAATTCCTAAAGCATTTGAACCTTTGTCGCTATGCATAGAAATTTTGTCGCGGAACGTGGTTCCGCGACAAGGTGTTCCGCGACAAAGTGTTCAAAGATCAAGGAACATGGCATAATTTTTCTGTCTCAGAATGGGATTTTGTCGCGGAACGTGGCTCCGCGACAAGATGATTCCGCGACAAAAAGCCATGAAGATAAAATGCAAGAGTTTGGCTCCTTTGTCGCTATGCATGGACAGTTTTGTCGCGGAACGTGGCTCCGCGACAAGGTATTCCGCGACAAAGGGTTTTAAATTATGGAGACAAGTGTCTTGAAACACCTTGGTCGCGGAACAGCCATTTTGTCGCGGAACGTGGTTCCGCGCCAGAAGGCGGTTGGCGCCCAAGGTGGTTCAGGACAAAAGTCAGAAAAAGCAGAAATGAACAGTGGCATGCAAACAGCGTGATCTCACCCTATTTCAGATTAAAAAGCTATTCTAAGCTAAAAATAAGCAAGAAACATTCAAAATAAAGAAGAATATGCTTGAACAAAAATAACAAGGATGGGCAGAATATTAAAATAAAGCAGGAGTCCTAATCTAGGGTTTGATCACACATCCACACAAAATTATCCATAAAATGCTAACAGTAAACATAAATAGGCATAATGGGGGTCAAGAGACCCCAAAGCGAAAAAGAAAGCATAAATCCATGGGGTGTGAAACCCATTTCATGATTTGGGACACAAATGATGAATGTTTTCCCATATTATTGAAGAGGTATTGTTAATACCCATGATTTGGGTATTACAAACCCTAAAACAAGAGTTTAGAAACCAAAACATGGTATAAAAATGGCTATCTAAGCAACTGTGAACAGTAAAAATACTAAACTAAGCTAAAATAAGAGCAAAAATTAAATAATACATGAAAATAAACCTAAACTACTCTACCTAAGGAAGAACTCCTAAGCTTGCCTGCAAGAGCTCTACAAAAATTTCAATCTCTCCAACTAGCCTCTTTTTTTTTTAGCTCATGGGAGGCACATCATATTTATAGAAGTGTAACCCTAAGCCCATGGGCCTTGATTCTAGCCCATTGTGTCTTAAGACATCACACACATCACAGCTTTGTCTCGGAGCATCAAGTTGGTCGCGGAACACACTGCATGTGGCAAGGCTTCTCGACTGGGTCTTGTGTCTCTAATTGTGCATCTTGGTCGCGGAACATGCCTTTGTCGCGGAGCATGCCATCGCGACAAAGGTCATCGCGACAAAGGGCTTGGCTGGTCTCCTCTTCATCTGGGCCACTTGGTCGCGGAACCCCTCCTTTGTCGCGGAACACTGCATCGCGCCAAGGGGCTTCCGCGACAAAGGTTTTCCTGGGCCTGCTGGATTGGGCCAGATGGGCCGAAAATATTCTTTTTGTGGGCTTTTCTATCTTTTTCCCATCTTTTTGTTTCCTTTTCTTTTTCTCATGTTTTTGGATTTTTCTAACATAAATATGTAATAAAATTACATATTTATGTCTTTTTCACACCAGCTTATTATTTTTACAATTATGCATAAATCAGTCCAATTCGACTGCTTTCTTACTTAATGTAAGACCGGAATGCGATCAAATGCCCGTTTAAGACACGGAAATGGATTGAAAATAATGGTCATTTCTGGCCATTATCAGTTGGGAAAATCATTTACCCTTGATTGAATTTTCCTACAACAATAGCTACCATGCTAGCATTGACATGGCACCATTAAGCACTATATGGATGCAAGTGCTGAAATCCGTTGAGTTGGGGTGAGAGTGATAAAACTGTAGTAATGGGACCACAACTCGTTGAGCATATGACCCAACAAATCAAAGTAATCCAAGGAAAGATAAAAGCTGCACAAGACCGACAGAAGAGTTATGCCGATGTGAGACGGAAAGGCTTAGAATTTCAAGTTGGAGATAAGGTTATGCTAAAGATATCACCAATGAAAGGGGTGATGCGCTTTGGCAAACGAGGGAAACTAAGTCCTTGGTACATATGGCCTTACGAAATTCTAGAACGAATCGGAAATCTAGCATATCGACTAGCTTTACCGCCACAACTAACTCGAGTGCACAATGTGTTCTATGTCTCACAATTAAAGAAGTATGTGCCAGATCCGACGCACGTACTTCAGCCAGAAATGATTGAACTGGATGACGACTTGACCTATGAAGAAGTCCCAGTGCAAATACTCGATGTCAAGGAGATGGTGACAAGGAATAAGACCGTAAGAATGGTCAAAGTTCTTTGGTCTAACCATGAAGCGTAACAGCGACATGGGAGTTGAAGTCGGACATGAAGCAACGTTACCCGACCCTGTTTCAAAACTATTCAACCACAGTTATGGGGATATAACTGTAAACTTAAGGGGAGGAGGATGTAACGACCCAACAATTAATACCCTAGTCGAGGTACGCTCGAAAATTCTAACTCGACTTCGCGATTATTAATTCCCATATGTTTTCGGCCATGATCGTTTAAATATCTTGCTTAGTAGAGTCAATACCCAACTTCGAGGACGAAGTTGATTTCTAAGAAGGGTAGACTGTAACACCCACAAATTTAATCGCATATTTTAATCGCTTAAAAAGAAATGGAATTAAATTCAAGATAAAAAAGAGTTTAAATTCCGTAAGTCCCGTGAAGTTGAAATAATTTAATTAAATAAATTATTGCACGGGAGCCAATAGTCGACGAATTCAAGATTTCGAATACAAATTTTTTTGAGTTCGAGATGAATTTAAAAATAGAAATTTATAACCCGAGAATAACCCGAATGTTTAAGCCCGAGAACGTAGGAGGATAGAAGCCCAAAAGAGAGGAGAAACGGCCCAATGAAATAGCACGGCCTGGCCCAGGCCGAGCTCGCACGCCCATCGCGCGGTTTTTGGGGAAAAATGCGCCATCACTGCGCCACCACCACCAGCTTGTGGGAAAGTGCGAGCAAGGCGATTTTCCTGCGGTTCTCCGTCGGACCAATACTCTTCCTCTTCGGGGTTAATAAGGCCAAACGCACTAACTGGTGGCATAATGCTAAACTTGAAGTCCCCCACTGTTAATGTCTCCATTGTGGGGATGACAGAATTCTTTGGAACCCACACTCTGGTTCTGGTCGGCCGAGGCTTGAACTCTTCTTAAGGTTCTTCTCGAGCTAGAGTTTTTGGCTGAAACCTAGTTTTCCTTTTTGCCTCCCGGGTCTTCATATAGGTAGAGAATACCTTCTCTGTTATAGTGCCCCCCGGGCATGAGTCATCTTCCGAATAACATCCCCGAAGTGCATCTTTTCGTACTCCTCTTTAACCGCAGCTGTCCTTTGCCTTTAAATCCTCTTTTTAAGGGTTGGGAGTGATCCTCTCCGTTTCGGCGCTGGGACGGCGGTCGCTAATTCTCGAATCTCTTGGGCCAGTATTCTGCCCTGTTTCTTTGATGTGACCTACCCTGGGATGGGCGGTCTTTCTTCAGTGAGTTGTGTACTCATCGATCGATAGGTACATTCGCCTGAGGATGTCGATTTCTCTTTGAGATCGGAGATACAATTTCATCTGGAATGGTGATTTTGATCAGTATCTTTCCATTCTCCTTGCTGGTATTTAGCTCCATCTCCGAGTCCCATCCATTGGTCACAATCTTCAGAGTCGGCTTCTTCTGCGGAACATCCCTTTTTCTGCTTGGCTCATTTTCGGCCGAAACTGATTTCTCCCCAACTCGGATCAATTGGTTCTTTGTTATTTCGTATTGACTGAGACGGTCAAATACACTAGACTTCTTTTCCTTGCCCTTTTTAGGCGATCCGAGCATTTTCTAAACAGATCACTTCGATGATTCTCCTTTCTCCTTTTGAGCTGTAGGATATTCTCCCAACCTCTTTTGGATAGGCTTCTTTCTTTGCTCTGGTAGGAATGAGAACCATGTTGGCCATTGGGAATGGATTCTTATCCATGGCCATCAATCTGTCAGGGAACTTTGGCTTCTCTTCTCGATATGCTTTCAGATCATCTTCCTGAAATATTCGCACACCACCGTACTATGCGTTTGAGGCGCGTGAAACCTACACCATACAGCCTTCAACTGTTCATTAGTTAGCTGTGGGTGGTTTCCTTTGAACTCGAACAGCCCACCCAGCCTTCAACTGTTCATTAGTTGGCTGAAGGTGATTTCCCTTGAACTCGAACAACCCATTCTTCCGACAATAATAAAAGATTTCATCCATCTGAGAGAGATCAAATGAATAAAACCTTTGAAGATTATCCGACTCTTGTCCCTATATTTCTTTGCCTCTAGGTGGCCCGAGCACTGGGCACACAATAGGCTTCTTAATCACAAATTCGGCTCTGGATACATCAGCAATCGTCGGGAGTCTTCTGCATTGTACTCCTCATTCTCCATACAACTGCTCAGGGATTCGTTCGCTGCTGCTGATTGGAACGGTTGAGCCTTGGAACTTTGGTTGCGGCTTGTTTTGAAAGCCATTTGTTCCGCCAAGTAATTCCCATTCGGGTGGCTTTGGCTGCAAGTTCAGCAATAGTTTTCGTCCGAGTAACCATAAATATGTCCTTAATGACGTGTTTGAGATTGCACTTCAACATTTGTATATACTCTTGCTCTGGTAGTTGAGTCTTCATCTGAGCCTAGAGAGCATAAAATCTCTCCAGAAATTCCGTCACAAATTCTCCAGTCTTCTGCTTGTGTGAGCTAGGTCCACCATTGAAATATCCGGACTAATGTTGTAGAACCTATCATCATATATTGACGAATCGGAGCGGCAAGTAGATAAACCACTCAAAAGCTAGCCCTGTGAGTGAGAGAATGAACATCTGGAGCTTGTGGTAGTCGTTCTGAGCGGTCCTTGTGCACTGGGCCGTGAATCGGCCGATATGCTCATTGTTGACTTCCCAAGTTTGCCCAAAAAAACGTTGAACTTCAGAACCTTTACCCCTCTCGGGATAGGGCAAAGTTCCTCAATCCTTTCAATGAACGACTTCCTGTACATCGGCCGATTCTCCTGACCAAAGAAATTCGTGAACTAAGTCCGAACAATTTTCGCAATCACCTCCTTGTCCACTATGTGTTGATGTTGTTGTTGGTGGATCACAGGGACAGGTAGTTGCTGTGCAACAAGAGCCACTGGTCGCGGTTGATGGTACGCCTATTTCTGACAATAAGGCATGCCTTGCGGCAGCTCGATCTGACGTTGCTGAGGCGGATTTCAAAATCTGCCGTACTGATACTGTTGCGGTGCATAATTATGTTGTGCATACGACTGATTTTGCACTCCAGATTCTGAATATTCTGTGCTCCTATTGGCTGTGTATGCCTTGCAAGCTCAGTTCTGAATATAGCTGGGATTGCCACCATACTCCCTCAGCTTGTCGTGCGGACGTCGTAACGGCCGCCTCAACCATAAATAGGATCTGATCGCACACGTGCGATGTTAGATCATTCTGGCAGCAATCCTGTGCATTGGTATAGATTGGTGGTGGACCATATCCAGGAGGAAAATCCTCCGGATATCCGGATCCTGCTCTGGAATCGTCGGCAAAACGGTGCGATCCGCCGTGTTGATTGCTGAATTCTCTGGATCGGTAGTTATTTAATCTACTTTGTCCTTGTAACACCCGGGTTTTGATCACCCAGGCCGGGACGCTACCACCACACCCTTTTAAACAAGACACGATCAAATCGAGCCATTTAAAGAAATGCTATGGCTTAAGTTGCATCAATATTTAAAATTCTTAAAAATAATTCAAATGATGCCCGAATTTAAAATAATCCGAAGTCTGCCAAGCATAATGTAAAGAAGTGCGGAAGCTAAAATAGGGCCAAAACACGCGGCCAAAACACAGTCTAAAGTTCAATGCGAAATTTTAAAAATTTAAATGCGACAAGTCTTGAAAGAAGATTTCTCATCCCTCCATGCAATGCTTACTCTTCAAAATCTGAGAAAAATAGAGACAACAACAAATCAGTACAAATGGTATTGCATAAGTTAATACATAACACAACAATTTCTAAAAGTTTTAGGAGAGTAATAAAAATAAGATTTCTTTTTATTTTAAAAAAGGCGGATATTTAATTAATTAAAATCTTACGCACGCCGAACGAACATTTTACCATTGTTCACTATGGTCGATGATACCCTGCCCTTTGGGACTAATACCCACAAGGACTCAACCACATAAAACGGATCATAGGGACGTACCCTTGGGATCAACCTCTGGGACTCGTACCCACGAGGGTCGTGAAAGCAGTGCCCCTATACAGACCACTCCGGAACCCTAGATAACCCATAAGGTATTAATCTAGGAGTATATACTCTTACAACCACAAAAACCACATAACCATATTTGTTGTTTAGACTACGAGAGGGGGCGGCCCAACGAGCTCCACCTAGTGCACTTAACCACATAACCATAATTGGGTCATCGGTCTTGCAATCTTGAAAAAATCCTTCACAAATCTTCTGTAGTATCCGGCTAGTCCAAGGAAACTTCTTATTTCTGTCTGACTTGTTGGCGCGGCCAATCAGTCACCGCAGATATCTCTGCCGGATCAACCAACACTCCTTTAGCCGATACTCTATGTCCCAAAAATGTGACTTCTTTCATCCAGAATTCGTATTTAGACAGCTTCGCGTACAATTGATTCTTTCTCAAAATTCCAAGCACTTGATGCAGATGTCTCGCATGCTCCTCCTCATTCCTTGAGTAAACTAGAATGTCATCAATGAATACGAGAACACAAGAATCTAGCAACTCTCGGAATACATTATTCATGAGATTTATGAATACTGCGGGAGCATTTTTCAGATCAAAGGACATTAAGGTGAATTCATAGTGTCCATATCTTTTCTGAAATGCGGTCTTTAGTATGTCTTCTTCGGCGATAGGCAATTGATGGTATCCCGATCGCATGTGAACTTTCGAAAATACCGATGCTCCTTTCAGTTGATCGAAGAGATCCTTGATCCTAGGTAGCGGGTATTTGTTCTTGATTGTCACTTGGTTCAGACCTCTATAGTCAATACACAACCGGAGTCCACTGTCTTTCTTCTTGACGAACAAGACGGGTGCTCCCTATGGCGATGTGCTAGGTCAAATGTAACCCTTTGCTAACAACTCTTCGAGTTGTTCCTTCAGCTCTTTCATCCCGGCAGGTGCCATACGATATGACGCCTTTGACACTGGCTCAATCCCGGGTACCAGATCAATCTTGAATTCAACCTCTCGATCAGGTGGCATTCCTGGGATATCTTCAGGGAATACGCCGGGATATTCATTTACGACTGGGATTTTTTCGATCTTACTTCCCTCATCCTCGAGGTTATGTACGTAGCATGCGTACAATTGGTATCCCTTTTGTATGAAGTTACAAAATTTTAAGGCATTCACCACCTTGGCACTCATCTTTTGAGGCTGCATGTAGTAGATGACCTTCTTCCCTCGACACTTGGCTAAAGAAATCTTTTGCTTTTAGCACTCAATAACGGCCTTGTATTGAGTCAGCCAGTCCATACCCAAGATGATATCGAAATCTCTAAGATCAAACTCTACTAGATTCGCGTAGAATTCTATGTTTTTAATTACTATCGGAATTCCGTCGTATCTTTTCGAGCACGATAGCACCTTACCCGAGGGTAACTGAATTCCTAAGTTAATGCTCTTAGGTTTTAGTAGATCTAACACAGATAAGATTCTAGTGGAAACTTAAGAGCAACTTGCGCCCGAATCGAACAAAACTCTGACTGGTACGCTTAAAGCAGTGAACGTACCTGTGATCACCTCGCGTTGAGTGGCCAGATCCGCTTGATTAACAACGTTCAAACGTCCCATGGCTCCGCCCTGGTTCCCGTGCTGGTTGCGATTTTGGGGTGGCCTTTGTGGTTGCTGGAACCCTTGTCCTTGGTTGTTCTGCTGATTCGGTCCAGCTGGTCGGTTTCCTTGAGGATGATTAAGCAAATCCGGCCTTTTCTCAATTCTCTCTTCCCGTGTCCAACATTCCTTTTTCATGTGGCCTTCCTTGCCACACCTAAAGCAAGATCCAGGTTTTGGACACCCACGCACCAAATGCGGGAGATTGCATTGTGGGCAGCGGGGTATGAAAGTACCCTGATTCTCAGCCCGCCGGTTTCTATTCCCACCATGGTTGAAACCTTTATTCTGAGCCCTCCTATTTTCTTCAAACCTTGCTTAGTCATTTCCCTTCTGGGGATTGTCATTACCATTATCGCTTCTATTCCTTTTTCCAAATCCGTGCGAGCCCTTGCTTGACTCTCCGTGATCCTTGCGCTTTAGTTGCTGGACGCGAGCAATTGCTACAGCTCGGTCATATACTGCCTGCAAAGTCGTGTATTTCCCTCCCACAAGTATCTCTCCGATACTGAGGTTCAAACCCATTTCAAACTTCTGAGCCTTATCAGAATCAGTTGGCACGAGCCTCGGAGCAAATCGCACTAGCTCCTTGAACTTAGCATAGTACTCTTGCATAGATTGTGCACCCTGCCTGAGGTTAATGAATTCTTCATACTTCGCAGTACTCAATGGATAAAATCTCTCCCTTAGGGCTTCCTTGAATTCTTCCCAGAAGTAGGCGTGCTCACCCTCGGCCAAAACCTCCTTGAAAATTCTGCCACCACTCATCCGCCTCACCACCTAGATAGTAGGTCGCAACACCGACCTCCTCATTTTTCGGGCACCTAACTGCGTTAATGAGTTTGTCAAACGTTCAGATCTAGTCCTCCAGCTTTGCTGGATCCTCCTGACCGTCATAAAGTGGCGGCTCATAGAGGTTTACCATTGCCAAGTAATTGATGGGGGCTGCTGGCAGAGGTACCGCTGCCTGAGCCCTGTGCACCTCGGCATTGCCCAAGGCAATGAGGACTTGTTTTACTGTCCTCAGTCGCTCGTCCAAAGCATTGGGTGCAGGGTTCGCTTGTCCTCCTATGTTAGGCGGATTCGCCCCAACAGGTATGTTAGCATCGTTCCGGTTCAAAGGAGCTCCGTTATTGTTTGTTACATTTGGGAGGTTAGCACCATCATTGTTCAGAATCTCCCTACTCGGTCGTCCTCTTGGCGGCATTCTGTTAATCAAGCACGCAGAGGTAAGATTCGAATTCTAAGGTAGGTTAACAGTCAAGTTATAAAGTGACTATGATTCGGATCGCATACGTTCTAAACATGAGAGGACACTGATAGGGAAAATAAGTACTTAGATTTCATTATATATTTTATTTTCGATAACATAAGGAGAGCTACACAAAATGTGATAGTAAAATACTAATAAAATACACAATATGTGGTCCAATCAGCAGAAATAGAAACGTCATAGTCTGGAGCAGGTAGTCGCGCGATTAGCCGAGCATCCTGGGATCGACCTCAATCTCCTCGTCAGTGTCGAGGGGCACCAGAGGGTTCTCCATTACCTCCTCGGGGTCCTCCCCCTCAATGTCAATAGGACTCTGGGGGTCTTCCTTCTCTTTCTCCTCCATCTCGGGTCCCTGTGGATTGAGCTGGTTCTGGAGCCCAATCACTATGTCTTCCAGGGCGAAGATCCTACCTTGAAGCGTATGGGTGTGGTGCTAACGGTCGTCAAACTGGGTCTCGAACTCGGTTAAGCGACCTATGGTTTAATCATTGGCTTGAGTCAACTGCGCTACCTTGCCCTCCAATTCGCAAATACAGTTCCGATCGGAAGCAGCATCACGACGAGCATAGCGCAACTCATGGATAATATCAGTCATAGAACAGAGCAGGTTTCTCATCGTCTCGGTGAATCGTGGGTCAGCCATCTAACATATGGATTTTTTTCACATTAAGAATTTTTCATATCTTAATATAAAGTGTGTCAATGCATATGTATTCCCCCCAAAATAATTCGTAATAGTTTAAGACTTGTCGAAAATTTATAATATATTTTCCATGGGTTTTTAAATTAAAATCCTTTTTCCATGGAAAAAATATTAGAAATGCTTAAAAAGAATATTTAATATTTTGGGCCTCTATATTGGGCCGAAAAATAATAGCTTTAAAAATTTTTCAGGCTCTGATACCACTTTATAACACCCCGGTTTTGGTCACCCAGGCCGAGACGCTATTGCCACACCCTTTTAAACAAGACACGATCAAATCGAGTTCATTTAAAGGAATGCTAAGGCTTAAGTTGCATCAATATTTAAAATTCTTAAAAGTAATTCAAACGATGCCCGAATTTAAAATAATCCGAAGTCTACCAAGCATAATGTAAAGCAGTGCGGAAGATAAAATAGGGCCAAAACATGCGGCCAAAACACAGTCTAAAGTTCAATGTGAAATTTTAAAAATTTAAATGCGACAAGTCTTGAAAGAAGATTTCTCATCCCTCCGTGCAATGCTTACTCTTCAAGATCCGAGAAAAATAGAGACAACAACAAATCAGTACAAATGCTACTGCATAAGTTAATACACAACACAATAATTTCTAAAAGTTTTAGGAGAGTAATAAAAATAAGATTTCTTTTATTTAAAAAAGAAGGATATTTAATTAATTAAAATCTTACGCACGCCGAACGAACTTTTTACCATTGTTCATTATGATCGAGGACACCCTGCCGTTTGGGACTAACACCCACAAGGACTCGACCACATAAAAAGGATCATAGGGACGTACCCTTGGGATCAACCTCTGGGACTCGTACCCACGAGGGTCATGAAAGCAGTGCTCCTATATAGACCACTCCGAAGTCCTAGATAACCCATACGGATACATCTAGGAGTATAGACTCTAACAATCACAAAAACTACATAACCATAATTGCCGTTTTGGCTACGAGAGGGGGCAGCCCAACGAGCTCCACCCAGTGCACTTACCTTCAAAAATAATATAAGGCATCCCACTCGATCACAATTTCCAAAGTTTCAAAATTTTACTTTTAATTCAACAATTCATTCATGCCATATCAAAATCGAGCTTTAAATTACCAACACGAAAATATAAAATCTCCAGGTTTATAACTTCCCACAATGGAAAGGAAAATTGACACAAAAATCGCCACCACAACCTAACATGGAATTACCATTAAAGGCATGAATTTCATAGTTTGTGCATTAGACGTTTTTACATTTGAAAATATTGTAAATGATTTTTAAAAATTCTGAAACATTTACAGTAGTTAGAGAACACTAAAATAAGCATTTTTCATAGAAATAGCCATCTCAAAATTCGGACTCCTTCTACGCCAAACAGGTAGATCACAGAAACCTTATTTTAAAAAAACCTCACCTCTTCAGCGTTTTCGGACGACAGTGAAAGAAAAATTCATAACTTTTTCAAGGGACTTCCAAAAATCACAAGTTTTAATAGAGACATACTAGCCACATATTGGAACAACTTTCATTTGTAAATGAATGAGAGAAAATGATCATAGGATAGCCCATTATGCTCTACAAGATCGAACACCAAAACTGACAACTTTTTCGACGGAAATTAGTAACAAAACAGATAAAATTTGGGACAGCAAACGTAATCCAAATTTGATGAAAATTTACAGTAATAAACTTCAAGATATTATGAACAACATTCATTTGTTAAGGTTTCTCAAAGATGAACAGATCTGGCCAGAAATGCAACACAACAGAAACATGCCAAAGGAAAGCCATGCTGATAGATTTGGGAGGTTATGGAAAATGGCTTGCAACTCGATTTTCACTTAACCAAAACTTTCAAAAATCGGTGTGTAAGGTATTAACTTACTTATAAATGGATTTGTGTCAAGAAATCCTCAAATCCAAGCCTCAAAAGTGCCCTCCAACCCGCAGCAAGGACTGCTACTCACTGAAGAACCTAGATTTGAATCGATAGGGCACAATCCTTAGTTTTAAAGCCTATAATTCGAATCTAATACTGAAATATGGACTTGAATACCTTCTTACCCAGTGGATGAAAGGATTGGAAGGTTTTGAACTCGTCCAAAATGCCACCACCTTGAAGAGCACACTCAAAACTCACCAACTCTCTCTATGAAGGCTGAATTTTGGGAATGGTGTTTGTGGAATAGTTTGTGACTGATATGGGGTTTATTTGGACGAATTTGGAGAGGCTTGATGATGATAATCACTGAAATTTACTCCTCCCGTCTTTATGTCATCATAATATCAATCATAATGGCTGGAAATCTAGAAGTTGGAGGTTATAACTCACCCTATTCACACCATTCATTGAATAGATACATTTCACCATGGTTGAGTTGCTTTTTAACCTTGGTTTCAAATTTACAGAGCCTATAAACCTTAAATAATGTCCAAGGAGTGTTTAATATCTTTCATACATGAATTTAGGAAGAAAATGTCAGCAGAAACTAAAGGAAAATGCAACTCGACAATAATTCGGGTTCATATTGACACATGTTCAAAGATAGAAGTTTTGGGAATGATATACTCATCCAAAATTTCTGAAATTTTATAAGTATATATTAGACACCATTTGGAACAACATTTGTGTTGGATGCTTTAAAAAATTCACACTCTAGGTGGGTGTAAACGTCAATCCTTATATAGGATAAAATCTGTCAACTTGGCACACTTGGGGAATTTAAATCCTAATATCCTTGGGCTTATTGCATGGATATATTTTTGAGCTCTCTTATCTCATTTTATCACCCATTTCAACTTTGACCCAAAGTGATGATTTATTCTAAATCACATTCCAAATTCTTTGATAAATAATTTCCGAGCAATAATTTATTTAAATAAATTATTTTCGTCTTTTCGAAATTTTGTTCCTTTGGACCCAAATAAATTTCTTGGGTATTACATTCCTTTTGCTGTCCCACTCTGCGTGCCAAATATTGGTCTCCGGTCGACTAAGGACCTTTTTCTCTCCTAGTGGAGCGGCTGGACAAATGATCAAACTGTAATACCCAAGAATTTTCCAACATAAAATAAATACAATATATAAAATAAATACAATAAATAAATAAATTCAGCAAATCAATAAATAAATTTAATCGAATGAGAAATGGAATTTAAATTAAAAAGGAATCAAAATTTCGAGAACCCGGGAAGCCGAAAACAATTTAGTCAAATAAATGGTTACCCGGAAACCCAACACCGATGGGCTCAATAACTCGAGTCCAAATGTAAATTTAGATCCGAATAAAATTAAGATAGGAAATCGGAGCCCGAAAATATCCCGGAAATCCGAATCCGGGAACATAGAGGGATAGAAGTCCGAAATAGAGGAGGAAATGCCCGACGGATCGCACGACCCGGCCCAGACCGCAGCCTGGACCGAGGCCGCGCGGTGGCCGCGCGCCCATAAGGGGATTACCGCGCCACGGCCGCGCCACCCCACAGATTTATTTGGTGCGAGATTTACTCGCCCGAATCCGGATTTTCCGACTTCGGTTGAACACCATTCGGCTCAAGACCCTTAGAGGCAGACCTTGGATGCCCCTAGGTCTTATTTACCTATAAATAAGCCCTCTTGAAAGCTCCGAACACTTTTCCAAAACCCTACAACTCTCTATACGTCGAAAACCCTAATTCCGGAGTCGTCGGAGGCACGAAACCAAGGCAAGGACTGCGTGGACGAAATTTTGAAGATCTCTAACGTCGTGGTAAGCTTCAATCCGATCCTTGTTCCATATACGATTCGAAAATGAATCCTAACCTTCTTCTTTTTCTTTCTACGCCCCGAATCGGATCTAGAACGTAGAACCCGACGAACGGAGAGGATAGACGGAGGACTGGAAGACACGCCTTCGAAATAGACGATCCCGGATATCTACAAATCTGTAAGTTAATACTTACATGGTTTTAGGAGTAACTAAAACACGAAAACTAAAAGCTTAATCAAATCTTCAAAAATCTGTCAACGTATGATTCTACCGGCGCAACAGTTTCGTCTAATTTTTACGAACCTTTAAACTTCTTCAAACGGAAAAACTTAAAACATAAAAAACGTTCCTAAGGTATAGATCTATCTACTGTAAAATTTTCAGAATTTTTAGGGACGTTTTGATATTAAAAATTCACCCGAAACCGAACTGCTGAAACTTGGATCTTGAAATTCTTGACAGAACTTAGGTCCGATATTGATCACGTTTTTGACATTAGTTCTAAACCGATTTAGATCTTTAGCTGAACATGAAAGTTGTAGAAAAATGTCTTAAGAAGGTCTCTGTAAAATTTCATTAAGTTTGGAGTTGATTTGCTATGGTAGATCTTGATAATCTTGAACTGCTGTACATGAAATTCGGACAGATTAATGTTATGACGAAAATTGACATTTTTGACCTGTTTCGGTATCTCCGATTGAAAAAGTTAAAACATGAAAGTTGTTCATCTCGATGTTTCTGAGTCAGTGGTAAAATTTCAGAATTTTTGGAATTAAACTCGATTCCTAATGAATTTTAGAGTAAACTGTGGTTGACCGAGTCAAATCTTGAAATCTTGTTGAAACGGTGAAATTAGCCTTTAAGGTTGAAACGAGTAGAAATTCTTTGAAATAAGATACACGAAACGAGAGGGTTAAAATATTGTGGGTTATGACTAAGCTAGATACTGTCAATGTTCTCTGCGGCTTGGGACATAAGAGCCCAAGTGTATGTCTAGGTTGACGTAAGAGCCCTAGCGAAACACTGATCGTATGGCTAGCGGACGGCTTAACTCTAATTAAAAGATCGACCATGATACTTGTGGACATAAGAGCCCAGGCGTAAGGCTGGCGGACATAAGAGCCCCAGCGATGGTGATCTCTAAAAGATATGAAACGAGAAGTTTGCGAGAATTCCAAATTAAATCTGTATTAGATTGTGCTTTTATATTTATGGCAATTTATTTAATTACTTTGCAAGCTATATTTAAGATCGTATGGAATCCATGACTTTTAAATTATGCGATTAAATTTTTATTAAATGAATAGATTACATTATGCACATGTTTCCTTTAAATTTAATTAAAGGCTTTGAAACCTCATAAACATGTACGTGTTAACTTACTCAGCAAGTTTTTGCTGACCAAACCATATTTTTCCTTTTTCTTTCAGAGTTGAGAATTATGCATCGTCATATGCATACATGGGAACTTTGGGAAGATATATTATTTTGAATTATTGTGTTAGACTAGATCTTGCATGACGGACCTGTTTAACCCGTATTCTGGCCGTGTTGGCTATATTTAAATTCCGCTGCATTATACATATGTAATTATTATTTTCCGCTGCAATTTTGATACAATTTTTTCAAATTATATATGAATGGGCAGTTTGAATATTTTAAATTCTGAAAAACCATAGCCTTGCATCTCTTTAGTGAGCTCGGAGAAACCGTGTCTTGCTAGGGAGGTGTGGCGGTGACACCCCGACCTGGGTGACCAAAAACCGGGGTGTTACAAGTTGGTATCAGAGCCCAGAATATTTTAAAGCTATTTATTTTAAAGAAAATATCTGATACCAGAGTGGTATCAGAGCCCGACTTATTTTTAAATTATTATTATTATTTTTAAACTATTAGACTATTATTTTTAAACTATTATTTTTAAACCATGATTATTTTTAAATTATTACTATAGAAGCCCAAAGTATTATTTCTAAAATTTCCTAGTCCCAAATTATTTTTGAGCCCAAATTATAATTATTTTGACCCAATATAGAGGTCCAAGGATTTTAAATATTACTTTAAATTTTTAAAGCATTAATTCCATGGATTAAATTTTTATTTTAAAACCCATGAAAAAAGAAATATATATATAGTGCATAAATTATTTTTGGGGGGAAATCATCATTGCATGTGCATATTGCATTTCCTTTGTTTAGAGAACTTAGAATCGTGGCGAATTATAACTTAGAATCTTGGCGAAGTTTAACCTAGATCTCTTGCTACACCTAGATAACTTAGAGGCTTGACATCGAATTAGAAACGCTCACTAGAGATTGATCTTGCCGTAGTTCTAGATCTCATTTATCTATGCGCACGCCTAAGCATAACAATCCTCGGCCTTAGCCATTCATACCCTGGTACGAATTAGAAAATTTCCTTATGTGGAACAATAAAAATCAAGTTTTTATTAAAACACTCTTTATCCCAAAAATCTTGTTTGGATTTCCAAACAACAAATCTGAAAATTCGAAATTCGAAATTTGAAACTCACGATGCTCTAAACGTGGCCTTATGGGCGCGCGTTTAACACTTGATCTCACATACAATTTAGCAAATTTCTTGTTCAAGCGATCTATCTAAACTCTGATAAACTAATCTATATACGTTATAACAGAAAATGGCACCTAGGAGAAACCCAAGGAAGGTAAATCCAAACGGCACTGACGCTAACCTCCCCAACGTGGCCAATAACAATGAGACCCCTCAAAACTTAGGAGAATGAGTACTTTCTGCACCCAACAACATGGAAGAACGTCTAAGGACTATGGAGGAAGTCCTTGTAGCATTAGGAAATGCCGAGGTGCATAGGGCACAAACAGTACCTCCGCCAGTAGCCCGAGTCAACTACTTGGCAGTAGTGAACCCCTACAACCCACCCCATTATGACGGCCAAGAGGATTCGGCGGAGTTGGAAGGGTGGATTCGTACCTTTGATAAGCTCTTGAACGCTATCAAGTGCCCTGATGATGAGAAGATACACGTAGTGACCTACTACCTAGGAGGCGAAGCTGATGAGTGGTGGCAAAATCTCCAAGCGAATTCAGTGGAAGACGAAGAAGCCTACACCTGGGAAGAACTTAAGGAAGCTTTGAGGGAAAGATTCTACCCACTGAGCACCAAGACTGCGAAGTACGAGGAATTCATCAACCTAAAGCAAGGTGCGCAAACAGTGCAAGAGTACTACTCCAAATTCAAGGAGCTAGTACGATTCGCTGCAAGGATAGTACCAACCGACTCTGACAAGGCTCAGAAATTCGAGATGGGTCTGAACCTTAGTATCCGGGAGATACTTGCAGTAGGACAATTCACGAACCTTCAGACGATATATGACCGCGTTGTAACAATTGCTCGAATCCAGCAATTGAAGCGTAAGGAACATGGTGAGTCGAACAGGGACTCGCAAGGACTTGAGAAAAAGGATAGGAAAGACAATGGATCCCGAAGGAAAGGAAATAAAGGTCTGAACAATGGGGGAGACGACAACCGTGGTGCGTTGATACCACGCTGTCCACGATGCAACAGTGCACATCTGGTGCGCCAATGCCCGAAGCTTGGAACCTGCCGTAGGTGCGGCAAGCTTGGTCACAAGGCTGGTGGATGTCGAACGCCAGAGGAGGCGATCGAAAAGAGAGTAGATTTGGTGAACATTCGGAAAGGAGAGAGGGACGAGGAACAAGACCAAAACCCGAACCCTCTTGAGAATAATAAATAGGCAGTTATGGGGACATAACTGAAGTCCTAAGGGGGAGAGGATGTGATACCCCGTAGAAATTTATTTTTCGGAGTTCGATTCGCGAAAATGTATCCTAAATCGTAAACAAACAAATTCAAATTGTTTTGAACTACGTTATGGCTTGATTCCTTCATAGGGTACGTAGGCATCTTAGAAGTTTAATTCTAAGTTCAGTCACAAAATAATAAAACAAACAAAAGACCTTAGCACGAGAAAAGCCGAAACGCAACTTCGAGGACGAAGTTGATTCTTAAAGAGGGTAGACTGTAATACCCAAGAATTTTCCAACATAAAATAAATACAATAAATAAAATAAATACGATAAATAAATAAATTCAGCAAATCAATAAATAAATTTAATCGAATGAGAAATGGAATTTAAATTAAAAAGGAATCAAAATTTCGAGAACCCGGGAAGCCGAAAACAATTTAGTCAAATAAATGGTTACCCGGAAACCCAACACCGATGGGCTCAATAACTCGAGTCCAAATGTAAATTTAGATCCGAATAAAATTAAGATAGGAAATCGGAGCCCGAAAATATCCCGGAAATCCGAATCCGGGAACATAGAGGGATAGAAGTCCGAAATAGAGGAGGAAATGCCTGACAGATCGCACGACCCGGCCCAGACCGCAGCCTGGACCGAGGCCGCGCGGTGGCCGCGCGCCCATAAGGGGATTACCGTGCCACGGCCGCGCCACCCCACAGATTTGTTTGGTGCGAGATTTACTCGCCCGAATCCGGATTTTCCGACATCGGTTGAACACCATTCGGCTCAAGACCCTTAGAGGCAGACGTTGGATGCCCCTAGGTCTTATTTACCTATAAATAAGCCCTCTTGAAAGCTCCGAACACTTTTCCAAAACCCTACAACTCTCTATACGTCGAAAACCCTAATTCCAGAGTCGTCGGAGGCACGAAACCAAGGCAAGGACTGCGTGGACAAAATTTTGAAGATCTCTAACGTCGTGGTAAGCTTCGATTCGATCCTTGTTCCATATACGATTCGAAAATGAATCCTAACCTTCTTCTTTTTCTTTCTATGCCCCGAATCGGATCTAGAACGTAGAACCCGACGAACGGAGAGGATAGACGGAGGACTGGAAGCCACGCCTTCGAAATAGATGATCCCGGATATCTACAAACCTGTAAGTTAATACTTACATGGTTTTGGGAGTAACTAAAACACGAAAACTAAAAGCTTAATCAAATCTTTCAAAAATCTGTCAACGTATGATTCTACCGGCGCAACAGTTTTGTCTAATTTTTACGAACCTTTAAACGTCTTCAAACGGAAAAACTTAAAACACAAAAAACATTCCTAAGGCTTAGATCTATCTACTGTAAAATTTTCAGAAGTTTTAGGGACGTTTTGATATTTGAAATCCACCCAAAACCGAACTGCTGAAACTTGGATCTTGAAATTCTTGACAGAACTTAGGTCTGATCTTGATCACGTTTTTGACATTAGTTCTAGACCGATTTAATCTTTAGCGCAACATGAAAGTTGTAGACAAATGTCTTAAGAAGGTCTCTGTAAAATTTCATTAAGTTTGGAGTTGATTTGCTATGGTAGATCTTGATAATCTTGAACTACTGTACATGAAATTCGGACAGATTAATGTTATGACGAAAATTGACGTTTTTGACCTGTTTCGGTATCTCGGATTGAAAAAGTTAAAACACGAAAGTTGTTCATCTCGATGTTTCTGAGTCAGTGGTAAAATTTCAGAATTTTTGGAATTAAACTCGATTCCTAATGAATTTTAGAGTAAACTGGTTGACCGAGTCAAATCTTGAAATTTTGTTGAAACGGTGAAATTAGCCTTTAAGGTTGAAACGAGTAGAAATTCTTTGAAATAAGATACACGAAACGAGAGGGTTAAAATATTGTGGGTTATGACTAAGCTAGATACTGTCAATGTTCTCTGCGGCTTGGGACATAAGAGCCCAAGTGTATGTCTAGGTTGACGTAAGAGCCCTAGCGAAACACTGATCGTATGGCTAGCGGACGGCTTAACTCTAATTAAAAGATCGACCATGATACTTGTGGACATAAGAGCCCAGGCGTAAGGCTGGCGGACATAAGAGCCCCAGCGATGGTGATCTTTAAAAGATATGAAACGAGAAGTTTGCGAGAATTCCAAATTAAATCTGTATTAGATTGTGCTTTTATATTTATGGCAATTTATTTAATTACTTTGCAAGCTATATTTAAGATCGTATGGAATCCATGACTTTTAAATTATGCGATTAAATTTTTATTAAATGAATAGATTACATTATGCACATGTTTCCTTTAAATTTAATTAAAGGCTTTGAAACCTCATAAACATGTACGTGTTAACTTACTCAGCAAGTTTTTGCTGACCAAACCATATTTTTCCTTTTTCTTTCAGAGTTGAGAATTATGCATCGTCATATGCATACATGGGAACTTTGGGAAGATATATTATTTTGAATTATTGTGTTAGACTAGATCTTGCATGAACGGGCCTGTTTAACCCGTATTCTGGCCGTGTTGGCTATATTTAAATTCCGCTGCATTATACATATGTAATTATTATTTTCCGCTGCAACTTTGATACAATATTTTCAAATTATATATGAATGTGCTGTTTGAATATTTTAAATTCTGAAAAACCATAGCCTTGCATCTCTTTAGTGAGCTCGGAGAAACCGTGTCTTGCTAGGGAGGTGTGGCGGTGACACCCCGACCTGGGTGACCAAAAACCGGGGTGTTACACAAACCGACAATGGTTCGATAGAATTGCCCGCCCAAACTTGACTAAAACAGATTCAATTTCGATAGCAAAACCGAGCAATCAAATACAATATCAATTGAACAAAGAGTCTACCGGTTACTAAGAAGTAACGGCGAACTCAATGATAAAATCAATAAGAATCGGAGTTGAGCTAACACTAAATGTTACTACGACCAGGAATCTAAAGGAAAGTAGTAAAGAAAAGCATTAAAGGAAAGCAATAAAGATACATAAAACTAAATTGACGGAATAAGGGTAAATTCTTGGCTTCTGGTGAGCTCTCCTTCTCTATCTTCAACGAGGTTATTTATAGTGATGGCAAAAGGGCGCCAATAACAGTTTTTCAGCCGAAAACTCCTTCTGACAGCTGTCTCTAATCCGGCCCTCATGATTCACTTTTCCTTTCTGCCGAACTCTCTTGCATTTAGTATGGGCTTATTTATTCCTTTGTCCCTTTTGAGCCTCCTGCATAAGGCCCTTTCTTTGTTTTAGGCCCATTACCCCTGTTTGGGCTAGTCAATCTTAGCCTAATCTTTGCCTGGTCCCAATAGTCGTGTGTGTGCTTTCTTGGAGTTCGGACTTTGGAGCCTTTAGACCATCTTTCAGTAATAAATTCTATTTTCCAGTCAACTTTATTATATTTTTCAGTCCGGTTTACAGTTTTTCACTTTTTATTTCTAACCATCAACTCTAAATTTTCATCTATTTAAAAATATTCCATTTTAATTCCTTTACTATTCATTTTAATTTTTCATATGAAATTAATATATTGTATTTATTTAAATATAGTATATATGTTTAAATTTTGTTAATAAAATTTTATTAAAATAAATATTTGTTAATAATAAAATATAAATAGGAAATGAAAATTAAAAAAGAGAAGAAAAGAAAAAAAATTTAAAAAATGGTAGCAGTGTACTATACATTTTATGGTATATTATATTAGCCTACGTCGAAGTTTATTATTGGAGTAGTACTGTAGTATTCTCCTTTATTTTAGTGTTTAACTCTATTTCACCGTCATTATTGGAGAAGCTCTAATTGACTTTAGATCTATACTTCATACTATAAGTTTAGATTATTTATGCATGTTTAATTGATGTCCCGAAGCTTGTTTATATGTCTAAAAACTTATCTTGATAATCTAAACTTCTTAGATAAGTGCACTAGAGAAAACCAAATGTCATCTTGAATAAAGAGAGAGAGAAATACTAGGTAAATTTCTAGGTTCTAACAATAGCAAGCCCTATTGCTTACGAAAAAAAACAATAGAAAGCCCTCTCAAAACTATAGTATTTGATTGCTGTCTGCTGATATGCTATCTATTGTACTGTTTCTCTTACTGAAGAATTTTCCTATTCAGAATTGGAATCTTACTTGTCATGTGATTGTATTGAAAAACCTAAATTAACTGGCTATTAGTTTGAGTTAGACCGCATGGCACGCCAATTCGAAAATGGGAGTGTAACATTTTATGACATTTTATTTGGTAGTTCTTGTCACTAAAATGTCGTAGCGTTATTACTATTTTTTTTTAAAAAAAAATCTAACGAGTATGTAAATATATTAATCTCTCGAATATAAAAATCAAAATTGTATGATTTTAACAAATATTTTGTTGAGCCTTTTTTGTTGTCAAAGGTTCTCTTGATCTTTAGTTTTTTTTTTTCTTTACTTAATAAAGACGGATAGAAAGGAAATTCCCGAGGCATCCACTAAAAGTGCCAAGGAGTTCTCCGAAGGTGGTAAGGTCCGATACTTCCTAATAAAGACGGATGATTTTCAACAAATTTAGCAAGCCAGTCAGAAAACCACATTTCCTTCATGTAGAGTATGCAGCAAGGCAGAACTCTGTATTTCGCTATAAGATTGTTAGAATTTGCAAAATAAGAGTAACAAGTAATTGAAGGAAGGACAAATATATTCAGAATATTCAAGACCAAAAAGGGTACCCTATCCAACATGTTAATTATAGATGCCAATATGATATGATGTGACTACCATCCGTCTTCCGTTATTGAGATACCATACCAAAATTGGTCGGTCCATGGAAATCTAAAGCTGATCCATCCACGTTAACAATAAATCCGTAACAATTTGAGTTATTCCTTTAATAAATTAGATTAGATTTTGGAGTTCTTGAAGGAGAAGGATATCCGATGTAGTGTGATCTACCCAAACGTCGCTTATGAAAATTAGGAAAAGGTCCGCCTATGGAAATGTTCTTGATTACAAGAGTATACCCCCAATAGAAAAACTTTCACTTTGTCCCTTCACTAACATTCAAACTCTTGATCTAAATTAATGCTTAATGAGTGTGGTAACCATGCAAGCTCATATGTAGTACCCTCTATTTAGAGTGTGGTACTAGAGGCATATGCAATGTGGTATATAATAATGCATTCTTGTGGTAACCACCCCCCATTTGAATATGGTATGAGTGAGGTAATGTTGACAATCAAATTAGGGTACTTCTTTTCTCAACATTTATATTGACAATAATGTATCGAACAAATAGAATTCATCGTTCCAGAACTACCGAGCGTAAGATTTCTCCGTGGCCCTGAATATCGTTCATAACATGCTAATGCTTCGATGTGGTAACCATCTAAAATCGTGGTGGGAGTGTTGTACCGAATAATGCATTATTGTTTTAACTATTCATATATGAATGTGGTACCCCGTATGATATAATTTTGGTAATGTGAGTCAACAAATCATGGTACTTATCGATGGAAAGATGTGGTAACATATAAGTTCATATGTGGTACCCCTCTATATCAAAGTGTTGTACTAGATGCACATATAATGTGATACCCAGTAATGCATTATTGTTGTAACCATTCATCGTAAAACATAAGCTCAAAACCTTTACTCTAATTTTCTTTCACCTATGTTAGTGTGCGGACAAAAAGCCGGTGCGGAGGTGCGGAGGGCTTTCACAAGCCATTGGTCAAATTTACAATCCAACGGTTTATATTAATTGTAAGTGTAATTTTGTCATTTTGATCATTTTATCATTTTGTAAGGTTAAAAGTAGTATAGATGGCCAATTCATTCTCGTGTCCAGACGTACTGCTATTTATTTGTTTCGATTTTATAAAATTTGATAGGATATTTAGATTCCTTATATCGAGTAGATGGATTTGCATATAAAGAACGTCAAAATCCGAGTTCATATGAGAAAGTTAGAGCAATTCGAATTTTGTTGCGCGGACTTTGTTGTATTGGCTTCGTTTCTGAAATTCATAGGTTATGTCGCTGAATTATATAGTCCCTATCGCTGAATTCCATACGCCCGCGTCGCTGAATTGTATTGAACCCGTCGTTGATTTGCATAAGCTTCGTCGCTAAAAACCGCAATGAACTTCAAATGGCTCTAACTTTCTCATACGAACTCGGATTCTGGTGTACTTTCACTACAGGAAAAAAACGGTTTAGCGACCGTCAAATTCGGTTGCTAAAAGGAAACACGGGTCGCTATTTCGGCTTAGCGACCGTCTTAACGACCGCAAGACGCCGGTCGCTAAAAGGTCCGTTAGTAAATTTCCAACGACCGGAAAAAAATTCGAACCGAATTTAGCGACCGAAATTTTCGGAATTTCGGTCGCAGAACTTAGCGACCGAATTGGTGATCGAAATATTCGGTTGCTAAAAAGATCTCAATTTTTTTAATTTTTTGATTATTTATATTCGCGATCGAATTAGCGACCGCAAATTTCGGTAGCTAAAAAACTTCAAAAATTAAGAAAATTTGAACTCAGTTGGGCTTGAACCCACCACCTCCTCATCGCCAGCCTCAATCATTAGTTCATTACCACCTCCTCATCGCCAGCCTCAATCATTAGATCATTAGTTCATTACCATGTGTCATACTCCCTCCGTTTTTATATAACCTCTCCCTTTCTACATAGCACGCAATCCAATGCACATTTTCAGTCATTAATATCTCAAATTATATACAAGGAAAAATTATAAAAATTTGATAGTATAAAAGTACGCGATTAGACGAATCCAACAACATCTCATTTGACTATGTTTTATTTTATATAACTGTGCTAAAAATTGAATTAAAGTTAATTAATAAATAGTATCTACTATGCAAAAGGTAAACTTAAATAAAAACGGAGGGAGTATATAATAAGCCCCCAGAGGTGCTGGGGAGAAGGCTCGAACCTTGGTCTAAAAGTTCCAACCACGCGCGCGTACCACTGGGATGCCTCATATTTCATGTCATTATATGGAATGTGTTTGATATAATATATATCTATAAATTTGTAAAGTCATCACTTAAAAATAAAATAAAAACTTCAATTATTAAATAAAATAAATAAAAACTTAAATTATTAAATAAAATATAAAAAACTAAAATTATTAAATAAAATAAAATAAAAAGTAAAATTATTAAATAAAATAAAAAAATAAAATTATTAAATAAAATAAAATAAAATGTAAAATTATATCTATAAATTTGTAAAGTCATAACTTTCATATTTGACTTTTTAGCACTGTTCATTATTAAATAAATAATAAAATTAATTAATTATATTATTAAGATAATAAAATTAAAATAGAATTGAAGTAATATTAATGAAATATTAATATAAAACCAATAATTAACTAAGTGTAATAATTCAATTAAAAATTTTCAATATAAAAATATTAAATTCAATATTTAAATTTCAGAATAGAATAAAATAATAATATATTATTTTTAATTAAAGAAATAAGTAAAATAAATAAGTAAAATAAATAAGTAGATAAATAATAAATTCAATAACTTCTTTAAAAATAAAAATAATATTAAAATTAAATGATAACAAAAAAATTTAAAAATATTTATATTAATAATATTATTATTCTATAAAAGTTATAAAATAAATTCAAAGTAAAACTTAAAATAAATATTTAAATAATAAAATAAATTAATAAATTTAAAGAGAATATTATTAAATTACTTTAAAATAAGTTAAATATAAAAGAATTATAAAAAGCTTAGCGACCGAATTTTTCGGTCGCTAACCATAATAAAAAGTTTAAAACTTTTAAAAAATTGAAAAAAATTAGCGACCGCAAATTTCGGTCGCTAACAGGGACCCATTTTTATATTGGTCGTTAATTCGGTTGCCAGTTAGCCACCAAACCTCATCAGTCGCAATTTCGGTCGCGAATTTGCGACAGAAAAAGTTCGGTCGCTAAATCGGTCGTTAACATCAGCGACCGTCATTTTCGATCGCAATTTCGGTCGCTAACAGCGACTGCATTTATTCGGTCATAATATTGATTTTTTCTTGTAGTGTTTATATGAAAATATATCTACTCAATGCAAAGAATCTAAATATTTAATTAGATTTTAGAAATTCCTAATAGGAAAATAGAATATTCTCATAACAACGAGTATTAGATATTTTTAAGGCTTCAGCGATACGAATAGAACATTACAGCGACATACCTCAGCGAAGAAGACCATACAATTCAACGACATAGTATATATAATTCATCGACATAGCATATGCATTTTAGCGATTAATTGTATTCATTTCAGTGACATAGTTCTATGTAGTTCAGCGACATCATTATATGAAAATCTATTATTTTTCTATTTGAAATTTCTAAAATCTTACAGGATATTTAGATTCTTTGCATTGAGTAGATTGATTTTCATATAAAGAGTGTCCAAATCCGAGTTCATTTGAAAAAGTTACAGCCATTCGAAGTTTATTACGTAGCCTTTGTTGTTAAAATTATGTCGCGGAATTGTATAAGTCATGCCGCTGAATTCCATAGGCATTGTCGTTGAATTGCTCATGCTCCGTCGCTGAGGCGTAAACGCTTTGTTACCGAAAATCGCAATGAACTTCAAATGGCTCTAACTTTCGCAAATAAACTCGGATTTAGACGTTCTTTATATGGAAATCGATCTACTCGATACAAGGAATTTAAATATCTCATCAGATTTTAGAAATTCAAAATATAAAATATGGCATCCGAATATGGTGTGTAGAATTATTACCCAATTCACCAATATTAGTGTTTCTTTGACAATTATACCCTTAATCAATAATAGCCATTGGATGAAAATAAACGGCCATGATCTCTTTCTACACCATACAACCATGTTTTTATCCGTATGGCAACTGTACCCATTTTCTTTTGGTGGGGGACCGAAAGCATGATTCTAGTATTGGCAAGCTTGCAAGCAAAATTGGAGGAAGTATAATATTGAGCAAATAAGAGTCCACCCCCCCCCCACCTTATCTTTTTACATTTTAAAAATACCACCCCTAAAAAAAAATTAAAAAAAAAACCATAAAGTAAAACCCCAACCAAATTTGACCAAGAAACCGTTTGACCAAGAAACCGATCCCTCACCCCCCCCCCCCAAAAAAAAATAAAAAAAATTCCTCAATACTTAATACATCCATAATTAACTTATCATTTAAAAAAAATAAGAATACACTTATTACCACACCAAGACTCAATACATTACCATTCAACACTCCATTCATTACCACACTAGGGCAACATAAACTATTATTACCAAAAGAATAATATCCACTTACTACATTATAACACTTGCCATATTACAAGAAGAAGAGAGAAGAGAAGAGACCGAGACTTACCACGCACGAGAGAAGAGAAGAGACCGAGAGCACACCCACTACAAGAAAATGCGGAGTTACCGACCGAATTTTGCGGTCGGCAACCCCAGGGGGCGGGTCGGTTTCGGGGTTGCCGACCGAATTACCAACCGCAGAAGGCGGTCGGTAATTTCTTGGTATGGAATCGAAGGGCGACCATCTGGGTGGGGTCGGCGAACTTACCGACCGATTTCCCGACCGCGGAGTCGGTCGGAAATGTTACCGACCGCGTGCCGACCGTTTTCCTGGTCGGAATTTTCACCCGGAGGACCTGCTGGTCCTGGGATTGCCGACCGCATATGCGGTCGGCATTTCGGTCGGCGGTTTATGGGGACCAATCGCCGACCGCTTCCTGCGGTCGGTAATTTCTGTAATAGCAGCTTCAGAATGGCTGTGTTTTACAGCCATCCCTGCTGCTCTAACAACACCAAATCTAACACAACAAATTACATCATATCCATCAATACACATTCAAACCATCAACACGAACAGTGCATCAAACTACCAAATTCATACCAAACGTTCAAACCACACTAACAATCAACAACGGTTCTACAAACACAACATTCACAATATCCAATGACAAGTTCTAGAAACAAGTGCAAGTTCTACCAACAAGTGCAAGTTAAATACGATCAAATTCACAACTCTAATGCAATATCCAAAGAAAAGAACAAGTCACATGAACATAACTACTACAAGAGTCAATGAACAGCTGCATCACCTCCTCCATGACCATCATCCCCGCGGTCGGGGGATCGAGGACCCCGAACACCCAGCCATCTCTCCATCTGCTCCGCCATGGTGAGCTGTGTCTGAGAAAGCTGATCCAGTGTCGCCTTGTACGCCGCAAACTGGGCATCCAACTGGGCCTGCGTCACGTACTGTGAAGTAGGTGGTGGAGGGGTGGAATGAACATCATCCAATGGCCGAATCGTCCTGGCCATAGAGCCCATGCCATATATCGCCTTGCGCCTGTCATGGCCACCTGCAATGTCTAAGAAGACGCGATCCGGATCAAAGGTCCCACCAATCTCCGGGTCCTGGCTTAAAGTCTGAGTAACAGCATTAAACTCTTCATGTTTTGGAAAATAATTAATACAAAACTTAACTTATTATTACAGCAAACGACAAATGGAACACTGTATTTAGAATACGTACATGAATATCTTGTGACCTCTCTCGAACCCAATTGTCCTTTTGGTGTTTTCTTGTATGCGTGTGCTCATGGAGCTCATGCAAGTGGACAGGTGTTTCCTTCTGGGCCGACTAAACAATATAAAAAAATTGAAGCCTTGAGAATATGTCATTAAATACCATTTAATCATAATTAGTTGGCACGGGAAAGCATACCAAATCATCGTAAGTGGCTCGAAATGTCTTCGATCCTGCAGTATGTGTGGGGAGGGCTGGTGCATCCTCCTGACCACGTCGCCTATTAACCTTTCCCCTCTTCTGTTTTTCCTTAAACGCTTGGGAAGCCCATATTCGAGTCCAATTCTCCGCCACAACCGCATCCCCGGGCATCGGCTTTTTCTTACTTCGTATGTCCAAAGTGTAATCCTTGTATCTGTAATTTGCAATTAAAGTCAAATAACATAGACGAGTATTACACAATAACACACTAGTTATAACTAGAATCTAAATCGTACCGCGCAATATTTTTCTTCTCCCATTCTTTCCTGACAGCAAGGGCATGTTCTGGAGCCCAGCGTGCAACTTTCTGCAGGTAATGGAAATATGAGTATATTTACTTTGAATAATACACATTATTATAGTATAGAATACATCATACCTGGAATTCTCCCCAATAGAACTCCTTCGTTTCTTTTGAAACCTTACCCCAGCTAATCCCATTTAAATCGGCACGTCTGGGATATATGTCGGTAATCTTCCTAACGACGGAGTTTGGAAAATCAATACTGTCGGGCAATGCAAGAAAAAAATGAATTAGAAGTGAATAAATTAGATTAAAGCATTGGAGAATATATTTAATACAACTTAATGTTATACGGTCAACTTACATCCCATCGCTCACTTTTGGCTCAAGGAGCACCCTGTCATTTCCGTAATTTGCAACGGGAGGAGCCGACTGAGCAGAGCCCACTGAACCTGATATACAAACAAATGCAAAGAATAGTATTATTACAACGCTATAGAATCAGAATTTGAAGAATAAATTTACCTGGAGTGTGTGGGGATGGGAGTGGGGGTGGTGTCTCTGGAACGGCCGTATCTGAATCAGGTACGCCTTGCTGCTCCTCCGCATCCGCCTGGGCAACTGAAATACAATGTGCAAGAATATCGGAATACACAGTTGATTAGATTCGTATACTTTGTGATACAAGGCTCAACATAAATACATTAGTATTTTTACGTATACCTGCCATCCGTCGCCGAAATGCCTCCCTCGCCCTCCGTATCCTTGCCGCTTCCTCGGCTTTCGTAAGGGGCCGCTGCGGCGTGTTAGAAGACGATCCACCCCCTCCGTCAGACATCTGAAATACATTATGGCAAATATTATTAGGATAACTACGATACACAGTGAAAACAAACCATACAAGTGCAGAACATTATTAATTGAATACAAATAGTTAATCACATTTCAGATTATGAAGTCCTCGTCCGAAGTCTCCTGTGAGGGATCTTCGGGATCAGTGTCATCTACATTAGAATCAGTGTCAACCGAGGATTCAGAGTCTGCACCGTCATCCGGCTGAAGGTCTACGTATTGGACGACAGTATCTGTTAGTCGCTCCCTTTCAGACGTGAAACTCGTGGTTTCGATTCCAAGATGTTCCGGAGCATCGACTTGAAACGCTTCAGGTTCATCTCCAGGTCTCACTGTTACTACACCCCTAGGTTTTACTTTACATACCGCCAACCATTCATTCCTAACAGCACTTGGCCTCGTGGATGGGAACGAAGCATAACACACCTGTTCGGCTTGGGAGGCAAATATAAAAGGATCATATATAGGAAGAGACTTTGCCTTGTTAATCTCGACAATCTTGTAGTTCGCATGGGTACGGGTTCCAATTCCCTCACGCGGGTCAAACCATCTACACTTGAAGAAGGTAATTTGCTTGATAGGCAGTGCCGGGTACTCTATTACAATTATCTCTTCGATTATACCGTGATAATCACCAGATGTGCTCGATATGGAAACACCGCTGTTGTAAGTCGATCTATGCTTGCCGTGTGTTTCTGTGTGAAATTTCATTCCATTGATGAAGTACATTGAATATGAAGTACAAATTGGAAGTGGCCCCTGTGCTATGTGACTCAAACATGAATTTTCAGGGGGAAATTTAATCATATATGCCTCCAACCATATCGGAAATTCGTCCGCCATAGCAGTTTGAATATCAGCCTCGCTTATCCTCGGTCGTTCCTCGTGCAGGAGCTCTTCATATTTCCTATTTTTAAGATGAGGGCATGCTTATCATACGAGACAACAGTTGACAACGTAGATAAAATTCGATAATTATTAAAAAACTTTAAAGTACTTACACGAGATAAGGGTCAATCTCTTTGCAATTCATGAGTAGATAATTGTGTACCGCCTTCAACTCTTGTTCGGATAATCGCCTCTTCTTTGATTTTCCCTGTGCACGCCCAACATATTTAAATACACTTGGGAGCCGTTCGTCGTAGTGAAATGCGCCTCCATCATCATTCCTTGGCACATTCCTCTCGCGAGTGAATACATGCTTCTCAAAGTAATGAGAGCAGAAAATTGAAGCCTCACGAACCATATATGCATTGCATATGCTACCTTCAACATGTGCCTTATTCCGCACGGTTCGCTTTAGTCGATTGAGATATCTAGAATATAAAACAGGAAATCAATTTTCATTAATAAACAATTCATATACAACACTTAATAGATTGAAGTAGTAAAAACCCGTAAAATATACCTTTCATACGGGTACATCCATCGGAACTGAACGGGACCGGCAAGGCTTGCTTCGTAAGGTAGGTGGACGGGTAGATGTTCCATACAATCAAAGAAAGACGGTGGGAAGATTGTCTCCAATTTACACAGAACTACTGGAATCTCTATGGCAAGCCTATCTATATCCGAAATCTTCAGCGTCTTCGCAGTTAAGGCCCGAAAAACGTTGCTCAATTCTGTGATAGGTTCCCACACACTCTTAGGAAGTAGATCCCGCCATCCAATTGGTAGAAGACGTTGTAAGAAAATGTGACAGTCATGACTTTTCATCCCAAACATTCGATGTTTATTCATGTCTACGCATCTACCTAGGTTGGATACACAACCATCCGGAAATTTTAAACCCGCGACCCATTTCAGAAACACATCTCTAGAATCCTTGTCCATTGTATACACTGCCTTTGGATATTTCCCTGTGCGGGGGTCCCTATGCAGTTCGGGTCTGTTACACAAGGCTACAATGTCCTCACGTGCCTTCGAATTGTCCTTAGACTTCCCCTGCACATCCATGACAGTATTGAACACATTTTCAAACACATTCTTCTCAATGTGCATGACATCCAAGTTGTGTCGAACCAAATTCGTCTTCCAATAAGGTAGATCCCAGAATATACTCCTCTTTTTCCATCCACATGTCTTGCTTAATGTTCTATTCTCTTCTTCTCCCCCTAATTCGGTTACACGCCGTAGGCCATGCATTTCTATATCCTCCAAGACTTCTTCGCCAACCCTATGCCTTGGGGGCATTCGATGCTCCTCCCGATCTTTTTTGAATTTGGACTTATCAACTCTAAAAGGATGGTTAGCGGGGAGGAACCTCCTGTGCGCATCAAACCATGACTGTTTCCCACCCTCCTTAAGCCGTATAGATTCTGTGTCTTCCATACAGACCGGGCATGCAGTTTTCCCATAAGTGCTCCAACCCGACAACATAGCATACGCCGGAAAATCTCCAATCGTCCACAACAAGGCCGCCTTCATCTGAAAGTTTTGTTTAGAAGATGTGTCGTATGTTGTTATCCCAACATCCCATAACTCCAAAAGCTCGTCGATTAGGGGTTGTAAATAAACATCAATCCTCTGCTTTGGGCTTGATTTCCCAGGTATTATGCACGTTAAGAACATATATTCATCCTTCATACACATATCAGGAGGGAGATTGTATGGTGTTAATATAACGGGCCAGCATGAGTATTGAGAGCCCGATTGACCAAACGGTTGAAAGCCATCCGTACATAAACCCAATCTAACGTTCCGACCCTCCGTACCAAATTCGGGATGTACTGAATCAAAGTGCTTCCATGCCTTCGAGTCACAAGGGTGGCACATCTCCCCTGACGACCCATGATGATGTCCTACATGCCACTTCATATGCTTCGCGGTCGCCTCCGATGCATACAATCTCTTCAATCTGTTTTTAAGTGGAAAATAGAACATGTATTTCCGGGGAATCCGTGAATTCGAGTTTGACTCTCTATACCGAGGCTCGTCACAAAACTTACATCTATCTAAGTCCGCATCATCGTGCCAGAATAACATACATCCTTTGCCACAACAATCAATTTTTTGAACAGGCAACCCCAATCCCTCTAGTAATTTCTTAGCCTCGTAAAAATTTTTGACCATAGTATTATCCTCGGGGAGTGTGTCAATAATTAGTTGGCACAAAGTATCGAAGCACCTCTCCGATAAGTTGTGTTCGGCTTTAATATTCAACAACCTCGCAATTGTGGACAGAAGGGTCATCTTCTTGCAGCCAGGCCACAAATCCTTGTCTGCCGCCTCCAACATACGGAAAAACAATTTCTCCTGTGCGTTAGGCTCCTCTGGAGGCATCGGGACATCTTCGTCCTCATGTGCTACTGTGTCGGGGATACCAAATCCCGTTCCATCGCACAACATTTGTATGTAGTCACTTTCATGTGCCGACGATGATGCTGTGCCCACATCACCCTCGTAGTAGCGACTAAATTGATGTGGCTCACCATGACACGTCCACCTCTCGTAGTTGGAGACAAATCCATAACGCTTTAAATGATACCTAATGTCATCATCTACTTGATAAAATCTGTTCCTACATTTATTACACGGACACCTTAATCTTCCTTGGGCTCTATCCGCATCTGGGTTCTGATGAGACATCCTTATAAATAATTCAACTCCATTCTTAAATTCATTAGTGAGTTCCCCAAGTTCACGACAAGAGCGGTACATCCAACTTCGATCCATTCCTACGAATATTATAATATGTCCCTAAATTATATATTTCACGACTTCATCAATGAATAGTCCCTAAATTTTAAAATTATCCTACTACCATACCAAATCTTATATAATGTTTTATAACAACTTATGACATGGGTTGTAAGAATTGCAGTTAGAAATAGAGAGGTTAAAACAACAGCTAATCCCATTGGACGTAATATTCTTTTAAAAATCAAAGTCCACAAATTAAATAATAATAAATGAAAAAAATAAAAATAATGGGATTTAAAGTAAACAAACTCATGAAAGTATTTGTAATGAACACGAATCAAATTATATTACCTTCCTCTGTAAGAGATATCAGCAAATCGGCCGTTTAGTTGGATAATGCTTTCCCAAGTACTTCCTAAATGTGTCTTGTGATGAAATATTCGAAATTAGTAATTGCCATAAATGAATAAACAACATTACAACATCCAATCGATCCATATTGTTTAGCAAAATTTAAAATCTACAAAACATACATTGAATTCATCTAAACTTGCAACAATAACAAATCATATATCTACAATGACTACCCCATATCAAAGAAGTCACAAATTCCAACAATAACAACGTATAATCTTCGCAATAATTAAACTTTCTCATACAAAGTCCAAGTTGCACAAATAATATACGAAATTCATCTACCCGATGACAATATGAATTCAAATACGTGCCCATACAATCAAGACTCATAAAATTGATGCCCGAATACCACTAAACATAAATCTACCGTATTCTCTAATTTCACAAACAAAGCATCAAACCAAAATCTACACTTCAATATTGTCAAATTACAATTAAGGCACCAATTATAAAAACATAGGAGTGCAAAGAGGAGATTGCAATAACCAACCAAAAAAAAGAAAAAAAAAAAAAACAGGACAGCAGCTGCATCTACTGGAATTTCACCAAAAATTTCAAGAACACTAATCGAATGCACATTGTATTACACTAAATAGGACAACAATCGAATAGGTTACGGGAGAAATTTGATCAATCGAATACCTTGTTCGTGTGTGAATCGGTAGAACTTGCAAGACTCGTCGCTCGAAGCTGTTTCGGGGGGGGGGGGGGTGGCGGCTCGGAATGCGCTCTCACAGCGGCTCGACGGCGTGGCGATGGTGGACGGCGGCGAACGGCGGAGGTGTTGCTGGGGGAGGCCGGAATCCACCCAAAACAGCTCCCAAAACTTCGCACGAAAGGGTCCTCGAGTGCGGGTGGTCGGCGGCGCTTGGTCGGAGGGGGTGCTGTCGGCGGCGGCGGTCGGCGGAGGCGTGGTCGCGACAGGGGGTCGGCGGGAGGGGAGGTGGTAATTCGCCCGCGCTGTAAAAGGAAAGGGAGGAGGAAGGTATTTTGCTGTCTGCGTAATGTGAGAATTTGGGCAATTATATTGCCCTAGCTTACCGACCGAAAACGCGGTCGGCGTTTCGGTCGGCATTCCCGACCGCATGCATGCGGTCGGGAATCTGGTCGGCGGTAAATGCGGGAGGCAACAACGGATACTTTTTACCGACCGACTCATTGGGGTCGGTGATGCGGTCGGGAATACCGACCGCATTATGTCGGTCGGGAAATGCGGTCGGTATTCCCGTAATTTCTTGTAGTGACCATCTCCCCGTAGCCCCGAAAATAGCGTGGAAATAGAAGAGAGCCATGGAAACCCACTCGAATGATTCCAAGTTGTTGGAGAAGGAGAAGGTTCCGGCAGAGAGGAAGAGACCGAAGAAGAGGACCAAAGTGGAGGAGGAACCCTAGATGATGACCGAAGGTATTCGGCCTCTCACTTTTTTTTTTCTTTTTTATTTTGCAATATGTTGTTGTGCAATGTGTGAGTTTGTGAATTTGATAGGGAAATTGTATGGGTTTAATTTGTGTTGAAGTGTTTGATAATGTGAGGCTTGATTTGTATGTTGAAATGGGTGAATTTGTGGGATAATTGTTGATGAAATGTTAGAAATTTGAATGCGCAAGCAAAATGTTCGATTAAATGCCCAAATGGATTGGTTTTTTTATTTTTTTATTTTAAGACAATCTTGAGTTACAAGACTTGGAGGTTGGTTTTGGATGTATAGATGCTTGGCATTGTCCAAGATTAATGTGGCTTTGTTGATTAGATTTAAAATGTGGCTTTGATTGTGTTCTTGTTGGTTTGAGTTAGGATTTTTCTCAAAGTTTGAAGTGGGTGAAGGGCGGGTTTGGTGTATAAATTGGTGGTTTTGTGTTTTGTTTAATTTAAACTTAAATTCATATTATTGGGAAACTATTGGTAGATTGCATGCTCTTTTAAAACTAATTTAATGAAATTTCTGGATTTGTGGAGAAGGGGGTGGTGACCGATGGTTGGTGTTGGACATTTTGGAATTTTTGTGTTATTGTTGGACATTGTTAACTGTTGAAGAATTTTGGTTTTTTTGTTGCATATATTGGTTGGATAGTAAAGCCTTATCAAAATTTTGATTTTTTTTTAAATATTAGTAATATAATTGTGTAAGCAAAGTGTGAATGATATGGAAATGAGGTGTTGTGAATGATAGGGGCAACAAAGGACAACAGTTCCAAGCCCGTGCTCGACTAAATACCTTAGGAATGTTGTGAATGATATGGAAATGAGGTGGTCGGATGGGCAAAGAAAAGCAATTGAAGCCACTAGATTTGGGTATTCACGAAAGTGAGCAATGAGAAAGTTATTCTTAGGAGATAGATCCTCAACATTGAAAACTGAATTATTTGATACAGAGTGAAATGTTTGTGAATCGTAATCGTTTATAAAATTTCATGTTAGATGTGCATTGTGCTTTGTGCATTGTGCTTGTTAGATGTTAGATGTCAAAAATGAGATTTCATGTTAGATGTGCATTGTGCTTGTTAAACGACCATCCGTAAATCTCTAGAATGGAAAAAACCATTTGGGACGGTCTTCCACGACTGTTCGGAACACTCTGGAATGGACAAAACAATTGGGACGGTCCTCCAGAACCGTCCCAAGACCGTCCGGAATTCTCTGTAATAGACAAACCATTGGGAAGGTCCACCAGGACCGTCCCAAGACCGTCTGGAATTCCCTTTAATGGACAAAAATATTGGGAAGGTCCACAAGGACCGTTGACCGTCCCGCGACCGTCCCAATGGTTACCACATTTTGAAGTTTCAAGTTACCACGTTCCTCATGTATTGGTTACAATAATATGAAATAAGTTGTTGCCACTTCTTCAGATTATTGGATACCACACTTGTAGAGAGTTGATTACCATAAATTTTGTTTGGATTGGGTTAATATAAACAAATGGTAACCGATTGTGTACAAACGTGGTAATCATCAACAATAAAGTGTGGTAAAATCATTCTTAACAATGTGGTAAATTGATGAGGACTGTGGTACCTGTAATTAATAGGTGTGGTAACCAATATTTTTTTGAACTGAAATGGGGGTTGAATTTTACACAGAGTTGTCTATAAAAGTTACAACACTTATCAATCGCCAATTACCACACGTTTTCTTATTTACTCACCACGTTTAGCTCTATTCATTTACCACGCTTCTTTTAATTCGTTACCACATTAAATTGATATTTCTTTTGCACGCTCTCAAACCCTAAAGGACAGTCCCATTTCCCTAATTTCTACCCAAAAATAATAGCTAAATTACCACACTTTATGGAACTTATTACCAAACATGTATGTACTTGTATACCATAAATGCAAATAAAATGTTTCCAAAATCAAGTGTTTGCTGTTACCATGTTTTTTTTTTTTAATGTTTTGTTACCAAGTGAAAATAAATGGTGTTACCAGTGATGAAATTAAGTTGAGATTGTTCTCGTTTTCACTCAGAGATAAAGCTAAAACTTGGTATAATTCACTTCAATTAAGGGATGTTACTACTTGGGATAAAATGTTAGAAGCTTTCTTAGAACAATTCTTCCCACCATCCAAAGTTTTAGAATTACAAGAAAAAATCAAAGAATTTGTGCAAGATGAGGGCGAAAATTTACTTGAAGCATGGGATAGATACAACACCTTATTGGCAAGATGTCCGAATCATGGCTTTGAACATTGGCAGCAGATGCATTTCTTTTACAATGGACTGATTGATCATTGGAGGAATTTGTTGGATGCAGCAGCTGGAGATTCTTTTCTATCTATAGGACCTTCTAGAGCTAAGGAAATCATAGAGAAAAAGATTTCTAACATGAAAAATTTCCTGGTAAGAAAAATGCTAGAAACAAAACAAAAGGAGGAATCTATGAGGTAGAAAAGGCAGTTGCTATAGATTCTAAGTTAGATGCTTTGATGAGGGAGGTTTCTACGCTTAAGAAAGGTCAAGCTAAAGTTGTGAGATGCGGTATTTGTCATGGACCTCACGAGTCATCAGCCTGTCACCTGCTCGATCAAGGACTTCAAGAGACTATGCAGTGTGAGGGGACTGAGGAGCAAATGGAAGATGTGAACTACATGGGAAATAGGCAGCAAAACTACAACCAAAACCGTCCTCAAAACCAAAACTTCTATCCAAACCAAAATTCTCAATTTCAACAAAACACCTACCCACAAAACAACCGTCAACCTTACCCACAAAACCAAAATCAGAATTACCCAAATCAAAATCAAAATTTTCAAAACCAGAATCAGAACCAAAACTTTAATCAGAACAGAAATCAAAATCAACCTTTTTACCCTAACCAACAGTCTAGAAACTTTCAACCTCAACAACAGCTGCAACAAAACCAAGGAAGTGATGAGGTCAATTTAAAAGAGTTAATGAACACAATCGTGTCTCAACAACAAACAATTCAGCAAATGCAAGCCTCAATGAGAAATTTAGAAGTTCAAGTTGGTCAAATTGCTAGAGATACATCAAATAGATAGCAATGAACACTACCAAGTATGCCTGATCCTAATCCAAAAGAGCAATGTAAAGCAATCACTTTAAGGAATAAAAAGGAACTGCCTAATCCTTACCCTACCTTAGATGATCCAGAGGTTTTAGCTGATGCTGTAGATGATCAAAGTGAGGATACAGAGGAAGAAAGTCAGCATAAAAACACTGATGAGCCTAAGGAAAGTGAGAAACTCAGAGTTGAACAGAGTAAGGATAATGGAAAGTCTACTGTCCTAGTCAAGCCATACCAGCCACCTATTCCATATCCACAGCGTCTTAAAAAAGCTAAGGAAGATAAAGATTATGCTAAATTCTTAGAAGTCTTTAAGAATTTAAGAATTGATATTCCTTTTTCTGATGCCATTGCACAGATGCCCGTGTATGCTAAGTAATAAATTCTATCAAAAAAGAGGAGTGTTGATGATGAAGAGAAAGTGACATTGACAGGGGAATGTAGTGCAATCTTACAAAGAAGGCAACCTATTAAACAAAAAGATCCTGGGAGTTATACTATTCCGTGCATTATTGGCACTAAAGAATTCAACAAAGCTCTGTGTGATCTCGGGCCTAGTATTAATCTGATGCCTTTACATGTCTTTAGAGAACTAGGGGTAGGAGTTGTAAAGCCTACTAGGATGCAGCTACAGCTTGCTGATAGGTCTATTAGGACTCCTTTAGGCATTGTAGAAGACGTTCCTGTTCAAGTAGAGAGCTTCATCTTCCCTGTCGACTTTGTTGTTCTTGATATGGAAAAAGATATTGATATTCCTCTGATTTTAGGTAGACCATTTCTGCAAACTGGTAGGGCTATGGTTGATATGGATGATGGTAAAATTACACTTAAAGTAGGTAATGAACAAGTGTCGTTTGACATTTCTAAGACAACTAAAACACAACACGCTAGTTCTGACACCTACCCGTGTAATAGAGTTACAGTTATCTATCAGGAGGATGAGGTGATTGAGAGAGAGTTCTTTGCTAGACATGATCCCTATAGGAAATTTGAGCAGTTAGTAGAGAGTTGTGAGGGCTTAGCTGAAAGTAAGTGTGAGGGAGGATTACATGTGCAAGTAGCATATGCGATAGAAGAATCTAAGTTAGTCTCGTCTGTTGAAAAGCCACCTACATTGACATTGAAGGAGCTGCCATCACATTTGAGGTATGTTTTTCTTGGTGAGAATGATACTTGACCTGTTATTGCAAGTAATAAATTAAATGATGATCAATTAAATGCATTAACCCAAGTGTTGAGTAAGCATGTTAGAGCAATAGGTTGGACGATAGCCGACATCAAGGGACTGAGTCCAGCATTGTGTACACACCGGATTTATATGGAGGAGGATGACAAGCCAGTGAGACAGCCCCAGAGGAGACTGAATACACATCTACAAGAAGCTGTAAGAACAGAGGTGATTAAACTACTCGATGCAGATATTATCTATCCTATCTCTGATAGTCAGTGGGTGAGTCCAGTTCAAGTCGTGCCTAAAAAGGGAGGTATGACTGTGATTAGAAATGAAAATGGTGAATTGGTACCTACTAGACGTACTACTGGATGGCTTGTATGCATTGATTATAGGAGATTGAATGATAAGACTAGGAAAGATCATTTTCCATTGCCTTTTATTGATCAAATGCTAGAGCGTTTAGCTGGTCATGAGTTTTATTGCTTCTTAGATGGTTATTCTGGTTATAATCAAGTTCCAATTGCACCT
The DNA here is from genome assembly GCA_030278955.1 of Hygrophila difformis. Classification (NCBI taxonomy): domain Eukaryota; kingdom Viridiplantae; phylum Streptophyta; class Magnoliopsida; order Lamiales; family Acanthaceae; genus Hygrophila; species Hygrophila difformis. The sequence goes on along the minus strand of JAOANR010000006.1, from coordinate 50,805,685 downwards.
GAGGATCAAGATAAAACTACATTTACATGTCCTTACGGTACATTTGCATATAGGAGAATGCCATTTGGTTTGTGTAATGCTCCAGCTACATTTCAGAGATGCATGATGTCTATATTTTCTGATTTAATTGAGACATGCATTGAGTTATTTATGGATGATTTTTCTATGTTCGGGTCTGACTTTGAGAAATGTTTAATTAACTTGGAAAAAGTTCTGATTAGATGTGAGGAGTCAAATTTAGTTCTTAATTGGGAAAAATGTCATTTTATGGTTAATGAAGGTATTGTCTTAGGACATAGGATTTCTAAAAATGGCATTGAAGTTGATAGGGCAAAAGTAGAAGTGATTGCAAAAATTCCACCTCCTAATAATTTAAAAACTTTGAGAAGTTTTCTGGGTCATGCTGGATTCTATCGAAGGTTTATAAAAGATTTTTCTAAAATTGCATTGCCTCTATTTAAGCTGCTGTGTAAAGATGTCGAGTTTGATTTTACTGACGAGTGTATTGAGGCGTTCAATAGGATCAAGGAAGCATTGGTGACAGCACCAATTATTAAGCCACCTGACTGGAGTTTGCAATTTGAGATCATGAGCGATGCTAGTGACTTTGCTGTTGGAGCAGTACTGGGTCAACGAAAGGATAAGAAACTTCATGTTATTTATTATGCTAGTCAGGCTTTAAATTCTGCACAAATAAATTATGCCACCACTGAAAAAGAACTATTATCTGTTGTTTATGCATGTGAAAAGTTTAGACCGTATCTGATTGGCTCTAAGACTGTAGTTTACACTGATCATGCTGCTATTAAATACCTATTTGCAAAGAAAGATGCTAAACCACGGTTAATTAGATGGGTATTATTGTTACAGGAATTTGATTTAGAAATTAAAGATAGAAAAGGAGATGAAAATCCTGTAGCTGATCATCTATCTAGATTGGAGCATGAAAAAGGGGAAGAAAGATTAACTAATGATGCATTTCCTGATGAAAATTTGTATTTAATAAATAACACTTCCTCTGATCCGTGGTTTGCTGATTTTGTAAATTATTTAGCATGTGATGTAATTCCTGATCATTTAAAATGGCATAGTCAAAAGCAAAAATTTAAAACTGATGCTAAATATTTTATTTGGGATGAACTTATTTGTTTAGACTGTGTTCAGATCAAATCATAAGGAGATGCATCCCTGACGAGGATTTTCAAAAAGTTTTAAAGGCTTGCCACGAAGGACTTGGAGGAGGACATGTTGGACCGAATAGGACAGCTCATAAGGTACTCGAAGGTGGTTTATATTGGCTTAATATTTATCGTGACGCTAGATCATTTGTGCAAAAATGCGATGTATGTCAAAGAGCTGGTAATATCACTAAAAGAGATGAAATGCCACTAAAAGGAATTATGCCTGTTGAGTTGTTTGATTTGTGGGGAATTGATTTTATGGGTCCATTTCCACCATCTAATGGGAAATTGTATATTCTTGTTGCTGTAGAATATGTATCAAAATGGGTAGAAGCTGAATCATGTGCTTTAAATGATGCTAAACAAGTGATTAAATTTCTGAAAAAGCAAATCTTTACTCGTTTTGGTGTGCCTAAAGCAATCATTAGTGATGGTGGATCGCATTTTGTCAATAGGGCTGTTAATCAATTGTTATCTAGATTTCATGTTCATCATAGGATAACAACACCCTATCATCCTCAAGCCAATGGTCAGGTAGAAGTCACTAATCGTGAGATTAAAAAGATTTTCGAAGCCACTGTAGGAAAATCTAGAAAAGATTGGGTTTTTAAGTTAGATGAAGCACTGTGGGCTTATAGGACAACCTTTAAAACGCCTATAGGTATGACTCCTTTTAAATTGGTTTATGGTAAAGCTTGTCACTTACCTTTTGAACTTGAGTTTAAATCACTTTGGGCTATGAAAAAGTTGAATTTTGAATTTAAAGAGGCTCAAGAAAAAAGGAAGGTAGATCTTACTGAATTAGAAGAAATTAGACGTCAAGCGTATGATAATGCTCTAATTTATAAGGAAAGAACAAAGCTTTATCATGATAAAATGCTTAGGCCTAAGGTGTTTGAAGCTGGATAATTAGTGCTTTTATACAATTCTAGATTTAAAGTGTTTCCCGGTAAATTGAAGACAAAGTGGTCAGGGCCTTTTAGAATTGTTAAAGTGTTGGATAATGGTGCAGTAGTTTTAAAAGCTGAAGATGAAAGGGAATCCACTGTAAATGGTCAAAGACTTAAACATTATTTTGGAGATGAAATTAAATTCATCGAACAAATTAATGTTAAGCCTTTGGTTATTTAAATCTGCTTATTGAAGTAATTCCATTGCATTTTAATTATGTTGAGTTTTTATTAATTAAACTTATAAAAACCAATAAAAATTATAAATAAAAGAAAAAGACAAAAATTTTTTACATTTTATCGTTTATATGCTTTTATCTGCTTTATTGTTCTTGCTTTAATGTAATTTAAATGTGCTTTTAGTTTAATTATGTTGCTTGAATTTTATGCTATGTTAATTGCATGTATTTGCATAAATTGAGTAGGACATTGCCTATGAATTGGAATAAGTAGCAAAATATTGAGAAATGAAGGAATTGTGTGTGCTTGGTGATTGATCTTGATATGTTCAAAGTTGACTCGATGGAGATGTGAAAAGGGAATTTTGTATGGATTGATTGGCTTAATTGAGGAGAACTATGATCCGGGAGTATTTAGGGAGGTTATATATGTTAAATCTGACTTGCTAACCTTAGAAATTGAATTAACTATCATTATGGTCGAGTTTGAGCTGAAATTCGAGTGTCACGGACTCAGATTAGGCGCCACACCTTCTTGGTTGCACCTAAAATCAAGCTCAGGCGCCACATTATGCGCCAATTTCGAACCTGGAGAATTTTGAAGTCAGGTTATGCGCCACATACACTGTGTGGCGCATAAAATTGCTCCCGAGTGCCACATAATGCGCCACTCTCAGACTTAATAAATTTTTCGAGCACAGGATGCGCCGCACAGCCTGTGCGGCGCCTAAAATGCCTCCGATGCGTCACAAATGGCGCCGACCCGCGGGTCAAGGGCTCCTGACCCGGGTCTGAACGGGTTTTTAACCCAAAAATTCCTTTCTTCTCTTCATTCTTCCAAAATTCGACCGAGAGCCCCCTTTCTCCACTGCCGTGCGCCACCATCCTCTCCCAAGCGACACACTTGCGCCATTCCGGTAAAAATTCTTCCAATTCTTGTTTCTTCCTATCAATTCTCTTCCACATTGTTCAAATTCTCATTCCAAAACCCAAATTTTGCTTTGTTTAAATCAAATTAGGGTTCTTCAACCCTAGTTCTTCAAGTTTGGGGATTCTACTCCAAAGTGCTCAAATCCTTCAATTTAGGTAAGAATGGCTATCCCAATTCAAATTTTATTATATTCTAGTGCTTTGGAATGCATTAGTTTTAGTATTGGTGTTGTTGCTCAAATTTTGGGTATTGTTAGAATGTGGGATGAAACTTGTTTTTAATTGTCTAAATCTTAGTTTAAACATGAACAAGTGTTGTAGAACATGAGTTTCTTGCATAATGTGAAAATTTTTGGATTACATTTAAAAATTTGGGATTTTTGAAAATTAAAATCTGGAAATTGCTTTAAAATTAATTAAAATGGCATTTTTGATTAATTAAATAGATGAAACATCACTAGAACATGTCATTTTAGTTATATTAGAAATATAAAGTTATTTTCATGTCAAAAATTCCATGTTCTTCATAATGTGAGTCAATTGGAGCATGTTTTGATAAAAACTCTTTTATTTATAATTTAGTTAATTAAAATAGGTTAATTTATCATATGAATAAATTGGAATGGATTTAAATATTAATTTAAACCATTTGTAATGCACTAGTTTATTATTTTAGGTTATTTTATTTATTAAATCTGGGAATTTAATAAAAGAAGGAGTTTTTATTAAAAAGCATGCTCTAACATGAATCTTAAACTCTAGAATAAAATGGATGATATGTTTAAACAAAGTTAGGATTCATAACTTTTAAAATGCAACATTTTGGTCATTGAGTTATTTAAATCCCACATTCTAGGTTGATGTATATGTTTGCTTTATACTTAACACTTAAGTTAAACCTTTGGTTTAAACTTAAGTGTGAGGATGGGAGGCAATGCATATATATGATACTAACCCAGAGTTTTTGTACAACCAGGTACTGAAATAATGTATAATCCTCCAAACCTCCCTAAGAAATCGGGTTATAGGTATATACCCATGCCCGAGGGAAGGATGGGGATTTATGATCCACAGTCACCGGATAGCATTCCTACTCCTATTCCTGATGAGCATATTTTTGAACATCGTAGACTCCGTACGAAAAATCTGATACAGATGGATCCACCACAGGGCTCAGGAGGTGCTTCCAAGTCTAAGGGACTTCTTTCTTATTTCAGAAAGAGTAAGTCCAAGAGTGGTGCTTCTTCAAGGCATATTACTGCACCCGCTGATGACCAGCAGGAGGTCAATCAGCCTGACCAGCCCCTTTAGCCTGAGCAGCCTGAGGCATCTGACCATTCACAGGCCCCATCTAGAGCCTCTTGGGGGAAGGCACCCGCCACGAGTTCCACTTCCTCTTGACCTAGGAGAGGGAGATCTGCTGCATTAGTTATTCAAGAGCCTGTCCCTGAGGCTGTGGGTGGGGAGGAAGATGATGATGAGGTTGATCAGGAGGAGCAAGAGGAGCAACCGGCAAGGGGAGGACAGAAAAGGCAAGATCCCAGAGCCTATGTCCCTGAGCTATTGTATATCAAGGATGGCATATTCGATGCCACTATATTCAGGAGTGCCAGGGCATATGAGCTGTACAAAAGATTCCACAAAAAGAGGATCATTGCAGATAGGGGTTTTTCAGACAGAGACTTACAGCACCCTTTGCTTCGAGATGCTATTAGATCCAGGGGTAGGGAGAGATTTGTGAGACACCCGGCTGGATCATATTCATGGGAGCTGACTAGGCTATTTCTAGCCAATGCTGAGGAGGAGGATTCTTGGATTTTTGGGGTCAGAGTGTCCATCACTCCTCAGCACATTAATCAGATATTTGGAGTAATGGATGTGCCCTACGGCAGAGACTTCTGGGAGCCGGTGATGAGAGTAGATGACAGGGAGGATTTTAAGAAACTTGTACTGATGTCTATGTTTGAGGGCCAGGAGGACGTCCTCACATGTGATGATGATGACATGAGTAGGCTACATGTACCAGCTCCTCATGTTCTATAGATCAAGATTGAGTCCTTCGATTCACACCTCTGGACCCACTGCCCTGGATATGTATGTTCCATATTGCATCAAGATGGGAAGCCCTATCAATATGGGAGAGCTTGTATCGCTTGAGCTGAGACAGACACCGGGGGTGTCTAAGAGGCCAGCTCTTATGTTTCCCAGTTTGATATGGCTACTTTGTGCTCAAGCAGGAGTAAACATGGGGCAGTTTGATAGAGACTGGAGAATGAGGCCCCCGATTCCATTTGGGAAGAAGAACTTCAAGTTGCCTGGCATAAGATGCCAACCTATGATACTTCCCAGAGAGCTGCCTAGGCAGTCACCACCTGCACCATCACAGGGGAGCCAGGAGCATTCTGAAGCTCCTTCACAGTCCACCCGGGGTACCCGAGGCGGTAGGGGCAGAGGTAGAGGGCGAGGCAGAGCTCAGCCACAGCAGTCACATCAGTATCAGGGAGAGCCTGAGTGGGCTAGGACTTTATTGATAAACCAACAGAACTTACTGAACACGGTGAATGAGCATGCCTTACTTGCAGCTCAAAGGCACCATTTCTTAGCTGATCAGATAGCCAAGAATGCACGAGCCCAGGCTTACCACGCAGCCCGACTGGAGTTCTTCATGTCCCAGAGTTTAGGACAGAGATATGTTGCTCCTCAGACACCTTCTGAGGACGATGATGATGAGGACTATGTAGGCTCTGGAGATGGTAGCGAGGATGGAGATGATGATGCTGAGGATGCTGATGCTGGAGATGGATCTGAGGAAGTAGGAGACAATGACGATTCTGAGGATGATTCTGATTGATTCACATGGATATAGATAGGCTTTGATCATGATAGGACCTATGTATTAGTAAGCCTATGTGTATTGATGGATTTCACTTTGCTACATTCTAATTGATTTTCAGTTGGGATTGTATTGTCTTAACTCTATTTCCTACTATTTTGCTATCTTAGATATATTATTTCCGTAATTCGAGTCATTTTGATTATATGAAGCATTAGATAGTTGTTATTTAGCTTATAAGGTTTTGAGTTGTTTTTAAATTCAATAAAGTAGCTCTTACCAATAGCATGTTAGATTGAGTTGTTTTGAACTGTTGAAAAGATCAATGAAGTTTATTTGGACTTGATTGAGGTGTGGAAGAAGTGAAATTGGTATTGTTGAGTGATTTGGAGATGTTGGACATCATGGGGATGAACTTAGGAAAAACACATTCTGCCCGAATTTGGCACAGAATGCGCCACATATGCTCCGTGGCGCCTAAAAATGCCTTCCAGCGCCACTTTATGCGCCACAAAACGTAGAAATTTTTCTAAGTTTTTCCAAAATGCGCCGCATGTGCTTGGTGGCGCCTAAATCTGCCTTGAAGCGCCACTTTTGGCGCCGCAAAATGAGAATTTTTCCAAGTTTGCTTCAGGATGCGCCGCATCAACTGTGCGGCGCCTAAAACCCCCTTTGAGCGCCACTTTTGGCGCCGCGGATTATTTTTAAATTTTATTTTATTTTTAAAATGCGCTACACTCACTGTGTGGCGCCTAAATTGGCTTCGGAGCGCCACTTTTTGCGCCACCGACGCGAATTTTTCAAAAATCCGCGAATCCAAAAGATTCAAATCATATCTAATCGATTTTTGGGATCCTAAACAGCATTATACTGGCTCTAAATTATATGTTTAGTGTATATTTGGATCTACATTAAATCAATCACTCCATATCTCAACAAAATCAAGACTTCACCATCTTTAAAAGGAGGGGACCGATCGATCATCACTCTCATTATATTCCACCAAATATGTCAATTCTCTTCTCTTCCAATTTAATTAGCTTTCTAATCTCAATTCCGTCCTCCTAAATTCTGCCATCATGAGACCAAAGAGAAAGAATAACCCGAGAAACAATGGTGGAAAGAAACAGAAAGCCACAGAGCCTGCCCCATCGCAGCCACTTGTTATTAGAAAACCTAATTCGGAGCCGGCTGCTGTGGGTGCTGAAGATTTGTTTGTAAATGATTTGGTGGCTCCTGATTCATTGGATGGAAACGAAACTTCCTTCAATTCTGCTCAACCATCTGAGGATGATCCACAGCAAGAGGAGGATGATGCTGAATCTCCGGAGGAAATTTCACCGGAGGGTCCACGTGGTTCTAAAACCAAGAGGAAGAGTCATAATAGAAAGGATGATACACCCCCTCTAGAAGAACTAACCGGAGACAATTTCAATCCGGCGATCTTTATAAATCAGGAGGCCTATTCCTACTATCAAAGAATGGTGAAAAGATGGATTATCCAAGATAAGGGATTTACTGAAGATGATATGGATCGAGTTCTGGTTCATAATGCTTTGATGAGTCGAGGATGGATGAAGTTTGCTGAGCATCCAACCGGAATTTATTCCTGGAAGCTTACCAGACAATTCTTATGCAATTCCCGATACGAGCATTTTACTTCATGGATTAGAGGAGTGCCCGTACCATATGGTCCTGCCATAATTAATGAGCTCTATGGAACTAAGGATGTCTCTTGTCCGGCTACAAAGAAGAAAAATTTCCATGAGCCTATTTATGAGGAGGAAGGAGGACCGGAATTAGAGAAAATGATCTTAAAGGAGATGTTTGAGAATCAAAGGAAAGTTGCCTACGTAGGGGAGAAGAAAGAGAGAGTTGTTGCCACTTTGATAGATGCACCGCTATATCAGCTCTACTTGCTTTATAAGCATAAGGTTTTTCCTACTTCACACACTTCTCAGCCTGGTGTAGAAGAGCTGTATTTTGTGTACTGTGTGAAGAATGGGTTGCCTATCGATGTTGGAGAGATGATAGCACATGAGCTGGATAGCATTGCATCTGATGCTGCGAGGACTGTACTTGGATTCCCTGCACTTATCTGGACACTTTGTGAGAGAGCTGGAGTAGACATGACGGCTTATGCTCATGATTTGAAACCAAAGTCTCCTATCTCTTTCAAGAATTACTATAATAAGCCTGGAGTAAGATATGCAGAGCTTGTTTACCCTACTGCACCCCGTGAGGCACCCACACGTCATCCTGATATACCTAGTACATCTGGTACTAGGGCAGAGCCTGTAGAGATCGCAATTAATAGGATGACCTATGAGATTCATCAGCTTAGAGCCGAGATGAAGAGGAAGGAGGATAGTACACGGACACAGTTTGCACGACTTTCTTCCAGACTTGAGTATTTCATGTCTGAAAGTTTAGGTGATCAATATGCTCCTCCTACTGATTCGAGCTCTAAAGATAGTGATGATGATCCTAGGGAAGATGAAGTAGATGATTCGGATAGATCTTTAGAAATCTAGATTTTTGATTAGATAGGATTGCTCTTTTTTTTGGTTTAATTTGTAATAGTTCGAATAATTTTGATAATATTTTGCTTATTTGAATTAGCATCTTTATGTAATAGTTGCTAGAACTTGTGGTATTTTGCTTTTGGTAAGTTTATGAAATTTAATATTTTATTTAAATCTGTCCATTTTTATTTAATTAATGAAAAGAGTTAATAAAAATTAAAAATCTGAAATTTAAAATTTAAAATAATAAAAATCTGAAATTAAATAAATTATGGATGGAATTTAATTGTTTTAATTCATAAATTACCATGTGTTCTAACAATTATCTTTTGTATGAGCAAATACTATATAAATATATAAAGAAACAGGATATGCCAAGAAGAAGCAAACAAAAAGGGGACATCCAAGATGGTGAAAGAATTCCTAGGATCTAAACATTCCAGGTGTGATCTTTTCATGTTATATGTTATCAATTTGCATGAAGTATGTGGTAAGAGCTTGATTTAATTTTATTTTACTATTTATTATGCTTTGAATAAAATGGTACATGCATGATTAACTATTTTAAATTTAAATTGTGTTTTCCCAGTGGTGCTATTATCTAGAGATTATCACATCATTGTCAATCTGGAGAAAATTCAAATAAGTCTAAATGTTCTGCTTTAATCCGATTTTACAACTTAATGAATATTAGGTTTCTTAGTTTAAAGTCCTAGACTTTGTCAAATTGCTATGCAAGTTGTTTGAGCTATTGGTGACAATTCTATTTACCTTGCAGAAAACTATTTGATTAATTAGACTAGTTATTTAAAATGTGGAGAGTTATCATTATTTATAAATAAATATGCTCGTTCCAAGTCTTTTTAAATGCTTAATTAAAATAAAGTCAGAGTGAAACCCTATATTCGGAAAAAAAAAATGGTACTTAAATCTTGCAAACAGAAAAAGAAAAAAATATATTGAAGAATGCAAGATCAAAAAAAAAAAGAGAGAATAGCATATTAAAAAGGGGGATTCAATAAAAATTAATAAACTCTTGACTGGATGACTGGCACATATTCGGTGACACGAGTAGCTTTTGGAATTCAACCGTCTACAACTCAGCCAAAGTGTCTAGAATATAGTTAAACCTAGCCATGGATTGAGCATGTTTAAAGACTGGAATAGAAAAGCATATTTACATTATTCACTTTCCCATATTGAGTGCTATGTATAATTAATCTGTTTTCTGTATTGTAAGTGCTTTGGGTATCTGGTTCTAATAGCTGATGCATATCAATTTGCCTAGTTCTAGTACATTAAACTTTGAACCCTCTTAGCTCATTTTGTTGTTGAAATCTATGGTTTGGCAGAACTATAAAGACTTTATCTTTATTATCTTGATTGGCAAGTTGATGTGTTAATTGATCTCATTGCTCAAGGGACGAGCAATATTTAAGTGTGAGGATGTTGATGCACCCTGTGAAACCACATATAAATAAGCTTAAATTGTGTTAAAACGAACCTAAATTGCATGCATGAGACCCTATTTTACTGCTTTTAGTTTATATTTCATGTGATTTGTAAATATTAATAAGACCGGTTAAATTGAGCTTATCCGAGTCCAATTTACCTTGTTTTATGCTTAATAATAAGACTTTGGCAATTCTAATACGTTGCAATGATGTTTCAGGCATTAAAATGAAGAAAGAAGATGTTCGGAGGACAAAGGATGTCAAATTCGGAATTTTCAACACTGGAAAAGCTCCAGAATGCGCCACATAGGCATGGCGGCGCCTAAAATAATGCTCAGGCGCCGCATCAACACTTAGGAAAATTTCGGATTGGAAAAAGCTTCAGGATGCGCCGCACCTTCTTGGTGGCGCATAAAAAGCCCTCCAGGCGCCACATTTTGCGCCGCGGGCTGAATTTTAGGAAATAGTCAGAATGCACCGCACCTTCTTGGCGGCGCCGAAAAGCACCTTGGAGCGCCACTTTTTGCGCCGCAGGAGAAAATTTGGAAAATGTCAGGATGCGCCAGCTCTCCTTGGTGGTGCCGAAAACCTCTTCGGAGCACCACTTTTTGCGCCACAATCGCGGTTGGGCAGTTTTCTAACCTCCCGAACTCAATTTTAAACGCGGTTTTTCATCATTTCTTCATACACAGACTCATAACATTCGACAGAAAACTCTCTGAAAACACATTCCAATGGGCGAAGAAGGCCAGAAACACAAAATCAAGCCGGGGGAATGCTTCAAGAACGTTGTTCTGGGCGTGTTCTTCCTATTCTAGGTGTTGCCTTTCTTTTTCTTGCTTTGTAATGAATTGAATTTGCCTCTAAATATAATCTGCTATTATGTTTCAAATTTGTAGACGGATTTCTATATTGTTCGTGTTAGAAGTGTTCTAGAACGGGAGTTCAGAATCACTTTGAAGTATGAATTTATCTTTTTATGGAAGTAATATAATATGTCGCTGTTTATGTTGTAATCTGGATTAATCTGTAATGATGTTAGAATTTGAATTAGGGTTATATATTGCCTGCTTAAAATTGATCGATGATTGTGTTTTAGTAGGAATCTGGAATCTGTAATTTTAATCTGCTAAATTTAATATGATCGATCAATCTGTCTAAATCTGCATTAATTTAATCTGGCAAAATATCAATCTGTTCACATTCTAAATTTAGTATTAAAATCCAGTTTACCATGTTTTATTATTATTTTACCATAATTATTAATTATTTACACTGTTCTGCATAATTAAATGTTAGAATCCAATTCTGTGACTTCTGCTTTGCTAAATCGGGAGATAAAAAGTAGAATTAATATTTTAGTACCGGAATTGGAAATAAATTACCTTAAAAATGGATTCTGGCATGTGCACAATGATTTGGGAAATGAAAAGTGCCTATTAATTGCTATAGGAAAATTTGTATGCTTGGAAAAGACTCAAATTTAGGCCTAGAATAATGATTGCAGAATGTTAGATAATTTAATCAGCTTCCATGAAATCTGTTTAAGCATAATTTGAGCTGTAGAATATTATAATATTTTTAATCTTTATAAAATAATTAATTTTAAGAAATTGATCTTTTTAGACATTGGAAAATGCTAAATCAATATGCAATTTCTATTTTATATAAAGACGGCAATATTTAAAATCTTACAAGCATCTCCCATTTATATTATTATTAATTATAATTTTAACTTGCTCTATTTTAAATTTAATGTCACTATTTAATATTTAATCACCATTAGAATTAATCAAAATCTTTTTAAATATATAAAATATAATTAATGAACTTAAAAGCAATCAAAATCTTTTCCGGAATGAAATACTATTCTGAAATTCCCTGTGATTCGATCCGGTATTCACCGGTTTTTATTACTTGATGACAACCATCCGCTTGTGGTAAAATATGAGTAGTGAAAATAACTCATCAGCCCCAAGGATGCTCATATATCATAAGCATGTATTACTCAATCTAGTTGGCGAGACCATAACACTACCCACATATTGTCGCCATTTTGTTCTTTAAACAAAGTTTCCAAACGTATGGCCTTTGATGCAAGAGCCGAAAAATTTGGAATCTCATGGGCAATTAATTGATCCTTGTACTTAGATGTCATATTCCTGACCACTATCTTAGTCAGTTCGCACTCATCAATGGCAGTTGAGTATCGTGACTTTAAACATCGTACACGTTCTATGAACACAATGACTGGCTCTTTAGGCAACTGTTCGGTGTCCACTATGTCAATAACTGACACCGACGGGACTGGGTTAAAGAAGCAGGTGTGGAAAGCCCCCTCCATATCTTCCCACATTCTGAAGTGGCCAGGAGGTAAGTTGGCAAACCACGAAATTGCAGTCTTAGTGATATAAGGAAAATAACTGCATTATGTAGTAGGGGTTTCTCATATTTTCTCCTAATTGGGCTGTAAACCTCCCAATATGCTCGATGGTACACGAGTCATCCTCACCTGAGAATGTGGAAAAATCGGGCACTCTAAAACCCCTAGGAAGAGGATGATCACGAGTGATGGCATCAGGGTATGGCTTTTGGTAAGTCATTCGACCAGTTGACCTCACATTCAGGCCCAATTGATCTTGTAACATATCCGCCAAGACATCTTGATCAACCACAGGGCGCTGCTGAGGGGTTGGTCGATTGGGGTTAGGATTGACACCATCAAATGACGGTCATTGGTTTTGCATGTCTGGAGAATGAACATGCATCATTGGTGAGGTGAATTGGATATTAGGAGCAGTTGGGTTAAACACTGGTGGCCTCACAGGCTCTTGTGTTGCCCCTAAGTCATCGATCGGTCTGATGGGGGATGTGTCCATTGGGTGGTGATCTACATCCCTGGGGATAACGACGGGTTGCTCGCCTCGTGTGATGTTGTTTGGGTATGTTTCTGAAGGCCTCTGATGCCAAACGTTGCCATACTCTGGCATATAAAAATTTTGGATTGTATATACCCTCCCCCAAATGATGGCGTAAGCCCATGTGGGCGTGGCATATATGGAACTTGTCCCGCAGGGGCATTTGTTGCCCAATTTGAAAAGCCGCCCATCCCGGCCACATACGGCCCAAGAGCACAAAATCTAGATTGAGTGATGCTTGTGCATAGAGTTCACTTTTCATAGCCTGGATGCGGCTATCCAGCATCTCCTCAAGTTGGGCCATTACGTTCGCGGGTATTAAGTCCATTAGTGGATTTACACCAGTACTTTGCCCTGTTGTAGGCATTACTGGAGTTGCAGATGCAGACAGATCGGTGGTGTTTCGAGGAGTACACATGTTTGTTCGTGTTACAATTCGTGATCTTAACACCAATCGATCCAATTGATCTAGATACGCTAATTGATCTATCGTAGTTGATTGTTTAATCTCCCATTGTGGTTGCCAATTTAGTATTGCATGAATTGGATAACAACAAATAGTAAGGCCCTTCTAGGCCTGAGACGATAGAAACTGAAAAGTTCCCTTCGTTGGATTGCGCCTTCAAATTTATCAGAGAAAACAATGAACAAGAATTGAATTTCTCGCCCACTGTTAATTACAAAAACTTAATTACTGAAACAACTACAATCTACAAACTACAAACTAAACTAGAGAAATTAAACTAAAAACTAAGATAAAATAAAATCTCCAGAGGAGTGTTGATGTGGTGTTGATTGTCCCTTTCTCCATTGGGTTGCCCAGTATTTATATAGGCCGTCCATAACCGCCATCCGTGAAACTGCCTTGGTAGTGCACCTGGTAACCGCTGTTGATGACTACGATTGTCTTCCAGTCTGTTAGGATTAAGTAGTTTTAGCTTTTGTTCTACTATTCTTTGTACGGGCATATAGGTCTAGTCATCCTCCATGGCCTGGCCGGACGGACTAATGGATCTAGTTGGTAGGCTATCTTCCCTGGCTGGTAACTGCTTTGACGATGACTTACACGTGATGACTTACACGTTAGGATAAAAAAGGATAGATTATCCTCCCTGCCGAGCCAATGGGTCTAGTTAGTATACTATCCCCTCTGACCAGGCCAATAAGTCTAGTTGGTGACTTTCGCCTTGGTCTTGGCGTGACGGGCAGGTAGGACTATTTGATAGACTGTACCCTCGGTCCTGGCCTGACGGGCAGGTAGGCCTATTTGATAGACTATCCCCTCGGTCTTGTTCTGGTGGGCAAGTCGGTGTGACTGTCCCCTCGGTCCTGGCCTGACGGGCAGATAGGTGTGACTGTCCCCTCGGTCCTGGCCTGACGGGAAGATAGGTGTGACTGTTCCTTCGGTCCAGGCCTGACGAGCAGGTAGGTGTGACTGTCCCCTTTGTCCTGGCGCAGGTAAGTGTGACTGTCCCCTAGGTCCTGACCTGACATGCAGATAGGTGTGACTGTACCCTCGGTCGTGTGACTGTCCACTCGGTCCTGGTCTGACGGGCAGATAGGTGTGACTGTCCCCTCGGTCCTGGCCTGACGGGCAGGTAGGTGTGACTTTCCCCTCGGTCCTGGCCTGAAGGGCATATAGGTCTATTTGATATGTTTATTTTATTTTATTTATTTATTTATTTATTTTTTTGGTGATAACACATATATGAAAGTTGAACTAGTAAACCACATAGCATGAATCGCTCTGAAATAAAATCATATATAGCCGGTTAGCTACACAGTATACGCCCATCATATGTGTTGTAAATATTGATGTGTCTGGACGTTACTATATTGACATATGAATAAAGATAACCTTTCTCGATCTCTTGTTTTCTTCTTCCATTTATACATATCTATAGTGTACAAAATGTAATATATTTTAAAACTATGTTAACATTAGACAAACCTACCAAATGAAGTTGGCCTGAGTGGTATGGGATTGTGACAGCTTAAGCAAAGATATCGGGTTCGAGCCTTTGTACATGTAGAATTCTGCTTTGGGAGAGGCAACCCTTCAATGCCCACCCGATCCTCGTGGTATTAGCCTTGGGTCCAATGGGGTCTGGGGATACCTCGTATTCACCTAAAAAACATTAAACAAACCTAACAAGATTCAATTTTACTATGCATTTTATTATATACTTCCAATAAAATTAAGTCAAATTTAAACAATTAACATTATAAAAATGCCAAAAGTACATTCCAGAATGAACAAAGGGAGTTAAGAAACATATTTGGATGACCCATAATATCGTGTCAAGTGTCAACCCATATGAAGTATATGTTATTTCCGAAATGATTAATTTGGAGGTTTAAATTTAGTAAATGTAATTAATTTTATTATACACTAGATTTTTTCGCCCGCTGCGCATGGGTGTTGAAATTACATGAGTTTATAAAATGAGAATATATTTTTTTTTGATTACATGAGCTTAACAACGAACATAGCAAAAATGATTATTCATCAATCTGTTGTAACAGACTTTACTACATCACCATCCTTTTGTTATTCAGCACCCGGCAGTCGGTTGTTTTTCAACCATGTTGAGAATGTAATCACAACCTCGATTATCTTCACAATTCTATCCAAACATGGATCTAATAATATCTTTGCATTATTAAGGTTCTAAAGGATCATTTTACTAGCTAATATGTTGTCCATTTTAACTATTATCCCTAATGTTTTTAAAGAATATTATTTATATATCTTTTAGGCATATACCAGGTATCTTAAGACCACATTGGGCCTAATACTAATCCCTTGAGGATCTGGTGGGTATTTAAATCTTGTCTCTCCCAAAGCATAATTCTGCATACACAAAGCAGACTATATCTAAGACTGTTTAGGGGATTTAGAGGATTGGGGCTTGGCCTAGTGGTCAAGTCCCCGAACTTCCAACCTATAGGGAGGGGGTTCGATTCCCGACTTGGCCTTATCCGGCTATCCCACCCTTTTCGTATTTGTAATTTATGTGCTATGGGCTCCCACCATCTAGCGTGTATATGCTGTTAAGCAAAAGAAAAATTTATTAATTCACCATACATTGTTTAAACTTTTTTGTCATCTTTTCATTCATTAAATTTTATAAATGGATTTTAAATTTTTGTTTTGATTAGTTTCTTCATTTTACAATAAATAAATGGTTTAAGTTAGGGTGCGATTGACACTTTTATCTTGATGTACTGCGGTGTACTGGAACCGTTGATTTAATTTGTAAATTGATGGTTGAGATTAACTTGAGGGTTAAAATAGTAAATTTGTTATATTATTGGAAAATGAATGTTGTTGTTCTTCTTCTCCGCATTTCATCTTAGATTACCCTCCAATTTGCTTAATTATATTGCTATACATAGATATATGTCGCTGAAATATTTTTAAATAAAGTCGTTGAATTATTCATGAAAACGTACCCGAAATGCTGCTACTTGAGTCACTGAATTGTTGACGAAAAGTCGCTGAATTGTTCTTGATAGCATCGCTGAATTGTTCTTGATAAGATCGTTGAATTGTTCATGAAAACGTCGCTGAATTATTTTTGGTATCATCACTACATTGTATTTTGTAGCATCGCTGAATTCTTCTTGCAGAGTCGCTGAATTCTTCTTGGTAGAGTCGCTGAATTCTTCTAGGTATGATCGCTGAATTCTTCTACATATAGTCGGTGAAATATATTTGACAGCATAAGTGGTTTGATTTTTGTAGCATCGCTGAATTCTTCTTGTTTCCGTCGCTGAAATATGCTAGTCATGATTGCTGAAATCTGTTAGATAGTGTCGCTGAAATATTTTGATAGCATCACTGAATTATTTTTTGTAGCACCGCGGAATTGTATTTTGGTAGCATCGCTGAATTATGCAGGGCAACGTCGCTGAATTATGCTATATATTGTCGCTGAATTCTTCATGAACTATTTTTGATACCATCACTGAATTATATTTTATAGCATTGCTGAATGATGGATTAATAGATTTGTTACCCTATTTATTAACTATAATCGATCAGGAAAAGATATTATTTGGAATATTAGATATGGTTACCAAATATTTGATATGATTTACCAAATATTAGATTGATAACATACTAAATATAGGGTTATATTTTGATAGCATCACTAAATTATTTTTGGTAGTACTGCGGAATTGTATTTTGGTAGCATCGCTGAATTATGCAGGGCAACGTCGCTGAATTATGCTATGTACTGTCGCTAAATTCTTCATGAACTATTTTTGATACCATCACTGAATTATTTTTTGTAGCATCGCTGAATGATGGATTAATAGATTTGTTACCCTATTTATTAACTATAATCGATCAGGAAAAGATATTATTTGGAATATTAGATATGGTTACCAAATATTTGATATGATTTACCAAATATTAGATTGATAACATACTAAATATAGGGTTATATCTTCCGTTACATATTTTGTTGGACAACTTTACCCTTTTCCATTTACAACCCTTGGATTTGAAATCAACGCTCCAGATTTTCGCCTTGATGTGCTGCGGATTCTTTCGATCACACCCTAACTGGACCCTTAATAAATTTTAAATATAATTAATTTTTATTATATGTTAAGTTTCAAAAATTTTATGGAGGTTATGAAAAAAAATTGTAGTGATTATAGGAATTAGTGTTTACTATAATAGTTTAAGTTATTCTTAGTATGTATTTTAGAATTTAACGCTAAATAAAAATATAACTCACATAACTATAAAAATTTTGGTTCATATACCAATCAGTCAATCAGATGGTTGTCGTCGGACTGCAATTAATTCTTGGATATAAGGTGAGTCATGAAATTGGATTCAGTCTTGCATATTTATCTTTACCATAGTTTGGTCATCTGCAATTGGCACTGCTTTATAATTTGTCATCAATATTTTTAATTGTCAAACTTTGTGCACATAAGAAATTTATTGACATATGATTTGATGAGGAAATTTTTTATAGAGTAAATTTTTCCTTCTTCAAAAGAATTCACAAAGGCGTGCATTTTATAAAAACTACTTATGTGGATGTGATTATGTAGTAAATTATTATATTATCACATTGACATCCAATATTAATAACATGCTATGATTTTTATTTATTTATTTCATAATATACAATAATTGTCCCGTAAATGAATCACTCTTACAATTATTCCCCAATCATATTTATTTTATTGAGTGAATTCAAACTATCATACTTTATTACATTCGTTACTTCTCTTAAATTTAGAATAATGATTTAATATTAAAGAATGAATCCAAAAATATGTTATTAATCATTGAACATAAAATTATTGGATAATAATTTTGTTGATTATTGCCCTAATTAATATAATCAGTTATTTCTGTAAAGCAGTAACCAATTCTTTTATGCTTAAATTTTAAATCACATTAGCAATTTGTTCAACACTTCAACTATCATAGAATGATCATTCATCGGACTTTCTTTTTTTCTTGGTAATATATTATTCAATACATGGCACATCATTATAAGTATAATACATATTTTTAATACTATGCATCCTTCAATGCAAAGAAGAACTCTATTGGACAATCATATAATTAACCTTTTAGGTCTTCACATTTTCTTGGCAATAGGTCAACACACAACATATATTTGCTGGCCTTTTGATAAACTTAAAAATATAAAATTTAGGATTATGTTCATAAATTATAGTGTATAGTTTTAAATTATATATGTAAGTATATCAAAAATATATTTTTAATTATACTATTTAGCTTATTATATTGATCTATGTTAATATTTTAGGTTCAACTTTTAGTAAAATTAGAATAATATTTATTTAATAATATTAGAATTATATTTACTCCCTCCGTCTCAAAATTTTTGGGCACGGTATTTTAGATATAATGAGTTATTATGTTGAAGTGGAGTAATTAGTTGATGTGATGTTTATTTGAATTGAGAAAAAAATAAAGTAAGTAGTTGATGTGATGTTTTAGTTGATAATTATGGAGTAAAAATATTTTTTTTATAAAAAATTAAAATAGATTAAATTTAGTGGGGTGTATTCAATCAAGACTCTGTTGCAATTTTTTAGATATCTAAAGTTGGGGTGTATTTAATCTGACAGGCCCAAGCTAAGCTGTAAAACCCTGTAAGCGTTGTTTGAGCATTTTCTCAACAACCAGCAAATCACAACCAGAGGCAAATACAAACAGAGTGCGGAATTAAACAAGAACACAAAGAGTTTGGTTACCCAGTTCGATCCACCGATCTACTTCTGGGGGCTCCAAGCTAGGTTTTCACTAGATTCACACAAACCATTGAATCACACATCAATGCACCTTACACATCCTTCCATTCCGGGGAACTTCTCTATCTAATCAACCTAGACTAGAGGAACACATGGGAGCATCAACTATCTACCCAAATGCAAGCAATTCACTAGCAGATGTTAAGGTGGTGTTTGAGGAATCCTAGCTACTCAACAAATCAAGCGTAGTGGTAATAAAAACACCCAAACTAAGCACAAGTTGTGTTTACTAGAGATATGCCAAGAAATGCATAAACACAAACTCAAATCCCCATAAGAATGCAGTCAGAACAACAAAGAAATACACAGCTGTAGAATGGTTGTTTCTGCCTACTGTCAACAACGAACTGGGAAGATTATGGCTCCAGCTTCCCTTAGATCACCATGGCAGAGAAAGAACTTGAAGAGTGCTCTGTTTTCTATCCTTTGCTGCTGGAATAAGTCTTGAGAAGAATGGAGGACGAAAACAGGTATTTATAGATGTGCAAGGCCCATTAAAAAGCCCTAAAAGCCTGCTAAGGGAAGTGGCCACGTCACTGTCCTTTCTGTACTTTCTAGTTGTGCAGAGTACTCGTTGTTGGAGGATTGTCTCAACATCGGCGTAGCAACGAACATCTTCACAACACACAAGATATTTCCTTAACAATCTCCCCATTTGTGGAGATGATCGGGTCAAGCATCAAACAGATGGAAAATACAAGACATAACACCAGATATCATCAAAAATAATATGAACATAATAGGAGCAAGATATCACCCGTAAACATGCATCAAGGTATATCAACATATCAGAATATACATACCACAGTCTCAGAATGCCATAAGAGATATATCAAGAAGATTAGGCATATATCAAGAAGAAGTTGTTCCGGAGTTGTTAAGACAACGAATCCTTTCCAATGTTCTCCCCCTTGCTTGGCAGATCATTATGTCTCCGCAAAATCGTTCTCCCCCTCAGATTCATCATCAAAAGAATTCTGGAGCAACATATTGGCTTGATGTAACTTACTTTACTAGATCATTATCTCTTGATTCATCTCGGTCAGCACAGCCATTGTTATGTGGATGTTCCAACAATGCAATAACAACTTGAATGTGGCGACGAGTAGACTAAAAGGAAAACCAGTATCCACTATTCTCCCCCTTAACCAATCAGAGAAGTGTGCCAAATAAAATCAGAGAAGTGTCACCAATAGACATTTGTTTGCTTTTAGCCGTTGTTTCAACATCCTTCGAACAACTCCAGAAGCAGTGCCATCTTGAGTCAATAAAGCTTCTTCCACAAATTTCTCCAAAATATAACAATTGTTAGAAGAACGAATACCCTTCATCACACAATTCTGAGATGCATCAACAACATCCTTCAATTTACCATCATTTGTGCCTTTCTGAGCAATATGGACAACCAAGCATTGTTTGACTATCTTGTTCTTTGGAATCCACATCATCTTGATTTTAACTTGTCTCTGTAGTTCGAGGGATGGCCAAACAACTGGTCGACCACCAAGAATATCTCTAGAAAGCTTTATACAGATATCAGCCGAATGACCTTGAAACTTGCAATATGCACAATCTTTGCTTTTCTTTGAAGATTTCACCAAAGGATCATCCTTTGGTTCTTTTGAAGTGCCTTCACCAAGTGTACATGCACTCACAAATGTGGTTACAGCTTTCTGTGTTGTTGGTGTGTTGTGCTGATAACCAAGTCCAGTCAAGTCAAAGATGTGCTTCCCTTTAGAATAAATTTCATCAAGTTTCTCCTTCCCTTTTACCATTCCTTCAAGTCTCTGAATCTTGGTGTTGAGTTGAACATTTTCTTTCTTCAGATTATCCCTCTCAACAAATATAGCAGCCATAGATCTCTTTAGCTCAAGAATTTCAACATCTTTCTCATCAATGGTAATCAACAGATCTCCTTTCTGACTAAGTAGCTTCTTGTTCTCCGCAACAGCACATGCATGATCCTCTTTCACACTTTCAAATCCTTCAAGAAGTTCTTCATAATCATATTGACTTCCTTCACTATCAGATTCATGAGATTCCGTGTCAGATAGATGTTTAGACTGCGATTCTGTGGTTGTTTGAACAATCTCCCGAACAGTGAATGCCATAACTCCTTTTTGAGCAGCTTCCAAAGCATGCCAAGCTTCATGAGCTGTAGTGCAGTTAGAGATCATGTGGTATTGAGATTCATCGACTGCACTAAACAGACAATTCAGGGCAACGACATTTCCTTGTTGGCGACTCTTTTCTGATGTAGTCATTTCTGCCAGACTAGATGGGACATGAGTAACCGTAGCAGCAGTTGTTTCAATGGCGGGTATGCGAATCTCCTTCATTGATTGTTCCCAGGGTGTCAGAACAACATTCTAAGCCTCCATGCTTACTGACTGAATGAATATCCTCATGCGATTCTTCCAGTAAGAGTAATTTGAACCATCAAAGTAAGGAGGCCTTGAGATTCAACCACTTTCTTGATTCATTTTGGACCGAACTCAGATAAATTTTAGAGCCCCGCTCTGATACCAATTGACAGGCCCAAGCTAAGCTGTAAAACCCTGTAAGCGGTGTTTGAGCGTTGTCTCAACAACCAGCAAATCACAACCAGAGGCAAACACAAAAAGAGTGCGGAATTAAACAAGAACACAAAGAGTTTGGTTACCCAGTTCGATCCACCGATCTACATCTTGGGGCTCCAAGCCAGGTTTTCACTAGATTCACACAAACCATTGAATCACACATCAATACACCTTACACATCCTTCCATTCCGGTGAACTTCTCTATCTAATCAACCTAGACTAGAGAAATATATGGGAGCATCAACTATCTACCCAAATGCAAGCAATTCACTAGCAGATGTTAAGGTGGTGATTGAGGAATCCTAGCTACTCAACAAATCAAGCGCAGTGGTGATAAAAACACCCAAACTAAGCACAAGTTGTGTTTACTAGAGATATGCCAAAAAATGCATAAACACAAACTCAAATCCCCATAAGAATGCAGCAGTCGGAACAACAAAGAAATACCCAGCTGTAGAATGGTTGTTTCTGCCTACTGTCAACAACGAACTTGGGGGATTATGGCTCCAGCTTCCCTTAGATCACCATGGGAGAGAAGGAACTTGAAGAGTGCTCTGTTTTCTATCCTTTGCTGCTGGAATAAGTCTTGAGAAGAATGGAGGACGAAAACAGGTATTTATAGATGTGCAAGGCCCATTAAAAAGCCCTAAAAGCCTGCTAAGGGAAGTGGCCACGTCACTGTCCTTTCTGTACTTTCCAGTTGTGCAGAGTACTCGTTGTTGGAGGGTTGTCTCAACATCGGCGTAGCAACGAACATCTTCACAACACACAAGATATTTCCTTAACACAATCTAGATTTTAAAATGTCTTTAAAAATTCAGAGGTATTCAATACATATTTTTAAAAGTTTTTAAAAATCTAGAGGTATTCAACAGTTTATGGATTTTAATTATTTATAGATTTTAATGAATTCTCTTAAAAAATATAACAAAAGAAAATGTCTCTAAAATCAGCCAGACTCTTCATGGATTCTAATTAAATCAATCAACTCTATGGGAGTCTTTGGACTTTAATCCATCAACTTTTTAAAGTCCATAAAAATCTTATAAACTCTCAATCGAATAGACCCCTTTAATAATAGATATAGATTATAATAAAATTTATTAAATAATATTATATATAAAGTTAAAGAATTTATAGTATAATATTTTAATAATATATTTACAAAATATAAAATATAATATGTATAATTTAATTTATTTTTAATTTATATCTTTTTAAAATACACAGAAAGATTTTCTCAAGATTTTTTATATTAATATATAGATTTATTTTCTAAATATAGAAGAAATCTTACATTGATATTTTTAAGAAGATTTAAATTTAATTCAAAATTTATTATATAAATAAATAGATGCCACATGTCAGCATCTAATATTTTTGAGAGGATGATGTGGCGTTTATGATGTGTCTTGATGAGAGCCGTTAATATGTTTAATCATGTTGTATAATGATTTACAGATATAACCTTGATTTGATCATGTTTAATCTAGTATATAGTCATATTGACATTCAATAAGAATATGTATGACATTTGATTTATTTATTTACTTATATATTGTAACTGTCCCGTATATTAATCACTTTCACAATGATTCTCCAATCATATTTGTTGTTATTGAATGAATTCAAACTATCATACTTCATTATATTCATCATTTATCTTAATATGAAGATGATTTAAGTGTGGAGAATGAATCCAAAAATGTGTGATTGATAATTGAATATAAAATTAGTGGAGAACAATAAGTTACTACAATAAAAAAAAAAAGTATCCACTTTTTATACTTACAATTTCAACAAAATTAACAGTTTTTCAACTATCATAGAATGATTGTCTCCCTATTTTCCTTAGTAATAATATATAAGCGAAAATATTTTTGGCACATCACTAAAAGTATTATGCATGTTTTTAATGTTATGCACGCTTCGATACACAGAAGGGCTCTGTTCTATAGTTATATAATTAACACTTCAGGTTTTCATCTTTTTCTTGTCAATATATCAGCAAATGACATCGCAAAATCGAGTAAAAATTGCTGACCTTTTTTTGAGAAACTAAAAAAAAAATGCAAAATTCTGGATTATGTTCATAAGAAAAAATATTTTTCAATAATTATTTTTTCTTTATATTATTTTCTTTTATTAAAATTATTTTTATGTTAAAAAATATATTTAAAAATTAAACCTTATACAAAAAATCAGGATTGAATTTTGATTAAATTTTTATAACGGATTATAATTTCTTATTAACTATATATATATATATTTGGATAAATTATTTTTTATTTTATTATTTTTTGGTAAATATTGACACCTATGTGTGTCGTCAAAGGTGTGTTCAAACCCAAACTACACATTTTTTATTTTATTATATTGATTAGGTTAATATTTTAGATTTGAATTCTAATATAAATAATTTAATATATATTTGAAAAAAATTACTTATTTAATTAAAGAATTTATAACATATTAGTTTAATTAAATTTGTCACAAATATAATATATTATAATTTATTTCTAATATATATATATTTTTAAAATATATGGAAAGATTTTCTCAAGATTTTCTTATCCTAACAAATAGATTTATTATCTAAATCTAGAATGTTTAAAAGATTGATCACGTGGCATGTGGGATGATTCAGAGCTTACGTATAATTATTTTGGATGACTGTACGTTTCTGGATGATTAATCAGATTTATGTGGAAACCTAAGACATAATTACTGTATAACCCTTAAAATTAAGAAAGAATCAAGTATATTTAATAAGGGTAAGAAAGAATCAAGTATATTTAATAAGGGCAATACAGTCTGCACATGCCAAAAAGCATTCAGGATTTATTATATAGATATGTATGAATATATTTTAAGACAGATGGACAAATCTATGCATTAACCCAATCACTCCACAGTATAATAAGACCTCAAAAGTATAATTACATTATGCAGTACAACGACTAAAGCAAAATACTATGCCCAATCACGCAGAGTTCACATTTTGTTACAAAATGTTTAACAACATTAATTTCCTATAAATGTTTCAAAAAATGTTTTTAAACAAAAAACTCAATCTAAACAAGGATGGACACGAATTGGCAAGCCCTTTTGAGGTTCTGGTATCATATCACCTTCAACTTTCTCATTCGGATACACCACTTCCCACCTGTATTTCTTCACTACATTGTGAACAAATGCCAAAATAGCCACCCTTGCATACTCCTTTCCGGCGCACAACCTCGGCCCACCCCCAAACGGCACGTGGGCATACGGTGGTGGTGCCTCCTCCCCGTTGTCGTACCTCGACGGATTAAACTTCTCCGGCTCCTTGAAATACTCCGGGTTCATGTTTGTTGTCGACACTGTCCAATAAACCTTCCACCCTTTCGGCACCGTGTACCCACCGTAGTTGAAATCTGCCACCACCTCCCTGAATGTACCCTGGAGAGGTGGCACCAATCTTAGCACCTCTTTTACCACATTCCACGAGTACTTCATTTTGTTCATATCGTCCCATTCAAGTAATTCGCCTTCTTTCTTTGATGCCGCGATCTCCATATTTTCTGTAATGATGAACACATAATCAATGCCATCTCTGGTTTTACAAAAACAAGTAGATTCACATAATTGTAAGAATCAATGCATTGTGAACAACCTGCTCGGACTTTCTCGTAGATCTCTGGATACAAGCCGATGTATTTCATCATAAACGTAATGGTGGTGGCGACGGTGGAGTAGCCGGCAGTGAGGAAACCCATGATTCTGCAAGCAATTTCCTCTTCGGGCATGGTGTTGCCGGAGGGACCGGTCATGAGGATCAAGTGGGATAGAATGTCCCGTGGCGGGGATCCTTTCGCCAATGCTTGTTTCTTCTCCTGGATAACGGCCACAAGCTCTCTTTTGATGTGCATTGCTCCTTGATTTGCACGGTAGAAGATGGTTCCGGGGATATTGAGCATGATGGCGTGCATACCCAAAGCAACTTGGTCGAAGCATTTCACCAATTGGGAAACCCTCTCTGGGTTGTTTATCCCTAGGAACAAATGACAGGCGAGACTTAAAGTCACGTTTTTTGCCATGGCATGAACTCCCACCACCTCTTTATTTTGAAAATGGATTTCCATTTGTTCTTGGATGATGGAATCCATTTTCCCCAAGTACCTCATGAGGGCTTCGGGCTTCAGAAACCCGGGTTGTTTGATCATTGTTACTTTCTCATCGGTATGTGTCGTCGACTCCTTGGGATCATCACGCTTGTACGAACGAAAGAGGTGTTGCATGGAGTGAGGCCGGAATTCGGTGAAGTACTTGTGCTCATTGGTAAACAGAAACTTGTGTCCTTTGTGTCCACAAAGGACCACAGTTTTCTCACCCAGGATTTTGGTCTTGAAGATGTCCCGCGAGTATCTCCTCATCCGGTTTCCCACGAATACGTCCGGCTTCCCCCAAAGGAACTCGAAGGTTTCACCGATGAAGGGCCAACCGAAACTCCCCGGCGGGAGATTATCGGTGGCGCGGCGACAGAAGATGAAGAGAAAGGTGCATAAAATGGCAGACAAGGAAAAGGCGAGGACCAAAATGTCCATGGCTGGAGTATAATTCAGGCTTAATAACTTTGCCCAAGGAATGGAATCCCTTTTATAGAATGAAACCTGAAAAAAAAAAGTAAAATAAAATAAAATAAATAGCACAAATTAATCAGTCAATAATCTCAAGAAGAAACTCAGTTAGTATTTTTTGGCAGGCAAGACGTTTTTATCGTCAAAGGAAAGCCGATCTAGTGCATCCTGATGCTGACCATCGGATGAATAAATTCATAAAATAATAGTAAAGGACAAATGCTACTACTAGTTAAATGGTTCCAAACCCAATTTGGAATGTGGATCAGTGCCCATTAGAAAAGAATTTCAAAATACACTAATATAGACTATAGTCATCAATTATAAATTGCTATAGTTGCTCATCCAAAAAATTATAAATTGCTATAGTTGGGCTAGTAATAACGGAAAAAGGCCAAAATAGTTTTTTTTTTTTCAAAAAAGCCAAATCGGTCCGTTTTTTTTCCCAATTAATCCGCTATAAATACTAATTATATCTGATTTGGTCCCCAACCACTAATAAAGTTAAAAATGCCGACGTGGCACGGATTAACCCTAATTATACCACGTTGGCACGGTATTATACACATAGACTGTTCAACTCATGACATGGCGAACCAATGCACCATGGATCCGGATCCGAATGAAAAAATAGACTTACGAAACCCCACCCCCAAACGCCCAAATTTTCCCCCTTTGCTAACCTAATCCCGCCGCACTCGGTAAAATCCGTCGAGAAAGCCCGTACAATGGGTACGTTTGGCTCAAAATTGAGGGAGGAAGACGAGAACGGTTTGCCTCCTCCTGATTACGGTATGATTTCGCACTTGGCTTCCTACATTTGGCTGGTATGGGTGGGATTCTGGTGTTTTTTGTTGGTATCGAACAAGAATGTTTTACAATGTTTTGAGTGCTATGTGTCGAGTATTTGTCTGAACTTCCCTGGTGTGACTTCCACCATCAATACATCTTTGAGACATGATATTGATGCCAACAACCTGGACTTCCCCTGGTGTGACTTCCACCTTCAATACATATCCCCATACCTCAATGAATCAATAAATCACCATGCTAGAAATTGAAATGGCATTGTGCGTGTATTGCCTACAATTAACCAATAAATTGAGAAGCAACAACCAACATTCAACCACACAGCCACATTCTTCCAAAACACATGATTTTGCATTATAGATAAAAGATCATTACATTCCATACTCCCACAGAAGACATCACATCAACACCACAACTTCACCTTCTTCCAAAACACCTAACTTTGCAACATGGGAGCATAGTCAAGTCTTTCAATTCATTCCATACTACAACAAAACAAAGTGCAATTAATACAACATAAAATGCCAACTTCCAACCCCTGCCTCCATCATCTCTATCAATCTGTGGAGTCTCTACCAAACCAGCATTATTCTATGTAAAGCTAACCGGTTCTGTCTCATTCCCATTCGCATACTCCAAAGCTTCACTCCGATGTCGAACATCATCTCCACTCTGTTCCCATCGACTTCTCGTCGGGTTACCCACCCAAAAAACGACAAGAATTTACCTTCGTTCCCATTATTTCGGCCCTTTCACCGCATCTGCAACACGGTGTTCTTGTAAATCGAAGATCGAGAGTCTCCCTCCTCAATGGTGATGTTCTGTTGAACGAAAATTTTCATATAATAGTTTCAACTTAAGTGCAATAATAATAATTTCCAAAATAATGTAATTCACATAAAAAAAAATATTAATAAGGTTTTAAATGAACTTTAGATGATATTCATAATCTCTTCTAGCATAAATAAAATCAACCACTCACATTGACCGTGAGGATTGAAGAGTAGAAAGAAGAATAGAATTGAAATTTTGAATTAGGGTTTGCTAACAAATAGAAATTTAATTGTAGACTTTTTGAAATTGGGTGGATTGGGGCTTAACTAGAATTTTTTTGGGTTTAGTAATAAATATGTAATTTAATATATTTTTATTTTAAAAATATATAACTATATAATTTAAAATATATATTGGTATTTTGGTATTTTCGGTATACCGAATATCTTATATTTTGATACCAATACCATACCAAAAAAATTTGGAACATCACTATACCGTACCAAAAATTTCAGTATACCATAAATTTTGGCATTTTTTGGTATGGTACGATCGGTATACCGAGTTTTCGGCGAAATTGTCCAGCCTTATGTGTGAATATGAAAAAGTGATGGATGGAAGTTATGAACAAAAAAATCTTTAAAAAAAAAAATCTACCGCCTACACACCACTTTATAAGATCTACACATTACTTTACAATACCTACACATCACTTTATAAGCCCTATATATAACTTTACAAAGGCCTAAACTTCATCACTTTACAAGCCTACACACCACTTTACAAGGCTTACACATCACAACAGCACCATTCACATATACTTACAAAAAGAAATAAGGCAAAAGGAAAAAAGAAAAAAGGGAATTGGAAAGTTCATTACTATTGGAACTTTTCGAAGTCTTGTGGGAGAAGGAAAAATTGAATCTTTGTGCGGCCTTAAACAACACCTACGAATCAAAGTCAGGATTGCAATGGTTCAATTTGATGAATGTGCGGCAGCGCAATGGTACCACAAGCGAAACGACGATGGAGGGACTGACCGGAGGATTTACAAAGAGGGAATTATTGAGTTTGGGTGCAATGTTGGGTGGGAAGGAAGATGAAAATGACTCGATTTTGGGCCGGCTAGTTTACGGGGATTGAATATTGAAAATTAAATTTAAAAGTAAAATCATAACTGCTTTAAAAAATATAGGCAACTTCCAATAAAAATAATATCCGTACACTAATTCATCTTGGCATCACAGGATAGGCTCTGGCCATCATATCTGCTCTGCAGATTCTGTATACGAACTGCTCCCCTAAACAACAACTACCCTAAAACGGCATAAAGGGATTTTCCAATTCAAATCAACTTGAATACACTTCTGTCTTCTTCCTCACATCTCCAATGACCACCAACAAATATATGGATTGCGTACTTGTAGATTTAAACATCATATCTCTGGACATATATGATGGGAATGATGGAAATCCGATGGATCTAAACATCACGCAACTAGATGGAGAAGGCGCGAATGATGGGCCATCGGACTTAGCTGATTTACCACATATCGCTGATAGCCCGTGTATGGATTTCGTGCTCAACTCCATTTATACAGGTATTTATTCGATTTAGATACACTATTCCATCTTTTACAGCGTGTGTGGGAGTGTGCAGGGTGTAAAAATGATACGCTGATACGTACCTGATTGTTTTCATAGATATCAGACAATTTGAGGGTGCAGAATTCACAATAGCCCACGATGCTTATACGGTCTACTACAAATTCGCTCATGGCAGAGGGATTTTAGTTCGGAAAAAGGATGAGACGAGGAAGGAGAAAGACAAAACCATTATCCAGGGTAGCATGGACATAAACAGTGAATTAGATCTGGGTAAGATGATGTATGGACAATTTTATGTGATTTCTGCGTGTGATTATGTGATACCTAATGTATTTCATGTGATGGTTTTATACTAGTGCATGGTTTTTCAAGTATATTCTATGATGACCAACATATCATAATTAATTTACTATTTTTCATTGTTTTAAGCGAATATGTTTGAGTATATCCTCTATGGATCTATGTCGTGTAAACATTGCATTTCGATTCACTTATGAGAACTTAAAA
The DNA here is from genome assembly GCA_030278955.1 of Hygrophila difformis. NCBI lineage: Eukaryota > Viridiplantae > Streptophyta > Magnoliopsida > Lamiales > Acanthaceae > Hygrophila > Hygrophila difformis. The sequence continues at coordinate 50,775,499 of JAOANR010000006.1, read as the reverse complement.
TAATTGGTTTCATGTTCACTTAAATGCCACCCTATAGTTTATAAGCAACCACGAACAATGTACTTCCATTACATGCATCACTAGACATCACATATTACACCCCATAATAAGGTTGCCATCGTAGTTGCCAAGTCCGTGGGAAAAAAATACATATAACTATATGTGATGTTTAAGTGGGCTTAAGTGATGGCGAAATATGTATAAGTGATGTGCGCGACAGAATTTGGGAAAAAATTCTAGTAATTTGTTCTCGTATGAAAGGGTGAGTGCCACCAAAAAAAACACGTAATATTTAATGGGAGGAAAATATGTTGAAAGGAATAAATACTCAAATAATCCTATAAGTTTCTCTATTATTCAATTTGATCCATAATGTATTTGATTATCCCAAATGATCCTATAACTTTCATATTTTAGCCGAAATAGTCCGAAATGCATTGAATATTCAATTTTAGACCCCTAAACATTTAAATTATTCACTTTTATTCAAATAGTTTATGAACCAAATTGAATAATAGTGAAACTTACAGAACTATTTGAGTATTTATTCCTATGTTGAAATGATCACATGTTGACATGAAGATGCATGCCGTTGTACATGAAAAAACTAAAGGAATAAATTCCAATGTATGAACAAACCCCACCCTATATGTGATTTTTTTGGAGGAGCCGAAGCCAGATAAAGGGTGATGGGAGTTCATGCCACACAAATTACAAAGGGATAAAGGGGAGGGATAGGGGGCGCGTGGGGAATCGAACCCCAACCATAAGGTTGGAAGGCATAGATTTGGCTGCTTGGACAAGTCTTCATCCCTTATGTGATTTTAAGTGCACATCAGTGATAGCAATATCGGTATAAGTGATGCCATGTGTTGAATCTACGCTCCTTCCTTTTATAAAATTCCAGATTTTTGTTCCCATATGTGAGTGTTACTTGATAAAAACAGTTGGTATTCAACGGGCATAAAACAAGCGGCGGGAGTTTGAATCTCTCGCAGGACCTACTATATACTTAATGGAATAAAGGCCAAAATGGTCCTTTATCTTTGCTAAAAAAACTAAAAATAGTCCTTTATGTTTCAAAATACCCAAATGGACCTCTACAAATGCATAAAATGGCCAAAATAGTCCTTTTGTATTATTAAAATGGGCTAGTGGACATCCCCACTTTTATATTTAACCCCAAACTTTTAAAATCTTTCATTAAGGCCCTAGGAAGATTTGACTTGGTACAAAAAGGTACTCTTTCAAAACTTAAATAATTTTATTGTCCATATGACTTCGGATCCGCATGAAAATTGGTATCAGAGCCTAGATTTTATTGAAGAACATATTAATTTTATTATTTATAATATTTTATCTCTTAATGGTGAAGATCTAATCATTTAATGTATTCATTTAATTTGAAACCAACGAGTTATTTCCAAATTTTGGAAATAAAAAATAGAAATTTTCAGAGGAAATTCTTGAATTTGTCTATAAGACAAGATTTAATTAAAAGTAATTTCTTTCATGAAAATGAGAGGAATTGACTGGAAAGAAATTGATCCGGATAGCTCTAAGTTCTCACAAGACTTAAGAGAAATCCAAAAGACGGTTCAAGATTATGGTGACCGGGTATTAATTTTACCTGGAAAAATAGATGACTTGAATCAATCAACAGAAGAAATATTGAAATTATTTCAAGATCTAAAGAAAGAGATTTTAAATCTGAAATTTAATATTTCAGATATCAAGAAAAGGCAAAAGGATATTCCTGGATCTTCCAAGAATAACCAAGCCAATATTAGAGATGCATTCGGACCCGTACAAGCTTTACATCAAAAAGGTAAAGCAACTATGGTTCCAAAGCAGAAATTACAAGAAGAGCTTATGATCGATCTCCTAAAAACAGTCGAATGAGTGTTTCTAGGACAGATCTATCAGATCTACAAGAATTAGCAGAATCATTTTCCCAACTTGGGATTATGGATCTAGTTAATATAAAATCCAATGATGTTCTTCAATTGGGTTATGCGGAAGAATCAGGATCCAACGTAACCCACGATGGACCGCTTGATGTCCCAATGAGGGAAAGCACAGACTTCCACATGAACAGATATCTTGAGGTGCATCTCAATACAAGACGAAACCCAGGACGGAACCCAAGTAGAGCACCAGAATCCACACCGTGGGCCAAGACGATGTTACAACCATTAAATCCATATGGCATAACACTGAACCTCGATGTTATCGACTTCCGAAACATCGATGATTTGATCGACGAATGGGTAGCTTCAATGAAGATTGCAGCAACCACCCTGGATCTCGATAAAGAAAACTTTGTCAGATTAAAAGAGCTAAGTCTCAAAGGATCGGCAAAGCTGGGCTGGAAAAACTCCACGGCGGCTTTAAAGGAGCAAATACTCGAAGGAGAATGCAAAAGCACAATCTGCGAAAGATTTGGCCTCTTATTCAAAACCCATTTTGTAGGAGATGGTTATTTTGAAGAACAGAAAACCGAAAAAATCAAGGTCTATACCCAAGCACTATTGGGTATGGAGTTAAGAAGTATTTGAGCAGTAGACGAATATATCTACTGGTTTCGTAAATACTATTTTCAGAGTAAGATGACAGCCGAAGTAGCATGTCCCATGTTCTTTGCAAAGATCTGCAGCCCATGGCGAGAGATGTTGATCGAATCGTACACAGTACCCCTGGTACAGTAGATTCAATAGCCCGAAGAATGTCCTTCTTAAAGGATAAGCTCAGAGAATGGTGTCAACAGGCAGCAACCCAAAAGAACATCAAGAAACTAAGAGGTAAAATAAAAAGAACCCCTCTTTGCTGTGAAAATAACGATTTTCCAATAATTATAGGAGAATCAGAAGAAAAGAGAAGAAAGAAGAAGAGTCGAGGCTTATACAGTAAGAGTTTCAGAAGACCTCCATTCCGAAGAAGAAGAGCATGGTGGTCCAAGACCAAGGCCAGAACATTCAAAACTGGACAAAGAACGGGAACGACGAAGTGTTCGTCCTAAGGCTCAACTAGCTCAGCAGCAATGAGCACGGGGAGAACGACATTCAAGAGAACGTTCAGACGAGCCCATACCCGAGCCAACGAAAGTTTCAAGGACTGCAACTGTTGGAAGTGTGGAGCCAGAGGTCATATCTCACCCGATTGCCCCCAGAATCGTGAGATACGAATGTACGAAGCCACGGAGGACATCCTGGAAGCGGTCTACCATGGAAAGCTGGTACCAGTCTATCAGTTTGAAGACATCCCCTCGGATGAAAGCATCTATGAGGAAGAATTAAGAAGTGACTCGGACTCATATTCAGATGGATCTTCAACCGAGTGTGACTGAAGAGGACAAGATTCAGATCACTGAAAACCTGTCTGGATTCTTTTCAAGGATGACGATATCGAATCGAACCATGGAAAGAATAATGCGACAAGATTCCAACCTCAGCCCATATGACGGATTCGGAATTGACGGGATTGGACGAGTTCTTAACCAGATAGGACTTAACCAGAGAAGACATAACATCACCTACAAGGTAAGTACAGGTGAGTTTTCAATTCCTATGGAACTTACTTGTAATGTTATGGATATGCAATTAATTCCTAAAGAAGAAATTCTTGAGGAATTAAGTAGAATGAAGGAGGAAATTGCCATTACTATGAAATGAATCCACATAGGAGCCATCAAAGTAGTAATTAAGGCAACCTTCAAAGAACGCATTGATTCTGAATTACATCTATCGGTCACTGATAGAAGAATCAATAACCTTAGAGATGGTCTTCTTGGTACTATGGTAGGAAATTTATATGCTGGGAAATTGATGTTTGACATACATCCCAGAATTTCCTATAACATAGCTGACCAAGATTTTAGCAGAGTTCTAACCCTTCATCAGGATTTCAAAAGAAAAGATCCGATGAAAGAGGGGAACAGGCCATATTCTATAACTTATAGAATCTCTTATGCACTTTCCAATAGTCATCATTCTAACTTATTTCTCAGGAAAGAATATACAGAAATTCCTAGAATTTTCAAGGAATTTGCTAAAGTCAAGATTCCAAATCCTACCCAGATTCCAAGGTTAGGAGGAGTAGACATACAGATAAGAGATCATCCAATTCTAGACAGATCAACGAGTGCTAGAATTGAGTATGCAAGCCGAATGTCTTTTTCGGAAGACAGAATTATGGCATATAAAGGAAAGGAGTTCATCAAAGATCTAACTCCTCAATCCATCGGGGTAGATAATATAAAAATTAAATGCCCTAAAGGATGGAAAGAAATACGAGTAATATTTGACATCACTGAAAAGATTAACCGTTTTCCATGTGATGACTTATACTACTTGCAGCAACCATCAATTGGAACCTATGAAGGGACAATTGAAATTGCAGGACACGAGATCAGAGTCTTAGGCACCGCCAGAAAAGACAATGGGGTTATGATTTTGGGATTAAGTTTTCTCGAAAATCATAAACCATGGGTAAGAAAGGATAATGGTATAGAATTTAATCTGAAGGGTCACACCATCAGAATTGAATGACAAGTCCATTTTCCATTTATATCTCTGTAGGAATAATATAAGAACAATATAAGTCAGAATATTTTGCAGCTTATATTGATTCAGGATCAGGTATTTGCACGGAAAAACCAGGAGTTTTCCCTAGCGAAGCTATGGAATCATTACCTGATAATGGCCAAAAATGACCATTATTTTCAATCCATTTCCGTGTCTTAAACGGGCATTTGATCGCATTCCGGTCTTACATTAAGTAAGAAAGCAGTCGAATTGGACTGATTTATGCATAATTGTAAAAATAATAAGCTGGTGTGAAAAAGACATAAATATGTAATTTTATTACATATTTATGTTAGAAAAATCCAAAAACATGAGAAAAAGAAAAGGAAACAAAAAGATGGGAAAAAGATAGAAAAGCCCACAAAAAGAATATTTTCGGCCCATCTGGCCCAATCCAGCAGGCCCAGGAAGACCTTTGTCGCGGAAGCCCCTTGGCGCGATGCAGTGTTCCGCGACAAAGGCATGTTCCGCGACCAAGTGGCCCAAATGAAGGGGAGACCAGCCAAGCCCCTTGGCGCGATGACCTTTGTCGCGATGGCATGCTCCGCGACAAAGGCATGTTCCGCGACCAAGATGCACAAATAGAGACACAAGACCCAGTCGAGAAGCCTTGCCACATGCAGCGTGTTCCGCGACCAACTTGATGCTCCGAGACAAAGCTGTGATGTGTGTGATGTCTTAAGACACAATGGGCTAGAATCAAGGCCCATGGGCTTAGGGTTACACTTCTATAAATATGAGGTGTCTCCCATGAGCTAAGGGTTGGCTAGTAGAGAGATTGAAATTGTTGTAAAGCTCTTGCAGGCAAGCTTAGGAGTTCTTCCTTAGGTAGAGTAGTTTAGGTTTATTTTCATGTATTATTTAATTTTTGCTCTTAGTTTAGCTTAGTTTAGTGTTTTTACTGTTCACAGTTGCTTAGATAGCCATTTTTATACCATGTTTTGGTTTCTAAACTTTTGTTTTAGGGTTTGTAATACCCAAATCATGGGTATTAACAATACCTCTTCAATAATATGGGAAAACATTCATCATTTGTGTCCCAAATCATGAAATGGGTCTCACACCCCATGGATTTAAGCTTTCTTTTTCGTTTTGGGGTCTCTTGACCCCCATTATGCCTATTTATGTTTACTGTTAGCATTTTATGGATAATGTTGTGTGGATGTGTGATCAAACCCTAGATTAGGACTCCTGCTTTATTTTAATATTCTGCCCATCCTTGTTATTTTTGTTTAAGCATGTTCTTCTTTATTTTGAATGCTTCTTGCTTATTTTTAGCTTAGAATAGCTTTTTGATCTGAAATAGGGTGAGATAACGCTGTTTGCATGCCACTGTTCATTTCTGCTTTTTCTGACTTTTGTCCTGAACCACCCTGGGCGCCAACCGCCTTCTGGCGCGGAACCACGTTCCGCGACAGAATGGCTGTTCCGCGACCAAGGTGTTTCAAGACACTTGTCTCCATAATTTAAAACCCTTTGTCGCGGAATACCTTGTCGCGGAGCCACGTTCCGCGACAAAACTGTCCATGCATAGCGACAAAGGAGCCAAACTCTTGCATTTTGTCTTCATGGCTTTTTGTCGCGGAATCATCTTGTCGCGGAGCCACGTTCCGCGACAAAATCCCATTCTGAGACAGAAAAATTATGCCATGTTCCTTGATCTTTGAACACTTTGTCGCGGAACACCTTGTCGCGGAACCACGTTCCGCGACAAAATTTCCATGCATAGCGACAAAGGTTCAAATGCTTTAGGAATTTTCTGAAAACACTTTGTCGCGATGTCACCCTTGTCGCGGAACCACGTTCCGCGACAAAATCTTGCATAGCGACAAAGAGGCGTTATGCTGCCAAAAATTCTAAAAATCTGTCGGGATGTCCATGTCGCGGACCTCGGTCCGCGACAAAATTTATGATATCGCGACAAGGGTTCCTCTCCCTCTATTTAATCTCAAACAACCTTCATTCTCTTCCTATTTTATATTGCAACACTCACATCATAACCCCACGGGTTAGGATGTAACATTCTGGAATTGCAATATAGGGTGTTATGCTGCCCAAATTTTGATTCTCCATTTGCATCACTTAATTAATTGAACCCTTGACTCATTAATGATTAAGGATTGAGATTAGTAATAATCAAACATCGACAATCATCATGATTAAAGGACCTTTGTTCAATTGCCATTAAAACATTCTTGTATAAACAAAATCTTGATGGCTTAAACAGATAATCTGGACTGTAATTAATTATGGTAGGAAGGATTATTTAAGACCATCACATGTGGACCCAATCCACAACCTTGCATGAGAAACCAATGTCTCTCATACAAGGAATCTTCTTTTATTTCTTATTTATTTTGTCTTTGTGTGTTGTGTGGAACCATTAGTAAAGAATACATCAGACTAATGTTGGCGGGTACTCCCTCATGGATAACTAGCTCGTATTCTGGGTATTAGTTACTAATTGTTATTTTGCCTGGTCTGGATGGCTGTCAGTGGAAGCCTTGGCGGTTCGCCCATCCGGGGTTATAATAGCTGCTCGGCTGACTTCCATCCAGATACAGTTTCATTTTTCTTATCTTAATTTCCAAACCTGAATTCCAATCCGTACTGGGAGTCAGTTGGCATCAGTCAATGCCAACTGATGATCATTATAGAAGGTAAGCATGTAGGTTTTTATCCGAATTCACAGACAGTGGAGGCCCAACTGGTGTTGACACCACCATTATAGGGTGTAAGCTGTCTAAATTCGCTCCATCCGAGTGATTGGGAAATTGGACAGTAGATGTTTACAGTCCACCTGATTATTCTGCCATTACTTCGGTCCCTTGACCACTTCATTCTGTGTTTCACCTTCTGTCTAGACCCGCATCTATATTTTGGGTCAATTAATTTTACACTTCCATATATCTTTATGCATGATAATATTATATACTATTGTGGTCTGTACTTATTTTGGGATCCTTCCCTTGGACAATAGAAGTCTAGATCTTAAACAGATATTGCTTTATAAATTTCCAACAAAAACCTCTTTATAAAATCCGGATCTGAGTAAGGGACAAATTCTTCAGTTATGACTAATTCATATTCTATCAAGGGTTGTATTTTGGGAAGTTAGAAGCAGATTCAGCGATTAGGTCTTGCCTAGACTGAAAGGGTCTGTGTTTTAACTGAGAGTCTAGTACCTGACAGGGAATGATTTTCAAATCCATTATTTTCCATAATTGCTGGTTGATGGAAATGTAAGATTAAGTGCTATACCGAGATGGGGTCCACTTGGATTCAAATACAGTGTAGTAAATAATCTTAGAGGAACATCATCCAGGCCTTGGTTATTTTCCAAGATAGGGTTGAGTTTTCTTTCAACTGCTATCCTCTTCTGCCAAAGCCTACTTTTGAGTCCTGAGTGAGTGCATCCGGAACGAACTAATTTATTAGTTCGTTTCATTAGTTTGTATCTCATAATCACCCGGAAGGAAGTGAACACACTAGTGGTTCACTGAGAGCCGGGAATTCTTGATCCATACTCCTTCATCCTGATGGGGAGCTGTCTTTTACTACCAGGGTCAGATTTTCAAAACCTCCGAGTGATAGGTTTTAAATGCTTTCTTTACCGCTTTCTTTTAACCGCTTTCATTACAGGTCACTCGGTTGTATTGAGAGTTGTGTAACTGCTACTAGGATTGACAGTTAAGGGATAGTTTAGGGCTTAATTCAAATCTTTGGGTGTGACATGGGAGAATGATAGTGGTACTTGGCATTTCAATAAATGATGTGTCGGGTGTTGCTTTTCCACCACAGATGAAGTAACACACCCAGGCCAGGGCAGTTACAAATCTGTGGTATCTTAGAATTTGCGGTCTTAAGAACATGTAAACTCATATTGCGAGTACCTGTCTGCTAAAGGGAAAGCATTATTGAGAGCATGAGAATCAGCTATCTGATAGAATTATCCCAAACAAAGATCTGCGTATAAAAATGGAAGTTTAATATTGCTGTATCTCACTCTTGTCCAATTTTCATTCTTTTCTTCATGTCCCTTCTGTCTACATTGTGATTCAACTTCACGGTTGGCACAATGCACCTTTTCCCTGCTTTCGTAGATAATGTTTACTGCATTCCTAGAATAATTTTTATCCGCTTTCTAGAATAGATTTATTTGCTTTGTAGATTAGTTTAACTGCTTTCAAGATCTAGTTTAAATTCATGTCAGTAGATATTAATCATCTTTCAAACCTATTGAGCAATACGAATGGAAAATCTAGTAAAACGACGTGGGACCTGCTTCTATCGCACATCCTCCAGTGAACGATCCGGTCTTACTATAAATTACTGCAATTTTTGACACCGTGCGCTTTCGGGGGCACAGTTTCTTAAACACGAGCAATAAAAACATGACTACTTATAAATATATCCCTAATCACAACCCCGCCATCATAAATTGATTTCATTAAATAAAACCTAAACCAGGATCATGACTTTTCGGAAAATACTCATGTAGTGGGAATCTGTCAAAAAGCTTCATGGCAGGAACTCTTATGGCAAGAATTGATGAGAAGTATCATGGCATATCTGCCGGGGATCCTCAGTGTGACAGGCTGAAGGTCAACCTATCCCGGCTATGCCATGAGATTTGTCAACATTCCATGACAGAGAGGACCACAGCGCCATTTGAAACCAAAGCACCACACTTGGGTAATAAAAAGACTAATAATCTTAATATATATCCCTAAACCCTTTCCCATGAATCATAACTCTTTTCATGTAATAAATCTAACCTGGTATATTTTAGAAAATGCTCGTGGACGGAAATTGTCAAAAGTTTCATGGCGCCGTTGCCGGGGAGGATGCAGCGCCGTTTTATTTAGAGAATTACATTCCTCATTGCTCCTAGATTAGCCTATACATATAATCATAAATATTCACCTTCAGAACCAATTCTAACCTGGGGATTGTACAGGTACTGTCATTATTGAAGCCGTTGTTCTATGCAAAGGAGGAAGCAGACGCCAGCCGAGATCCCGTTTAATTCAGAAATAGAAAAGACAGCTCGACGTCTTAGGGCGGAGACTAAACGAAGAAGGGAACGGGAACGACAGGCATTACTTTCGCCAAGCACCAGCAGCGATATCTCCGAAATGGCAAACCCTGACATCCCACCAATCATTCAACCCAATCCCCCACTTCACAACATTGAGGAAGACCCTGAAGATGCTGATCATGATGATTTGGATGATCCCCCTCCCCAGATCATACAAGGAAGTGGGAATCCACCAAACATGGAGCAGCAGCACTTCGAGGCACCCCCTCCCAACCCGAACCAAAACCCACCAAACAACCAAAACCAACCAAATCAGCAAAATTTCCCAAACCAACAGAATCAGCAATACCATAACCCCCATCAGAATCCCCCGAACCCGAATGATTTCAATGATCCGAGGAACTATTTCATGCCTCAGAACTACTACACACAGCAGTACCAAGGCGGGCCTGAGAACAATCATCAAGCAGCAGCTGCTGCTGATTACATGCAGCCGATTTTAGAGCCATATCTGAACATTCCTGGACAAGCTCCATTCCTGGCCAGGAACTTCGAACTGAAACCGGCCCTAATCAATCTAGTCCAGAGCAACCAGTTTGCCGGAGCAAGTCATGAAGATCCCCATGATCACCTGCAAACCTTCCTAGAATTGTGTGACACGATCAAGAATCGTGATGTACCCGCAAACACTATTCGACTAAGGCTATTCCCCTTCTCTCTGACAAGCGGAGCACGAACATGGTACAAGTCACTGCCCGTAAATCAGAAGTCTACATGGGAAGATGTGATCAGAAACTTCCTAGCAAAATACTTCCCGGAGTCCAAGGTGGATGAATGCCGCTCCAAAATTGCGGAATTCAAGATGAAACCAGACGAGTCCTTGTATGATGCAAAGGAAAGATTCTTCAACCTACTCAGAAAGTGTCCTCAACATGGCTTCCATGACTGGGAGAGATTAAGAAAGTTCTACAGTGGTCTGACTCCAGCATGGAAATCCATGCTTGATGCTGCTGGTGGTCAACATCTGCTTTACATACCGATGGACCAAGCCTGGGCAAAGATTGAAGCCATGAGTGTAAACCGTTCTGTTCTAACTGATGATGGTAATCTCACTCCCCCTCGTGGTTTATGTGCTGTGAGTACAGTAGAGAAGTCAGACATTGAAAAGCTTCAAGAGCAAGTGGCAGCGTTGTCTGTAAATCAAGGAGTTGGAAGTTCTGCGCAGGGACAGCAAACTGATGTGATCTGTGGTCTGTGTCAAGGTGCTCATGCAACTGACACATGCGAGCAAATCACAGCTGAGAGCTGTAACTATGCAGGAGCTTTTCCAAATAGACACCCGAATTTGTCTTACTCAAACAACAACGCTTTGAATTCACATCTCTTGAACAAGCCACAGCAACAGCAGTTCAACCCTCAGCAGAATCAGGGATTCAATTAGAACAGGGGCCAACATTTTCAGAATCCAGGTTTCCAACCTCAAATCCAGCAGAGGCCGCCTCAGAATTTCCAGAACTTTCAGCCCAATCAGAGTTTCCAGCCTCAGTTTGTCCCAAACCAAGGCCAGTGGAATCAGAATCAGCATCAAAATCAGAATCAGAATCAAAAGCCTCCTTCAAGGCTTGAGAATCTGATGACTGATTTCATCACTAGTCAGAAAAAGATCAACAATCAACTGCAGGCCTCCATCAGAAATGTGGAGACCCAAGTTACACAGATGGCTAATGAGATGCAGAAAAGGGACAAAGGAACATTGCCCAGTACTGCGGAAAAGAACCCGCAATGCAAGGCAATAACCTTGAAATCTGGAAGAGTACTAGCTGGACCAAAGGGAGCAGATATTAGAGCAGAATTTGAAGAGGATGATGTTGTTGACAATGCTGGTAAGGAAGCTGATAATGAGAATGGAGCGGAAAAAGAGACAGCCGAATTGCAGACTGAAGTTGCACCGGAAATGGCTGAAACAGATAAGGGTACAGGTGAAGGTACAACTTCCTTCCCTTCACCACCAAAAATTGCTAATAACAAGTACATGCCCAGGATTCCTTATCCTGCGCGGCTTAAAAATAAAGAACATGATCTTAAATTCAAGAAATTTCTGCAACGATTAAAGTCTGTGGAGATAACCATTCCTCTCACAGAAATGATTTCCGAAATGCCCATCTATGCTAAGTTCTTGAAAGAATTGATTTCAGGAAAAAGGCAGGTTGAGCAGGAAGAGGTAATTATTCTCAACAGCACATGCAGTGCCATCGTTCAGAGGAGAATGCCTGAAAAGAAAGAGGACCCCGGATGTTGCACACTTCCAGTACAATTCGGAAAGGCCAAAGTGAGTATGGGGCTCTGTGATTTAGGATCAAGCATCAATGTGATGCCACTAGCTATGGCTGTTCGCCTTAAGCTTGGAGAAATTCAACCGGTCAAGATGAGACTGCAACTTGCAGACAGATCGATCACTCAGCCCGTAGGAATCCTCAAGGATGTTGTGGTCAAAACCGGGCAGGTTCTTTTCCCGGTCGACTTCATCGTCCTCGACATTGAAGAGGATTCTGAAATGCCGCTTATCCTTGGACGCCCATTTCTAGCCACTGGTGGTGCACTGATTGCCGCTAAATCCGGAAAAGTCACCTTAAGGGTCGATGGCGAGGAGATCATCTTTGATATGGAGAAATTGCAGAAATTTCCGAATGACAGTTCTTGTTTTTTCATTTGAAAATGTAATAGTTAGGGAGGAGCTTGACTCTGAACTTGATTGTGAAATGATGCTGGATGAACTATCAAAGCAGGTACTGAAGCCTGCTGGCGTGGAGCACAAAGGATGCAAAGCCGTTCACTTTGCCGATCCCGAAACAGGGGATTTGGAGGAATTTGACGGCATCGACTTCCATGATGACGCCAACCAAGAGGAGGAAGAGGATCCTGTACTGATGCAGGATCCCGAAGGTAAATCTGTTCTCCCACTACCCAATTCTCGCAAACTACTCCCTTCCGTTGAATGTCCACCAGAGCTTGAACTTAAAACATTACCCGATCATCTCAAGTACGCGTTTCTCGCAGAACATAAAAAGTTACCCGTGATTGTTTCGGCTAAGCTCTCCCAAGAGCAAGAAAATGCTCTGGTGGTCGTTCTTAAGAAACATGTACATGCAATAGGTTGGACCATTTCTGATATAAAAGGAATAAGCCCTTCTATTTGCATGCACAGGATTCTAATGAAAGAAGAGTTTAAACCCTCCCGTCAACCTCAGAGGCGATTGAACCCCCTTATGCAGAAAGTGGTAAGGAAAGAAGTTATCAAGCTCTTAGATGCTGGTATAATCTATCCTATCTCTGATAGCAAATGGGTTAGCCCGGTGCAGGTCGTACCCAAACGAGGAGGGATGTGCATAACCAAGAATGAGCAAGGAGAAGAGGTTGCAACCAGACCAGTAACCGGATGGAGAGTTTGTATCGATTACCGGAAGCTGAACGAGGCCACACGCAAGGACCATTTTCCATTGCCATTCATTGATCAGATGCTTGAGAGGTTGGCAGGGAGAGAGTTTTATTGCTTTTTGGATGGTTATTCTGGTTATAATCAGATTGTTATTTCTAGTGAAGACCATGAGAAAACCACTTTTACTTGCCCGTACGGCACTTTTGCCTATCGACGGATGCCTTTTGGTTTGTGCAATGCACCTGCTACTTTTCAAAGATGCATGATGTCTATTTTCTCTGAATTTATCGAAAAATGCATTGAGGTCTTTATGGATGACTTCTCTGTGTATGGAGATACGTTCGAAGATTGTTTGACCAATCTTGCCAAGATTTTAAAGAGGTGTGAGGACACTAACTTGGTTTTAAATTGGGAAAAGTGCCATTTTATGGTCACTGAGGGCATAGTGTTAGGTCATCGCATTTCTCGTGCAGGAATTGAAGTTGATCCAGCCAAAGTTTCCATCATTTCCAATCTCCCTCTTCCTAACTCGATCAAATCAGTTAGGAGCTTCTTAGGGCATGCCGGTTTTTACCGGCGATTCATTAAGGATTTCTCTAAAATTGCCAAGCCGCTCACTAATCTGCTTTGTAAAGAAAATCCTTTCTTAATAAACGAAGCGTGTGTCCAAGCCTTTGACACGCTCAAGAAGATGTTGGTTTCTGCACCGATAGTGCAACCACCCGATTGGTCACTGCCTTTCGAGGTAATGTGCGATGCTAGTGGTCTCGCCGTAGGCGCAGTTCTTGGACAACATAAGGATGGGAGACACTGCGTAATTCATTACGCAAGTCATGCCCTGAATGAAGCCCAAGTTAACTACACCACAACGGAGAAAGAGATGTATGCTGTAGTCTTCGCGTTTGACAAGTTCAGACAGTACCTGATAGGTACAAAGACCATAGTATACACTGATCATACAGCATTGAGATACTTGTTTAGCAAACAAGATGCAAAACCTCGATTAATCAGGTGGGTACTTCTGTTGCAAGAATTCGACATCATAATAAAAGATAGGCGAGGTCGAGATAATGGTGCTGCTGACCACTTATCTCGATTAGATAATGATAAAAAGGAAAAAGCCGTCAATGAAGATTTCCCGGACGAACAGTTGTTCGCGTTGCATCTGCATAATCAAGCTTGTCCATGGTTTTCCGACATCGCTAACTTCTTGGCGTGCGGAGTAACCCCACAGTTTTCGAACTATCATCAGAGGAATAAGTTCAAACGAGATGTATTAAGTTACTTCTGGGAAGAACCTTATCTCTTCAAACACTGCCCTGATTCAATAATCAGGCGATGTGTGACTGAGCATGAAGCTTATCAAATTGTTAGAAAATGCCATGAATCAGAATATGGAGGTCACCATGGTCCCGCTCGAACGGCCCACAAGGTCCTCGAATGTGGATTTTATTGGCCTTACATCTATGAGGATTGCAGGACATTTGTTAAGGGCTGTGACAGATGCCAAAGATTAGGAAACATCTCCAAGAGGGATGAGATGCCTCAAAAGGGGATTCTCACACTTGAGATCTTTGATGTATGGGGCATTGACTTCATGGGACCGTTTCCACCATCTGGTGGAAACTACTATATCTTGGTAGCTGTCGATTACGTATCCAAATGGGTCGAGGCTGTCTCGCATTACCGACCAATGATGGTAGCCAAGTCATCAAGTTCCTCAAGAACAACATTTTCAGTCGGTTTGGCGTACCTAGGGTGGTGATATCTGATGGAGGAACACACTTTATTAATAAAGGTTTTGAAACTTTAATGAGTAAAAATGGGATCCTCCATAAGATAGGCACGCCTTACCATCCTCAGACTAGTGGTCAAGTCGAAGTATCCAATCGCGAAATCAAACACATACTCGAAGCCACTGTCGGGATAACCCGTAAGGATTGGGCACGTAAGCTCAATGATGCTCTATGGGCATACCGCACAGCATATAAGACTCCCATCGGGATGTCTCCATATAGGCTGGTCTTCGGAAAAGCCTGTCATTTGCCCGTAGAGCTAGAGCATAAAGCTTACTGGGTCGTTAAAACGCTTAACTTCGATCCGAAAGTTGCTCAGAGCAAACGTAAGTTGGACCTCAATGAAATTGAGGAAATACGAGCGCAAGCTTATGAAAGCTCTCGAATTTACAAGGAGCGGACCCAAAAGTTGCACGATCGCCGGATTAAACCTAAGTATTTTTATGTTGGTCAACATGTGTTATTGTTCAATACTAGGTTGAAGCTGTTCCCCGGAAAGCTCAAATCTAGATGGGAAGGACCACATGAAGTACTAGAGGTGTTCAAAAATGGAGCTGTCAGGATCCGAACTGGCAGGGGCGATATAGTGGTGAATGGACAACGATTAAAAGAGTACCTCGGACAGTTCGATCCGGAGAAAGAAAGCCAAGCAGTGGCAGACCCGGCTTACACTCAATAAGAAACAGCATTTAAAAACACAAAAATTTCAGTTTATATATATATATAGTATATATTTACAGTACTTATTTCATGACGAGCAAGTACCCAAAGATCAATTAAACATTTAGAGTACTAAGACTCTAAATGTGAGGATGTTGATATTTGGAGAAAATCTAATGCATTTCATTCATCTATCTTGCAGAAGTTCGGAACCACCAAAAAGAGGAGCAGATAAGAGTAACATGGAAAACCAGGTTCTTGGTTGGATTAGTTCCATAAGTCTAAGAAAATGTTTTCGGAATTTGAAGAAATTCAATACCCGAAACAAAGTTCACAGATAAATGGAACTAACCCAACCTAATTTTATGCAAGTGGATTATTTTAATTCTCAGCCCAGCATTTTGAATTTACTTGGACTGAATTTATTCAGCCCAAATCAAATAAAATGGACTCAGGCCCACATCACACTCGGGCCCAGTCCAAGAAAATTTGAAATTCAAAAATTCTTTGTCGCGGAAGGTCCTTTGTCGCGATGTCATGCATCGCGACCAGGCCCTGTTCCGCGACAAACTCCCTTTTCTTTCTTAACCCTTCCCCACTGATTGTCGCGGTAGCCTTGTCGCGGAGCATGACTCCGCGCCCAACTCTCTACTCCGCGACCTCTCTGATGTCGCCATGTCTTGTCACGGAACCTGGTTCCGCGACAAAGTCTCGGATTCCGCGACAAAAGTTCTAGTATTTATACCCCCCCCCCCACCCTCTCCAGTTTCTTTCCACTCTCACTTGTCATTTCAACTCCCTCCAACTTCTTCATCTTCTTTTCCCCCATTTTTCTCTCATCCGAACGAACACCACGTGTTCTTCGCACTCTTGCACTCCATTTCCAAGGGGAAACTATGGACCGATTTCATGGACTCCTCCCAAACCTTGGACCCGTGCCTAGACCCGAGCCAAGGAGGAGAGGGTAAACCCTGTTTTCGCCATGTTCATAGCACCCATTCGGACCCTTTATTTTGTTTTCATTTTGTTGTGTTCTTGGTGTGGTGTGGTCAGTGTGCACGTTTAACTTTAAACTTTTGAAGGTTTTTGAGTGCTCTCGGTTGAGAACACCATTTTGAAACATTTGAACCTCCATTTTGAAACTGGTAATGGATAAGATTTTGAAGGTTTAAAACTGGAAAGAACAAACTAATGAACATCTGGGTATTGTTTTGAATATCTTGATGTTATTGGTTTAATTGATCTTGATGAGATGTGCACAGAGTTGAGTTGGTGTAATAAAAGAGGTAAGACCTTTTTGGGCACATCTGTTCCCATGATAGAAATCTCATGGGAATAAATGTTTGTTTGTTTATGGAAACATAGTACAAACACCCAATGAGAAACTTCCACTTTTAATAAAAGCAACCTTTTAGAAAAAGACAAAAAGAGTTATTTTTGTTTAATATTTGACTTGAATCTTTTGTTCCCAATTGAACACTAGTGTGAGTAAGATAGCAGTATTTTTGTCACCCAACTGCTATCCTTTTCAAAAATCAAAAAATGGGACCACTCACATCCCACTCTTATTAAATAAAACAAGTCAACCATTTTAAAATTAAAAATAGTGTCTGCAAATTTTTGGATGCTTTAACTGTCCAAACAGTCCAAGCTATCCAGAAATAGCAGATCCGTCCCGCCACGTCTTCATCGCACATTCCAATATTCGAGCATTCCATTCCCATCTATCCATCTCATTCCACTTCCAACAAGTGTCTCGGACTTGTTTAATAAAACTGAAAACTTTTGGCCCGATGGCCCATTAAAAAGATTTTAGGCCCAATGGCCAATTTTATTTTATTTTGGGCTCTTTAGCCCATTTAAAACCAAATATTATTTACATGTGCTTTAAATTAAAATTCAAGTCAGAAATTCAATAATCTCACATCTAGAGCAAAGCTCTAAATGTGAGGATGTTGGGTTCTGAACTTGAATAATTTCTGAAAATTGCATAAAAATTGGATTCATCACTTCTTATCTTTTCAGGGGTAATCCTCCCATTCCAGACCCTGCTCCAGAGGGAACCAAGTTGCTGGACTTACCGCTCGAACTCCTTGGTGAAATTCTCTCCCGGATAGGAGATGATGAAATCAGGGAGGTGTTTGCCGCGCAACGGATATGCAAGAAGCTCAGGGATGCTGGAAACCTCACCATCGTGTACAAGCGATGCGAGGTTGACTCCTCCACTGTGAAGAGAGGGCAAGAAAGAATCCGTTGGCAGAAGGAGAGATTCCTGCAAACATGCACAGCTGCAGGAAACTTCAATCTCCAGATCATTCCAGCACTTATGGCGTTTGTAGAAGGGAATGAGGAGCACGCTTGTGAACTGCTGCGCCCAGGAATTGAGGACAACCACAAGGCGTCAATCTTCACCCGGGGACTGATGCTTATGAGTAAGACGGATGAAAGGCAAGTTGAACAAGGAATCAGAATGATCGAAAGGATGGTAACAGATCGGTCAATCCTTCAGTACACGTCTACCAACGTCCTCGGATGGATGACGGATAACCCAGACACTCCGTACCTATGGACTAATCAAGGAAACAGAATCTACTGCCCAAGGAGGAACGAGCCCATGATGATCCATAACGGCTGGTGTCTGCGGTGTGAGTTGACCAGTTACATCCACTGGGCCAGATTCCTATTCTGAAGGAAGAAGATGAATCCCAGTCTATTAGGTTCTATTTCATTTCCATTTTAGTAGTAGTAATCTGCAAGGGATTCCTCCTTTTGTGTGTGCAGGTTCGTATTAACTGCACGAGAATCCCTTGCCTCGGTTGTATTTACTGCTTTCCCTAAATTGGAACTCAGCTTTTGAGACCACTGAACGATTCTTTACTGCTTTCCTTTGAAAAGATGTCTGTACAGTCCGAGATGAATAAGTGACTGTCAGGCCAAAAATATGCTGTTGACATACTCAGTATGTCAGCAGTGCCTCTTTACTGCTTTCAATTAAATAACCAGCAAAAATATGCATAAACTTGCTCTAAATTCACAGGTTGAATTTAGGCTTATGATTAAATTTTCAGACTTTCAAATTGGGATAATATAATTGAAGACATGCATGACATGAATTCCTGAGGTTTTGAGCTATAAAAATTTAATGATGCGATCAGCTTATTGGGTAATAAATCTGCATGTTAGAGATTTCGATTGAATAAATTGTTAGAATTAAGCTTTGATTAAATTTGAGAATATTGTATGACATGAATCAACCCAACCTTGTGAGATTTGAGCCATGAGTCACTTTTACTCATTCATTTTCTTTGATGTGTGAATCATTTTGATTAAAGGAAACTAGAACTTGCAATTGGGACCGATTCAAGACCATGCCATATTCCCGAAATCGAGCATATGATCGAGGCACCTAGAAAACCCAAAATTTTTGGCCTTCTTTTGAAATCCAAACCCAAAAACATTTTCCCTTTAGGATTAACCAATTTGAGCCTATAAGCCTAATTTTTCTTTGAAGCCCTCTATATTATTCCTAGCCTTATAAAAAGACCAAGAAATTCAAACCCAAGTGTGCAAGAATGAATTCTATCAAAGGCATTAAGTTTGTGATCATCAGAAAAAGTATTAATCGGTATTCCATGAACCGATTCAAAAAAAAAAAAAAAAAAGAGAAAGAAGTTGAATGTCATTCAACACAAATAAATTGCGAATGACAAGCAATTAGACAATAGTCTAATGTCATGCAAAAGAAAATCAAAAAGAAAGAAATAATGATGATCATAAAGTTTAAATAAAAATGTCAAGTTATGATAGAATAAATCTTTGCCACTTCTAGCCCAATATTTCCCTTTCCTACCTAATGTTACAACCGTACGCCCCGTTATAACCCTCAAATAAGACCTCGTGATCTCGATTTGAAGAAATGAGCCGGTGGCGAGTTGGTCTGATTGCAAGCTTATGGGATAATTTAATTAAATTTGATTTTGAGCATTTATGATTAAACCCCAATTGAGAGTGAGTGAATTTTTTTTCCGATTCTCTTATATGTGAGGCTTGTCTTATTACACATGTTCATGTCATCCTCAAATTCTCATCCTTAATCTTTGCATTTTTCAAACATGATATTCATGAAAGGTTGATGATGATGTTTGATTTGTGGGTCTGATATAGTGAGCAAGTATCATTTCATTAAACACTGCAATCAAGGGAATTTAATACTTGTAATTTTTGATTGTCTTATCCCAATCCATAAAGAATGTGAATTATGAAGCCACGAAAATGAATTGAATATGTAGAGTCCGTGTTCTTACGAACATTGACTCTGACTGCTCGGGGACGATCAGTATTAAATGTGAGGATGTTGATAATAGCCAAAAATGACCATTATTTTCAATCCATTTCCGTGTCTTAAACGGGCATTTGATCGCATTCCGGTCTTACATTAAGTAAGAAAGCAGTCGAATTGGACTGATTTATGCATAATTGTAAAAATAATAAGCTGGTGTGAAAAAGACATAAATATGTAATTTTATTACATATTTATGTTAGAAAAATCCAAAAACATGAGAAAAAGAAAAGGAAACAAAAAGATGGGAAAAAGATAGAAAAGCCCACAAAAAGAATATTTTCGGCCCATCTGGCCCAATCCAGCAGGCCCAGAAAGACCTTTGTCGCGGAAGCCCCTTGGCGCGATGCAGTGTTCCGCGACAAAGGCATGTTCCGCGACCAAGTGGCCCAAATGAAGGGGAGACCAGCCAAGCCCCTTGGCGCGATGACCTTTGTCGCGATGGCATGCTCCGCGACAAAGGCATGTTCCGCGACCAAGATGCACAAATAGAGACACAAGACCCAGTCGAGAAGCCTTGCCACATGCAGCGTGTTCCGCGACCAACTTGATGCTCCGAGACAAAGCTGTGATGTGTGTGATGTCTTAAGACACAATGGGCTAGAATCAAGGCCCATGGGCTTAGGGTTACACTTCTATAAATATGAGGTGTCTCCCATGAGCTAAGGGTTGGCTAGTAGAGAGATTGAAATTGTTGTAAAGCTCTTGCAGGCAAGCTTAGGAGTTCTTCCTTAGGTAGAGTAGTTTAGGTTTATTTTTATGTATTATTTAATTTTTGCTCTTAGTTTAGCTTAGTTTAGTGTTTTTACTGTTCACAGTTGCTTAGATAGCCATTTTTATACCATGTTTTGGTTTCTAAACTTTTGTTTTAGGGTTTGTAATACCCAAATCATGGGTATTAACAATACCTCTTCAATAATATGGGAAAACATTCATCATTTGTGTTCCAAATCATGAAATGGGTCTCACACCCCATGGATTTAAGCTTTCTTTTTCGTTTTGGGGTCTCTTGACCCCCATTATGCCTATTTATGTTTACTGTTAACATTTTATGGATAATGTTGTGCGGATGTGTGATCAAACCCTAGATTAGGACTCCTGCTTTATTTTAATATTCTGCCCATCCTTGTTATTTTTGTTTAAGCATGTTCTTCTTTATTTTGAATGCTTCTTGCTTATTTTTAGCTTAGAATAGCTTTTTGATCTGAAATAGGGTGAGATCACGATGTTTGCATGCCACTGTTCATTTCTGCTTTTTCTGACTTTTGTCCTGAACCACCCTGGGCGCCAACCGCCTTCTGGCGCGGAACCACGTTCCGCGACAGAATGGCTGTTCCGCGACCAAGGTGTTTCAAGACACTTGTCTCCATAATTTAAAACCCTTTGTCGCGGAATACCTTGTCGCGGAGCCACGTTCCGCGACAAAATTGTCCATGCATAGCGACAAAGGAGCCAAACTCTTGCATTTTGTCTTCATGGCTTTTTGTCGCGGAATCATCTTATCGCGGAGCCACGTTCCGCGACAAAATCCCATTCTGAGACAGAAAAATTATGCCATGTTCCTTGATCTTTGAACACTTTGTCGCGGAACACCTTGTCGCGGAACCACGTTCCGCGACAAAATTTCCATGCATAGCGACAAAGGTTCAAATGCTTTAGGAATTTTCTGAAAACACTTTGTCGCGATGTCACCCTTGTCGCGGAACCACGTTCCGCGACAAAATCTTGCATAGCGACAAAGAGGCGTTATGCTGCCAAAAATTCTAAAAACCTGTCGGGATGTCCATGTCGCGGACCTCGGTCCGCGACAAAATTTATGATATCGCGACAAGGGTTCCTCTCCCTCTATTTAATCTCAAACAACCTTCATTCTCTTCCTATTTTATATTGCAACACTCACATCATAACCCCACGGGTTAGGATGTAACATTCTGGAATTGCAATATAGGGTGTTATGCTGCCCAAATTTTGATTCTCCATTTGCATCACTTAATTAATTGAACTCTTGACTCATTAATGATTAAGGATTGAGATTAGTAATAATCAAACATCGACAATCATCATGATTAAAGGACCTTTGTTCAATTGCCATTAAAACATTCTTGTATAAACAAAATCTTGATGGCTTAAACAGATAATCTGGACTGTAATTAATTATGGTAGGAAGGATTATTTAAGACCATCACATATGGACCCAATCCACAACCTTGCATGAGAAACCAATGTCTCTCATACAATGAATCTTCTTTTATTTCTTATTTATTTTGTCTTTGTGTGTTGTGTGGAACCATTAGTAAAGAATACATCAGACTAATGTTGGCGGGTACTCCCTCATGGATAACTAGCTCGTATTCTGGGTATTAGTTACTAATTGTTATTTTGCATGGTCTGGATGGCTGTCAGTGGAAGCCTTGGCGGTTCGCCCATCCGGGGTTATAATAGCTGCTCGGCTGACTTCCATCCAGATACAGTTTCATTTTTCTTATCTTAATTTCCAAACCTGAATTCCAATCCGTACTTGGAGTCAGTTGGCATCAGTCAATGCCAACTGATGATCATTATAGAAGGGAAGCATGTAGGTTTTTATCCGAATTCACAGACAGTGGAGGCCCAACTGGTGTTGACACCACCATTATAGGGTCTAAGCTGTCTAAATTCGCTCCATCCGAGTGATTGGGAAATTGGACAGTAGATGTTTACAGTCCACCTGATTATTCTGCCATTACTTCGGTCCCTTGACCACTTCATTCTGTGTTTCACCTTCTGTCTAGACCCGCATCTATATTTTGGGTCAATTAATTTTACACTTCCATATATCTTTATGCATGATAATATTATATACTATTGTGGTCTGTACTTATTTTGGGATCCTTCCCTTGGACAATAGAAGTCTAGATCTTAAACAGATATTGCTTTATAAATTTCCAACAAAAACCTCTTTATAAAATCCGGATCTGAGTAAGGGACAAATTCTTCAGTTATGACTAATTCATATTCTATCAAGGGTTGTATTTTGGGAAGTTAGAAGCAGATTCAGCGATTAGGTCTTGCCTAGACTGAAAGGGTCTGTGTTTTAACTGAGAGTCTAGTACCTGACAGGGAATGATTTTCAAATCCATTATTTTCCAAAATTGTTGGTTGATGGAAATGTAAGATTAAGTGCTATACCGAGATGGGGTCCACTTGGATTCAAATACAGTGTAGTAAATAATCTTAGAGGAACATCATCCAGGCCTTGGTTATTTTCCAAGATAGGGTTGAGTTTTCTTTCAACTGCTATCCTCTTCTGCCAAAGCCTACTTTTGAGTCCTGAGTGAGTGCATCCGGAACGAACTAATTTATTAGTTCGTTTCATTAGTTTGTATCTCATAATCACCCGGAAGGAAGTGAACACACTAGTGGTTCACTGAGAGCCGGGAATTCTTGATCCATACTCCTTCATCCTGATGGGGAGCTGTCTTTTACTACCAGGGTCAGATTTTCAAAACCTCCGAGTGATAGGTTTTAAATGCTTTCTTTACCGCTTTCTTTTAACCGCTTTCATTAGAGGTCACTCGGTTGTATTGAGAGTTGTGTAACTGCTACTAGGATTGACAGTTAAGGGATAGTTTAGGGCTTAATTCAAATCTTTGGGTGTGACATGGGAGAATGATAGTGGTACTTGGCATTTCAATAAATGATGTGTCGGGTGTTGCTTTTCCACCACAGATGAAGTAACACACCCAGGCAAGGGCAGTTACAAATCTGTGGTATCTTAGAATTTGCGGTCTTAAGAACATGTAAACTCATATTGCGAGTACCTGTCTGCTAAAGGGAAAGCATTATTGAGAGCATGAGAATCAGCTATCTGATAGAATTATCCCAAACAAAGATCTGCGTATAAAAATGGAAGTTTAATATTGCTGTATCTCACTCTTGTCCAATTTTCATTCTTTTCTTTCTGTCCCTTCTGTCTACATTGTGATTCAACTTCACGGTTGGCACAATGCACCTTTTCCCTGCTTTCGTAGATAATGTTTACTGCATTCCTAGAATAATTTTTATCCGCTTTCTAGAATAGATTTATTTGCTTTGTAGATTAGTTTAACTGCTTTCAAGATCTAGTTTAAATTCATGTCTGTAGATATTAATCATCTTTCAAACCTATTGAGCAATACGAATGGAAAATCTAGTAAAACGATGTGGGACCTGCTTCTATCGCACATCCTCCAGTGAACGATCCGGTCTTACTATAAATTACTGCAATTTTTGACACCGTGCGCTTTCGGGGGCACAGTTTCTTAAACACGAGCAATAAAAACATGACTACTTATAAATATATCCCTAATCACAACCCCGCCATCATAAATTGATTTCATTAAATAAAACCTAAACCAGGATCATGACTTTTCGGAAAATACTCATGTAGTGGGAATCTGTCAAAAAGCTTCATGGCAGGAACTCTTATGGCAAGAATTGATGAGAAGTATCATGGCATATCTGCCGGGGATCCTCAGTGTGACAGGCTGAAGGTCAACCTATCCCGGCTATGCCATGAGATTTGTCAACATTCCATGACAGAGAGGACCACAGCGCCATTTGAAACCAAAGCACCACACTTGGGTAATAAAAAGACTAATAATCTTAATATATATCCCTAAACCCTTTCCCATGAATCATAACTCTTTTCATGTAATAAATCTAACCTGGTATATTTTAGAAAATGCTCGTGGACGGAAATTGTCAAAAGTTTCATTACCCATTATTGCAGGAAGAGATTTTTTCCAAAAAATCTTAGTACTAAATAAGGGTATTCGACAAGCCAATATCATGATTGGATGAGCATTTGGCACACCTTGGTATAAGGTAAAAACGCCTCCTATTTACTTTCATGATACAGGAGCAGATATTTTGTTAGGAAATAATTTCATACAATCCTTTATAAAATATGTTCAAGATAACGAAAGAAATTTTTTAATATTTACCACAAGTTGTGGAAATGAGATACAGGTGTTGCACAGAGAAAAGGCATTCAACAGGTTAATGTCTATAGTATTTCGCAGCAAATGTGGTGATAATGATGCCAAACTAACCCATCAAAAAATGCAGGATAAAAGAAAGTTTTGTAAGGCTTTGTTGTCTTTTAAACAACAAGGATTCGATGAAGCTTCTATTGAGGAAATTATAAACCTCAAAGAAGCAATGCATGAAATGAAGTCATTAAATATAACTTCATTAGACATTGATGGGGAAACTAAATTGTCCCTCGAAAATATCAAAAGACTTATCTAGAGAAACTTTAACGAGGATCCTCTGGCATGGTGGGATAAAAACAAGATCGAAGCTACTCTACAGGAAAAAGAACAATATAATATGAGTATGTTCGATACAAATCCATCTTAATGAATATGCAGGATAAGAAAGATATGCAGCAAATTATCAAGGAGCATATCGATCTTAAACTCATCGAGCCTGGAGTCTCAACTTATAGTAGCCCTAGATTCTTGGTACGAAACCACGGTGAAATAAAAAGAGGTAAACCCAGGTTGGTAATAAACTATCAAAGTATTAATAAAATAATACAATTTGATGGTTATTACATTCCGAGTAGAGAACACTTAATCGATTGCATCAAAGGTGCTAAAGTGTTTTCTAAATTTGATTGCAAATCTGGCTTCTATCAGATTAAGATGGAGAATGGATCGAAGAAATTCACAGCATTCTCCACCCCACAAGGACAATATATTTGGAATGTTATGCCAATGGGGCTTTCTAATGCCCATCAGATATTCCAAAGAAAGATGGATAATCTATTTAAGGATTATCTAGAGTTTATGTTCGTCTACATAGATGACATTCTTATTGCATCTCGAAATATTAAAGAATATATTAAATACCTTGAAATATTTCCAGATGCATGTCACATGGAAGGTCTTGTTCTCTCTGAGAAAAAGGCTACCATCGCTGCTAACAAAATTGAATTCTTAGGAGTTCAAATTGATGAAGCGGGGATAGAGTTACAGGAACACATTGTGGAGAAAATCCGCAATTTTCCTGACATATTAAAAGACAAGAAACAACTTCAGAGTTTCTTGGGAGTTGTAAATTTTGCAGGTATGTTTATAAAAGACCTTGCAAAACATAGAAAGGA
This sequence comes from Hygrophila difformis, assembly GCA_030278955.1. Lineage (NCBI taxonomy): Eukaryota > Viridiplantae > Streptophyta > Magnoliopsida > Lamiales > Acanthaceae > Hygrophila > Hygrophila difformis. The sequence goes on along the minus strand of JAOANR010000006.1, from coordinate 50,749,514 downwards.
TTTTAGAACACTCCTGAAAGAGACTGAAAGCTCTAGATGGAAATGGGAAGAAATCCATACGAAGAGAATTCGCGAACTAAAACAAGTCTGTAATAGTTTTCCGAAACTCGCGATATCTCAAGATGAGGATGAGTTGGTAGTCTATACAGATGCTAATGACTTTTGATGAGCAGGAGTGCTCATGAGAAAAACTACTACGAGTCAAGAACCCTGTAGATACACTGGGGGGTTGTTCACTGAACAACAAGCCAAACTTTGGCACATTAACGAAAAGGAATTCTTTGCAGTATGGAAAACATTTAAAAAAAATGGCCTTTATTCTTACTTGCAAAGAAATTTATTTTAAAGGTTGATAATACCAATGTTAGAGCTTTTCTAAAAAATAAACTTGAATAAAAAATTGAAAAAGCTCGTATTATCATATGGCAAGCTGAATGTCAATATTATACTTATGATATTGATGTTATAAAATCTCATAAAAATTTTCTTGCAGATTTCTTGACGAGAGATGGAAGCATTTGATGCAGATTCATTCATAACGAGATTCAGGCACCTCAGAGAAAACCTGGAGGAGCTATCAAAGAATTTTGGACAGCTCGAGATCAATGCACAAGCAGCTGGTCAAATACAACAGAGCGATGTGGACATGGTCCGCAACAATATACGAACCTCTCATATAGCAATGACAGCGTTATGGGAAATAGTATTATAGCCAATCAGGAAGGCGGCAGCCTCCCTGGTAAACAAAGAGAAATGTGCCCAAAAAACTAAGGTGGTCACATATGAAGAAGTAGATTCAAGCACTGCTTCAAAGGAACCATTTTCGGATACCGACAAAAATGTTGAGCAAGAGGAAAGTCATATTTTCAAAAGTTCAAGTCAACCCACTGCCTATGGGGTAAAAGAGGAAGAAATTAACCTTAGGCCAATGACATGCACCTCTAAGGTTAATTCAGAAGAAAAGGTCCTTTCTACAGTCTGGCTGGACTACCAAGAAAAATGGGAACAACTGGTTTCCAAAAAGGAATTAACCCTAGCAAGACAGTGATTGAAACATCCGAAAGATACAACAGGGTCTGGATGCTCGAGGGATCGAAGCCAGAAGAGGTTCGAAAGTGGTATGATTTTGGATCATTAGCATCTGTTCATACTACCTCACCAAGGTTCCCGGAAATAGAAAAACTTCCAGGGTGGATAAGCAGCGCGGTGCATGAATCATGGCAGAACAACCCGCACCTCAAAAGAGGAGATATTCTGGACTTAAGTTTATTTCAGCAGCACCAGAAATCGTTTGAAAAGGTTCATACCCGGTCTTTCATTGTATTAAATTGCAAAGGCCTGATATGATAGGATTCAACAGAGTCAAGTCCATTGATGACAAGGCACCATTGGTATCTTCCATCAGTGAAGATGAAATCTCCACCAGACGAGCATGGGGATTTTGGGTCTGTCTCACAGAGATGGAAAAGGTCAAATATCCATTTAAAATCTTTTCCAATAATTTAAATGGATCGTTCCTAGTTAATTCTTTAACAGGGAAAAGTACGGAGTTTGCGTGAACCTCTTTCAAAAAGAAAAGGCTACTCATCTGGGAAAATAAGTTGCCAGCAACTGAGTCAATCAGAAGAAAGGCATGCAATATGATGCATGTTGGCCAATGGGAGAACCGCATATGCCCATATTGCGCAGAACAGGAAAAACCCCTATTCGGCACAAAGATTTGAGTAACTCAGAAGAAATCCAGATCCGAACAAGAAAAGGGGAAGAAACGTCCCAAAAACTTTCAATGCTAAAGTGAGAACAACTGGATGTAAGAGAAAAAGAGGTGTCGGCAACATACAATAATTAAAGGCCGGCAAAGCAAGTCTGGAGTAGTTGGCAGTTAGTGGCCGACAAAGAAAGGTGGAAAGTTGACAAAAGATGCCACCCAAGATTAATAATTCAGCAATAATATAACCAGCTGGAATCCAAAGCGTGTGACGAACACAATGACGTCACAATGCATTAGAGAAAATTTGGAATCCGCAATTAAAGTCCGCGGGCGCCTATAAATAGAGACATTTGAAGCAGATGGAAGGCATCGAAAAATCCTCCCAACTCTTCAAAATATTTGTAATATTTTCTTTCTGCAAAAATTTTCTTTGTGTTTGTAATAGTATGGGGTACATCCCCAAGAGTCTAGTATCCTCTGCCATGAGGACCTAAGTGTTTGTCTTCTCCATTAGGAGAAATTATATTTGAATAATATTTTTAATATTTCTTCAATAACATCCAGGCTTCCTATATATATAATCTTTCAAAATTAGAATTAAACTCTTTTGCCCCAAACCTCGCTACGTCCTATGGTAGGAAACGAAATAGAACTGTGCTGACTGTTGCTGAAGGAGCCCAGAGCTGGTGAACCACTGGCTACGGTCGTGTGGTTGGAAGGAGTCCGTAAAATCCCAGAGCTCGGAAGACCCGGCAACAAGGCGGTCAAACCCGAGGTATGAGGTTTTTGTTTAATTTTTCTTACGGAAGCATGTTGGGCATTTATTTGATGTATGGATTAATAAAAATCACCATTTAAAGTTTTGAGGCTAAAATGAAATAGTTTAAAAAGTTGGTGGTCAATTTAATATAAAAGAGTGTCAAGTAGAGATTATTTTATACAAAAAGGACTAAATTGGACATTAAGGCAAAAGGTAGAGGACGAATTGGGTATAAAAATAAATAAATGATTGATTTGGCCAAAAAAAAAAAGAAAAATAACTAATTGGGCATTTATTCCATATACTTAATGCTCGATATGGTTAGACTAGATATGTAGTATCATTGGGGTTGTTGTTGTACTTTTCCATTTGTTTCAATAATAATAATAATAATAATAATAATAATAATAATAATAATAACTTACCAGATAATGATCAGCCAAAAAAACTTACCAGATAATGGGAAAAAAATCCAAATTGTCCCATAACTATATTTAATTTTTTAATTCATTTCATAAAAAATTTATTAACCAAATCCATCCAGTAACTATGCTAATTTTGCTCAATCCATCCCACCCATCCCTTAATTATTATTAGCGCTGACGTGGCAGTGGATGGTGCTGCCACGTCAACGCCATTAGCGCACTAGTCCACTACCACGTCAGTGTTAATTCTCATTAAGGGTGAATAGGATGGATTGAGCAAGATTACCATAGTTACTTAATGTATTGGGTTAATATATTTTTATGTGTTGATTTGAAAAATTAAGAATAATTATGGCACTATTGCGATTTTTTTTCCCCCCAGATAATGTGTGAAAACCGTTTCTTCCCTTATTTGGTCCACACCACTAACTACTTACCGGCTAATGTGTTTTGACCCGTTCTTCCCTTATTATTTGGTCCACACTGGCATTGGCTATTTACAGGATTAAAACCCATAGAAATTGAACAATTCCCCTATTCATCATTCACATTGTAATAATATTAAATACTCTTATTGTACTATTATATAGTATTTAAAACAAATTATTAAGATAATTCCTATTTTATTTTATTTTTATAAACCAGGAGCGGAACAGCGGAACAAGGAAAACGTTAGGAGATGGTGAGGATCAAAACCCCGCCCAAGGGTTTGAACTATCATGAAAAATGATTACTGTTTTAGAATGTGGTTAAATGGGCAGATTCAGTGTAATTTATTTATGGCAATTTGTATTTTGTAGTGCTCACAACATCACTCAATTAGCTGGAAAGTGTATCAGATTCGATAATTTGGTCTCCTATTACATAGAACACATGGGCTCTTAATACTTTTTGGTGACATATTCTAAATATTAATTATATATATATTAAAATTAATTAAACAGTACTTATTTTATTGGAATTCGGAAAATTTTAATAATCTGAATATTACTGATTACACATCCTAATTCAGTAGTATACTCATAATGGCTCTTTTATTATCTTTAAATTATACTCCATCTCTTCCACTTAAAATGTCTTGTTTGATTTTTTCACATAATCTAATACACTTTTTTAATAATTAATATCTCAAAATATATCTAATATATATAAGTGCCAAACCGTAAAATGCTATAAGTGCCAAACCGTAAAATGCTACAGTTGTGATACAGTTGTTTCCTTATCTACAGTAGTTGCAAAACAACGACGTCTGTTTCCGTTTTTCTTTCTTCCGTCACTTTCTCCTCATTTTGTTCCGTTGTCTGCTTCTCCAACCCTAGCCGCAACTGTGCCAAGCCAAGCTCTCCGGCCATTACTCGTGGCATCCTCACCGGGGGCGCTCTTCATCCGCCGATCGCTTCCCATTGCCCTAACACAAATCCAGGCCCAACAACGCAAATCACCCTCAGAATTGTTGTCGCCGTTCACACCGCACTGACGAACTTGACGCGTCCGTCGTGATTTCTTGCCATTTATTTTTCCCCAACTCCCCCCTTTCTTGTGGCGTCCTTCGATCTTCTTTATCTGTTGTTGCTGCCATCCTCTTCCTCCCCCTTTCAAAATTGTGGCCGGGTGACGGTCTTGATGGGGTTAGCGGGAGGGGCGGTGTGGTTGTGTGATGCTTCAACCTTGCTCAGAATTAGGTCTTACAATGGAATTAGGGTTCTTTCCTTGTTTCCTGCTGCACCGCAATGTCGGTCGGGGAGGTGTGAAGTTGGAACGCAGTCGGAGTGAGGCGACCAGTGTAGGATGGAGCTGGCTTCCAGCGAGCTGCTGCCAGCACCATTCAGCCCCTGCCGCTTCCTCGCGATTCTCACGCTGCTGCTGAAGGTAACGGCAGCCTGGTCTGGTCGTGGTGATGGTGCTTGGAATAGGGAATCAGGTTTCTAATTAATTACCAAGAATAAGGATTGAAGTCCTTAATTTAAATCCAAAAGATTTTAATCCAACTTGTTTCCCGATTTCAATGTTCTGCCAAATGCCTATATTGTCTATATGCTAATTTCTTTTTTCATCCTTAATAATAGGGAAATGCTCAGAGACCTGAAGTGCGAGTTGTCACTTGGAATAATGATGAACCGGCAACGGATGCACTTCCCATTCATGGCTTTGAGCATTACAAGACTACAGATTATTACCTTGCCATTCCCCGTTCTCAGGTAAAGCATGCATAATTTTTTCAAGATTGTAGCTTTGTATTTACTCCTTGACTTGTCCATTCTATATTTACCCTTGTTATTTGATATTGACAATTTGTCTTCATTGTAGGTATCAACTATGCTGGTGGCCAGGGGGCTGGTGGTAATGAACCATTCTACTATGTTGTGTAACCAAAGGATATAGTTATTGCTAAGCCTAGGTTTGTACCTTTCCCCCCTTCCATTTCATTAACAGGACATTCAATTTGTGTTTTGCTATGTGTTTTGACTGAATAGCAAGTTAGTCTTCCTTTACCATAAAATATTTTAGAGGTTTAATATTTCACTTTGAAGATAATCGTTGCTTGTCCGGACATGAGCAAAACATAAAGAAAAACATGTACTTTAAATATGTGGGATCTAGATATCTTTATCATTTGATTGTGGAACACAAATATGCTGAAGTGGGTTCCTTATGTCCAGGTACTTAGAGGATCGGCTTCTGCATGGGAAAGGTATGCTAATTCTTTTCTTGTTCAACTGTAAGCATGTACTATAATGGTGATTATTACTTTCCTTTCGTTTGTTCTATTAATTTGGGTGGGTACCTCAAGCAGGTGGCTTTTTTTCATTTTTCTCACGTCCGGCAACTTTCTGTTTTGTTTCCTTTCGGTTTATTCTATTAATTTGGGTGGGTACCTCAAGCAGGTGGCTTTTCTTCATTTTGCTCATGTCCGGAAACTTTCTGTTTTGTTTCCCTACATATAAACTCAAAATCCAAGATTACGTGACAGTGCTTATGAGGTATCCATTGTGTTTAATTGCACTCATTTTTCCATCATTGTGGGTTAGTCACGTGATACCCGATTTTTATTTTTTTCTGCACTAGGTTGCTCTAGCAACTAATAAATCATTTCACAAGGATCTCCTGTCAATCGTTCAAACTTGGGCACCTACAATTTGTTCTCCTTTGTCTGTAATATCTGCCATCGAACCTCAGCCGAACACTTCATCATCAGTTGATGCTCTCAAAGAGTTTATTGTCTAGAATGCTATTTAATTCCTACAGACATTTGACTTGCATCTTACACACCGCTAACCTTTTCGTTCTTAGATACGAACAGGTCAAAAAAGTTGAGTTGGGTAGAAGCCTAAAGAGAACTTAAAACACAGGAAATCCAGAGCGGTAGAAAGAATACAAGTTTTTCTTTAGAAGATTGCACTTTTTGATTGCTTTGAGTGCGTGCAACCAATTGGAAGAATACTCTATTTTAATTAACTTATCCTTTAATACATGAATTTGTTTTAGTTAGTGAGTTATACTCTGTTTTACTTATTTACCCAAATTTGGGCTTTTTGGCCAATACTTAAACTTATTCTTATTGTTTTCCTAGAGTATTTTATCTGTAATATTGTAGAATATTATCATCCCACTATTGTGAAGAACCTTTGTCATAAAGTGATGGTACATTGTAGGTAATATTTTTTGGCTTCGGCTTGTTTTTCTGTAATTACTAATTAGAACTAATTTCTTACTGCATATTAATGCGTTGTTGTTGAGAAGCATATCTGTCAATGCATTAATTTTGAGAAACATATGTCTGTCACATCTCATGTTTAACAATTTTTTGTATTGATATTGAAAATCATATGCCTGTCACTTCTCATGTTGAACTATTTTTTGTAATTAAAAAGCATTTTCAACTTCTATTTTGAGTCCTTTTAGATTCTCTAACCAAATAGTTTCTTCTAAGATTATCTCCCGTATCGAATTAAGCTCTAAAAGATATGTTTATTCAAGTCTAAGCTCGACTTCTTATGTGACAGAAACACTGGAGCCTTTCTAATCCTAGCAAACACCCGAAAAGCAGCGTAAGGTATAATAAGATCAGCACTGTACTTTTTAACTTTGTGGAGGTTAAAATTGTTTCGTTTTTCAATTGGTGTGAATTCAATATTAAATAATCTTATTTTATTTGTTATTATGGAGATTTTGTCCATCTTTCAATTTAATAATTTATCAATTGTTGAGAGTTGTTCCTCTTTGTACTAACTTGGATATATTTGATTCTTGTTCATGTTATTTTTATTCATTTTCTGAGGTTTTTTTTTGTATTTTTAAGTAGTCATTGTAAAAGTTTGACTCCAATAATATGTTCCCTATTTCTTTGTTCCTTCTTGCTGTGGAGATAACAAATAAACGCCTTGATTGTTTTTTATAGCATTTGTGAATTTTTTTTTCTGTTCCCGATTCTTGTGAGTTTTCTTTAATTCCTCATTTCATAAAGCTTAGTCCATGTATGTAAAATTCTCACAGTTTTCTTCATCCCTTTTCCTTTATTTCTTATACTCCTCTATTTTTCCAATTGTATTATTTACTAAACTGATCAGCAATAGTAATTTATAGTACTTTAGTATAGGATTACGTACTAACTTGGATTATCTTTAATTCTTGTAAGTCGTCAGATTTTTTGTTCATTCCATAACCCCTTTTTTCTTTTCTTTTTTTGCCTTTTTTTTCCTGCCCCCATCTTTCCCTTTTTCTGGCCCAATGACTATCTGCTTGCCGTCTTTTTATGTATTGCTGCTTGCAACTGACTAACCTCATTGTTTTGTTTTCCTTACAGGTCAAATTACCTCTTATCTTGTGAGTTGTTTTTATCGTGCCCCTGAGATAAGTCAGTATTACATATTTCAGTTAATAAATTATTATCTCCATCCACGGTTCTTGGACCTCCATATGATCACCTCCTTCATATATGGTCGGTTGGTTGTTTCTTTGCGCTATACATCAAGTTTCATGGATTTACCAATAATAACATGCTACGTCTTTAGAAAGAAAACTAAAGGTCCTTTCCCAAAAAATTACTCGGTTAGGTCACAATATTTTTGATTTATTTAACCTTCAATGTCCTATCATTTTCAAGTACTCCCCTTACAAATTTTTTCCATTTTTCTTTTTGCTATTCCGTTTCAGTAGTTTTCGCCGTAAACTATCATTGACTACTTTGTTACGAAGAGCATTTACGGACTTTTACCAGGATCTAAATTTTATTGCAACAAAGGATGACCCCGTCTCAAAGAAGGCCAGCATACTATTGATATAGTGTTGTTTCTTTTACTATGGGTTGCTGAAACTTCATTTACTATATAATCATGTACATGGTATTTTTGTTTGAGTGTTGACTCTGTTTTACAGACAATAAGGAAACTAATTGTAAATATCAAGCCAAAAGATTTTAGCACATTAATTTTGACCTCTCCTGAATGGGAAAATGGTAATTTTAAAGATAAAAAATGGTAGCTAATTTTAAAGATGTCATGGGAAAAACTTATTTTAGATCCAGACAAGAGTTCATTGCATCTCAGGCCTTTGGTGATAAAGAAGGTTGATAATCTGACTACAAAGTTGTTGCATTAGATACATATACATTTTGGTGTTCATTTTGGTTGATAATCTGAATACTGAATGAATTATTCATTATTGTCTTTATATTCTTTGATTCTGATTAGGACTGGATACATGATGAGCATGTTTGAAGTTCTTAAGAAATTATCTTGTCGGAGGCAATTTACTGGAAGTTCATTCCCTGGATTGTTTTCTGTTTATTGTAACTTGTAAGAAACTTAAGTGTATTTCTCTTTAATTTGTTTTATTTTTCAATCTTAATCTGCCCAGGTATATTTCTTTTCATTTGGTTATAGTATAATCTACTCCATTCACTTATTTTTGCATTCTCATTTCCTCTATGATTTTGTAAGCAAGAGTACCACCATACTTATTTGGTTAAGAAAATGCATGAAATGTGGAATACACATAGAATTCCTAAAATCCACTCGATGGCCCGCGCAGCGTAGCGTGCGGCATGACAAGTTCTAGTATATATATAAGTAAAAATTATTTAAAATATATACACAAAAACTAAACCATTAGACGAATGCAATAAGACCAAGCTCGACTATTTTTCTCTAAATATATACTAATAATAATATAGAGTCAAAGTTGAACAATAAACAATGTTAAAAAGTCAGATGTTTATAATGAGACGGAGGGAGTATTATTCAATGTTGGTTTTGTGGAGCTTTAGTAAGGTTTAGATTTTATATTAAAATAATAGTCCTAACCCTTTTATTTATACTAGTTTTTAAAGGTTGTAACTAAATATAGCTCTGCAAACGGAAGCTATCCTTAGTAGCCTTTAGGAGCTTTCGAAAGCTATTTTTCAGTTTAATTAAATTTGTAACTATTTTAAAAACTACATTTATTTCTAAAAGACACTATATAAAATTAAAAACTTCTTCATATCAAAATATGCAACTCTGGGAATGTGGACTTGGCCTAGTGGTCATGTTCCCTAACTTCCAACCTTTTGGTTGTGGGTTCGATTCCCACCCGGCCCCTATTCCTCCCCTTTATCCCCTTTGTAATTTGAGTGGCGTGGCCTCCCACACATATTTGCCGACATATGAGTGTTAATATTTACAAAAAAAAAAAAAAACATCTGCAACTCTCAACAGCTATAGTTCGCAACTACAACTATTCGTGCAAAACACGAGCTTTTGGTAGCTTTATTTATTTATTTTTGTTCAACAGCCTATATAGACTAGAAAAATGGTGGTGGGAGCTCGTGCCACACAAATTGGACAAGGGGGAGGGATAGGGGCCGCGTTTGGAATCGAACTCTCAACCTAAAGGTTGGAAGTTAGGAGACTTGACACTCGGCCAAATCCTCATCCCCAGCTTTTGGTAGCTTTAGATTCTATACCAAAACAAATATTATTATTCTTTACATCATTTTTTAAAACACTTTTGTTAGGGTGCGGAGACCCATGTCTCTTGATGTATTGTGGCACATCCAAGTCATTGATGAAATATTGAAATCAATGGTTTAGATTAATATAAATGGTACTATTGTAATTTAAATAAGATCTAAAATATTCATTTTTCTCAATTCTCATGCTTGTACTTCTCTCTTCCTCATAATCTACATTTTCTTTTTTGAATTTGAAAATTCGATAGGTTGGTTATGTAACGCCCCAAAAATTTAAAACCAAATTTCTGTGACGTCACTGCCGTGTTACCTCTCTTAAACTGTTGGCCAATCAATTTAAGATCAATAACACGTAGCCAAGTAAACAGGAAGCCAATGAATCATAATACAAATCCAGAAAGGAAACCTCACATCATAACAGACGTCCGGCTTACAAGCCTTATTCATGCGACATAACAGTCGACATAACAGTCTCATCTCAACCTGTCAGAGATATTAAGTAACACACAAGACAGAACATAATGTACCGATCGGTACCACAAGCAGTACGAGACAAGGTAATAGAGTCATAGCATATTATTCAAGACAAGCACATAAGTCCATGACATGCTAATGCATCTCTAGGTAGATCACTCATCCCCAAACCCCACATCGTGCTCAGGCTCTGCGTCCTCCCCGGGAATATCTATACATAAAAAAAACATAGCAAGGGTCAGTACAAGGTACTGAGCAAGAATAGAAGAATCGGCATAAGGGGAAACAAGAATTAACTTGATTCCCTAGAAGTATATTTATACATATAGGTGGAGGTATATTACGTTTTTAAACAATTGTTAGGCATAACATAAAAATTGAACAATGCGAATAAGTAAACATCACACCGTCCCATACCGGTGCTTCAACCACTGCAATTAAGATGAATGATGGATGATGAGATGAAATGTTATGACCTAGGATGTCTATCTACCCTAAATGCAACACATAAGCATGTCTAGCGCGCACCTAGGTACCATGGTCGGTATTCCCTCCCATATAAGGGTCCACACCCCTTAATGGTCGAGAGACATACCCACAGTGCCCCCGCCGCGGACACTAACAGCTGAAATCGTGGCTTACGGCAAGCGGGTCAGGCTAAGGGTCATGAGCCCTTTCTAGCCAAATCAGACTAGGATATAAATCCTTTTCAGTCTCAATGCTTCTGGGTAGCGATCCCACTATGTCCCTCATCGGATACCGATTCGTAAGCATAGCGTATCCTACCGTCGTGGCATTTCATATCATCACATATATTCACATATCATCACAGATATTCACATATCATCACAGATATTCAGATTCCATTCAATCACATGTCCATACGTAAATCAACGCATCAGGACAAAATAAACAACTCATCTCGAGTTAAGTATAATCAGGGGTGTGCCAAGTCCCACGTATCGGCATCAACAACTCATCGCGAGTTAAGTATCAAGGGTGTGCCAAGCCCCACATATCGGCACCAACACATAATCAGATTCAATTCCACACATGTCAATACGTAAATTACGCGTCATGACAAAATAAACAACTCACCACGAGTTAAGTGTCAAGGGTGTGCCAAGCCCCACATATCGGCACCAACACTCACATCGACATAGAAGCGAAACAAGACTCGATCTCAACTAAGGCATAGTAGATCACCGCTAATCGCAACTAGGTTCAAAGATTGTGAGCATAATGATAGTCATGGCATGCTAGAAGCATAAGAAGAACTAAGGAAACACGCAGGACGAAGAACCGGAAAACGAGCGAACGAATCGCGCGGACAGGATGCACGGCGCGCACCCCGCGCGGTTTTCTTGAGAAAACCGCGCCAACAGCGCGCCATTCCAGGTTCGACGTGGTTCGTGTTTCTCGCGCGCTGCCCGCGCGCGTTTTGGCTAAAGGGCGCGCCAAGTGCGCGCCGACACACCAGAAACGATGGAAATGGCGGTTTCCGGCCATTCCACCGATTATGCCCCCATTTAGGCCTATCTCTACCCTTGCCTAGTATTGAGATGATCCAAACTCTTCCAATACAGCTCCCCAACGCCTCCAAACACCAATACCAAGCTACATAACAAGAAATCAAGCTCCAAACATCAAAATTCATCCAAGAACATGATTTCTTCATCATGAAACCATTTGAAGCTCTAAAACTGAAATCATCAACACCAAAATGGTCTCAAGTACTAACCTTAGCTTCCTTCAACACTTATTCAGCTTCCAAACAAGAATCCAAGCTTCGATTCAACACCAAAAGCAAGAATTTCTACAAACACCCAATTTTCGTCACCAACTTTCATCACCCCAAAACTCACTCAAACATCATCAAAATCAAGTGTAGAAGCTAGGAAAATACTTACCAAAGCTTATATAAGCAATCCCCCAACTTGATTTGAGGAAGAAAACACCAATTCCAAGCCAAAATGAAGAACCCTATCTCCTTCAAGAGAGGTGACGGGAATGGAAGGATGATGATGAAGAAATGGGTTTCCAACACCCAATAATTCAGATTTTGAAGAGTCAAAAATGGATCCGGGTCGGGTCACGGGTCTCGGTTCGGGTCGGAATGTGGGTTAAAAGAGTTACACCACTTGTCTTGACCACATTGCACCCATTTGAGCACTTGACTCTTATTATCTAGTGAGTTGAACTCACTTATTTCCCCCACTTAAATCTTCATTCCCTACAAAATAATCCACATACTAAGTCTTTTGCTAATTAACCATAATTAAATTAATTAATTATGAGTTAATTAAATCGGGGTGTTACAATCTCTCCCCCTTAGGATCATTCGTCCTCGAATGAAAAAGTATGGATTAAGGTCATTACTTCACTGAATTGGAGTCAAATCCAATTCAGGATAACGCCCAGCCATGCTTTCCTCTGTCTCCCAAGTGGCATCCTCTACGCCATGTCTCGACCAAAGTACTTTCACCATTTTGATCACCTTCTTGCGAAGTACCTTTTCTTTAGTGTCGAGAATCGCCACGGGGTATTCTTCGTATTCTAGGTTGTCATCCAACTCCACCTCCTCCGGTTGTATAACCTTGTTAGGATCCGATATAAACTTCCTCAACTGAGAGACGTGGAAAACGTTGTGCACCTTTCCCACCTCAGTTGGCAATTCTAACCGGTAAGCGACCTTCCCAATCTTTTTAGTGATCTCATAGGGGCCTATAAATCTGGGACTCAGTTTCCCCTTCTTCCCAAATCGTCTCACGCCCCTCATGGGTGACACTCTCAAGAGTACCCAATCTCCAATCTCGAATTCAATGTCTCTCCTGGACATATCAGCATAACTCTTCTGACGATCCTGAGCTTCCTTCATTCTGTCTCTGATCACTCGTACCACTTCCGTGGTCTGTTCAATAAGTTCAGGACCCATCACCACTCGCTCTGAAGGATCACTCCAACACAAGGGCGTCCTGCACTTTCTTCCGTATAAGGCCTCGAAAGGCGCCATACGAATACTCGCGTGATAGCTATTGTTGTAGGAGAACTCCACCAAAGGTAGATGTTCCTCCCACGATCCTTGAAAATCCATCACACACGCCCGCAACATATCCTCCAAGGTTCTGATGGTCCTCTCGGTCTGTCCATCCGTCTGAGGGTGCCACGCAGTACTCATACTGATCTGTGTCCCAAAGGCTGTTTGCAATTCCTTCCAGAACCTTGACAGGAATCTGGAATCTCTATCGGAAATGATTTCTCGAGGAATACCAAAACGTTTAACCACATGTTGGATGTAAGCGCCAGTCAACTGTTGCATGCTCCAGTTCAATCTCATTGGTATAAACACAGCACTCTTGGTTAGCCGGTCCACAACTACCCAAATAGTATCAAAACTGCTCCGTGTCCTGGGTAGCCCGGTGACAAAGTCCATAGCAATGGATTCCCATTTCCAAGTAGGAACATCCAAAGGTTGTAATAAGCCTGAAGGTCTCATGTGCTCGGCTTTCACCTTTTGGCAAGTGGAACACCTAGACACAAATTCTGCCACTTCCTTCTTCATGCCTTTCCACCAATAGTTTTGCCTCAAATCCTTGTACATCTTTACTGCTCCTGGATGTACGGAGTAAGGTGTGCAATGTGCTTCCTCCATAATTTTTCCTTTCAGCGTCTGATCTTTCGGAGGCACACACCAACGGTCCCCAAACTTGATCATATCCTTGCTATCAATCACAAAGCCTTCCGCTTTACCCTTACGAATCTGAGCTTTCAAATGCATCATCTCTTGACTTACAGCTTGACTTTGTCTGAGTTCCTCGAGTAATGATGGCACCACCGTCATAGCATTCAACCTTGCTATCGTGTCGTAAGGAACAACCACAACACCTTCCTTGTCCAACTCTTGCCTTAACTTCCAAGGGAGAGTAATTGAGTTCAGTACATGTCCTTTCCTACTTAGTGCATCAGCCACCCGGTTGGCTTTCCCTTCTATGTACTGAATACTCGTGTCGTAGTCCTGCAAAAACTCTAACCACCTTCTTTGCCTACCGCTCATCTTATCTGCAGTGTAGAGACATTTAAGGTTCTTATGATCCGAGTAGATTTGACACTTGGCGCCGTAAAGATAATGCCTCCAAATTTTTAATGCATGCACGACCGCTGCCATTTCCAGGTCGTGAGTCGGGTAATTCAGCTCGTGAGGCTTTAATTGCCTAGATGCATATGCAATCACCTTGCCATACTGCATAAGCACACACCCAAGTCCTCGATAAGATGCATCTGTGTATACCTCATATTCCCCCGATTCATCTGGTAACACTAGGACCGGAGCCTCTGTCACCTTCTTCTTCAATAGATCAAAAGCCTGCTGACAGTGCTCACTCCAATGAAATAATACATCCTTCCTCAATAACTGAGTCAAGGGTCGAGCAATGCTAGCGAACCCTTCAATGAACCTCCTGTAGTATCCCACCAATCCAAGGAAACTACGCACCTCACTGACATTAGTTGGAGGATTCCACTCCAACACCGCTTCTACCTTCGCGGGGTCTACTGAAATTCCTTCGCCTGACACAATATGCCCAAGGAAAGCCACCTTATCCAACCAAAACTCACACTTTGAAAGTTTGGCATATAACTTGTGCTCCCTAAGCACCTGCAACACTGTCCTGAGATGTTCCTTGTGTGTCTTTACACTGGAAGAGTATACCAAAATGTCATCAATAAAGACAACCACACAAACGTCTAACCAAGGTCGAAAGACGCGATGCATCAAGTCCATAAAGACTGCTGGGGCATTAGTCAGCCCAAACGGCATTACTGTGAACTCGAAATGACCATACCGCGTTCGAAAAGCTGTCTTTTCACGATCTCCCTCTGCCATCCGAATTTGATGGTATCCTGATCTCAAGTCGATCTTAGAGAATGTGGATGCACCCTTCAGCTGGTCAAATAGGTCATCAATCCTCGGCAGTGGGTAACGGTTCTTGACTGTAATCTGATTGAGCCCCCGATAATCAATACACATCCGTAAGCTTCCGTCCTTCTTTTTGACAAAGATTACCGGTGCTCCCCAAGGCGAACTGCTAGGTTGAATGTATCCTTTATCAAGTAAATCCTTAAGCTGTTCCTTCAACTCCCTCAACTCGGCAGGAGCCATTCGGTAAGGGGCCTTGGCAACTGGTGCCGCTCCCGGTACTAAGTCAATGACAAAGTCTATCCCCCGGACAGGCGGAAATCCGGGTATCTCATCAGGGAACACATCTGGAAACTCCGAGACAATAGGAATCTGAGTAATTGTCGAACTCGAGGGTGCTGGCGTCATCTCACAC